>CM053590.1:39476958-39503309 GCA_028646515.1 Pseudochirops corinnae
ACATTCATTTATTAAGTGCTTACTAGGTACAAGGTATAGGGAATACAAAGAAAAAAAAAATCTTGTCCTCCAAGAGTTTATATGCTTTTTGGGGAAGGTGAACACATAACACATGCACAGATGAAAAAATACAAAGCATGTAAGGGACATACAGAGTCGTTGCAAGAGAGTGAGTGTTACCAAGCAGGAGTGGATCTGAATATATCCTCTGTGGTACCTGAGCTATTTGGAAGTAAACTAAGGATTTTACAAGTAGAATTGAGGAAAGAGTGCTCTTCTGACATGAGGGACAGCCTGTGAAAGGCATGAAAGTGGGAGATATGACAATGTGTAGGTGGTTCAGAAGCTAGCTGTCCTGACTGACTGGAACAGAGTGTATGAAGGGGCAGTAAGCAACGGGACTTGGAGGGGTAGGTGGAAATCAGACTGTGGAGGCCTTACAAGTCAGGGTGAAGACTTCAAAATTGTAGCTACCCAAGGATGA
The DNA here is from genome assembly GCA_028646515.1 of Pseudochirops corinnae. Lineage (NCBI taxonomy): Eukaryota > Metazoa > Chordata > Mammalia > Diprotodontia > Pseudocheiridae > Pseudochirops > Pseudochirops corinnae. The sequence goes on from CM053590.1 coordinate 39,477,443, forward strand.
TGATTGGCAACCAGTAATACTAAAGAAAACAGGGTTTAGCAGACCTTAATTTATGTAGTATGCAAAAGAGATCAATTAAATACTTTTTCCTTCACAAGGGATGGAGGTGGGGAGAAGATTTATAATTTATTAAGTACCTGAAAAAATCCTTAAAGTAGAACAAAAACAAGGCTTTGTGGAGAATTTTCCAAATATAACTGGTTCCGAGGTTACACTTATCACATTTAAAAGTCCTTTATTGAAAGCTTGGGCAAATAATGAAAAAATTCATTTCAGTCTGTTCATTTTTAAATGTGCTTTGTTACATTAGTAGTCAATGACCAATGAACACAACCAGGATAGGGAATTGACATTGAAATGGCTTACATTAGACTAATGGATCAAATTCAATATAATTGTTTGGCCTAATGCATCAATTAGACTCCTGCTGTATTTATGATGAGTGTGAGGAAAGAAAAACATAAACACAATCAAGTTTAAATTAGAAAACAAACAAACAATCCAGAAACTCATTTTGTAATTGGAAAAAACAATCTTTATTATTGAGGGCATACTTTTCTTGTTCTGAATACTGGGTCAAATCTATTTGAAGCTTATTTAGCCATTTTCCTGTTTTGCTAAGCCTCAAATCAGACAGTCTACTTGAATGCTAAATACCCACCCCAAATATCAAAATAAAGTTTATTAAGAAATGAAGTCTCTGCAGTTTCTATGAAATGAGTGGAAAAAGGATAGAAACAATGTAGGAAACCAATGTCACCGCATAGGTCAATGAAGGAAGGAGACTTTTTGAGATGTCTAATAAATAATAAAAACATATTGATTCACAGGGTGGGATACATCTTAGCTGATAATGAAGATATTGGTGGGATCTATCTCTTAGAATGGGGACTAAGCAGTCTTGGTTGCTTCTTCTCCCTACCAACAAGAATATTCTATAAGGAAGGTACTTGAGGATGTGCTCAGATTCCCTTCAGTTCTCTACCAGGTGTGGCCTTAAGTAGTTGAACTTGTTCCCAAAATACTAGCAGAAGTCTATACAAAACCTAGGGTTTGGTAATTTGAATACAAATTCATCAGAGAATGATTACACAGAAGACTTCTTACAGGCTTGGTTTGCATCTAGGAAGCTGAAGTAAGCAGGGCATACCCTACTTGTCTTCTTTTTAATTTCTCCAATCTATTGAAGAGGGAAAATCCTCTTCCCCGAACTCCACATCTGCCGTCTTTGGAGTCGATACAGTGAATTCCATTTTTAGACAAGGCTGAACTTAGTAAACAGCATGGCATAATGGATAAAGCATTAGGTTTGGAACAGGGAAGATGCAGATTCAAATCTTGCCTGGGATCCTTACTAGCCATGCTACCTTGGGTAGGTGGCTTAATCAATTTAATCCTCAATTTCCTCATCTGTACAAAGGGGATAATTCTATTTTTAGCACTTATCCCATAGGATCATTCCATAAGGAAGGGTAATAAGTATTTCTATGGAACCTGCCATAAGCCAGACACTGTGTTAAGTGCTTTTTACAGTTCTTATCTCCTTTGAGACTCACAACGACCATGGGAAGTGGGTGTGATTATGATCCTTATTTTATAGTTGAGGAACCTAAGGTTAAATGACTTGTCCAGGCTCATACAACAAGTGTTGAGTCTGGGTTTGAACTCAAGTCTTCCTGACTCCAGGCCCACCTCTCTATGCACTGTGCTTTTGCAAATCTTTAAGTCCTATATCAATGTCATTGCAGCCACTAATACTACTCTCCATGTGACCTTAGACAAGTCATTTGACTCTCTGGACCTCAGTTTCCTTGTGTTTAAAATGAGAACAGAGAGGGTTCATTCTTGATTATATTTAAAGTTCTTTCTTTGTTCTGAGAGTAGGTGATTATGTTGACTCATTTTTCAGTTGTGTCCAACTCTTCATGACCCCATTTAGGGTTTTCTTGGCCTAGATAGTGAATTGGTTCACCATTTCCCTCTCCAGGTCATTTTACAGGTAAGGGATTGAGGCAAATGAGATTAAGTGACTTTTCCAGGATCACACAGCTAGCAAGTGACTGCTAGATTTGACTTATCCTGATTCCAAGTTAAGTGCGCTGTCGCCTGTACCACCTAGCTTCCCTAGAAGAGATTTCCCAATTGTAATCTAGTCTCCTGACTAACTAAAGCTTCCTCAAATAATACCCCCACCTCTCTTGTACTATACAAGACACTATGCCTGGAGTCCTCTTTTTAAATCCAAATACTCTGAAAAATGTAAGTCCCTAACACCTTAATTTTAATACATTTTTCAGAATTTCTTCATATGGCTAAAAAGACCCGGGTAGCATTAATGAATAGTAGATAGCTATGCATCTATGTGGAGAAAAGGGATAGATAGTGAAAGGATGGAAAGTGATAGAGCCAAGTGGGAGACAGAATTAAAAAAAGATTTCACTTACTGCACAGTTTTCCCCCTAAACTTAGGACTACATCCCCTTCAAAGATGCTATCTAAAACTCTTAATAGGTAGGATATAGCAACAACTGGAGAGGTTGTGCTTCTCTTTCAAATTGGGCTAAGATTCAGACCAAATTCTCTTTTTATTTAATTCACTAGCTCTTAGATTATGACGTTCACATTAAAGTAATAGCTTTGGGTGGTGACCTGGATCAATAGTGTAAAACACTTCCACCAGAGCTGTTCTATTCCCTAGATGCCCTGGTTTTTCCCTGATAATTACTCTTTGCTACTTGGCACTTTTCCACTCTCTTTACAGGGGGAAACTCTTCCCTTATCTATTATGTGAGGGCTTGGAAACTCGTTCACAGTTCAGTGAGAAGCTCAAAGAACCATTCTGGTAACCCTAGGAGGTCTGAGAGGAGACTCTTGAGTGTAAAATGCACAAACCAGTTCATAGTGAGTCGCTTTTGAGTTCAGATCATTTTATAACATCAACTCCTTTCATTCCCTTGAAGTACATGAGTATATCTCTGAGCATTGAAAGCTTCTTCTTAGGGGAAATGTCATTACTTTGGTCACTGGAAATATTGATGTCACTTGACTTTGATGGCTTATAAAATGCCTCTTCAAAATTCACATAAAAATGAGTTTAAGGAAGGACAGTGACATATTTGATCTACTAATCTCCCATTTTTAAATGCATATTTAGGGGGTAGAGAGAAATAATTCAAAATATTGTCATTAATTCAGTTTTCTTTACCTCTTCTGCAACAAAAAAGAAATGCCCTCTTTTCCCATTGTCTTCAAAAGACTGTTCGCACCTTAAAGCATCTATAGAAATTTCTCCCTACCACGATTCCAAAACAATAATGTCTTTTCCCCCTGATGAGCTTAATGCACCCAAGTCTATACCAATAATAATTTTTCCTTTTCATGTGTTTTAAACAAACAGTTGCAGAACAGTGATGCCTCTCCTCAACATCCATGATGTCGCTCTCCTTCCTTGAACTTTAAACACACCAGTGTGAGCAATGCCCTTTGACTCCATTTAAGAACATTAGTCTGGAATAATCATGTCTCTTTTCCTTTCATGCCCCTAAAGCATATGTACCTAGAACAATGATGTCTCTTCTCTTTTATGCAATTTAAACATTCATAATATGGGCACTGGCCTCATAGCTTAAATCATCATTCATTAATAAATTAGATTCACTCAGTTCTTTGGCAAGAGATTGTATATCTTAATGGAGGCAAGGGGTAGAGATGGGAGGGTACATAACATTATAGAGAAAGGAATATAGGTTTTGGAGTCTGAAAGTAATATAGATTCAAGTTCCAATTGTGATACTTCGTAACCTTGGATTAAATGTCTTGAAGTCTCGGTTTCCTCAGCTTAAAAATGGAAATAATAATTCTTTTCCTACACCACTCCATAGTCCCATAGTCTTGTTCATATCTAAATTCAGACTTCACTGGGTTGGGAAAAGAGGGGCTTCAGTGCAATGGGTTCATGACCATGATGACATACCAGTGTGGAGCAGGGTCAGGAAATGCCCACAGATCGCATAAAAGCCTAAATTTTTGAGAATACAGACTTGGTTAGAATCAGCTTCATTTCAGCTCACTCTCACTGAGTTCTTCCTTCTCATCCTAATATCCCTCATTTGAAACTATAGCACTTAAAAAAAATTATTCTGTTCATCCTGGTCCAGAAATGGGGAACCTGTGGCCTCAAGGCCACACGTGGACCTCTAGGACCTCAAGTGTGGCCTATTTGAAATGGCCGCATGTTTCTCACTCCTGTACCTAGTCCCTTGAATTTTCACTCCAGAGATGCCTGGTTTGCTAGCCCAGAATGGCCTTTAGTTTACAATCATTGAAATTCCAATTCCAACCCTGCCTGTCTTTCCTTTAAAGGGGATCATCCAAGACTACTCCACCCAACTTGGATGATTTGTATATTCATTGGCACATCAGCACCCCTCTGGGACACAGGGATAAAATAGTACTGGCTGACTCCTATAAACATACTGACTGTTAAGTGATGATGGTAGAATCACTTGTCCCAGGTGGGGACCTCAGAGATGTCCACAGTTACAACAGACATTTGTAGAACTGTCTTTGCTGAAAAGGCATTTACTTAGCTGAAGTAAACACATTCTGACTCATGCAGAGGCTGGACTCAGCTGCCATGACTTCTGACCTGATAGCAATAACTGACCCAGATTTGTGAGCCTGGTGGGTAAAAGGCATCCCTGTGGATGTGGACCAGTGAGTATTATTCAAGGACCTTTGCCTCCTAAAATTCCTAATAGACAAGGCCAGAATGACTTTTGTGGTGTCCTGACCAGTGGTTTGACTGCCTGGGATAGAATCTAACTCACTGAAATAAACCCACTATGGAAAGTGGACTGAAGAACTCAAGGAGATTATTTTTTCTCCCTTAGAGATGAATTTTCTGCCCAGATGAGTTAATGGCTTGGGGTAGGTCACAGAATTGAGGCCTAATAAGCCATCTTATTCTGGACTCTATGTTAGGACTTTGTATAGAATATGAACTCATTTTCAGAGGGCATAGTTACACCAAAGCATGATGAATCACTCTAGGGACATGTAGGTCTCCATGTTGAATCAAAGTCTGACTCTCGGTAACTTTCAGCTGAAACTCCAAGGTTCTTTTCCTGTGATATAATGGATTGGACCCAGAGTCAGAGAGGCGCTCAGTCTCTCATGCTTATCCTCCATAATTTGGACTTCACATATGGGAGGTTGGGAGCTGATGGAAGAGTCTGCCATTTGAGTCACAGGTTCTGGGGTTGAAGTCCTGCTCTGTATCTTAGTAGCTGAGTGTCTCTAAATAAGTCATTGGACCTGTCTAAATCTCAATTTCCTTATTATGAAATGGGAATAGAGTAGCTGTGATAACATCTTCATGAGATTTTCCAGAGGAAAGTGCCTTGCAAATGTTTCAGCACTACACAAGTACTTATTCTTATGACTATTGCCACTATGTGAAACTTTTCAGCCTTCATCTTGGAGACATTCTAAAGTCTACCACTGTTTACGTCCCAACACACTCCTCTGTTATTACTCGTTAGCCTTCTTTCTGACAATAATAATAAAAACAGCAGCCTTTTTTTGCCTGCTCTTTCTTTCTGTCCATATTTTGCATTACTGCTACAATCCAGAAGTTATCCCTCCACACATGAAGGGTTGTTTGTTTTTTTTTTAATTCAAGATCTTAATAAATCTCACCTCCTCCAGGGAGCCATCCTGAGTAAGAAGTTTGAATAAAGGGAACTTGGTTAATTAGCGTCCTAACTGAAAGAAGATTTTTGATGATTTATTCTTAATATTAATTGACATTTATATAGCCATTTTGATGCTTACAGAGTACTTTGCATACATTACTTCCATTCATTAAAATTCTGAAATAATGGTGAGAACCTCCAGGTTAGGTAAGAATACTGGTATTACTCTCTCTATAGGTTAGGAAACTGAGGTGTATGGAGTTCATGTGACTTGCCCATCCTCACACAGTTAATCAGTGTCATGCACTCAGAGATTTAGAGGTTAGCTGATCTAAACTTTTTTTTTTTTTAACAAACGAGGAAAATGCAGATTCCAGAGATGTTGAGTGAATTAATCAGTGTCACACAAGTAGGAATTGGCAGAGCTAGGATTTGAACCCAGGTGCTCTGATTCCAAAGCATATGTTCTTTCTCTTTCTTATACCATGCTGCCTTTCAATAGTAAGAATAATACTATTTAGAGGAATAAAATAATGATAAAAGCAATAATGATACAATAGAATAGACATTCATTAAACCCTTACTATGTGCTAAGCATTAGAGATATAAATAAGAAACAGAAAGACAGTCCCTGCCCTCAAGGAGCTTTTCATCTACTAGAGGAAGATGACACACAAAAGGAAGCTGAGAAGAAGGGTAGGATGGTTGAGAGAAGTGAGGGATGGACAATAGGAGCTCCCCCATGGGGGTATCCTGTTCTGTGGAGTTCAAGCCAAACAAAGCTGAAGATGCAAAGTGGAGAATTATAGTAATTGATGATGCAGCTACTTCTTTCCCCCATCTACAATCTTGTTTCCTGTTTCTGACCCTCCAACATAAGGTCGCATGAAATAGCTTCTGTAAGAGAATTCCCAACCATCTACTCGAGGGTTAATCTTTTTTCAACTGGACAGTCTCTCATTCCCCTACTCTTACTCCCATAGTCACTGCAGGCAACTTAGCCTTTCCCTAGTTAGGGGATTCACATCATGTTCAAGTTCCAGCCTGATTCACATTGCCAAGTAATGCAAGGTTCTGGATTCTGGAACTCTTACATGATGTGAACCTCTTGTTTAATATGGTAAGTATTAGTGATTTCTCTGTTGTCTGTGTTACCAAGTGAATTCCCTAAACAAAGGCCCTAATGTGATCATCTTTTCAAATTGGAGCTTAAACTAACATTACTCCTGTAGATTAGTGTTTTGATTTTTATACATCCAATTTCTTTTCAGTGTTTTCTGTGAGAGAGATTAAGATATTTTTAAAGAACAGCTGGTGCACATTTGGAACCAGGAAATAAAAAAAGGAAGGTAATTTTAGAGGGTTGCTGATGGAAAATTAGAAGCTGCTGTCTAAAAGAAGTTGCATTAAATAATTGGAAAGACAAAGCCTTTAAGACTGGAGGATTATAATTTCTAGGGACAGGATTACCATAATATCCAGATAAGGTTACCTTTGGTTTTTGTGATGGGTAACACTAAAATAATTTAGGGGGACATTTCCTCTACCATTCCATTTAGAAAGCAGGAAAAAGAAATGCCTTGACCTCTTGGTCTGATCCTTCTTAATTCCTTCATCATAGGGCCTGAGATTGAGTTGGGGAGAAAAGTCTACCACAGGAATGAAAGGGAAAGATGCTACCCATAGGCATAACAAGGAATACACTGTCCCCAAGTCTCAGGCCTGGGACATTGTCAACAGTTGACGTCACCAAAAATGAGCCTGTTTCCAGATCATAATTATATTGCAACATGAAAGACAGTGATGCAATTAACAAGTTTGCCTTTGGGAAATTGCATTGTTTTTTTTAATAGCTGCAAGTTTCTCCCTGAAATAAATTCATGTCTTTTTTGAACACTAACATTTTTCTGGGAATGTTGAGTGCCTATCTTTTGTGGAATGTGAAAGTCTCAGGAGAAATGAAAAAGGTGAGAATAACCCAAGAGGCAGTGGAAAATTGATGGTGGTCGTTAGCAGTATATAACACATTCCACATGGAAAATCGCTCCGAAGAAGCAGAGTTAAAAATGACATCAGAGAAATATAGAGTCAATAGAAAGTGTAAATTTGCTTCTCAAAAGTTCAAATTCTGACACTGAACCAACTGTTCAAAGATGATGTGTGCTGTGGTAGATAAAATATTTTATTTTGAATCAGGAAGATCTGGGTTCAAATCTCACCTCCAATACTTAAAAACTGTGACCTTTCAGTGAATTACTTAACCTCTCTTGTTTTGTTTCCTCATTAGTAACATGAGATGATTGGACTCAATGGCATCCATAGTCTACTCCTAAATCTATGACCCTATGAAGAGTGTGAAGATAACTGTAGTAGCTACGTTTCACTTCGTGAGCTCAAATGATATAATAGATGTGAAGCACTAAAAAAAATATTTATTTTTGCTGTTGTCAACATCGTATTTTTTTCTGTATAAGACTAGAAAAAGAGATGATTCTGCCATGTAGTGATTATGAAGAATAAGGAAAGGCAGTCCAAGTTCCACTGTTATTTGGAAAAGGTTAAGTAAAAGGATCGGGCATATTGACTAGATCCCCTATGGCAAATTTAATGGATAATCAAGAGAAGAATCTCCGGGAGCCATGTGTAGAGTTGTATCACTGGCTAGAATATTCCCCACTGATAAGCCCACAGATCCATCAGAGTATCCAAGTTCCATGGTTCATCATTTACAAAGCACCTTGCATACTTTATCATAATCAGTCATAGTAATGATAGATTGTACAAAGATGATTATCTCCATTTTATTCCTGGGATGTATCGTGTCCCAGGTCATTGATGTGACTGGTCAAAGATCAGACAGCTAGTAAGAGACAGTCAGAACTAGAAGCCAGGCTTTCTGACTCTAAATTCATCAATTATTTCTCAATATCCTAGGTACCTAGGATGCTCTCTCTGCTTACTAATCTGCCCCTTGCCTTCTCTGGCTTCTTTTAGGACTCTGCTCAAGTTCCACATTCTTTTGTAGGACGCTTTTTCCTGATTTTTCCAGAAACAAGCCTTTCCCTCTAAGGGGACCTTCCTTTTTCTCTGAATGTATCTTGAACACACCCTCGTATTTACAAAATGCTTCCTCATCCATATTTAAGCTCTTTGAGGACAAGAGATGATTCTGTGTTTTTGCCTTTCAAAATACACTAAGTTCAATCCAAGTCCAATCAACAGCTATTTATTAAGCACTTACTACGAGTCAGACACTGGAGCTATTGGAAAACAAACAAACAAAAACTTTGTCTTTAATTAGATTATAACTGAACACATTGTTCTGAAATTAAATGAATCAGTATTAGTAAAATCAAAATGAACAGTTTCTATTTGTGTTTGCGGGGTTTCAAAGTGGTCTCCTGCATTTCTGGCAATGGTCATAGGCTACTGAAATTTTGTAGGCAATTGTAATTAAAACAGCAATCAGACAACATACATTTATTGGCACCTATTTACAGTTTCTCCTCCATAAAAAGGACCCATATACCCAAGTAGCTCTTCATGTTATGGCAAATGACTAGAAACTGAAGGGGGTGTTCATCCATTGGGGAATGGAACCCTCCCCCCCCAAATGGTGATACATTAATTTAACAGAATATTATTGAACTATAAGAAATATTAAAAAGGGATAGTTTTAGTGAAACTTGAAAAGACTTTTAAGAGTTGATACAGAGTAAATGAACAGAACTAGAGTATAATTTATGCACTAGACATGAAGAAATATTACAAAGGGAAAAAAAAAACCTTTAAAAGACTTAAGAACTCTGATAATGCAATGACTAAGCACAATTTCAAAGGAATGGTCATGAAGCATGCTGCCCACCTTCTTTACAGAGGGGCTATGGAGTAATGATGCATAATCACATGCCATATTATAACATAATGTAGCATAATAATTAATATAAGATGCATAGTTAGACATGTATTTCATTCTTTCTCTCTTTCACTCTTAGTCTTCCTTTATTCTCTATCTTTCTTTTCCTCAATTCTTCCTTCCCTCCCCTTCCTTTTTTCCATTCTTCTTTCAAATTTTCTTTCCTTGATCCTTCCCTTGATTCATTTCTTCTTTCTTTCTTCCTATGCTCTCTCCCTCCTATTCTTCCTTAAGTTCATTAGTTTTTCAAGTAACAAATGCTTATTGATTAATTTTTCCCACTACCTTCCCAACAATTAAAACAAATCAATTAATAGATAACTGTATCATCTGGTAAAATATATTAGCCAACTCTGAAAACGCATTTCTCCTCATGCATTTTAGATTGTTCTGTAAGGATGTTAGTGGCTTGTGTCATCTTTTTTATCATGGTTTATTATCATGCTATATCAGAGTTATAAAGTCATTATGCTTTTTCTCAATATTATTGTAATTGTATAAATTGTTTTAGTTCTGCTCATTGAACTCTGCATCATTCATAGAAATCTTCTCACCAGTTCATAAAGGTGTTGAAACCATTTCTTTCAGCAATTTAATTGAGGTAATCACCAGAAAATGTATGCCTAAAGATCCCAGAAACTGCCTCAGTCAGAAAACATTTGATTTTCTTATTAAGTAGAGACTTGCTAAACCAATGTCTACATTTTAATTCCTTATAACACAATACTATTACATTACATTCATATGACACAATTTGATTAGCCATTCCCCAGTCAGAGGATGCTCTCTTAGTTTGCATTTTTTTGGCCCCCACAAAAAGGGCTGTTATAAATATTTTTGTATATGTTGATTCTTTTTCTCTTTCTTTGGGGTGCAAACCTAGTAATGGTAGAGCTCGGGTAAAGGATGTGGTCGAATTGGTAGCTTTCTAGGCATAGTCTGAAACTGCTTTCCAGAATTCCAGTTGGACCAACTGGACCAATTCGTAGTTCCTGCACAGTGTACCTGTTTTCCAACAGCCCCTACAAGATTGGCTATTTCCCTATTTGTCATCTTTGTTAGTTTGATAGGTATGAGATAGAAATTTAAAGTTGCTTTAATTTGCATTTCTTCAATTATTAGTTTTTAAATGAGCTTTTTATGATTATTGATGGTTTGTAAGATCTTATATTTTCAGATGAGGTCTATACCAGAATTTATGAATTTATTTTTCTTAACAATGAATATGTGTTGCAAAGGTTTTTGTCTTCTTCCACCCCCCTCTCATTGGGAGGTGGTGAGAGAAAAGAAGGATAGGAAAAGGTAACAAAGAAAAGAAAAAGAAAGAAGGAAGGGAGGTATTATTAAAGGTATATAAATATAAATAAAATGGAAATCATGGAATAGAACATATACAAGAATCGCATACCACCCCGGCAGCTTTGAAAGCTACAGGTTGAGTTGACCATATAATTTAAATGAAAAAATGAGCTATGCATATTAGGGGCCTGTGGGTTTTATTTTCTGTGCTACTATGTTTCTCTCGGTAAACACTTATTTAATGATCACTATGGGCCAGACTCTGTGCTAAACATAGAAATATGCCCATTTTACTTGCTCAAAGTAAATATGAATAAATACAAATAAGTTCTCCTACACAAAAGTTCTCTGAAATTTCATCTTCGTGTAGAGGTGATCCTGTGTCCTAAAAGCTTACATTAATTTTGTACAGTTTTGGTGTAGTTCTGCCAACCTGCAAAGGATGCCAGTGTGTTGACCAGTAAATAGATTTTATTTCTTGTCTGAGGAGAAGCCTAGATAAGTAGGGTGAGGTGAGTCATTGTTTACTGAGTTGGCCATGAGTTGAAGAATTCTATAGCAACAATAAATCATGAGAAAGAAAATACAAAATGCTTATTACTTTCATGTGACCATTTTATATTTCTACAGTGACATTGTCAGATTGGTTAAAAAAAAAAGACAGAGGATGCTAAGAATCACATAGTTTCTCAATCTTTTATAAACATCAGATTAACTTGCTACTCTAAATGTAAGATCCTTGTCCAACAACCAAGTTGACGAGAGATACACTACTGAAATTATAGGAATCTTGACATGCCCATTATAAACATAATCAGAATAGCTAAATTAATAGATTCCTTATAGATTCACCTTGTTGTATTGAACAATGAAGTTGGCATATTTGGTTTCAATCCTCACAAAAAGTCTCTTAGAAACTAAATTTCATGGGACAATTGTTAATCTTGACTTTCAGTACTCAAACAAAAATACCACTGTGAGGATAATCACAACACATGTACCATTTTTTTATTTTACAAAGTACAAAATTACCTAAAGAATTGCACAAGATTCTCCATAGTAAATCAATATGTGTGTTGATATTTGGTGGCTTCACTATAAAAGTGAACTTAAGGGAAGAGAGTGAAAAAAAGATGACCAAAGTTTGTACACTACTCAGAGTACTCATGCTTCTTCAAGAAGAGAATTGGGAAGTACTACATACAGTGAGCATGGAATATCAACACACAAAAATATATGAAACTGACTACTCTAGCTGAAAGGAAAATGATTTTGTGGAAGTTATTTTTAAGCACCCAGCTGGGCATCCAGACCATTAACTTCTTAAAGCAATTGTTAAATTTTATATTAAATTAGAAGGCTAACTATTAGAATACTGTTAGGAATTGCATCAGTTTCAAACAAACCTTTCAAATATGATGTTGATATTGAAACATTGGAAATGAATTAAAGAAAATATACCACTATTGTTTAAACCATTTCTTATACAGGTCTAACTGATACAATCTCCTAAAATCTATCTACTGTACCACTTAGCTACCTACAAATAATGGGAGGAAGTGCACAAAAATATCATAAGATGAAATGTTGAGTGGGTTGAAATATCACCTTTGGAGGGTGCACTTATATTGATGTGGCCAGGGACCCAACTCCTAGTTAATTACAAATTAAATGATGTGATTTGGAGCAATACATTAGCTTGTTAAATTGAGGGTTTTAAAATATTTCCCCTCTTTTTATCATATGTTGTTGAGGCATTTTCAGTTGTGTGACCCCATGTGGAATTTTCTTGCCAAAGATACTGGAGCGGTTTGTCATTTCCTTCTCCAATTCATTTAACAAATGAGGAAACTGAAAAGATAGTTAAGTGTCTTACCCAGGGTCACACAGCTATTAAGTGTCTGAGGCCAAATTTTAACCCAAGAAGATGAGTCTTCCTGATTCCAGGTCCAATACTCTTTCTGCTGTACTACCTAGCTGCCTTTTTATTATATATAGAAATCAACCATTATACTAATTTAAAATAGAGCAACTTAGCATTTTTTACATTCATAAACCTGAAAGCAAATTATTCATATTCACAACATCTATCCATGATGACCACAGGATACATATTAGAGAACGTTCAAGCAATTCTCTCATTTTCTATGTGAGGAAATTGAGACCTAGATAGAGTGGCTTGTCCAGAATCACACAGGTGGTTAAAGGGCAGGACTAGGTTTTAGAATCTAAAGTTTCTAAAATAAGGATTCTGCACTAAAGGGAGATATTGTTGATCCATTTTGCAGAAGGAGATATGAAAAAAATCATGTGGATGGTTTTAAATTTATATAGAACACTTTCATTACTCACCTCTAAGTGTTTTATTGTTTAACTAAAAAACAAATAAAATCCTCTCATTCTATACAACTTATTCTGATATTCTCTATTCCCTTGTTTTTCATAACACTATATTTTTATAGTCCTCTTCCTGCTTTTCCGTCAGTTTTTTCACTGGCTTTTTTTCCTGCTATCCCTATACTCGGGCCTTTGCTCTTCCTGATTTGGGACTTTGTACCTGGCTTCATCTCCTCCTTTGATCTTGAATGGTGAAGTGATGCTCAGTTTGGTCCTGCATTTGTTCCTGGAGTTCTTGCCATGGGCTTTCATTTCCACTGGTGTTTCTGTGTCCAGAGCACTAGCAACTTTCATAGTCCTCATCAGTGCTATGTATTGGGGTATTCTTTCCCCGTAGAGTCTTCTTTATAGGGGTGCTAATGCTTCTGTTCTCTCTGGCTGCCATACACCTCAGTCCTAATTAACTGAACTTGTGCTCACTTCTCTGCTAGGATTTCTCCTTCCAGTGACTTCAGCTTCTGGTTAGGTTTAATTGAGTCCTAGGCTGAATGACTAGACTGAATCCTAGACTACATGAAATAGCTTAAAGGAGTTTAGTTTTGGATTTCCTGTTATTTACAATCTGCCACTAATTATTTTTTTTCCTTTTCAATTAATAAGTCTTTTTTCTCTCTTATTCTCACCACTCATCCTGCACTAGAGGTAAAAAAGGAACCAAAAAAAATTCTGTAACAAATATACAGAGTCAGTTATTTAAAAGTTTGTTTGTTTGGTTTTTGGTCAATGGTAGGGGGTATGGAAGAGAGAAAAATTATTTTTTCATTAAAAAAAGAGAATGCAATAAAAATACACAGATATGCATAGTCAAACAAGAAAAAAATTTCACATCAGTCACGATTAGAGATTTGTGTCTTGCGGTAGCTAGGTGGCACAGCGAATAGAGCACCAGCCGTGGAGTCAGGAGGACTCGAGTTCAAATCCCGCCTCAGACACTTGACACTTACAAGCCATGTGACCTTGGGCAAGTCACTTAACCTCAATTGCCCTGTCTTTCCCCCTCCAAAAGAAATTTGTGTCTCTTTCTGTTTATTTATTCCATCTGGTGATATTGGGAAATGAGTGATATTCTTCATCATTAGTCCTCTGGAATCATGGATTATTCATTGAATTGATCAACACAACTTCTTTTGAAAACTGCTTTTAAAAAAAAAATCTTTTAGCCAATTAATACATTGAGGAATCAATCCCTTCATTTTATAAAGAGAGGAAAAGAGCTTAAATGAGTTACTACAATCTGTATAGGTAGTAAGCAGGAGAGCTGGGATTTGAACCAGTGTTCTGACCGATTTCTGCTGGGTCTCATCCAAATGCCCTATAATCCAAGATAACTTCTTTCCCAGGTGGAAATGATGTCTCCCTCCCTTCCTCCTTGTCTCGGTCCCTGCCTCTGACTCTATGTCTCTCCGTCTCTGTTTCTCTCTCTCTCTCTCTCTCTCTCTCTCTTTCTCTCTCTCTGTCACTGACTGTCTGTCTGTCTCCCTCTCCCCTCCCCTCTCTTTCTCTCTCTCCCTCCCTCTCCTTCTTTGTCTCCCCTCCCCTTTAAACCTTAATAGAATGTCTTGTTTTCTTATATGCTTATCAAATATTATTTTGTACCTTAGCTGTTTCTATAGCTATTTTATCTGCTCTCTACATATTAAACTCCTTGAGGTTATAGTTGATCTATTATTTACTTTTATATGCCTCACACTGTACAATAATGAGGTGGTTTTTACTAAGTAGTTGTGGGATTCTTAACTGCACAGATTTACCCTTTACACCTAATTTTGAAGAGAAATCAGATTCCATACATTTAAGAAAGTTGAGAATTCATATAGATTGTTCAAAGGGCACCATAGCTGAATATACTCTCTGATATGGATCTTGAATTATTATAGCATTGCTCAAGACTGAAGCATCTTGTATTAAATTCTGCCAGTATGGGGGAAATGAAGAAAGAAATTGGAAGGAGAGGGAAGAAAGGGGAGAGGAGGGAGGGAGGGAGGAGGGGAGTGAGAGAGAGAGAGAGAGAGACAGAGAGACAGAGAGAGAGAGACAGAGAGAGAGACAAAGAGACAGAGAGAGGAGGGAGAGAGAGAGAGAGAGAGAGAGAGACAGAGAGAGAGAGAGAATGAAAATCCATATCTATCTTAAAAGATCTCTTTTCTGACCAATAGTCATTGATCCATCCTGCAGCTCATGCAGCTACACCTTGCTAAAACTGAGGTTGATGAATGACTCACACAATAAACTTATTGTTTTATCTATAGGATGCCAAACTGGTTTGAATAAGTCCCCACCTCCCACTGAATCTAGGGTTTGCTTTGATATCATGTAGACTGAATTATATTTCAAGGCAGCCCAGACTGTCACTGGCAGACCTGGGAGTTGAGCCCAGAAATGTTGACTCTGAGGCTTGCTGTTCTAACTACTAGACCATGTATACTCAATCCATGTGTTTCTAAGCCAATTCTAGGGCAGCTGCTTATTAACGAACAGATGTCATTCTGTGGCACTGACATCCATCAGAGAAAATGATTCTGCCTGAACCAGTCCCTGGGCGGTGCAGAAGCCATCATGGTAGGCTTTGTCACAGGATTCCAGCTTCCTGCTTTATTAATAATGAATGTGCACGTTGCCTTGGCATTTATTGAGCTTCAGAAAGTGACTAAAATGCTACAACTTTAAGTAAAATGATTTTTAAATGATGACAGCCTTTGCATTTTGCATGCTGGTGAGTATGACATAATGTAAAAATTGGCACAGATGCAGATGGAAATAGTTCATTGCATTTTGACTAAAGTAATGCAAAAAGGATTGAATTTTATTAATTTAGAAGATAGGGGACTTTACATCTCAATAGTCATATACCATTGGGTTATCAGAACTTAAGTGACCACTTTGTTAATTAGTCAATCAACATTTATTGATCACATGCTATGTACACAATGCTGCATGGTGCAGTGGATGGACAACTAACCTTGGAACCCAGAACAGACCTGAGTTCAAGTCCCACCTCTGATATGTACTGATTATATGACCTGGGTAAGTCACTTAAAATCTCAGTGTTTTCCTTAAATCTGTATGATTGAAAGATGAAGAGAAATTACCAACCTGCATTGCTAGAGAGAGTCTCCTCATCTGGAAATTCCCTATACCATTGAAATAATAGGTCCAATCTGTAGCCCCAACTCAGGTCGTCTGTGTGTGCATGCATGTGTATCTCTAATAAATATGCATCACATATGTGATGTGTGTATACATATATGTATTGTGTATACACACATGTATATATCTATATACATATAGAATAAAATATTCTTCCTTTGTTTGACATTGAAAGCCCTTCACAACTTTAACCTTCCTTCCCAGATTTATTATAAATTGTGTTCCTTCATGTTTCTTATGGTCTAGACTGGACCTCTTGCTCTTCCTCATATATAGCATCCCACCTCATATCTTCATGCATTTGCACTGGTTGTCCCCCATGCCTGTAAACCACTTTTTCCTCCTTCTCTTACTCCTGAAATCTTAAATTGCCCTCAAAATCCAACTCAAATTCCACCTTCTACACAGGGTCTTTCCTAATGCCCCTATTTGCTAGTTCCCCAAATTACCCTGTATTTATTTTGTATATATTTTTACATTTATATATGATCTCTTCCTATATAATTTAAGCTCCTTGAAGGCAGGGATTGATTCACTTTTGTCTGTGTATTCCAAGAGGGAATTCCCACACGCTACTTAAGTGACTATTTACTGATTTCTGGCATTGGTCCTCAAGTGTTGGCCACAAATATAGTACACTTGTACTTGTGACTCATCTCTTCTCAACCACAATTTAATTTCAGCCTCAGTTAGGAAATGGAATGAGAATAGAAGGCTAAGGACTTTGGGGCAGGGAGGATGCTGTTGTTCAGTTCAGTCATTCAGTTGTGTCTGACTCAATGACCCTGTGGACTATACTGTCCATAGAGTTTTCTTGGCAAAGATACTATAGTGTTTGGCCATTTCTTTCTCCAGTTGGTTAAGACAAACAGAGGTCAGATGACTTGCTCACAGTCACACAGCTACTAAGTGTCTGAGGCTGGATTTGAATTCAGGTCTTCTTGACTTTAGATACAGCTCTCTACTAACTGAACCACCTAGCTGCCTCTCTTCTAATATCTGAAAGGCTATTATATGGAAGTGAGACTTCTGTTTGGCTCTACCAGGGAGAGTCAGAACACTGAGTAAAAATTGTAAGGAGACAACTTTAGTTTTGATGGGAGGGAAACTAAATGAAACAGAACTCTATAATAACTACAGGTGAAAAAATGGAAAAGGATGCCTTGGAAAGTAGTGGATTCCCTCTTATTTGAGATCTTTAAGCAAAGTCTGCATGACTACTCATCACATATGCTGTAGATTGGGGGGTTTAGGGTTTAAGTATAGCATGGATTACACAATTGCAAAGTCTGAGAGAAAAAAAGTCTCACAAACCTCTTTAAATTGCTTCATGGATTAATTTTTCAAATTAATAATTTGTAGTAGAGGGCTCCTATGTTCTGGGAGGATTTAAATAGAGGTCTGATTATGACTTGCAGTTGGATACAAATAAATGCCTGAGTATACATGTTGGGAGAAGAGAATCAGTGAGGTGGACTTTAAATAATTGTCAGTCTCTTCATTTTTGCTATGAAATCCACAGTCACTAAGTGTTTTGGGAAGGTCTTAACAGATCATACCCAATTTAATAGCTGGAACTGCTTCTATCATACATAAAGCTTCATGAAATTCTTTCCTTCCAACCATATAATTTCCGGTATGTTGAGGAGTGATATACCAATATTTTGTTTGATTGTGAAAAGACTAGGTTTCTACCTGACCTCATCTTTAAACTGCTAACTAGTTCCATACAGCTAAGAAATATAGAGAACAAAAAAAGTTGTGAGAGAGAAAAAAATGCTTGGGAGAGATATTTGCTTGTATAAACACAGGCATCATTATCATCCTTTAAAATCTACTTTCCTGAAATGTTCTTATGTCAGGAATGGAATCGTAGTTTCATTTATGACAATTTTCCATCTCCTCCCCATCTTCCACACTTCCGTTTAATATATTTTTTCTGTATGCATGACTTCATTCGCAGACTTACAGATTTAGAGCTGGAAGAGACCTTACAGATTATTGAATTTAACTGCTACATTTTATAAATAAAGAACATGAGGACCACAGAGGAAATATGAGCTGTTCATGTTGGGAGAAGCTGGCTCCTATGATTCCCAGTACAGTCTATGTTCCATTGTACTTTATTACCTCAGAATTCATTCATTCATTCATTCATTCATTCATTCATTCATTCATTCATTTGTAAGAATATGGGTTTGTTGGACAGATTATTGCAGACCAAACAGGTTTAAATCTTAACCTCAGATCACAGAATCAGCAGACCTCAAATTTAGAGCTACAGGACACCTTTGAGGCCAACCCTCTGGTACCACCCTCATTTGGCAATTGAGGAGAAACCAGGGCCCAAAGAAGTTGAATAATTTACTAGGAATAAAAGAGGTAGGAAATAGCAATGCCCATTTACTATTTGTAGAGACAGGAAGATCCAAGCTCAAATCCCAGTTTTGTCCCAATTAACATTATAACCATGGACAGGTCATGTAAATTCTCTGAACCTCAGATTTCCTCTTCATTAAAACAGAAAATTACACATACACACACACGTATTACTAAACAATAAATTATATTTATTTTGTTATTATTTAGTAATAATAATGATATCTGTCAGGCCTATCTCAAAAGGCTACTGTAAGTTTCAGATGAGATGAGGATATGCAAAGTGCCTGACAAAGCTACAGATAATACATAAATGACATCATGATGATGACAATGACAGTGATGCTGATGATGATGATGATGATGGTGACAATGCTTACAGCTTGGTATAGAACAGTAGCATCAAACTCAATTAGAAATGGGGGCCACTAACATATACATAAGGATTGCTGTGGACACATACTGGCTTAGAAAATGGCATGTTAACTTTTTTAAACTATAATTTTACTTATTTTGTAAAATATTTCTCAATTATGTTTTAATCTGGTTTTGGCCATAGGGTAGTATTATAGGCCAATGAGACTCTTGGGTTATGTATATGACACCTCTGGTGTAAAGAATAGAAAGCAAGGACTCAAAGTCAAGAAAAATTGGGTTTAGGTTCCACCACTGACACTTTCTAGTTGTCTGACTTCATTCAAGTCACTTACACTCTCAATTCTTTAGTTAACTAAGAATGTAAATTTCAAAGAAGGTTCTGACTTGCACTAACAGAGGGAGTTTCTTCACTGGAACTTCCCTAAACCAATGAAATCATGGGTCTAGCCTCTAGGAAATAGAGAGGCTGTGTTCAAGTTGCCACAAGCGGTCCAATATGACTAGAAGAGAGGATGGATATAGTTGAGTAGTAAGAGAAAAAGCTACAAAAATATATCACGGTGCAATTGTGAACAAAATGAGGACTGTGGGCTTCCTTTGGTGGGTAATTGTGAGCCAAGGCAGATTTGGGGGCAGAAGTGTCATAAGATCCCATCTGTGCCTTTTGACAATAGGAGTGTCACCTCCTCCATAAATCAGCACCTAGCAAGGTCCAACTGCCATTCTCCACATCAGCATCACATTTTGTTTGAGGAATGCATGCAGTCAGGAGTGCTTCACAGTTTAAATGATTCTCTCTCCAGCTTTCCCCCAGGAAAATAATACATCAGCACTGAAGTGAAAACAACATACACAGCTCCCAGTACACTAATTCCCTTGTTGCCAAAGCAGGTTTGGAATACATTTGGATTTCAAGCATGTATGTGCTATCAATATACATGCAGAATCACTCCTCAGACTGACATGTCCAACAGTGGACACATTCCAATTCTCCATGCTCCCTTTAGAAAGTGGACATTTTCATTAATGACACAGATTGTATCACTGAAGGTCAGCTTATCATACAAACAAAGAAGAAGCTGAGGGAATCTGCTTTGCTTCTTCTGGGATTGGGAAGTCATGTAGGGTTGAGCAGGAGGATACTCTTTCCTCCTACTCTGATGCTAGAGACAAAGACTTTGAATAGGCTGATCAATCTTATCAATATACTATGTGACAGGAACTGTGCTGGATGCTATGCATCAACAACCAAATAATTTGTGTTTTTGCAGAGACTCCATTCTAATGGGGGAGATGACAAGGATAGATAGATAGAGAGATAGAGAGATATGTAGATACATAGATAGATACATAGATAGAAGAATAAAAGGCAAAATGATAAAGATGGTTGGATAGAAACTAGAAACTGATAGATACAATTAGTTAAATAGAAGGTTGTATAGATAGAAGAGTTAAAAAGATATGTAAATTCCAAACATATGTGTGTACATATATCTGTATGTGTGTATATATATGTGCATTTATATATATATGTATATATTTATGTACACACACACACATCTTGTTAAATACAAGGTAATTCACAAACAAGGACTCTAGTGCTTAAAAGGATCAGGAAGAGCTTTATTCAGGAGATGATAGGTGAGCTGTATCTTAAATGAAGAGGGGGACTCTGAGGTAGAAGTAAGGAGAGAATACATTCTAGGTACAGGGACAGCCAGTGCGGAGGCATAGAAATGGAAAATGGATTGTCAAGTGAGAGGAACAGAAAGAAGGTCATTTTAACTGAATGCAGACTTTAGAAGACAGAGTAATGTCCCATAAGGATAGAAAGATAAGTTGGAGACCAAGTTGAAAGGGTCCTTAAAAGCTACATACAATTTATATTTTTTTTTTCTTAGAGGCAATAAGTAGCGATTAGAGTTGATCAAATAAGAATACGCATGGTTTAGAACTATCATTTTAAGACTATATATCCTTAATTCAAAAACACTCCATTTTAATATTGCCCAATTCCACCACCCCCACCACCTACAGCTAGCCTAGTTGAATATTTGGAAATAGAAGCTGTCACAGTAACACTCACATCTTTTACAACAAACAGTTTCCAGGACAGTAGGGAAAGTCAATAGTTTTACATAGCCCTGGGAATGTGTGGTTCACAATATAATTTTCCAAGTTTATCCAGAAATGCTATTATTTGGCATTCTGTGAATGCTTGCCCATCAGTTTCATTTCTTAGGGTTGAAGAAAAGATGATGGAGAAAAGGCAGGGAATTGCCTGAGCTCTCACAGATTCCCCTCCATGCAACTTTAAAATAATGACTCAAGATGAATTCTGGAATGGCAGAAACCACAAAAGGATGGGGTGAAACAATTTTCCAGGCTAAAATAACTTGGAGGGTTGGCAAGAATGGTCTATCACACCAGGATGAGAGTGAAGCACTGTCCAACACAGCCTGCCCTTGGCAAGTCAGCAAGGTCCTGTGCCCTAGCACAAGCCAGCTGCAAGGCCCTAACCCCAGTGAAAGCCAGCAGGGAGGTCCTACACCCTGACTTAAACCAGCTACGTGGCCCTGCACACCTGCACCAGGCAGCCAGTAAAAAGCCAATCCCAGCACAAGTCAGCAGCAGGGCTTGGCAGTGACTGAATCAGCACTGGCAGATTCCAGAGCTCTCAGTACACAGATGGTAAGGGGGTCAAACAACTGGTTAAAAGGAAATTACAGGGGTCCTTTTCCTAGACTGGGTGAAGGACTCTCTTGAATTGTCCACAAACAGATCTGAGTCATAGTTCTGGGTTGCAATCTCAGGGAGAAAAAGAGTACTAGCACTTGCAGCCTGAGTGGAGCAGGAACCCTGGTCACAATTGAAGTTCAGAAGAGAGTGCTTGTGGTCACTTACAGACCAGAGGACAGGCCAGGAGTGAAGTAAAAAGATTTCTCCTTAGCTCATACCACCTTGGAAGAACTGAAAACTTAGCTCTGAAAATAGCTGTACAAAAACCCTGAAACTTGGGACACTGACCCCTCCACCTCAAAAAGCAGAGTTTAGCATTAGCATAAAGTTAAAAGTCAAGGCTGAAATAGCCTGAAAAATTAGTGAACAGCAGCAGCAACAACAACAAAAGAACCTGAGCATAGAAAGCTACTGTAGTTACAGGGGAGATCAAAACACATTCAGAAGAAGACAACAAAGTCAAAACTGGTACATCAAAAACCTCAAAGGAATAATGTGAATTGATCACAGGTCCAAAAACAACTCCTGGAAGAGCTCAAAAAGGATGAGGTAGAGGAAAAATTGGGAAAATAAAGAAGCGAAAGAAAATCATGAAAAGGAGTCAACAGCTTGCTAAAAGAGGCATAAAAATTACTGAAGAATATAACACTTTGAAAAACAGAATGGGTCACCTGGTTAAAAAAAAAAAAGGGCACAAAAATCCACTGAAGAGAAGAATTTTTTAGAAAGTAGAATTGGCCAAATGGAAAATGAAGTACAAAAGCTTACTGAAGAAAATAATTCTTTAAACATTAGACTTGGGCAACTGGAAGCTAGTGACTATGTGAAACATCAAGAAACAATAAAACACAATTAAGGGAATGAAAAAATAGAGGATTATGAGAAATATATCACTAGAAAAATAACTGATTTGGAAAAAAAGGTCAAGGAGAGATCTTAAAATTAGATCATAGACTACTTGAAATCCATAATCAAAAAAGTAATCTAGAGGTTATCTTTCTATATATTGTCAAAGAAAACTGTCCTGATATTCTAGAACCAGAAAGTAAAATAGAAACTGAACGAATCCACCAATCACCATGTGAAAGAGATCCTGAAATGAAAATTCCCAGGAATATTATAACCAAATTCCAGAGTCCCCAGGTCAAGAAGAAAATATTACAAGTAGCCAGAAAAAAACAATTCAAATACTGTGGAGTCACAGTCAGGTTAATATAAGATTTAGCAACTTCTACATCAAAGAATAAGAAAGCTTGGAATATTCTGTTCCAGAGGCCAAAGGAGCTACAATTACAACCAAGAAGCACCTACCCAGAAAAATAAAGCAAAACACTTGTGAGAATGAACAGGTTGATGAGAGGAGGTAGGAGAGAAATACATGGTACTAATAATGGTGAAAAATTTTTACAGCAGTTTTCTCTGATAAAGACCTCATTTCTCAAATTTACAGAGTTAAGTCAAATTTATAAGAATACAAATTATTCTCCAATTTATACATTGTCAAAGCATTTGAATAGGCAGTTTTCAGATGAAATAAAAGCTATCTATAGTCATATAAAAATGCTCTTAATATTTATTAGAGAAATACAAATTAAAAAAACTCTGAGGTATGACTATACACCTATCAAATTGGCTAATATGACAGAAAAGGAAAATGACAAATGTTGGAGGGGATGTGGGAAAATTAAGACACTAACATACTGTTGGTGAAGTTTTGAACTAATTCAAACATTCTGGAGAACAATTTGGAACTATGTCCAAAGAGCTATAAAATTGTGCATACTCTGACCCAGCAATACCACTACTAGGTCTGTATCACAGAGAGATTTTAAAAAGTAAGGAAAAGAACCTATACATACAAAAATATTTATAGTAACTCTTTTTGTTGTGGCAAAAAATTAAAGGAAATTGAGGGGATGCCCATGAAATGGGCAATGACTGAACAAATTGTGCCATATTATTGTGATGGAATACTATTGTGCTATATGCAATGATGAACAGGATGCTCTCAGAAAATCCTGGAAAGACTTACATGAACTTATGCAAAGTGAAATGAGCAGAACCAGGAGAGCATTGTATACAGGTACAGCAATATTGTATTACTATCAGCTGTGAATGACTTAGCTATTCTCAGCAATATGATGATCCAAGACAGTTCCAAGGACTTATGATGAAAAATGTTATCTACTTCCAGGGGTGGGGGGAATGCAGGGGAACAAAAAACTGATGAGTATGAATGCAGATTGAAGCACACTTTTTAAAATCTTTCTTTTTCTTGTTTATTTTTTTTTCCAATGATTTCTTTTACAATTTACTAATATGGAATCATGACTACACATGTATAATTTATATCAAATTCCTTGCCATCTCAGGGAGAGGGGAAGAAAGGGGGGATGTGAGAAAATTTGAAAATCAAATTTAAAAAAAGGTAAAAATTATTTTTACAAGTAATTGGGAAAAATAAAATATGAAGTGCAAATAAATGTTTATTGATTAAAAATCATTTCTTGCTCTATATTTTTGAATGAAGTATTATAAGTATAGATTTTAGGGTGGCAGGATAATTAATATACAGAAACTTTTGAGAAAATTGAGGTGCTGTCTTTACAATACTGTAGCAGTGCTGTGGTAATGTCTAAATGTAAAGTGATTTTTAAAAGTACTATAATTTTACTCATCGAACATTCAACATGAGTGATTGCTAAGTACAATGTCACTCCTCTCTTTAGTAAACCCCAATTTTTCCCTATTAGTGTGTCCCCTCCCCCTCCCATGAAATATCAACTTCTCTGATATTTAAAGTCTTTAACAACCTGACTCCAGCCTAATTGTCCTGCCTCATCACACATCACTCCCCTTTGTGTACACTGTGGCCCAGTCAAATGACTTTTACTAAAATCAGCCCTCCATTTCCCACATTCATACCTTAACCCTGGCTATCCCACCTTCTCGTAATGTGCTGCCTCATCATAGAATCCATGTTTCTTAGAATCCATGGTTTCCTTTTAAGGCTCTGGTCAAGTGTTGCCTTTTACAAGAGGCCTTGCTTAATTCCCCCTTCCCACTACCCTCCAAGCTACCAGAGAATTTCCCCCAGATAATTTTAAATATATTTTATATTTAACTATAAATGTGCATGTGGTCTTCCTCTGGTGGGATTGTAACCACCTTGGACATAGGGACTATTTTGCCCTTTTGTCTTTGTTCAGCATAACACCTGACACCTGTAAGGTACTTAATACATTTGCTTTTTGTTATTAGTTAGTATGCTTAGTCTTGTAAAAGATGTCAAGTTTATAACTTGAAACCTATCTCTACAAGCTAGTGAAGAAGATGATTTGTCAGCATTGTATTTTCAGTCAGAAGAGCCAGAATAGATCCTTAACTGCCATTGTGTGGCTTCAACCGACTCATTTCATCTCTCCGACCACCAGTTTCTCCATCTATAAAATGAGTATGTGGATCTACATAATCATTACAGATATCTACAGTACTAGATAGTACATATTAAATGACAACCAGTGGTGTAAGCTATATAGTATAGGGTTACAGAAGAGGGACAGGTCACTTCCAGTTGGTGCGGTCAGGGAAATCATCATGGAGAACCCTCATAGAATTACCTCCTCTAGACCTTGAAGGATTTTTATGGCTGCAGGTGGGCATTTGAGATTTCTTTTATTTTTTAGAATTCATTTATTTATTTTCTTGTTTACATCATTCATTTCTATGAGATTTTTGAGTTACAAATTTTCTCCCCATCTTTCCCCTACCCACCACCTCAAAACAGCCATCCCACTGTATAACCCCTCCCCCAATCTGCTCTCTCCTACGTCCTCCCCCTCACCCCTCTGACTTTTCGGTAGGGCAGGATGGATCTCCCTACCCCAGTGCCTGTATATTTTAATTCCCAGTTGCA
>CM053590.1:39503809-39519423 GCA_028646515.1 Pseudochirops corinnae
GGTCCTCTTTTGCCATTTGAGTTAATCTATTTTTTAAGGTGTTATTTTCTTCAGTCAAGTGATTGACTCTCTTTTCATGATTTTCTTGCATCATTCTCATTTCTCTTCCCAATTTTTCCTCCACTTCTCTTATTTGATTTTCAAAATCCTTCTTAAGTTGCTGTATGGCTTGTAACAAGTTTACTTTTTTTTTGGAAGGTTTTGGTGTGGGAGTTCTGACTGTGTTGTCTTCTTGAGGAGATTTCTTACATGGTAATATCATTAGCAAGTATGGAATGTGAGAAAGCACAATGTACGGAAGGGGAAAATATTTCTTCCTAACTCTACAAAGAAGAAATAGAAATTGTGGTAGAAATTATAGGAGAGAGATCTAAGCTTAACATTAAGAAAATACAACAACATAATTGGTATTGCATACTTATAATCACTGCTGCTGGGTGAAGGTGAGGTTAGCAACTTGAGTTCAGGAGTTGTTAGTTTCAGTAGGACTAAAACTGGTGTGAATCCACAGGAACAGAAGGCCATCAAGCTGCCTAAGGAGGGTTGATTAACAGTGTGTTAAAGTATTTGGATTCATAGTCAGTGTGATGGAGTGCCTATTATACTTTCAGCCTGAGCAAGATAGGGAGACCTAGTCTTGAAAACAAAAGAAAAGAAATGGAAATTTTAAAATTTCCTACAATCAGAGTTATCTGGAAGTACAATGAGATGAATCCAGACACTGTGGATTCCTTTTCACTATATGTCTTCAAGAAAAGACTTGATGAGTACTTCTTGGGTATTTTATAAGTGGGATTCGTATTCTGCCATGGTTTATACTACACAGGCTGTAAAGAAAGTCCCTTGCTCCTCTGAAATTCTATGACTGTGTGAGGCTGTGAATTGGGTTGAGGGAGAGGTGAAAAGATCAGATTAATTGGAATGGCTATTTTATACCTGAGTAGTAAGTAGTAGGAGTTAAGATTAGAAAGAAGACATAGGGTCAGGTTTTAGAGGGTCTTGAGGTCTCTACTTTATCCTCTTGAGCAAGAGTTGCTAATGTCTCCTCGCGCAACCCCAGAAATTAGTTTGTATGATATTGTTTTTGCTATTGTAAAACATTTCTATTTTTATCCCCATATTACTGATGGGGAAACAGAGGCAGACAGGAGTTAAGTAACTTCCCCAAGGTCACATAGTAAGTGTCTAAAGCAGAATTCGCACTCAAGTCTTCTTGGTTGGAAGCCAAATACTGTATCCACTGAGTCACCTTGCTGCCAATTATGGCAGTAGTTTAGGTGATAAAATACTAAATTGGGAAAGGGCTGTATTTTTTGTTATTGTCTTTAATATTGCTTGGTTTCCCTCACATGCCCACATGCCCCCATCCCACTCTCACAGCCAGGATAATTTAATATCTGGAGTTAAATACTTGCCAAAGTAATGCTCACATCTTTTTACAAAAAAAAATAGTCCCTAGGAACAGTAGGGAAAATCATTAGCTTTGTAGAGTTCTGAGAAAATGCAGTTCACTACAGATAGACAGACAGACAGACAGACAGATAGATAGATAGATATAGCTACATACACACATAAGTAGGTAATGTGTATATATCTATATGTATAGAAATACACACATATGTATATATATATACACGTATATTATATGCATGTATGCATGCATGCACACATACACACACACACACACACACACACACACACACACACACACACTCATTGTCCTAAGTGCTGGGGATACAAAAAGAGACAAAAACATCTCTGTAGCCCTTTACAGCATGACTCTAACCTTTCTTTCTGGTTCAGTTTCCCATTCCTTCCATTAATGCATTCTCCATTCCAGCCAAATCCACTTAACTTGCTCTTTCTTCTACATGTTGTACCATCTACCACGTCTCTACCTTTGCATGAGTGGTTCCTCTGCCCCTCTCCAGTGTTTGGAATACATACGTTCCTCACCTTAGCCTTTTAAAATCCTTAGTAGCTTCCTCCAAAACAGAGCACAGGTAGCCTCTCCCACAGGAAGCCTTTCCTGGCTCCTTCCAACTGTTGATGTTCTTGTCTTTGAAATCAATTCGTATAATTATATATTTGCTGCTTATCTGAGTACATTTTGTCTCACTAGAACACCACTCCCCACGCCCCTCCAGATTCCATGTATTATATATCTGTATAACTTTTAGTCATTTGCTTCTAGGACTTAGCCCAATACCTAGCACTGAATACCCAATTAATAAGTGTTTCTTGTATTAAATTGAATATGGGCCCAGGACATCTTGTTTACGACCCTATCCTTTCTTTATTGTACATTCAAATGGGAAAATGAATAGAAAACAGCAGATATCTGTATTTACCAAATAGAAAGTCTTATTTGTCCTGTATAAATTATCTAGGAGAGTTTTGCTTTTGTTTTGTTTTTGTTTTTTGATAGGGGGAGCCTATCAGGGGAGTCAGCTTTATCCTCAGGTGTGTGTATGTGTGTATGTATTACATACACAGAGACATACGTGTGTGTGTGTGTGTGTGTGTGTGTGTGTGTGTGTGTGTGTAAACAATTTCCAGTATTAAAATACTGGAAAAGTTAAACACAGTCAAAAAAGGAAGTAATGCATTTTAATTTATAATACCAATGATTGAGAGATAATACAGAGTTCCAGTTCACATAAACCAAATCCTTATTTAATGGAATCATATATTAAATTACTCAAAATTAAAGAGAAAATGTCCCACCAGGTTAAGAATCTTATCCTAATCAAGTAAGGAAGTATACATTATCAGGACTAGAGAGTGACGCTTTCATAACATTATCTATGATCCATTTAGTTATCTAATTAAAGTTGTGGATTCTCCTTATTACAATTTAAAATGCATGAAATATAGAGTATCTCTTTCCAGTTGTAAGAATCATAGTCTGCCTGCCATCACAAAATAGTTCTCTGTACTTACTTCTCAAAATACTCCATGAATATACAGGGTGAGGCATTAAAGTGCCCTGCTTCCTGGCTCAATTTTTACTTCTGCTTTGTATTTCTGATTAATTGCCTTCTTTATTTGCAGATGAAATTTTAATGAATTTAGAATTTTCGGTTAAGCATTTCTTCAGGCTAATGTGAAACCGGGGTTTTTGGTGTGAAAATTTTCTCTCTGTGTGTAAGAAATTGAAGCCAAAGTCACATCATGGCATCAGAAAGTCTAGACAGAATGTCTAAGCACATTTGCTAGTTAATTGAAATTATACTGATGGTAACACCTGTGAGGGATTGGACAGACTCAGAGGAACGATAATTTAGTCTCCTTCCTTTTGTCTATTTCACAGCCTTCAATAATATCTTGGTTATAACATTCCTTCCATGTGAAACATTATTTGCTTCACATGTCATTATCAATTAGCCTTTAAGTAAGAAATTGCCAAAGTCATCTTTCTTTTCTGTAAAATTGAGACAACAACCACAATTTTAAAAACAGTACCTCACCTGGCAGCTGGTTCCTTCTCTCTTAGCATGTAATTCCTCTACTTGTCATTCAATTCATGGGGAAAGGATCAGATCATGGGAAAATTGGGGTAATCTCTGGAAGGATGGCACTCCATTAAAATAGTTGCCCTGATCTCCATAATTAATTGTTATGGTGATTTCTAGTCAATCAAGAGGGCTGGAGATAAATCTGTTTTTATCTCTGAATGTTTTATCTGTCATTGGAGTCTACTGGAAAATCATGGCACACTTCAGCTGGTTGGGGAGAGATGATGTTAGAGTAGAGAACCTGAGGCTGAAGTGGTGAAGGTGTGTCATAGAACCAGTGAAATGTTGTCAGGGTTTTGATCCATACGTAGGTGCTGCACTGTAGCATAGAGTCTCTTTGCATATATATGTGGGAATTCCCTTTTGGCTCTAATGAATCCTACATCTTCCAACCCTTCCTTCATTGAGAAATACTTCTTCAACTTGACAAGTTGGAGGAAAACTGAAATCCGGCCCATTGGTTGAATAAAGGTTCTCTTCCAGATCTCATTTTAAGATTTGTATGAAATATTTGCCTGGGGAGGAAATAAGAAAATCAGTAAGACATATCATCACTCCCTGGTCTAGCAGATGTCAAAATACTAAACTCATACATCTTTTATAAACTGTAGGAATGCCTCCAAACTGAAGTACCAACCTGTTATTCGTATGGGTCATAATAGGTGTGGAAGACCATATTCTGTTTCTCATTTTTTCTACTTCTCATTGGATCTAATTAAATACTCCCGAGAGGTCTAATTTAGTGGATAGTATCATTGAACACATGGGAAACAACAGGAAAAAGACACCAGTCCTTGGTAGCAATGGCATTCAAAGGTTGGTAGCTATATTCGATTTACTCTTTTCCTCACATTTTCAATTAGATTGTGGGAGGGAAAGGGGAAAACTAGTTGAGTTCATTCTATCATCTCTTTTGAAGAAACTCATACAGAGCTTTGGTCTGTATTAATTAGTAGAACTGACTGACCTGAACTGTTATTCCTGGAACTGGAATAATGTAAATATAGGGTCTTCGTGGGAACAGGGGGAATTTCTCTGTATTGAGAGAATGAAGGGCCTGTACTGGGGTGGGAGCATAAGCTTAAGGTCTGACAGAAGACTGTGACTGTAATATGGCCTCTGTCTGCTCCAGGCAATATTTCTGACAGTGATAGGCAAGGAACTTGATTTTCCCAAGTTCCAATACAGTGGCTTAATTAAATAGCATCAGCCAGACAATCTGATTGCCTAACAGCATTGAGAAGAGCAAGGAATAAAGTCAAACTGAATGTTTCCCAAATGTTTCTCCAAATCTGGTCCCTGGGAACTTAATATTCTGGACCCAAATGGGTAATTACTCATCTTTCAGTTACTAATGGAGGTGCAAAATTACTGGGGCATTTACTCTTCATGGGTAAGTACTAAATCCATAAAATTCTTGGGCCTCTTTGCCCTAATCTGCTATCACTGGCACCTGCATTACTTGATGGTGTGTGTACAAGTTGAAGTATGAGGGAGAATTATTTGGTAGACCTTGAATATTATTGAACATGGGGGTGGGTGGTAGTATTATTGTTATGAGCCCCCAAACTGTGATAGGTGATGCTTTCTCAGGACTGGAGTATGCTCTTGTGCTTACACTGAGCTTCCTAAATTCCCTTTCCCCATCCAGGTCAATGTGTCACTGATAGGAAGGCTAGGAATATTTTCGAGAGATCTCCACAGTATCAGCTGTGCTGGAAGGCAAGAGCTGAGGGAGGTGCTTGGAAAGATAAGTTTAGATAGAAGGACAAGTGGATATCTTGTCCACAGGTTAATTCACTGCTGTCAGGTTCATCATGTCAGATCTTTTAAGCAGGACAGAGGTAATCCACAGGAAACTCGTCTTTTAATCTAGAAGGAATAAAGATTTCAGAAGATATTGTGACTGTGGTGGCTGGAAGGCTGAACCTGGAGACTGGAAGCCTTGGATTCATATCCTGACTCGAATTAGTTATGGGATTCTGGGTAAAGCTCAACCACTTTGAGCTTCATTTATAAAATGGGAATGATAAATAGGATTTTTATATGATTCACGTAAGATGCTGTATGTTAGATATTTTGAAAACTTTAAAATGTTATATGCATGTGAGCTATCATTATTAGTGGTAGTAATTATTGCTATTGTATTCTACCCCGACACCTGGAATTAGGTCATTTCACTGGGAAGTATGTTCTCAAATGCCTTTAAAGCTCTTTCCCTTATTTAATGGGACCATTTTCAAGGAGGTGGGGGGAGGTTAGGTAGGGAACTTGGTCTTCTCCAGTTTTTATGAATTGGTTGAATTATGCTTTAGCATCCTGGTCTGCCAGAAGGGTAAGACAAAGACTGCCTTGGATAACGCACCAGAGAATCTGAGGTGAGGGCCCAGAGAGCCAGAAACCATTTACATTGGGCCAGAGCCCTTTGCAGATCACCTTCCTGTGACTTGAAAGAATCTGGGGGACTCACTGGGTTGGCCAGAGGCAAGGTAGCTGTTTGCACATGATTTTATGGCTCATAGGTTGCAATTATATAAGGTTTTAACACTTGTACATCACTTTACATACACTGTCTCATTGGATTATCATAACAAACCTGGTATATAAGTGCTATTATTATTATTATTCCAATTTTACAGGTAAGGAAGCTGAGGCAAAGAGAAGATTTTATTTGTCTGTTTGTTTTGTTTTGTTTTGTTTGTTTCAGTCATTTTCCCGGAGTCACACAGCTAGAAAATAACTGAGCCAGGATTTAAATTCTTTTTTCCAAGCCCCACACTTTATCCTCAACAACACCTAACGTACTCTTTAATTTAACTTCGGTCTTTTGTATACTTCTTTCAGGGCTGAAAATGCTCCCCAATATCTAGACAGCTCTGAAGAAATTTCATTTGTCCCTGAAACAATATGACTCTGAGGTTTGGATCACCAATGTCTGAGCTACAGCATCAGGGAAAGAATCTCCTTTATTTGGGCAAGCGTAAATACTCTTCTCTTCTGCCCAAGAGGGTTTGCAGACAACCAATGGAGGTTAAGAGGCTTACAGAGTCCATGTTTTGATCCAGAGAGTAAGTCAGGAGCCTGTTCAGGTTAAGGCAGAATTCATCAGAAAACAAAATCCTAAAAGTCAAATAGAAAGGAGGAATGTGGGACTCATTCAGTCATTTTCAGGTATGTCTAACTCTTTGTGACCCTATTTGGGATATTCTTGGCAAAGATACTGGAATGGATCACCATTTCCTTCTCCAGTTCATTTTAGAGATGAGAACCTGAGGCAAGCAGGGTTAAGTGACTTGCCCTAGGTCATACAGCTAGTAAGTATTTGAGGCCAGACTTGAATTCAGGGGACTCAGTCCTCTGTCCTCCATGCCACCAAGGTGCCTCCATGTGGGATTTAGCAGTAATTTTGAACGAGAATTTTAGCAATGAAGTAGTAAGGGCAAATGCATGATAAAGAATTGTAGCTATTAATAACAGTCATAGGATATAGGGATATAGAACCAGAAAGGATCTCAAAGGTCATGTAGTTCACCCTGTTCTCTTTATTTTACTACTACTGCTACAGCTTGCCGTTACTCCTCCTCCTCTTAATAATCATCATAATGATAACTAGCGTTTCTATAATGTTTAAGGTTTGCAAAATACTTTTACATATGTTCACTCCTTTGATTCTAACAACAGCACTTTTAAGATAGGTGTTATTTCCCCCATTTTACAGATGGGGGGGGGGGCATCAAAAGTCATCCTGATCTATATCTTGCCACTGGACTCAGATGACTCAGGAGGAAAGAGTGAGGCTGCTGACATTGCAAAGCTCCCTCTCACTTAAATCCAATTCACTTGCAAAGTCATGACATGTCCTTCCTGAGGTCATGGTCCTCTTCAAGAAAGAAGGACAAGCAACAACCTGTGAATACTAGCTGCCCCACTGGGGACCCAACTGGCCAATTACAGTTGGGCAACAGAGTTCCTCCCTCCCTCCCTCCCTCCCTTCCTTCCTTCCTTCCTTCCTTCCTTCCTTCCTTCCTTCCTTCCTTCCTTCCTTTCTTCCTTTCTTCCTTCCTCTCCCTCCTCTCTCTCTGTCTGTATAGGGAATTATAGTCTTACCTGTGGGTGTTCTTCCCAAGAAATGTAAATTTCAGTCTCTGAAACTTAACAAGATATTTTGGAGTTTACAAGCCAGATTTCTTTTTTATGGACCATGCTTTAAACCCAAATCATTCTGGCTCTCATTGATTGTCAAATAATGGGTCCCAGCCCAAGCCTCATTTGGTCAGTGTTTGTATTCTGATGGCTCAGAGTGAGCATAAATAACTGTTGTTTCTGTTTTGGCCATAAACCTTGAGGGTCTTCCCCTCCCATATTAATTAATTTTATTTATTTATTTTATGACTAGGAAATAGAGGATATTCTTTCCCTCATTTTTGCCTAGCCTTAAACACTGAATGGGATTTGCCTCTGACAAATTAAGAACAGGAAAGACCTTAGCTCAAAAAGGCCTAGGCCTCCTATTGAATCTGGGGCCATCTCTAGTCATCCTGATCCATATCTTGTTTCTGGACCCAGACGGCTTTGAAGGAGAGAGTGAGGCTGGTGACTTCACACAGCTCTGCCTGACTAAAATCCAGTTCGCTTGCAAGTCATGACATCTCCTTCCTGATGTCCTTGTCTTCTTCAAGAACTAAGGACAAACAGCAGCGACAAATTTTACAGATGAAGAAATTAAGTGGTTTGCCCAGGGTCACATGGCAATTAAGGCGTGATTCTCATTCAGGATTTCCTTACTCATAGACCTGAATGCTATCACTGTGAAAATGAGATATACTGAGTGTAACTGACTTGCTTTATGACTCTCTTACGCAAAATAGTGCTAAATATACTCCCCTCTCCTCTTTCCTCCCCTTCTCATTATTGTGGGGCAGGACAGTCGACATCACTCCCTGTTCTCATAAGCTCTTTAGGTTAAAGGTGACAATTACTTCTGTCGCACATCTCTATTACTCTGTGGTCACTTAGGATTCTTTTTATCTTCCCTGACCACACTGAGACATTCCACCCAAGTCAGATTTAGCCTACTGTTTGTAGTTCCTAACTGCCACTTCTGCTATGTCTGCCTTGGTTCCCAGTCTCTACATTTCCAGAATGGCAGATGTAAGGACTTTCTATCTAAAATGAGAATCACACTCCTCCTTGACATTAGTCTTATAGACACAAGACATACCTTACTAGGTCTGTTTCTTAATATAAACATAAATAATAGAATATAAGCTCCTTGAGGGCAGGGGACAGTTTTGTTTTTTCACTTGTTTTGTCTTTGTAATCTCACTTTCCTGTGGGTCATCATAATGTGTTGAACTGGTTGATGCTAAATAAATGCTTGTTGGCAAAACACTAGTATATTTTTGGTGAAGCTGTGAAATGGTCCAACCATTCTTTTTTTTTTTTTTTGGTAGGGGAAGGGGGGCGGCAGAGTCCAACCATTCTTAAAAGTCATTTAGAATTTTGGAGAAAAGGGATTAAAAGGCATGTTGCTTTTTTACCCAGAGATCTCACTGTTTGGCAGCGAAATTCAAATAGAGAAAGAAGGCTGCAAAAACATCAGCATGTTTATAGCAACATTTTTCAAGGTAGCAAAGAATTAGAAATAAAATTGATATCCATTGATTCCAAAATGGCTAACCAAAGTGTAAATGAAATGGAACACTACTGCACCATAGGAAGCAATGAATATGAAGAATTTATAGAAGCATGAAAAGATATAGGAATTGATCCAAAGTGAGGCAAACAGAACCAGGCTAGTAATATCCACCATGACGTCAACAATATAAATGAGAAGAAACACAACAACAGAAATTTAATTAGCAATTATGTCAGTGTTTTGCCAACAAGCATTTATTAAGTATTGACTTGTTCAACACACTATGCTTACCCAAAAGACAGTGGTGTAACAAAGACAAAATTGGCTCTAAATTGAACAGCGCAATTAGAATAATACAGCATAGCCCTAAAAAAAGGGAAGAGAAAAGGTCTCTCTCTCTCTCTCTCTTTCTCTCTTTTCCCTCACCCCCCTTCCCCCACCTCTCTCAGTAGGAAGAGGTAGGCATATATTTGGAAATGAAAGTTAGGTACAAAGATATCAGTAAAACCATTTTAAAGAAAAAAATAAATCTAATTCAATTTTAAAATTTAAATAAATTAGTTTTAATTGAATGACATCCTTCCATACACATACCCAGCTCATTAAAACAATAAAATCATTTTAAATAACCTTATTTGATGTGGTGAATGAATACTTTTTAAAAATTCTGATGGAAGAATGAAGTTTTTCTGCCATATTATAAGATCAGTTCTAAAGGATTACATGGTCTAGAATTACTGTTGACTCTTACACAGCGTAACTATATTCTAATTTGATTCCTTTCCTCTAGGTACTGTAATATCCCTGACCTTATACACCTTTATCATTCAAGTTGAGGGGACAAAATCCTTGCACAATTTACTGATGCAAAAACAATGTTTAACAACAACCCAAAAAAGTTCCCCAGGATCTTTCTTTACCTATAGGCAGTCCTGTAACTTTTCATACTTATATGTTTCATTATCTTGTATAAAATGCACTACACACTAATTAGGAATTTTGAACAGTTTGCAGGTTTTTTCACCGTTCTGATATCTCTTGAGGCTCTTTCTAAACATCATTGCCTCTGTGGAGATTTCTTTGAAGTACTTGGTAGTTTTTTTTTTTCTCTTTAAAAAAAAAGAAGAACCAAAAAGGGAAGGGCAGGGGGAGAATGAGAAGTTAGGACACAGTAAATCCTGCAGTTTGTTTCCAAGCTTTGCTCTTGTTAAATGTCAAATCCAGAAAAGGCCCTAACTCCTTGAAAGTGACTTTGCCTTCATGCTTTTTATTTCTTCCTAAATCCTCCAAGTAAGAAAAGGTTCAATTAATTGTAGCAACCATTTTTTAACCAAAGGACAAAAATGTTGTTTCATAATCTCACTAATAGTCAGTGGTCAAGTTCAAGGAGTTCCCCAGATAGCCAAATTCCCCTTGGTTTAATAAACCTTTTCTCTTCCTTCCTTTTCTTTTTTCTTTAAAAATAAAAATTAATAAGCTAATTCCAAATGTGAAAAGAGCAATTTTATGAGTCGCTCCCAGTTCAGCTGGTCTTTTCCAGTTTGGGGATGTATGAAATGGAATCTTATAAGACATGAGCCTTGTTTTCCTAAATCTAAAGACAATCAAAGCTACAAATGCTTTCTTAGAGGAAACTATGCCTAGAATAAGAAAAACAAGGACAAAAAGCTGTATTTTATTATTAGTTTACTTTTTCCCATGAAACATTCTCAGATTCTATAATGTAATGATTTTTTTCTTTTCTAAAAAGAAGAAATGCAGTGGTTAATTGGGGGCAGGAGTGGGTGGTGACTACCTGTTCATGCCTATGTTTTAGGAAAATCAATGTTGGCTAGTTACTGCCTATTATCATTGGGAGCAATCTCCTCTCTTCCTGAGCTACATCTTGCCACTGGACCCAGATGGCTCTGGAGGAGAGAGTAAGGCTGATGACCTTGCATAGCCCTTCCTCACTTAAATCCAATTCATTTGCAAGTCATGGCATCACCTCCCTGATGTCATGGTCCTATTTGAGAAGGAAAGACAAACAAGAAACCTATTGTCACTAACAATTAGCCCCCAAATATAAGAAACAATATTTATGGAAAACCAAATATCTGCTTTCCCCAAGATCTTTTGGACAGAGATAAAGAGAACCAGTCTGTCCTTGTCTTTTAGTTGCAATATCCTCTAGCTGTTTTGGGGGACTAATTTCTCTTTTCCCTCACTCCAATCATGTAGCACTTGCTTCCACTTCAAAATGAGTTTTCCCAGAATTAGTACGATTACTTTTGTTTAGTCACAGATGTTCTCCAGGGTACTTTCCCCCTCTGACATTATATAGTTTCATGACTACCTTGTTTTATCTTCATGTTGTCTTTGGAAGGACGATGCTCAAAGTAAGATTAATTCATATCCTTTTCCCCCTTTTATATCAAAGTAGTAAGTTTAGTTCTTTCTTGCCATAGTGTAGTCCACCCATTCAGTTCTGGTAATATGCTCAAAGAGATATTAGTTATCTTGATGAAGGGAAGAGCTTGGAAATGGATTCCAAAGCAGATGTATATTTTCTTTGTAGATGTAAAGAGTTGGGAGGATTTCTTTATAAACCCCATGGGGCTTTCTGGAGCCAGTTGTCTGTTGCCTTTTTGTAGAAAAGGTCAGGCAGCATTGACTGCCCTCACCTCCATGAACTACCCCTTCCGCCCCCAACTCAGCTGTTCAAATAAGTCACTCAACTGAGACAAACAAGGATTTGTGGACCCTTCTTTTGATATCTGACTTAGGGTAAGACTCTGGAGAAAATCAATTTGAAAGTTCCTTTCTGTTTCTGGGTTGACCCTTCTGCAGAGAGATCACTGCATTATAATCCTCAGTTTCAATCTTTACTGTAGTTAGCAGGCAATAGGAAATTTTTTCTTCTCTTCTCCCTCTATAAAGGGTATGTTCCTGGAAGAAAGTCATGGTAAACTTGGAGAGTTCATAGCTCCAGGCTTACCCCATTCTTACACAATCTGCCCTCCCTTTTCCTTACCCAGGTACAATTATAACTGTGATTTCTTCTGTGTGGCAAAAGCTCAGGGGGGAACTTCCTCTATCAATCAGATTTATGCTTTTTTTACTGTATCTTTTATTTTCTCTTAGCCTGAGACACTAAGTTGGGGAGTGATTTGCCCAAGCTCCCAAAGTCAGTTTAGAGTGGGGATTAGAACTTGGGGTAGGTAAATGGTGCGGTGAATAGAATACTGACCCTGGAGTAAGGAGGACTTGAGTTCAAATTTGACCTCATACACTTGATACTTACTAGCTGTGTCACTTGGGCAAGTCACTTAACCCCAATTACCCTGCCTTCCCCCTTCCAAAAAAAAAAAAAGAAGGAACTCATGTCTTCCTAGCTCTGAGGCCAAATCTGTGTGGACTACCCTACCAAGTTACCTAAGAGAATCAGTCAACAATTCCCTTTTCTCTATATATGCTGCCACTGCCCTGATATAAGCTTATGAAATATAAGCTTCTTGAGAGCAGAGATTTCCATTTTTGTTATCTCATCTGCAGTTGCCACTTAATGAATGCTTAATGACTGAAGGAACTTCCCCCTATTGGGGAAACAACCTGTTGAGATTTAAATATTTACAAAATTAATGCATAATCAATATCAAGATTTTAAGGACAGAGTCAAGATTGTGGAAACTGTGAAGTGAGTAGTTAAAATGCTCTGTCCCAGTTAAAACTTCTTATGAAGAGGGACCTAAAAGCCCACCTGCTATAATTAGATTCACAGGTCCTAGAGAGTTTAGGAAAGACTTCATATAGGAGGCCATACTCATGCTGAACTTTGAAGGAAAGTAGAAACTTGACATGACAAAGAAATGCATTTGAGGTATGGAAGAAGTTTGGACAAATGCATGGAGTGGAAGATGAAATGCCATGTGGGACAGCACCAAGGCCAGTTTGATTGAGAAGTCAAGAGCATGAAGGAGAGTAATCTATAATAAGGCTATAAAGGTAGGCTAAAACTGGATTGTGACTGGCTTTAATGGGAGACTGTCTTAAAACTTAGAGATTGTAGGGAGCCATTTGGAGTTTCTTGAGCCATAGAGTAGGTTGCTCAGACCTGTGCTTTAGGAAAATCATTTTTGGCAGCAGTGCAGAGATTGAAAGGGGGAGAGATATAAATCAGGGAACCCAATTAACATAGTATCACAGCAGTCCAGGTGATAGAGGTGATGAGAGTCTGAAACAGGGTAGTAGACATGTGAGTAAACAAGAAGGGATGAATGTGAGATATTGTGGAGGTAAAATCAATGAAATGTGACAACTAATTAGATATTGGGGTAAGAATCATTTTGAAGAGAATTAGTTAAGGAGACATTTTTGTAGGTGGGTGTTTTATCAATTCCTGATCTAGGGTGTAAGTCCTAGGAAGTTCACTTCCCTAGAACTGTACTTCTAGGTGACAAAGGAGAGAAAGCACACCAATATTTGTAGTCATCCTGTCTAAACTTGAACCTACAGAAAGGGATTCTCTTGGACTTAGAAAGCAACAGGAATCTACTTCCTGAGCAACTCTGTATGAGGTCAGAGTTGTGCAGGACCAGGGGCATAGAGATGGGAGGACAGGTGGCAGAGAGGAGTAATTCCAGGGAGAAGGAGCTTATGAATGGCAGTGAGTTTTCAGATCTATAATACCAGGAGAACTGGATCTCCTTCTAGCCCAGAAAAAAAAATGGGGAGAGTCTTCTTTTTGGAGTGGTAGAGATAATACCCAATGGCAGAGAAATATTTGCCCCAGCAAAGGGATTTTTGTAGTTCTTTCTATGGCCACATGGAAGGGCAGTAGAAGACAGGAAAACCAGAGCTATACCTATGATTCCTTCAGAGTAATAATAGGAGAAGAATATGCCAATTGGAGATGACAAATAATGGAGAATAATAGAAATCTTAAGATAGGTTTGTTCATCCCCACTGCAATTATCCCCACTGCATCTGTTCTCTACCAATTTGAATATACATGATCATGTCGACACAAGCTATCATTTCTGTTGTGGTTACCAGCATCCTTACCCACAAGGTCAAAATTGGACAAAGGGACAGGAGGAAACACACTATTTCCTGATTGGGAAACAGAGTGCTTAACTGAAATGATAGCCCAGAAAGGCCAATGTGCTTACTCTCCTGCAGAACTGACAGGTTGTGTGTAGACAGAGCCCTCCAAATGATTGTCCTGTCTTTTGTTCCCCCCTCCCCTATCCATCTATGACCTTAGGTTTTGCTATCAAGTATTCAGTAAGGAGTAAAGGCCTAGAATTGAGTTTGACTTGTCGATGCTTCTGCTACATTGGAAAAATGATATTGACTTTGATATCAACAAGCTTAATGATTTAATCCAGCTCCCATTCTATGCAAGGCACTATGCTAGAGTACCAGTCTTCAAGCCCCCTGGGGAAATAAAATAAGTAAAAAGATAAATAATTGCATGAGGTGACAACAGCAAAGTGGTGACAGTTTTAAAAAATTAATTAATGGATATTCAGAAAATATGGTGGAAAAAAATTTATTAAATTTAGGCCAGGAATAAAACTAGCAACTTTGTCATATTATAAACATTAATACCAGCCTGCAGATCACCTGAAGGTCTGTCACAGAACTCCCGGTGGTCCCTGGTGAATACTTTGAGAACTTTGATGTTAACACAGTCTGAAGAAATAGAGCTGCTTCTGATACATTTAGTGCCATTGGGAATATGAGCTTTGAAGTCCCCAGTCTTCGTAGAGATGTTCCCTCTAAACTGAATTCCAGCAGAGACATTCTGAGAGCAATATTAACTATCTGTTCTCTTTACTGTGTTTATTCTTTCCTCTGATCAATTCAGTTTTGAGTTTATCTACTAACTACATTCACAGGATTACATTTATGTGCCCCAGACATTTGCATCCTGACTGCTTCAGCCTTCTATGTTTGCTCCCAGCTCTGAATTACAGAAACACTCATTGTTTATGTTACTTATTAATTTGACATTTAATCATCTATTGCCTGTGCCAGCTAGGTGGCTCAAGGGATAGAGTGCTGAGCCTGGAGTCAGGAAGACTCATCTTCATGAGTTCAAATCTGGCCTCAGACACTAGATCACACACTAGTGTGACCCTAGGCAAGTCACGTAACACTGTTTATCTGTTTATTCATCTGTAATATGAGCTGAAAAAAAATGGTAAATCCTTGCCAAGTTGGCAAGGATCCTTGGCAAGAAAATCCCAAATTGGGATCATGAAGAATTGGACAGGAGTGAAATGACTGAACAGTGTCATGTATTGCCCTATTAGATAGGAGTTCTTAAACTCTTTAACTCTTTTGTCTCATGGACCTTTATGGCAGTCGATAAATTCTTCCATCTTTCTCAGCATATTTTTAAATAAAATAAAATAAAATATATAGGATTACAAAGGAACCAAATTATATTGAAATACACATATCAAAATGTC
>CM053590.1:39524923-39568040 GCA_028646515.1 Pseudochirops corinnae
AAAGAGAGGAAGGAGAGGGAGCCTTGGTAGATATTGATACTACCACAAAGAACTATACTCCACCAATGAAATAATAGGCGCAACACAATGTCACAGACATTTTTTAAGCACTTACTGTGCACAGAGAATACCAATTACCCAATGATAAAATACTATCCTTGTTTATTATCTATATCAAAGGGAAATGGGTGAAGGAATAAGAACAAGCTACATTCATCCTTACATTGTCATAGATTTAGATTCCACAGGGAGTAGCCCTGTGGAAGGAGCAGTCTGACATTGTTTTGAGTTTCTGTATGGTCAGACTATGATTGTACTATCCGAAAGGCTTTATCAGAAAAGGGTTCAAGCAAAGCTGCTTGTAGTCGTTACAACATGACTTGTCTAATCCATGAATGCAATAATAATTTGAAAACACTAGGAATAACATACCACCTGAGACCCAAGAGAAATTTCTGTCCTGTACCCCAATTTCCTGATTGATAACTGTCTCTCCTCCAGTCTGTAAGATGTGGAAAGGGTAGGACAGGCAGGCAGGCAGGTGTTATTTTGCTTCCTCTTTCCTGGAAGCCTCCATAATTTCCTCTAACTCTCTCCTGCCCAATTCTATAACCTGGAATAATGGTAAGATCAAGTCTGACATTAATCCTGCGCTGTGTGGAGTGCATACATCTATTTCCTAATGGCCTCACTCATCATTCTACAAATTTGCTGGCCATAATTACCTGTGTATTATTTCTTCAATTAAAACCCTTGACATCTCAGACAGTTTTCACCTTTGTATTTGTGTCCCTGGAGGTTAGCATAGTATTTGATGACATAATTTGAACTTCTTAAATGTCTTTCTTCCTTCCTTCCTTCCTTCCTTCCTTCCTTCCTTCCTTCCTTCCTTCCTTCCTTCCTTCTTTCCTTTCTTCTTTTCTTTCTTCCTCCTTCCTTTGCCCCCTCCTTTCTTCCTTCCTTGCCTCCTTCCTTTCTCCCTTTCTTCCTCCCTCATCCTTCCTCCCTCCTTCCCTCCCTTCCTGCCTACAAATTCTTTACTACTTTTCACACAGTATCACTGTGAATGGAAGAATTATGATCCCCAGCTTTACATATGAAGAAACTTAGGCTCCAAGAAGATCTATTATTTTGCCAAGGGAAGGCATGACTTAAGGATAAGAGCTAGAATTGGACTCTATATCTCTGGACTCCTAGACTTTGGGTTTTAAGGATTTTTAGAATGAAAGAAAGCTTGAAAAGAAACAAAACGAATGAAAAGTTCCCTGAATGAAACTCAAATATATCTGTAATCCCTTTCTATTGGCCATTTGTTGTATTCCCATAAGAGTTTATGTTGAAAGCTGTGGGTTTATTTGTCATAAATAAACACTTGTATTCGTTTACTGTAAAGATATGTGAAAGTATAGGTGGAATTAGAGATGGCAAAAGCCTTGGCATGTGGGGAAAGGACTGAGACAGGGGAGAGAGGGGCAGGTTTGGGAAGGACTTAGAAATCTGAGCAGGGATGATGCTGTTTCAAAGAAACTCAAGATGGAGGAAATTACTTACAAGACTGATTTAATAATGCATGTATGGAAGAA
This sequence comes from Pseudochirops corinnae, assembly GCA_028646515.1. Taxonomy (NCBI): domain Eukaryota; kingdom Metazoa; phylum Chordata; class Mammalia; order Diprotodontia; family Pseudocheiridae; genus Pseudochirops; species Pseudochirops corinnae. The sequence goes on from CM053590.1 coordinate 39,526,507, forward strand.
TTCTATGAAGATACAGACCATTCCACGTGAAAGCATTGGTAGAACTCTGGCTAGTCTATGGCCAAATGAAACAGTTAAAGCTGACAGTATGCATGATCCATTTGTTGTTCAAGTATTTCATAGACTTGTTCAGAATCTTATACTAGAGCATCTGTCCAGCAAGCCAACAAAGTTCAATTGAAATACTAAAGAGTGCATATGCTTGCTGCTTGATAAATTTTGCAGTTATTAAAGAATTGTTCCTTAATTTGTGAAATAGAGGTTTTGAAAACAGTTGAGCAATACAAAAGCATTGCAGGGTGCATAGCGATAGCTTTGCCTCACAGAAAAGCACACAGCCTTTTTTTTTTTTTCATGCATTTTGCAGGCCATGATTTTAGCTGGCAGGTCCAAGGGAGAGAATATGTTTGGAGCAATTACTAGGTTCTAGGTCCTTTTCTTTTTGAGTATTATTTGGAAACAAGTTCTGGTTGTAATTTTTGATTTACCTCAAAAGATACACAAAAGCCCTGAAAATTGAAGACAGTTAACTTTCAAGTTAAGGACCATTAAGTGAGGCCTTTGCTCAAATAATTAAATCCAAGCTAACAGATGAACTCCAGTTTTATAGAAAGATAATTATACAAAGTGGCTGCTTTGCCCTTTCCCTTATCCCTGCTGCTGATGCTTTCCTGCAGGGATTATCTAGTTTCTCTAGTAAATTTTGTGTATATTGTGTAAAAGACCTTTTAGCTGAATGAAATGCTGTTCTTTTCTCCTTCCTTCCTACCTTTCTTTCTTTCTTTCTTTCTTTCTCTCTTTCTTTCTTTCTTTCTTTCTTTCTTTCTTCCTTTCTCTCTCCCTCCCCCTCTCCCTCTTTCCTTCCTTCCTTCCTTCTTTCCTTCCTTCCTTCCTTCCTTCCTTCCTTCCTTCCTTTCCTTCTTTCACTGCCAAAGGGGAGGGGTGTAACTATTAAAATATAGTCTTGCACTTTAGAGTCAATGATTCTTGGACATTTGTGAATCCCAAATTCCTCTGTGGAAAAGGAGTATTTTGAATCACCAAGGTAGCATGAGCCAGAATTTCTTGATGCAGCAGCAATAAGAATAGTCACTTATTAAGCATTTATTATGTGCCAGATATTGTGTAAATATTGTAAATACACATATAACCAGAAGAAAGACCATCTCTTCCTCAAAGAGCTTACATTCTAATGGGTCACAGTAATAGATAAAAGGAAGCTGAACGTGTGAGAGGGGAAGAAGAGAACAAGAATTTTTATAACATCTACTATGTGACAGGCACTCTGCTAAATGCTGGAGAAAGAAGAAAATTGCCCACAGCTTCTGAAGATCTTCCACTTCAGAGAACCAAAGCAGTAAGTTACAGTATTTGGAGAGGATAGGTCTGATGGGAAAGAGATTACTTGTTCAGTAGCCTCAAAGAATGTTTTCCTTCTGAGAAGATTCGGGACCACAGGGTAACACTATGAGTGTGGAAAGAATTATGAAAGAACTGACCCTGTTGGAGGTCTAGAGACTCATCAGAATGTTCCAAAGGCAACCTCAAATCTAGTTTCCTTCTGAGTGGATCTCATAAGTTATTTAAAAGTTTGTGTGTTTGTTCTAGCATTTGGCTCCTACGAGACTTTTCTGTCTTCTCCATTTTCAGTGAGATGAAATAAGGACTCTCTTACAGGATGGCTGATTTTGTTACCCATATTTGGAGAAAACTAGACATGATCCAAATGTAAGCTATTTTTAGAGTAACTCCAAGTTGAGTCTATAAGCAAAAGAGAAAAAAAAAGGTCTTTTCTCTCATAGGTTGTGCCTCTCAGGATAAGACTTGGTGTATGACTGCCTAATATGATGAGACATGGGAAAATAGGGCAAACCTAGTTGGGAGTCATATTAGGAAGGATATTCTAATCATCAAAGTTATTCCAGAGTGTACTAGATTGATTTGGTAGAGTTCTCACACTCACTGAAAACCTTCAAGCAGATTCTGAATGACTGACTATCTGGTGATAGTCTATGACAGAGGATTCTTGTTCAGATATGGTTTGGACTAGATGGCCAGAGAGTTCCTTTATAACTCTGACCTTCTTTGTTCAGTTTAGTGAGGATGAAGAGACAACATATGGTCTCATTTGTACAACTGAAAAATGCCCTCTTCTGCCTTCAGCCCAAGGAAATCTGCTTTCTATAGCTGCTGTTCCTTTTTTGAGCAGTTAGGGAATTTTATTACTTTGGTCTCTATAATACACTCCTTAGAAGGTAAAAGAGGACACTATCTTGTTAATTTTTACAAAATCCCTGGGAAGCCAGGTGGTTCACCAGGACGGTCATCTATTTTTAATAAGTGAACAGTTGGGGACAGACAAGTAGAGCACTGCCCCTGGAGTCAGGAAGGTCTGAATGTAAATCCAGCCTCAGACACTTTCTAGTTGTGTGACCCTGGGCAAGTCACTTAACCTCAATTGCCAGAAGGAGAAGGAGGAGGAGATGAAGGAGGAGATGGAGGAGGAGAAAGTTGAGGCAGATTAAGACAGACAACTAATCAGCACTGACAGAGCCAGGAATGGTGCTATATCTTAAATGCTGACTCAGAAGCTATTATTTCCCAGCTGCATCACCCTATCAATGAAGTTTGCAAAAGCAGTGACTTTAACTGCCATATAGAAAACACAAAGACTACACCACAATGCAAGAAGGGTTGCTGGAGGAAATATTTGCACAGATCTGTTCCAGAAAAGCAGCAGTATAGGCACAGGTTCAAGTGAGAACTCTTAAAAACTCATGTCTTCTAGTTAGATATAGCTCAGGTTAGGATGCAGAAGACATGAGAGATATCATTTGGGAAAAAAAATATGTCAAGTTTGAATGGTGCCATGCTTGACAATCTCCTAAATTGTAGCATTAAATTATAGGAGCTGGTCTTGAAGAATAAAACCATGTTGTGGAACACAGGATAGCTCAGTGGAGGTGGAGGTGGCTGGAAATTGCTTTTTGCAAAGTGGCCCAGATGGAATTGGGAAGGATTGTTTGTGAGCAGTGCTGCACCCAGAAATTGTGCACAGCAAACAAATCACTGTGAATTAGGAATGCTTGAGAACCATTATTTGCTGACCTCAAAAAGATCATGTGGCTTAAAAAAAAAAGAAAAGATCCCAAAGAGAATTTTTTAAAAAACTAGGCCCTAAGTTGTCGATTAAAAACAACTCATTTTTTTTCCTAATTCAATAAAAATGAAAACAAAAAAGAAAAATACAAAACACATCTCAGGATATTTAACTAAAATAGAAACCTCATTATTGTGAGGATATAATGAAATAATATTCCTAAAGTACTTTGCAAACCTTAAAGTACTATTCACAATATGCTATTATGATTAAACAGTCTGCTAGAACTGGCTTTCTGACTTTTTGATAAGCAGCAACAAATGATGATTCCTCTATACAACAAATTCAGAAAAATAAGATTATATGGGCAACTTTGAATCTCTGTTACATAGCATTCTTTTTTTTAAAGTATATATTATATTGAATCTTGTAGTACATTACTCTGCTTTTATGTGTCCTCTTCTGAATTTTTTTTGTTTCTTTTTCAAAAAAATATTTTCTTCTTTTTCCTTCCTCCATTTTCTCTCTTCCTCTTCTTTTTGACAATGTGGTCATTCCTTTTCCACTTCGCCTATGCTCCTCCCCCAAACAACAGCAACAACAACAAAGATCCAAAACCTTTCTTTGTATTAAGCAGAGTAAGCAAAAGCGTTTTAGGTATTGTTTGGTTCTGGAAGAGTATGTTTTTCTAATTCTTTTCCAGATCACTTGGAAAGACTTCCTCTTGCCTCTATCTTTGTACTTAAGTCATGTGGTCTAGCATCTTGATATCCCTTAGCAGAATTAGTAGAGGAAAAAAAAAATAGTCCTGAAATTACTTCTCTTGTTAAGAAAGAATGTGGTAACTGATGCATTCAAAATGTCTAAGGAAGGAAGTCTCTCTCCCTAAATAGATGACTTATTGCCATCCTGCCCATATTTGGAGTCCTAACTCAAATAACCCCTCTTCTGTGATTTCAGTTTAATCCCATTCTCTTCAGGTGAACTCTAACTTATCTCACAAAAACATTTCTCAAATTCATACTATTTTTCAAGGTTCTGGTTATACTCAGGGGCTATAGATTTTTAAAGTGTTATACTGATCTCTTCTTCAAGAAGATTATATTCTCCCTGGTTCTCAGGTGGGATTTGCCTAGAAGGAAAAATGGTTAAAGTGGTTAAAGTTTGTTTTCAGACACTTGGAATTTTCTTTTGAGATATTTCTCCTCCTATGCTTTTTAGTTTTCCTCATCTATACCCAGAATTCCCATAGCGTCTTTTGGAATCCTACTATGATTTTCCCCACTTCAGAAATCCTACTTCAAGACTCTCTTACCTTAACGCCCCAATTAGGTTCTTTTCCTCACTTAAGTAAAAATGTACCATTCTTGTCCCATCAAGTTTAAATAATTTACTAGCTAATCTGATAAACACTGTAGTGCTAGGTATTCCATGGTTGATAATAGCTTGAAGAATCAATGACCCCTACAGAATGGTTAGTATTTTAGCTTGGACTTAAAGCAATTACCTTTAACGGCCTTAATTCTTAAAAGGATGAAGGATTTGTTTTGGGACCAAGGAGATTTCATTTTAAGGTCATACCATTTTAAGGTCAGTCTGTAGGTTTGACCATGGCTTCATATAGCAGCAAGGATTAAAAATGTGAGCACCTCAATAATATTTTACTCTGTATGAGGAGAAAAGAACTCATATGATAGGACCAAATATTATTTAACTGCTTATAGACTTGTCTTTTCTCTTCTACTAGTACCTTTCTAATAAAAGAAGTGGATAAGTAGGCTAACATTCCAGTTCACTTAATATCTATATGTTGCTTTGATCTGGGGAAAAATGAATTTTCTCTGAATCTTCATGCCATCTTCCCAATATTGTGACTTTCCCCCTTAGGCTAGCTGATTGCAAAAGGCTAATTTGGGTTATGTCTTCTCCATCTCACTGCCAAGTATACACTGTCTTCCCAGTAGGACATTTTTAGAAACTGTGTTAACTCTTTGAGAGCCCTAGTACTTCAATTTCCATACATTATTTCCTTGTCACCAATGATGTTCTTTCTGATCTCCAGATGGAAAGTCAGGTTCCTACTTGCAGGAGACACAGTGACAGTTCGGTTATGCAGGGATCCCTGCAAGGGTCAATTTCTCTCAACTAAGTTACTCTAAGATTAATTTCTGGATTCGGAAGCTTCAAAAAAGAAATCTCATGTCCTTTGTTAACTACAAAATGAACAGTTTTACTGAGTTGATGTATATTTGAAAAACACAGAGATTATGTGTGTTGTTGTTTGTCTGCTTTAAAGAGCTGAAAGGAGCCTTAAGAGATAACTTACTCTTATCCTCGTGTATTTTAAAGAGAAAACTAAGGTCCAGAGAGGTCAAAATTCACAGAGTTAAAAAGTAGCAGAGACAGAATTAAAACCCAGACACCTTCTTTCCAAATACAATGTTCTTTCTACTACACCATGTGGTCTGGGATACAGTATCAGTACAGTATATATATATATCTTTTTAACGTTAAAGCTGGAAGGGACGTCAGAGTTTCATCTTGTCCAGCCTTTTCATTTCACACATAAGAAACTGAAACCCAGAGAATAGAGAGGTCACACAGATAGCAAATGGAAGAGCTAGGCTTGGGTTTTCTGGGTCTAGCATTCCTGCTGAAACAAGTCTTCCTTGAAAAACCAATCTGTTTATACTGGTTTTAATATGTACTTGTAGAAAGAAATCTGTGTTTGATATGTATCTACAACTATCAGGTTTTGAGGATTAACTACCTTCAGACGGGCATTGCTTATTTGACTCCATCATAATGATGTCAAGTACTAAGGTAACCTAAGGGTATCTTTGGATACTTATTAATTACTGGGTTTGCAGTTTCATCAATTAACTCTGAATCCCCACCCCAGTTTATTACATATTTGATATGCTCAATTATTATGTATTACATGTTAAATACATTAAAAAAGTTTCTTTATTACATATTTAACATATTATGCAATAAGTAACATTAAATATCTAATAAAGTAAAGAAACTGGTTTTAACATCAGGCTTAATGGTTATATAACTTATTATCAATAAAATAAAATAATAATACAAATAGTTATTTACAACATTTTAGCCATGAGAAAGATTATAGCAAAGTCACCGTCTACTATCACTGTGTCCACAGATAGCTTCTCATTTCGTGAACAACAGGCCTACTATTGAGTTCATGCAGGATACCAATTAAAGGCTTTTCTCTTGAATTCACTTTATCCTCTTGAGAGGATAAGGCTTAAAATAGTTCTCTTCAGGAAAATAAAGTCTCTTCATATTCTTTTTCTAGGCTTTTTGAAGATTTTCCGCAAACCATCACTTTATTTTCTATTATTTTTATCCTGAATTTAATAAGCACCAAATAAAATAACATTCCTCTATGCCTAGTAAGAAAGTAAAACAGGATTTCAATGAAACTGCCTACCTCTACTATGCACAGCTGACTTTTCTTTATTAGTATGCATGGGTTAAACCTGTAGCTTTCAAAGCTGTCACACCTATCTGTGTTTCTTTCTGGCTATTCTTGAAAAAAAAGGCTCAGTTTTTTTTCTTCCTCTTTCCTCTCCCTTTCTTTCCTTCCTTCCTTTTTTCTGCCTGTCGCTCCCACCCCATCTCTATTTCTTTTCCTCTGTCCTTCCCTCTCTTTTTTTGTTTGACCTCCCTTACTCTTTCCTTCTGTCTCCTTCTTTTGTTCTGTCTTTCTCTTTTTTTTTTTACCCTCACAGCAAGCATTGGCATTTAATCAACTATATGACTGGAATGAGAAGAGATAGACAGGATATGAGAGTGACAAAGGAAATATTTGGCACAGAGTGCTGGACCAATCACAGATTTATCATTTCTGAGCTAAATATTTGCATACAACAAAAGTAGCCCCAGAGACTACCAGAAGACTTAATCTCAACAGATTAGAATGCTTCTCTGCTTCTCCCAGTGGAAATAGTTCATTACCAGCTTGGAGGGAAGGCTGAGCCAACACATAGTTGGTACCAGGGGAGTGAAAAAGAAGTGGGAAGCTTTCAGAGATTTGGTATACAACACTTCATTTACTCATCTGGGTTAAAACACTTGCAGACATCAAAATTGGTTTGATGAAAATGTTGAAGATATTCAGAAACTGCTAAGCAAAGACAACTCACAGGTTAACCCACAGGAGAGTTCATCTGTCTTTAAGAAGGCAGCATGTAACTCCATCAAAAGTAAAGAGCAAGAGAAGCTTGGAGAGATGCAGGATTCTTGGCTTAGTAAGAAGGCAGGTGGAATTCAGTTTTACACTGATAGTAACAATTCATTTCCACAAGCTTTTATGCTGCCCTCAAAGCTATTTATGGGCCAGAGACATGGGGTGCATCTCAGTGCACTATTCAGTGCTGATGGAGCTACATTGATTAATGATAAGGACATGATCCTGGAGAAATGGACTGAACACTTCATTTTCTTTTCTTTTCTTTTTTTTTTTTTTTTTTGGAGGGAGGAAGGCAGGGCAATTGGGGTTAAGTGACTTGCCCAAGGTCACAAGCTAGTAAGTGTTAAGCGTCTGAGGTCGGATTTGAACTACAGTCCTCCTGACTCCAGGGCCGGTGCTCTATTCACTGTGCCACTTAGCCACCCTAAGACTGAATACTTCCATAGCATTTTCAACAGTTCATCATCAATTAATGCTGAAGCCACTGACCATATACCTCAGGTTGAAGTCAACTGCTTTCTAGCCAAAATTTCAAACTTAAAGAAGAGGTTTTAGATGCCATTAAGCTTCTCTCATGTGGCAAAATGCCTGGTGCTGATTCTATTCCAACTGAGGTTTTTTATTTCATGAAGAAAGTTCTTTATTAATTTATTTATTTTTAGTTTTCAGCATTCATTTACACAAGATTTTGAGTTCCAAATTTTCTCTCCTTCTCTCCCTTCCCCCCACCCCCAAATGGCATGCATTCTGATTGCACTTTCCCCTAGTCTGCCCTCCCTTTAATCACTCCCCTCTTAACGTCTTTCCCCTTACTTTCTTGTAGGGCAAGATAGATTTCTATACCCCGTTGCCTGTATATCTTATTTCCCAGTTGCATGAAAAACAATTTTTTAACATTTGTTTTTAAAACCCTGAGTTCCAAATTATCTCTCTTCTTCCCTTCCCACCCACCCTCATTGAAAAGGCAAGCAATCCAATATGGGTTATACACGTATAGTTTTGCAAAACACTTCCATAATAGTCATGTTGTAAAAGTCTAACTAATTTCCTTCCATCCTATCCCACCCCTCACTTATTTTACTTTCTCCTTTGACTCTGTCCTTTTTCAGAAATGTTTGCTTCTGACTACCCCCCCATCTGCCCTCCTTCTGTCATTTCCCCTCCTTATCCCCTTCTCCCTTACTTTCCTGTAGGGTAAGATACCCAAGTGAGTGTGGACATTATCTGCCTTCCTCTTTTTGAAGAATCACCTTTTGTGATGGCATCTTTAACAGATTAAATTAGAAATTGTGCTCTACAACTGAGTTCTTTTCCTGACTTTTTCTGTTAAATTTTGTCCTCAATTTCAATTATATAAAGGAGAAAAAAGAAAGAAAAACAAATAAAGGAACAAATAAAATCATATTCCACAAACAGTTTCATTTGGAAAATATCAAGGGAAAGTCTGCAAAAGAGATTGTTCTTGTTATTATATGTGTAAACATTCAAAATGTTCAGAATCACTCTCTGACTTTTCTTTTCCTCCTTTTGTTAGTAATAAAACAAACAAAAATTGATAATAAAACTTCTCAGTTATATAAAACATATTCATGGCGACTAGATGGATTTTTACATGAAGTTACTGAATTTTGTTTCCTGGGTTCTCTGCAATTAAATAAGTCTATTCCCTTTGTAATATTTAGATGTAACATTAATAACAACAGGTTATCATTGCCATGAACTAGATGTGATTATTCTATGTGCCAGGGCCAGAATAGATTAGCAGGTTTCTCAAGGTCCTTTTTTGTACTGAACTTCTAAAATAGTAATCCAAGAATCAGCCCAATTTTTCCAATTAGGAGCTATCTCAATAGGACTAGCACCCTGCTTTGGAAATGTTTGTCTCTTTTTCAAAGTTTTAACAGCAAAGACTTCTGAGCCTAGTCCAAATCCTTATTGCATAGAGAGGTTCAAGAGATTGTTTTTTGTCAAGGTACTACTTGAACAGTACATTTTCTAATCACAAATCTCCCACTTCTGATGTTTTCTCAAGAAATCCCAGCTCTATTATTATTGAGTGACCATGAACAAGTCAGTTAATGCCTGTGGGCCTCAGTTTCCTCATCTGAAACCTGATTGGGCTAGGTGACCTCTAAAGGCCCTCCTAGTTTATGAATTAATAAATCTATGAACTATACTGCCTGCTTCCAGAAATGTCGTATGCTCTTTGAAAATGGAAACTATTATTTTACTTTTTCTGCATGAGATAGGGGAAAGATAGCTGACCTTGGCATTACAATTACCTCAATTAAATTATGCTTCTTAGTAGTCATGTGATCATAGCCAAGTCACAGAGTAGAACTTGGAGCCAAGGAGTCTGAATTCAATTCACAGTCTTCCTCTTCTCACCTGGATAACACTGGGCAAATTAATTAACCTCTTTGAGTCTCATTTTTCACCTCTCTAGAATATTATGGTTAGACCATCATATGACCTTTGAAGCCCCTTCCAGTTCTTGATTTGTGATCATATGGTTAATGCCTTAGATAAATCTTAAAGATTCCAAGAGCTAGATGAGTTGTTGATCTGCAATGTCATACAGATAATGCCCCAGATGGAAACTCCTGTTGTGGAAGTTTTCTACATTAGGGAAATTTGCTGCAAACGACAGAAAACATTCTCAGCACCTAGTACAGTGTTTTATACATAATAAGTCTTCAGTGAATAGTTGCTGGTTTCATATAATTAAAAGACCCGCCCCACACGCAAGTGTGTATGTGTGTGTGTGTGTGTGTGTGTGTGTGTGTGTATGCATATGTAGGGCAGTGAGGTGGCACAATAGATATATCACCAGGCCTAGAGTTAGGAGGACTTGAATTCACATGTAGCCTCAGATGCTTACTAGCTGTGTGACCCTGGGCAAGTCACTTTATCTCTGTCTGCCTTAATTTTGCCATCTGTAGAATGAGCTAGAGAAGGAAATAACAAACTGCCCTAGGTATTTTTGCCAAGAAAACCCCAAATGGGGTCACAAAGAGTCGGACACAACTGAAATGACTGAATAGAAACAAAATGAATATGTGTGTGTGTGTGTGTATAGAAATACATGAGTATGTACACTTCTCTGTGTGTATATATATATATATATATATATATATATATATAAATGCACACACGTGTGTGTATGTGTCCTTAAAAATAAAAGAAAAAATTGTTCTGCAATGGATCACCCACGCTTTACTCAAGTGGTCAGTAGCAAGGATACCTACATATCCTAAATCACCTGAACACTAGCATGTTAACATGAAAATTGGAAAAATCTTAGATAACTTTGAACAAAAAAATGTCTATTTTGTCAGATCATGCATCAGATCATGGCAGTTGGCTATCATACCAGTCTTTGGAACTCATGGAGATCACAGTGACTTTTATTTAAAGCTTTGCTTTTGTCTTCTCTATATAAAGACAAATTAAATAGGGTAAGTCTGAAGAGAGTCTCTTCTTGGGAACTTAGTAGGACATTTGAGAAAGCTTTTACTGCAGCCTCCTGAGTTGTGAATGCGTAGAAGATGCAAGTCTTCCTTCATTTTTTACCTGGCACTTTTCACCAACATTAAGTTAACTCAATTTTTTTTTTTTTTTTTGCACAGACATCTACAGTGCTGGCAGAAGCAACTGTAGAAAATAGCTTCCTTTGGCATCCTTAATTTTACTTAAGACTGTCTTTGTTTTCCTCCTGACAGTTTAGGAGTAAGATTATTGATGAGGTGTCTTGGTTTCATGTATCCAGAGGCCTCCTGAACAGATGTGAAACACTGGAAATGCAATTAGGGATTTTTCTTCTTTCAAAATTTGAAGTTTTAATGAAAGAAGAGAACGAGATATTAGGGGAAAAAAGAATCTGCAAATCTCCCCTTCAAGTGAAAAACTACATGTTGTTTTTTTTTTTTAATTTCTTGATGTCTGGAGGACTTAGAGGTCACCTGGCCCAACCCCATCATTTTATAGTAGCTCAGAGATTAAATGATTTGCTCATGGTGGCAAGATAATAAATGGCATAGGAAAAATGTGAACCTTGATTCCCTGACTCCAAATCTAATGCTCTTTCTGCCACACTACACTGCTGTCCCTGGCACTGACACTATTTTGTAGGACACATTTGTTTTGCATTAATAAAGGATTTTTTTCCTTGAAAGTTTTTATCTTTTTTTTTTTTATTTCCAAATTGTTTAAGATGAGTGATTTCAATGAATTATGTAACTTTTCCCACCTTTCCTCTGTGGCATAGATGTCAGTGAATAAAATGATGCACAAAACTCAATGTCCTCACTCATTTATCTGGTGCCGACCTTTATTTTTATATAATTTTATGCAAATCTACACTATTAAGATATAGGAAAAAATGAGATTTATGTTCCCCAGAACATCTTTAAAGAGAATATAGTTTATAGGTTTTATAAAACAGAGCTATAGAAATATAGTAATTTAGAAATATAGCAATAGAGGGGTGGCTAGGTGACACAGTGAATAGAGAACTGTCCTGGGAGTCAGGAGGAACTGAGTTCAAATCCAATCTCAAAACTAGCTGTGTGACCTTGGGTGAGCACTTAACCCCAACTGCCTTGCCTTCCCCCCTCTGAAAAGCAAAAAAAAAAAAAAAAGGAAATAAAGGAAAAAGAAAGGAAGGAAGGAAGGAAGGAAGGAAGGAAGGAAGGAAGGAAGGTAGCAATAGAAATAGTTGTCTAGTTGAATCCATTCTTAAATAAAAATTCTATGTACAGCATATCTGATGAGTGGTCATCCAACCTCTGCTTGAAGACATCTAGTGAAGGGGAGCTCTCTATTTCATGAAGCAACCCAGCACCCCTTCTACTTATACAGATTTACTGATTGGGAAATTTTGCCTGACAAGTTTAAATTGGTTGCTCTAGAATTCCCACCCATTATTCTTGGTTTTGACCTTTGGAGTAAAGCAGAACTATTTTAATCACTCCTCTTCCTGATAGTCATTCAGCTATCCTTGTCTCCCTCCTCTCCCTGCCCATCCCCTATCCTCAAATCTATTCTAGGTTAGACTTTTCCAGTTCCTTTAGTCATTCCTCATTGGCATCTAGGTGGTTCGGTGAATAGAGCCCTAGGTCTGAAGTCAAGAAGACCTCAGTTCAAATCCAGCCTCTGACATTAGCTGTCTTACTTTGGACAAGTCACTCAACCTGTTTTTCCTTCGACTTTAAAATGGTGATAATATTGATACTTACCTCTAAGGGTCCAAATGAAATCATTGTAAGGAGCTTAGCACAGTGGCTGTTATATGTTAGGTGCTATATAACTGCTATTACTGTTATTAATACTATTATTTGTCTTGACTTCAATGCCCTTTGCAATTCTAATTACCCTTATCTGAAAATTTTCCAAGTTTACAAATGTCCTTAAACTGAAGTGTCCATAACTGATCTCAAAATTCCAGATAAAATCTGATGAGGGGAAAGTATAATGAGAAAAATCTCTTCCTTATTCTGACAGCTATTTCTCTTCTAATGAGATCCCAGAATGGAATTTTTTGTCTACTATTTTACACTGCCATCTCATTGAATTTGGTGTCTATTAAATTTCCCTGATCTTTTTTCACTCATGCTGATGTCTAAACACACGCCTTCCATTTGTTTTGTACTTGTAAAGTTCTTTTGTTTTATTTTGTAAAGTTTTACATTCTTTCCTATCACATTTCCTTTTTTTAGATTTAGCTTCACATTCTAGGAGCTTGTCAAGAGCTTTTTGGATCCTGTGCCTATCATTCAATATATTGACTATCCCAATTTTTTTGTGTTTATTTAATGAGTTTCCATGGCTATGATTCCATCAGCATATTAATAAAATTGGTTCAGATGGTTTTATTGCAATTGAAAATACTTTATGTGCTTTCCTAAGGTGACAGTTCAAATATAACTAAGGAAGCATTGATGTCTTTACTGAAAAAAAAAACACCTCTTAATTTGTCTCTATTGCAGCCTAATAATCTAATTACATTGTGATAGAAAAATGAGCTTTGAAAGAAATGGAGAAAATGTACTAATTTCTCTAGGTTTAATTAGTATGTGATGGAAATCACAATGCTCACAATCATGTAGACACAAAGTACTGATTGCTGAAATATCAGGGCAATTACCTGTGAAACTGGTTAACATTTCTATGTCTGGGTAGCTAGCACCTGACGGGACCCATAGTAGAACAGATAATTCCAAAGAGCAGATAGTCATCAAAAAATCATGAAACCAAAATCCTGAGTGGTCCTTTGCCCAACATTTATTTCATAATGTAGATGAGTTGGCAGGCTTACTGTCCTATTTTTGGTGAGAGTGTGTTTAAAGATTAAGTTAGTATTCATTCATTGGGAAGATACTAGCAAACATTAACAAGGTAGGCAGGGAGGGAGAGAACAAGAAGTTGGAGGCATCAGAAAGAGCTTGTGTCAAGGTGGTGTTTAAACTCAGTCTTCAATGATAGAGATTCCTTATTGATAAGGGGAAGGTGACAAAGGATCTTGATTGATGGAAACGGAAGGCTGTATTAAGGTTTAAAACCTGGGCTAGCAGCCATCCTGGCTATGCTAGGGTGCTTGCTGATACAGACAGTGGATTGCATGTAACCAGAAATCAGTCAAGTAGCATGGAAAGTATCATATAGTAGGTTTAAATGGGAGGGACCTTTGAGATGATCTTATCCAACCTTTTATTTAAAAAATAATCTAAGATTATAAAATTAATAAAAATATATATTCTTTTATTACAAATCTCCAGCCCTCATAAAGTCATAAACCTTTTAACAAATTTGACTAGTTAAGCATACAGAGTCCCACACATATTGACCATTTCTCTCTCTTCCTTTCCATAGATAGATTTATATATAGATAGATATACATCTACACACATATATGTATATATGTGTATATATATGTGCACACATATATGCACATACACATATCTATCTATATCTCTTTATCTGTATCTATTCTATATAAATATCCATATATCTATATCAATATATAGCTATAGATATTTATCTCAATATGTATTCTGAATCTGTTCCTTCTCTGTCAAGAGGTGAGTTGGATGTTTTCTCATGGGTTCTTTCGCATCAAGATCATCGGTGTTGTTAAAGATTTACCATGTTGTTTGTCTTGCTTCTCTTTTATTGTAAAGATTGTTATCTTGGTTTTACTTACTTCACTCTGCGTCACTTCATAGAAGTCTTCCCACTTTTCTCTGAAATCATCCCTTTCATTTCTTTTACCACAGTATTATTCTATTATATTCACAGACCATATTTTTTTTACTTATTCCCCAATTGATGGGCATATTCACTCCCTTCATTTTACAAATGAAACATCTAAGGCCTAGAGATGGGTAACCAAAGGCCACACACTGAATAAATGACAGAGTCAGAATTTGACTCCTGGTTATCCAATTTTAAATTCAGTATTCTTTCCAACACAATTGAGTCCAATTTATAAGAATACAAGTTACACCCCAATTGATAAATGGTCATAGGATATGAATAGGCAGTTTTCAGATAAAGAAATTAAAGCTACCTAGTCATATAAAATGCTCTGTATCACTATTGATTAGAGAAATTAAAATTAAAACAATGCCTATCAGATTGACTAATATGACAAAAAAGGAAAATGATAAATGTTGGAGAAGAAATGGGAAAATTGGAACACTAATTTACTGTTGGTGGAGGGAACTGATCCAACCAACCATTCTGCAGACCAATTTGGAACTATGCCCAAAGGGCTATAAAACTGTACATAATCTTTGATCCAGCAATACCATTTCTAGGTCTATATCCCAAAGATATCATAAACAAAGGGAAAAGGATCCACATGTGCAAATATATTTATATAAATTCTTTTTGTGGTGGCAAAAAATTGGAAATTGAGGGGATGCTCAACAGTTGAGGAATGGCTGAACAAATTGTGGCATAAGAATGTAATGGAATACTTTTGTGCTATAAGAAGTGATGAACAGGAGGATTTCAGAAAAACCTGGAAAGACTTACACGAACTGATGCTTCATGAAGTGAGCAGAACCGGGAGAACATTGTACACAGTAACAGCATCATTGTGTGATGATCAAATTTGATAGTCTTAGTTGTTCTCAGCATTACTATGCCCTAAATTTCAAAAGATTCATGATAAAAATATTATCTGTTTCCAGAGAAAGAACTATGGAGTCTGAATGCAGATTGAAACATGCTATTTTCTCTCTTTTTTTTTTCTTTCTTGTGACTTTTTGATGTTGTTCTGATTCTTCTTTCACAACATGACTGATATGGGAATGTATTTAATATGAGTGGACATGCATATCATTTATTGGATTGCATACTGTATTGGGGTGGGGGGAGAGAAGAGAGAGAGGGAGAAAAAATTGGGGGACTCAAAATCTTATAAAAGTGAATGTTGAAAAAATAAATTAATTAAAAAACAAACAAAAAATATCATGCCACATTGTTGGATGAACCTGAGTAAGATTTGCACCACTTCTGGAAATATAACTGAAAGCATAACCCTAGACTGACAGATAGTCATGAGCACAACTTTTCTGTACTTCCTTGTCTTTGGAGAATAAATAGAATGCTCATTTGTCTATAGTGGTTAGGCTGTCATATTATCCCTTTATTTCTACCTCCATCTCTTCTTATCTGATTCATTTTCCATTTATATATTTCAACAGATGTTGAAATTTAAGTACAATTTTAGCATTTTTAGTCTTTTTTTTTTGAGCTCAAGTCTTGTAAGATTCCTTGGGCAGAAAGAAGGATAGGAGCTACCACTGTGATTTCATTGCTAGAGGGAACTCCCAGGTGGAGTAACTCCTTCTACCAATGAACCTTTTCTGTAACTTATATATTACAGTGTTACTGAGCTGCTTAGAGCAGGAGTTCTCAAACGTTTTGGTCTCATCCTCCTTCACACTCTTAAAAATTACTGAAGCACCCCAAATAACTTTTGTTTATGTGGATTATAGCTATATTTACCATATTAGAAATTAAAACTGGCATATTTAAAATATTTATTAATTCATTTGAAAATAATAAAATTTTACATGTTAATATAAATAAAATATTTGTGAAAATAACTGTATTTGCAAAAAGTGGTGAGGGGCGGCATTATTTCATTTATTTTTTGCATATCTCTTTAATACCTAACTTAATAGAAGACATCTGGATTCTCATATCTGTTTCTACATTCAAACAGTGACAATAGGTTGTTTTGGTTGAAGTAATGACGAAAATCTGGTCTCAAATATATGATGTAGTTGTAAAAGGGAAGAAATAATATTAAAGAAAATACCCTTTTGAGATAATTGAGGCTATTCTTGATTGATACTACATTTAAACTTGGTAAGTAGCAATTTCTAAAAGTTAGTTGACTTGTGGAATCTGAAACCACATCAATGAAGGAATGAATAAGAGTGAAAAAGGCAAGTAACATCTTGCTATTATTATAAAAATGATTTTGATCTCATAGATTCCTGAAAGGGTCTCAGAGATAGCCAGAGGTCCACTGAACTCATCTTGAAAACATTGTCTAAGGTCACACAATCAGTACGTGTTGGAGGTAGAATTTGAACTCGAGTATTCTTGACTGTTAGCTTAGATCTCCAGCTTCTATGCTACAGAACCTCTCAGGAAGCATAGGGGTAAAAATTAAGCTGCCACATGGATACATAACTAATAACTTTTTTACATTAATGACTGGATGGATTCTTTCGATTCATTTAATTCATTCAGCTTTGTTAAAGGAGCAGCTATTCAATTTTGATCCTGAATGTAATTGAGATATTTAAAGTCAGTGAAACTTGCATCTTTCCCTCTCAGGAGGGAAATGCATTGCATTCAAGAACTTTAATGTCAGAAGTTTACATAAACATAAAGGTGATTGCTCAGTTTAACCTAAATTGGAACCTATATTTATTGTTACAAGATGATGTGTTAGTTAATTTTGTAAGAACATTTTACATTCAGTTGATGATGCTTTATTTTGTATAATCATGTTTTGCCACATAATTTGGTATTTGTCGTGTCAATTGGTAAATGTGGAGTTTATGGATATGTTGACTTTGCAAATTTTGAGCTAGAATCATCTGATGCCAGACTTGATTACTTCATCATCCTTCTGTCACGAGAGGCAACACAGTGAGAAACTAGGATTTTACTATTCATATATAACTGCTTTGCAAGTCCATCTCCCTCTAAACCATTTATATCAGTTTTATGGGCAGAATGTAGTTTCTTGGACAGTTCATTAAAATGTGATTTAATTTATTATATTCAAAATAGCTTTTTGCTCCTAGGATGACAAAGGTGAAAATACTTCCTTATTCGTTTTTATTCTCATCCCTTTTTCAGTGACCTGTGAAATAAAAACTGCCCTCTAAATCATGTTTTATTAAAAACCACTTGCATCTCTTTTCAGGATATTAAGGTAATTTCTGCATGCAAGTCCCTGTCTCACTTATTCTGAGAGTATAGGGAATTGTCACCCGATCAAATTGAGCATGAGATTTTTAAGAAAAGGCTTTTATTTGTCTTTCTTTCATAACTTCAATATTGGTTTTGGGGATGAATAATGTTTCTTTCCTATTATCAAATAATCACAATAAATATGAATAATGGAACACAAGACAAGTACATTCTTAATTAGCATGAAAGAGAATACCACCTTTGATTTACTTCCATGATATTAGATTGTGAATGTTTTATTGCTGGTCAGATTCATGGGAATCTCTTGGCATAGTGTGTGTGTGTGTGTGTGTGTGTGTGTGTGTGTGTGTGTGTGTGAGTGTGTGCGCACGCTCAAGCATGAGCATTTGGGCAAAAGGTGCTGGAATGGATAGAAAATTGATCTCCCCACAATGTATGATTAGTGGGTAGAAAGGTTTTCTCTCATCCAGAGCCCCACATTGTTAGGTTCTGTGGAAAGAGAAGAACAAAATGATATCTTTTCTGTAAATTCTCACAGGTAGATTGTGTCCTACTTTGCAAATGAATAAGCTGTCTCTGCCTAGGGAGATTCACTTCTTAAGTGAATTCTTCCAACTCTAAGTAAAGCTTGCAATCAGAAGTGGCCTTGAGTCCCCCAGTGACAGTGTTTCCTTCCCAGCTTGATTTCTCTTGAAGTCTATAGAAGAAAACTGGTATATAGGTTGAGTGGAGGGCAAAAGAACAAACCAGTACGTTGAAAGGTAGGAAATCAGCTTTCATAGTCCTGATCTAACTAGAAATTCTAGGAGAAATACATCAATAAAAGCTTGACTCTAGAATTTGACAGTTCAACAAACCATCAGGAATGCTAGAAATATTAATGTGTTGCAAATGCTTTGGGCATAGAAATTGAGGCAATAGAATTTTGAATAATAAGCCCTGATTTAGTCAAAGACGAAGAGGGCTACTGAGAGAAAGAACTCCCCATACTGCTTAAGGAGCAAAGACCATTCTTTACATATTCAGTAAATAATGACTGATGACCATGAGACACACACACACACACACACACACACACACACACACACACACGAAAGGCTTTGAAGAAGGTGGGGTATGGGCAACACATTACTCTATTTTTGAGGGAGTGGAAAAATGTTTTGAATCTTGAATAGAATGATAGTTTTCAAATATATTTGATCTATAGACAAATTTGCCAGTATAAAATCCCTGCAAAACACAGATTTCCCAATTGGGTTTTGGGAGAGGGAGATGGAGATGGAAGAGGACAAGTTCATTAAGAATTAATGAGAGACAGCATTGTTTAATGACAGCCATGTGTTAGGATGTGAAAATGCTTTTACATGTGTATAGTGTGATATACAAATGGACTAAATTCTTTTTATTTTCATAATTATGGGAAGAAAGAAAGCACTATTTTTAAGAAGACACTGAAGGATTTCACAAGGAAATTATCTATTGCCAAAAATAAATGTATAAATGTTGTCATATCTGGCATGCTTCAAAGGAATTGTTACCTTGTGGCTGTATATAGTTCCTGTACCTTCATAGGCAGGTCACAACCCATCCTTACCTTCTCATACTTGTATCCCTGTCCTTCCATAAATTCTCCATACTATATATATACTCATACACATACACACACACACACGTGCATACACCTGTATTTATACAAGCATACACATACATATATTCTATCAGCCTTAAAGTGATATATAAATGTTAGCTGTCATTGTCAACATCACCATCATTTTTAACTTTAAGGTTATATACATGAGGGACAAGGTCAATGATTAAACTACTGTCAGAAATTGGAAAGTCAAGACAGCAAGAACAGGAGAATAGATCCTTGAGTAAGTTAGATTT
This sequence comes from Pseudochirops corinnae, assembly GCA_028646515.1. NCBI lineage: Eukaryota > Metazoa > Chordata > Mammalia > Diprotodontia > Pseudocheiridae > Pseudochirops > Pseudochirops corinnae. The sequence goes on from CM053590.1 coordinate 39,546,177, forward strand.
TCTTATGTAGAGTTCAGAAGGGAGGTCAGGGCTATGCCAATTTAATAGTCATTCTTAGAAATGTGGTTGTTGAAATTGTGTGACAGAATGAGAGTATCAATGGATGAGAGTCTAGAGAGGAACAAAAAGAGAGTCAAAGGGAAACCTTTGAGGAACATCAACATGAAGGGCTCAGGAAAATCATAAGGAGGCAATGAAAGAAACAGAAGGGGTACTAGAGCTAGGAGAGGATCAGGCAGTTATGGATTCTCTCAAGCCAAGGGAAGAAAAAAAAGCCAAGAAGAGGGAGCTGTAAATATAGTTGAAAATTTCAGTGAGGTCAAGGAAGAGGAGGACTCATAAAGTCCATTGGAATGCCAATTAGGACATCATTGGTGATCTTGAAGCAGTAATTTGGTACCATTGTAATTATCCTAACCCCTAAGTTCAACCTTTAGCTATTGACCAGGGCTGGCAATGTGGTGCATCTTAATTAAGGCACTGCTTTGAGACTATCATCAATTGATCCTGGCTGCTGAGGTTGTTCAAATCATGGGGGGAAAATGTTCACAACAAAAATAAACTAATGTTTGAGTTGTTGTTAAGGGAAAGAACAATTTGGCTTCTGAACTTTCTGAATTAGAAAAATAAACCAACAAAGAAAACATCTCTAGAGTCATAGAATCTCAGAATTAGAAGGGATGCCAGAGATCATTTAGTTCAATTCCCAACTGAAGGATAGATGACTGGTGCATCTTGCTGCCTTTGACTGAAAAGGGAAGTTGTGAGAGAGGGTAGAAGGAGGAGAGTAGAGCATAGTAAACTTCTTCAGATTCCTAAAAGGTTGTGTTATGGAAGAGTGATTAGAATTAGTTTACATGAACCCTGAGGTCAGGACTAAGAGCAAAGGATGAAAGTTGTAAATAGGGAAATTTGGGCTAGATATCAGGGGAAACATCCCAATAATTAGGATTGTCCAAAGTCAAATCGATGGTTTCAGGAGGTAGTGGGTTCCACCTTCCTGAAGATCCTCATGGTAAGGCTGAATGTGTGTGTAATTTTGTGATTATAGTGACAGAGAGCTCCCCATTCTTGCCATGTCTTAATGATCTCCTGCCGGTTCTTAGTGATCACTGACTCACTTCTGTATTATGATTTTTTGCCAACACTTTTCTTAAATGCTTACAAATTACATTTCTGAGACATCCGGGTAGACACACGGGATGAGGAGGAGGGTGTATCCTGCTGCAGTGTGTTGGCAAGAACATGGTTAAAGTGCCATGGGAAATATGGATGGAGCTTGCTAGCTATCATGGTCCTTGTGATATACTTACCATCAATAGTTCTCAAGATGGGAGCTCCAGAGCTGAAAGGATTAAGTTGTCTTGTCCATGATGCTTCAGTTGGGCAGATGATAGGTTTCAGTGGCATGGAGGGGGCGGTGACAAGCAGAACAGATGCCAAGAAGTTGGCTGTGAAGAAATGCGAAGCAGAACTGAATGTCCTTCAGCCTCAGTTTTGTCATCTGTAAAATGGGGGTAATAAGACCTGTATTAGCACTATCACAGGGTTCTTGTCAGGAAAGTGCTTTGTAACCTTAGAATTCTATGCCAGTGTCAATCTTATTCATCTTATATTGGCTAATATTAAGATGCTTAGAGCACTAGACTTGGAATCAGGTAGATATGTTTTCAAGTTCTACTCATAATCTATACAGTAATTCTCTGCAATATTCTGCAACACTCTGGGCAAGTCCCTTAACTTGGCCATCTCCAGACAACTCTCCAAGTTGGAGCTGCAGAGGTGTATCATTGGAGGAAGTTTCTTCAACATAAATTCATTTTAACCAATGAAATCACAGGTCTAAGACCAAACAATGACATTATTTTAATTCTCCATCCTATACTTTCTGAGGACAACCAATTCATTACTTCTTTCCTCCTGACTTTGTTCCATGAGCCTTGGTCAATTTACTTGAATGCTGTAGTTCCTGGTGTCATTATAGAATAATATATGAATTTCTATTGTGTTTTTTAAAATTGTTATTCTTAGGTTTCACTCTCATAAAAAAAACAAACAAACAATAAGATACATCATTTAGAGAGTGGGAGTGGGCTAAGATGGTAGACTGAAATTCTGCCAAAGCTGACCAATATTGGAATCTTCAGCTAGTAATGATGGACAAACATTATAATGGAATGTTAGAGGACAACGAAAAATGTCTGCCTTATAGACTGGTCCTTTAATAAAGAGAGCAGGATAAGGGCTATAATATACAGGGATGTGAATAAGGGACTGAATCCTCTGAATCCTGCTATATGTCTCCAGTTATAGGTTGGGATACAAATCTCAGATTGTTGATTGATTGGTTTTTTTTTAACACATTTAAAGGAAAATAACCCCCTAGCTAGTCTTTAATGGATCTATTTTCCACTTTAACAATGCTTGACAGTACCCATGCATGCATTTCTTCTGGCTGGCATTAGAAACTCATGGCAATTCTGAGTAGCCAGAAAAAAGGATCCCTTTTTTTTTGCTGTCATTATACAACTGAATTTCCAGAAAGTTGAAACCATTCTTGTTAATACAATAACTTGTAGTTTCTCAAATTAGTGGCAAATTTTTGTGGGGCTTTTGAAAGTGGCGGCCTTGAAATTGGGAAGTCATGGGTTGTATTGCCTAACTTGCTATGTAGCAAGTTCAGAACTGGTCTAAGTTTCTTCATCAATAAAACTGAACAGAGAATATATACAAAGTATGCTTCACAAGGTTGTTGAAGAAACAAATGAGATAATGGATGCAAAGTGCTTTTCAACATTCAAAGCATTATAGAGTGAACAATTGATTCTAAGGCACTGTCCTGCATCCTATGGAACAAGGCTTTGTTTGCTAATGTTCTAGTCTGTTTATTTTTACTTCATTTTTTATTCTTCAAGAAGTATGTATCCTTTTAAAACTTAAAATACCAGTAAATTCTGATTGGATTTGCAATGAGGGTCAAGAGAGTTACATTTTCTAAAGCACTGGAACACATTTTCATCTGGTATTATTTGCAAAACTCAGCCAAGAATCCGTAATGTCAGCCAGAAGAAATACACTGGTCATATCAAGCATTGTTAATGTGAAAAATATCCCCATTGAATACCAGCTGGTAGGTTATTTTCCTTCAAATGTATTAAAACTTAAGTAAAAGTAGTTAGTATTATAACTAATGCTTATCTAGTACTTTAAAGTTTGCAAAGTACTATATATATATAATATATATATAGATATATATATATATAGTGTGTGTGTGTGTATATGTGTATACACACACACATGCACATGCACATACACACACATATAATCTCATTTGAGTTAAGAACCAAAGAAACAGACTGGAAGGAAAGAATATTATTCTTCCTGGGTTCATTAGAGTTCTCCACCTGAGTTCCACTGCTGCATCTCTCTATGAAGACTTGAAGTTAGGAATTCAATGGCTTTTGAAGGAAACTGCAATGGGAGGAGGATTTAGCTTTATGTAGAGATAGGATTGTTGGAAGAAAAAAGGCTAATGGGTGACCCAAGAGAATTGCAGTGTTTATTGTAAAAATTTGAATTTGAACCCAGGCCCTTTGATTCCCCTCCCCCCTTCTTTCTCTAACATTAATTTATTTTCAGTTCAAAATTCTCTTCCTCCTTTCATTTCACTCTACCTTTACTTTCTAGACTTGTATATTATTTTTATCTTCAACATTCTGCTGTTCCTTGAACTTAGCACCCATTTATACCTTAGCAAATGATGTCTTCCAGGCCTGTAACCCTAATCCTAATGCTAACCCTTCTCTTCTACACTTCTGGAAATCCCTAGTTTCCTTAAGGGCTCAGATCAGATACCAACACCTACATGAAGTAATGCCCAACCATTTTTCCTTGTTTTGGTTTTCTTCAGCCTCTTCCAATCTTCATGTGTATACCTCCACATTTGCAGGTTGTGTTTCACCAATAAGATGGAAGCCCCTTGAGCACGGGGCTTTTTTGCAATTTGTTTTGTTTTGTTTTGCCTCTCTCCTCAGTGACCATCACAGTGCCTCACCTATAATAGGGGCTTTATGAAGGTTTATTGGCTTGAATTGGAAGTCTGCATTTCCTTGTGGAGTGGCTAAAAACTTTCTTTAATTTCAGTGTTATAGCAATGTTATTATGGACTACTATGGACCAAAAAAATGGACTTTGAAGAGCACTCACATTCTTTTTTTTTTAAATTATTTTTTATGTCACTAAATATTTTCTAATTACATGTAAACAAAAAATAACATTAATTTTAAAAAAATGTAAGTCCCAAATTCTCTCCCTTTTTTTTACCCCTTGAAAAGAGAATATGATTCCAGGTATACATAGGAAGCCAAGTCATATTCTTTTTAAAATTAAATGTATTCGAATATTTTAAAAAATGGTCTGGATCCATGACTTTATTGGTATAAACTCTCAAAAAGGGAATCCTTTCTGCAGGCACCTATCATACATAATTGCTCTATAACTTAGAGTTGCATGGGGTCACTGAGAGATTGTTTCAGATCTTCCTGACCTAAAGGTTGGCCTCCCATACCTGTTTACCTAAAATCTTTAAACATCAATTCAAATACTCATACTTGCTTAGTAACTATATTTAAATTAACTAGTGTAAATTTACATATATGTATGGTGCTGGGCTAACATTTCTAGATGATGGGATTGTTTATACAGCAAGAACAGGGGCATGATAAAAGTGACAGGGAAGCAGTGTTTTTTCTCTTCTGCTATCTCTTCTATTTCCCAGTCCCATCAGCTTTTACATATTAGTCATTAGGAACTTGTTCATTACCATTGCTTCCTCTAATAGTGGATTTTTTGGGGGTGGGGGTTGCTGAGGCCCTTGATTGGGCCCACCTGTGGGCAGTTCTACATTAGAGGGGGAAACATTCTCTGCTATACAATCAACAGACCTTCCCTGAATCACTTCTCCTAGTGGGCCACTGGGAAAGTCCTGGATCTATGTGTAAAAGACACCCCTCTACTAATCACACCAAATGGAGTTTACTGTAATTTGCTTAATCACTCAGCTGTAATTGAATCCTGATGGGAAGCTGGGTTTCCATCCAATACTATTCCTTTCCTCCTGCTGGGAAGGTGGTAAAGTAGCCATTTCTTCTCCCAAGCATCCTCTGAGCAGTTTGAGGAAGGTGATTTGGATTCTCTTTGCTCAAACTCAGGACCAATGGTGCTGAACCTGCTGTCTCCATTGAATAGAGGATTTTTTTCTCTCTTGCTCAGATTGGGCATGATTTCTATATCTTTCTCAAGCCATAATTGGCTTGCCAGAATGACAGTTTCTCCCTACCCCACCCCCTCTCCAGCTCCCCGAATGTCTTGGATCAAGCATCTGTTTACCAAATACTGGATTTCGGTAATTGTTCCTGCTGGGTGAGTGCCTGGCGTTCCTAAACTTGTCTAAGAGAAAAGCAGCAACAACTCTCTGTGCCATCTAGAGCCCCTGGGACACCCAAGAAGCTATGGTGGTCAAGGAAGAATCAAAGGATAACCTCAGTCTGGGTTAACAATTATCTTCCCCTAAGGTAGAAAATTCCTAGGCCCCTATCCAGCTAGCCATGGGCCAGATGAATATTTACCAGCTATATTCAGGTCAGTAGAATACAGACATTGGCCTGTATGATCCAACATCAAGTCCAGTAGTAGGTGGGCTAGCCCCATGGGCAGAGAGATAACTTCAGGTTATATGATCAGGCTACCTGATGACTAGAGTTTACCCTTTGGTAGCACTCACTGGAACCTTAGCACTTAGCCTGGTCATAGGTGTTAAGGCATCAGAAGCTGCAAGTGGGGAAGAAGAGAGAGGGAGAAAGAAAAGAATGGAAGAGTAGAGAATTATGGGAAAAACATTTATCAATTATCTACTATGTACCAGGTACTTTTCAAACACAATCTCATTTGATCCCTAAAGCAATCCTACAAAGTAGGACCTATTATTACCCCCATTTTGCAGTGGAGGAAACAGAGTCAGATGGACATTTAATGACTTGACCAGGGTCACACATCAGTTAAGTATCTGAGGCTGGACTTGAGCTCAGGTATTTCTGACCTTATCCACTGTGCTACACAGCTGGCTCTAAAGGAAGGGGAGCAAGTGATAGACAGAAGAAAGGAAAGGGGGAGAGGGACAGTGAGAAGGGGAAAGGGAGATAAGCAGAAAATTAAAAAATGTGAGGAGGAGGAGGAAGAGAAAGGAAAAGAAAGGTGGAGGGGAGAGGGGGAATTATAAGGGGAGAAAGAGTGTGTGTGGAGGGGAAAGGGGACAGTGATGGTGGTCTGACCAAAGATGGCAGCCATTCATAGCCAAAAGAAAGCAAATTTCATGATGGCTTAGCTACAACACCAGAGTCTCTGGAGCTCTTCCCAGATTCACAGACCTTGTATGAAGCTTGTGTCCCACCTCTTCCCCAACAGAAACAAGTTCCTTAGGGGCAGAGATTGTTCAGTTTTTGTATTTCTCCCCTTGGCACCTGTGCAGTGCCTGGCAATTGTAGGTGCTAGAGACAAGTTTGTTGAATTGAACTGTATTTAGAGACAAGTTTGTTGAATTGAACTGTATTTGATACCATGGTTTAAAAAAAGATTTCATCCTGCCCCAGAATGGATTTTCACATTCTCTGGTGAGTTTTCTTCATTTTCACAGTCAATAAAGACACAGAAGTAGAAATTAACTACCACTTCTCTATTATTGTAATGAAGTGAATATATGTAACCTGAATAACCCAACCTCCAGCTGCACAAAGTAATAGATAGAGAGATCTAAAAGAGGCAGCACATGTTGCAGTGGAGAGAAAGCTGGGCTGGTCTAAGTGTCAGAAAGACCTGGGTTCATACAATCTCTGACCCTAACTGTTTGTATGCTTTGGGGGAAAGCATTTCCCCCTTAGTGTCATTCAGGCAGCTCCCTGACCCTGTAAATGGCATAACAGATGACCATATGAATGGGGACAGGTCTTGTCTCTGCCCTGTATTTTCTCTAACCTTTCGATCATACTTTGGGATCTTCAAAGTATTTTAGATATGTCTTGACAATAACTCTATGAGGCAGGTACTACAAGCATTTTTAAAATCACAATTTCACTAAAGTACACAGAAATCAAGTCACTTGTCCACAGTCCCAGGACTTCTCAATGTTGGAATCTGCTTTTACCTGTCTACATTTTGTGAATTCTCTCTACAACCCTGTGCTCTCTTTCCCACTTTGTCTTTTCTTTGGCTCCAGCCCTCATTCCCCCAAACCACTTTTGATCTATGTGACCTAGTATGTTTAGACATTTGTAATTGTGCTGCAGAAACAATGAGGTTGTGAAGCAGTGTCCCAAGGATGAGTGGTTCAGAATGCTATGTGATAGCTGATAGCTTCATCAGGGTTGTCACTAGAAATGCTACAGCAATAAGGAATTTGGAAAATATCTCTCCTCTTCCCACTCAAATTCTTGTTGCTATTATTTCTCTTCCAGTATTTTATTGACAATTTTCTTGTTTTTTCTTCTCTTCTCTTCTCTTCTCTTCTCTTCTCTTCTCTTCTCTTCTCTTCTCTCCCCCCCATATCTATTCTCTCTGTCTCTCTCCCTCTCTGTTCTCTTTGTTTCTCACTGTTTCTTTGTCTCTGTCCTTCTGTCTCTGTTTTTCTCTCTGTCTTTCTCTTCTCATAGGTGGGCTCTGCATTGCTCAGTCAGTGAGAATCCCTCAAGAACGGAAAGACAAGACCATTGATTTTGATAGAATTATCAAACAGCTCTTGGATACTCCCAACTCCAGGGCCGTGGTGATTTTTGCCAACGATGAGGATATAAAGTAAGGATGACTGATGAAGTTTGTTAATATGCATGTGACAGCTTCCAGAAGCAGGCAGATCAGGATGAAGGCACCAGCAGGAAAAAGAGAGTATTGGATCAAAGCTATTATTACATACTGACAAAGTCAATATACGCTTTCTAAGCTGCATACTTAATGATAGGAAACAATGCAAGTCACAGCAGGTTGCTATCATTTTTTTCTGGACTCCTCCCCACCACCTATTAGTAGAAGTGCTATGTTACATTATTTTTAAAAATTAAAAACCAGGGAACCCGTTGGACATTTTTGTTTGGTTAGAAATGAAAAAATACTAGAAGAATTTTATCTGTTATGTTAAAGGCTTTATAAGTCTGGGAACAAATGTTTGTAATTCTACAATAGATAAGGGTATGCTTTTATTTTTAAACATTGATTCTTGGGTTCAACCTTGGGCACTTACATGAGACTCTGGTCATTGGTCAAGAGAATAATTATTGAATGCTCTGTGACTACATTTCTTGCTTTCAGACTTGAGAGAGAATACATGGGATCCCAACTCTTGGCAGCTTTGCCTTTCATAAAGACATGGAGCAATAAGTAATCACTAGTGTGTGTGTAGTAGGCTGTGGTGATATAAAAACAACAGAGGAAAGGTTTCCTTCCATCAGGAAACTTGCATTTCACATCATCAAACAAGAAGGACAAAACTAAGTTAAAAGTTATTTCTAGGTTCCATGAGACCGTAGTTTAATAAAAGACCAAAATGCCTAACACCTATGTCTCAAAAAATAAACATCTAGACCATAAGTCTATCTCCCTAGAATTCTTTAGAAAGTTATTTAAGTTAAAATTCTCAGGAACCGCAGATTTGACTCTTATAATTCAGCAATCCCAGAGTGTAGTAATTCCAGGTGTTATATCTGATTGAGTTGGACTGAAGCACACATGTTTTACCCCACCCTTTCCATTAACTACAAGTGCTCTGCTCCTCTCCACAGACAGATCCTGGCAGCAGCCAAAAGAGCAGACCAAGTAGGTCATTTCCTATGGGTGGGATCAGACAGCTGGGGCGCCAAAGTCAATCCGTTACATCAGCATGAAGACATAGCTGAAGGAGCCATCACCATTCAGCCAAAGAGAGCCACAATAGAAGGTAAGAAGTGCATTTCCCAGGGATGGTTCTTCCATTCCATTGGAGCCAGGAGGACCTGAGAGCAATTCTCAGTGACTGCTAGGTATGATGCAGGCAAAGGCAGGTGTATAAGCCCTTGGCTTTATGGCTCATACATTATTTATTCATCGGCATTTCAAGTCCAACACCTGTGAAACACAAATGAGGTCACACACCTTCCCCAGTGCCTTCTCTGACTTGATATTCCTGTTTTCAATAAACTCTATTATTTTCCCAATGGTAGAATTATTAGCATGCATTTTTTTTCTCTCATACCACAGGAGTTTTCTGATAGTATAGCATTACAGTTAATATGAAGAGAAATAACAATCCACTCACACTCCTATGTGAGTGAGATGCATTATCTGAGAGAATAAATTCCCTTTGTAATTTATCCATTACTTTCCTAGCAGGATGACTATGGGAAATGTTTCCCCCCATTACCTCTCAAGGTCCCTTACAGCCCTGTGAGCATGTGATTACATAGCATATCACCCTTTTCAGACGCTAGCATCCATCTCATCCCTGTAAGCTTTTGAGGCCTCTGCCTTCCTGGAAGCCCCAGGGACCTTTCAAAAGCATGGGGGGTGGAGAGAAATCTAATTGGCATCCTTCTGGGTGAGCAAAATTTGCTGATTACAATTTATGTTCTCGTTTAATTTGAAAAGAAAAGTTCTTTCAAAAGTAGACACTATGTAAAGAAAGAGAATTCCTCCATGGGTACCCAGCTTTGTATTTCTTTTTGTTAGGTCTGGTCTCCAAAGGCTCCCTGGAACATGCTTCACACATTAAAATGAGCTCTGGCTTCTCATTCAAAGGGGGATCAAATATTTGCATTCCTTTTTGCTCTGCCTCCACTCCAGCCTAATTAATGATTCTCTCCAGAATACTGGATGCTTGCTCCATGTAGGCTTTTGGAAAGCTCAGGTGACTTTTCTCAGCTTCCTTCTTAGGTCTTTTTTAGGGGAAGAGGGGAGTTGAGTTAAAAAAGCATCCTCTCAGCCACTTTTGTATTACCTGTAGCTTCCACTGAATTTTCATAGGATTGTGGCTCTAGAATAGGAATTCTTCACAATTACTGTGTCATAGACCCATTTCACAAACTGGTGAAACCTATGGCCCACTTCTCAGAATAATGTTCCTTAAAGGCATAAAATAAAATACATAGCATTACAAAGAAAACCAGTTATATTGAAATATAGTTGTCATTTTAAAAAAAGAAGAAAGAATTCATTGACTCCAGGTTAAGATGCCCTGTTCTAAAGTTAGAAGACATCTTAGAAGCCACTTAAGATCATGTGATGAGGATGAGGATGATGATGATGATGAGAAAGGCTGTGACAAGGGTGACAACAAAAAAGCTACAAAAACAATAGCTGGGTTTTAGGTGATGCTTTCGTATTTGCAAAGCATTTTATGTGTGCTAAGTCCCAATAGCTAGGAGGCTCAGTAGATAGTCTGCAACCAGTATCAGAACAATCTGAGTCTGAATCATTGCCTCAGACATTTATGAGGTTTGTGACCCTGGATATGTCACTTAACCTGTCTGTATCTTAGTTTTTACAGCTGTAAAATGGAGATAGTAATGTCACTTATCTCACAGGGTTGTTGAGAGAAGCAGATGAGTTATCAGAGGCAAAGGGCTTTGCAAATTCTAAAGCTCCATATGAATGTTAGCCTCCTCCTCCTCCCCCCTGTCCTCCTCCTCATCATCGTTGTTATCATTTTTATCTCTCTTTACCTATGTCACAGTCCTGGGAGGTCAGTGCTATTGTCATCCTCACTTTATGGATGAGAGATGTGACATGCCTTTCTCAGGGCCACACTAGGAAGGATGGGAGGTGGAGCTTGAATTCAAGTCTTCCTGACTCCAAGCCCAGCACTTGTCTACTGCACCACCCCGGGCCCAGGCTTAGAGCTGGAAAGGACCTTGAAGGACATGTAGCTCAACACCTCCTCTCCATTGTTACAGATGAGGAAACTGAGGCCCATACAGGTTAAGTTTCAGAAGTGAAGTGGAATTTGAACTTCAATCGTCTGACTCCAGACTCACTGTTCTAAAGAGAGGATCTTTTGGGTGATCTTTCCTCCAAGGAATGGAGTAAATTGTGTGGTAATAGATTTGGAATTGGAAGGGACCTTAGAGACCATTCATTTTAAAATCTCTGCCCCTATGTCTGTTTTATTAAGGCTCAGGGAAGGGATAGGACTTATCTAAGCTCTGACAGATACTGAATGGCAGAGCCAGGATTTGGAGCCAAGTCCCTTGAATTCAAATCTGGAATTGTTTCCATAACAATACATTATCTCCTAGAGATGGTTTCATGCCTAGAAATCCCATTTCCTATATGTGCCAGTTAAATGAAGTGAGATAAGGAATCTTTACTAAGAATCTTTACTAAGAGCAAAGCAGGAGTCCTTAGTCTTTTTCATTGTAGTTATTTTTTTTTTTTTATGGACAGCTTTTCAGTCTTGTCAGGCAATAAACATTTAAGAAGCACCTACTATGTTCCAGGCTCAGTACTAAGCGCTTCAGATACAAAAAGAGGCAAGATGGTCTCTGCTTTCTCCAATGAAAGTTTTGTATTTTATCCTGGAGGTGATAAGGAGCCTCTGAAATTTATTGAGCAGGGGGTAAGGTAGGGGTGGGGATGATATAGTTGGAACTGCACTTTAAGAAAATCACTTTGGAAACTAAATATAGGATGGATGAGGTCAGGTGAAACATATGGACCCTTTCTCAGAATAATGTTTTAAAACACCTACAACAAACTACATAGGATATTCACATGCATTTATTCCAATATTAAGAAAGTAAAAGGTCAGGCACGCTAGGTTAAGAATTTCTGCTTTACAGCACTTTTTTCCCCCTCTAAGTATGTCATAATGCCATCACTAATAGCTACTCACTAGTGTCTTCTTCACCTTAGCTTCACACTCTCCCCTTGAAAGACACTAGTTAACTCGAAGCATGGTTCTCTGAGGTAAGCATCAGGAGCATGAGCTCTGTCTAGCATCTCTTTCTGAGCTATAGTGATGGGCTTTGTCATGAACTTCAGGTCTGTCATTTGAGGAGCATCCTGGCTAAGCAAAGGACAATTCATCATTAAATTGGCTGCAGACAGTCGATCTCAGTTATTCTTAAAGATTGTCTATCAGTGGCAAAAGGACCCACATCAGCAAAATAGGATCAGGAGATCAAAGATCTCAAATGTGAATGAATTTTAGATGCTAGCTAGACCAGCGCCCCCATTTTGCATTTGAGAAAACTGAGACCCTGAGAGATTAAGTGATTTGCCAAAGATTATATAGTTGCAGAAATGGGATTAGAATTTAAGTCCTGCCTTCAAACTCTGTTCGTTTCACTGTACTGTCACAGATTCTTGAAACGAATATATCTTTGTCAGCAAAATAATCCCAGACTATCCCACCCAAGGATACCTCTTTTTTTTTTAAATAAGAAAAATATCATAGATCGTTCCAGTCAAAGACAAGGAAGAGAGTCACAGAAAGGTCTTCATTGACACCTTTGGCAGTTTGGTGCTCACGGGAGAGCCAAGGAATGTCTTAAACTTTGGCAGCACTCTTCTGTTTCCTGAGCCAAAACACTTCTGTAATTTTTAGTTTTCCTGAATTTTCTGATGAGCCAAGGAATCCCTGGCATCTTCTTTGCTGCTGCATTGCCCCATTAACCCAGGCATTCAATAATCATCTCCAGCTCTGAATAGCTCCGCTGAGAGGAAAGTGCCTAAGTCTATGTCAAGTGACTGTCCTCCAAATGATCCTAGCACTTGTGGGCTGGTTTAATACTGGGAAATCCTCTGACTGGGAGCAGAAGATCACAGGCCAGCATCTTTTCATCTGTTTCACCATTACCAACATTAGAGAGCTATTGTAAGTGAAGTTGGGTTTTCAAAGATGGATCTAATGGTATTCCTTATTGACGATCATGTTCAAATGATTCTATGAAGAAGCTTGACTCCTAACACAATTTTGAAATATGTTAATATACAGAAAAATGTGTGTGTGGGTGGAGTGGAGCAAACATGACTGAACCTGGTATAACACCCATTTGTAGCTTCCCACCTACTTCTATTCCTTTGGATTTCTCCATCATGCTCCCCTGCCCACTCTTTCCCCCCATCTTCCTTTTAGGTTCCTTTTGTTGGTGTCTTCCCTCATGATATTCTAAGCTCCTTGAGAGTACAGAGATCTTTTTTCCATATGTGTATCCCTAATGCTTAGCACAGGGCCTGGCATATAGTAGGTGGTCAATGAATGTTTATTATCTAAGACTTTTTCATGGTGTCAGTGATATGCTTATTGAAGTTCTTTCCAGAATTGAGGCCTCCTCTGATATCATGACACATCCCTACTTCTTTCACTGGGTTTGTGTTGGGTCCCTATGAAAAGAATACAATTTCAGTCCTCGAACCTCACTGACAAGCTTGATTTTTGTGCTTAGCTGTGATTTCTAGTTCATCCTTTTAAGACCAAACATTTGGAGAATTCAGGGTCTTAAGACTTTTCTGAAACATGACCTTCATCCTCCTCTGCCCAGGGCATTGAGAATAGCACAGCTTTTGAGTCAGAGACCTGGATTTGAATACTAGCTTAGACATTTATTAACTGTGACTCTAGGAAAATAGCTTAAATGATTTGAGTAGCAATTTCCTCAGCTGCAAAAAGCAAGATAATAATATTTGTATTATTTATTATATTTTTTGGGGGGAAAATCTCCTAAACTTTAAAGCACTATCTTAATCTGAGGTAGCCACAGTAGCAGCAGCAGCAGTAGTAGTAGTAGTAGTAGTAGTAGTAGTGGTGGTGGTGGTAGTAGTAGTAGTAGTAGTAGTAGTAGTAGTAGTCGTCGTAGTAGTAGTAGCAGTAGTAGCAGTAACAGCAGTAGCAGTAGTGATAGTGGTAGTGGTAGCAGTATATAGTAGTACTAGTGGTGATGGTGGTGGTGGTAGTAGTTATAGGTGGCAGTTGTAGTAGCAGCAGCAGCAGCAGTAGCAGTAGTAGTGGTGGTAGTAACGGTAGTAGTCATAGTAGTAGTAATCCATTATGAATGGTTGTATGAGATAGTAGCCAGAATATTAGACTGGAAGTCAAGAGACCTATGTCTAATACTGGCCCTACCACCAACTGGTTGTATAACTTTGGCTTAATATGGTTAGGCCTTGGTTCCATCATTTATAAAATGAAAGGTTTGGATTGAATTTCTAATACTCTTTCCTGAATCCATACCCTCTCCTTTATAATCCATGTTTCCTTGTTCCTACCTAGTTATAAATCATGATAATGATGAGCAAAGGAGCAGAGACCAAGGAGCTGGTCATTACTTGCCTCATCCTAGGCTATGGAATCCAGGGGAGACCCAGAGAAGGCACCATTTATGACTCAGTGTAGTTTTTCATTACATTGGGCATAGTGTATTCAGTTGACAGGTCCTACAAATGGATATTTTTTGTAAATAAGGATAATGTGCCTTTATGTATGTGGATTTGGGGGTGTTTTTGGTGGGTTGGTAGAGAGAGAAGATTAGAGTATTCTTGTAAATGTTTAAAAACTGGTACTCTGAAAAAATACTAAATGACACACTTCAACATTTAATCTGAATTACTAACATTTTTCTAACACTTCCCTAAGTCTAAAAAACCACAGAAGTATAAATCAAACATCCATTTATAGTAAGAATTTGTTTATTTCTGAGATCCAAATACTCAGACAGCAAAGCCAATAATCTGCAGAGCCAGTCTCAGGTGTGTCTAGTATGTCTCTGAGGGGAGAGGAGGAGGTATGTATACCTCTCTCCTCAAGTAGCAGAGGGGCGTCAATTCAATTTTCTAGTTCTAGCTGAATCCCACTTCTTTAACCCTTAGAATGTAACCCCTTAAGTGAGAAACAGGGCATCTCTGTTTGATCTTTTTATCCTCTATACTTAACGCTGTACCTTGCACTATTAAGCTCTTTAAAAATGCTTGTTGATGGATTGATTTCTTAATTCCTCCAGACGGTAGTGAGAATGCTCTAAACTCCCTTAACAAGCATTGTCTGCACCACATATTTAGCACCAGCCACATATTTGCTTGTGGTGTTAATTATTTTTTTATGTGTATTAGCTATAACCATAAAGCAGTAAGACCATTTTTTTTGTTCAGAGATGACTTGTAGAACCAGTCTCATTATTTCCCAATTAGATCTCAAACTCCTGCATGTGGCATGTAATTTCTCTCTATGTATATCTATAGCCAGAAGTTTCTATTTCTGTTGTGTCACTCTGAGTAAGAACCTGTAACTTGATTCATGCTATGTGAAAATAATGACTCAAACTCTGTCCCTGCTTCACATGCAAAGTGTGAAATGCAAACACATTATGATTCACTGTGGGTTATGAATGACAATAATGGAGATTTCTAAATGCAAGCAAGGAGGCAGCTAAATGGCACAGTGGATGGAGTGCCAGCCCTGGAGTTAGGAAGACCTGAGTTCAAATCCAGCCTCAGACATTTACTAGTTATGTGACCCTAGGCAAATCACTTTACCGTGTTTGCCTCAGTTTTCTCATCTGTAAAATGAGCTGGAGAAATAAATGGCATCCCACTCCAGTATCTTTGCCAGGAAAATCCCAAGTAGGGTTATGAAGACTTGGACACAACTACAAATTACCAAACAAATGCAAAAAGTTCAAGTGAATGTAAATTGCAAAGTTGAAAATGAAAAAGTAAGACTCTAATGGATAATTAATGTATCAGATTTCCACACATTGGGGGACATTAACTTTCCTTTCATCTTTGCCATTGGCATATGTATTCCAAGGGGTAACAGCATAAAGGCTCATTTTCCAAATGTTCTCCGACAAAGTATTACATCTCCAATAACTTGGAATCATCTCACCTGAGTTTGCCTCATGGATCTACCACTCACAAATTGTGTGATGTTGGGCAAGTCACACAACTTTCCCGGACCCACTGTTGTCATCTGTAAAATGAAGGTTTAGACTAGATAAGTCTAAAGTCCCTTTCAGGTATAGCTTTCTATGGTCCTTTGATGGATGAATACATGAACAAATGAATGAATGGATAAAAAAAAAAACCAAGACCTTGTTATATCCAAGTGTTGAGGATAAATACAATAAAGGAAGATAGTACCTACTTTGAAAAAAAAGCTTATGCTCCAATGAGACAAACAATACAAATTGTAGGTTTTGCTTACTTTGATCCTGAAAAAAGTGTCAGAGGAAGGGCTAGGTGGTGCAGTGAATAGAGCACCAACCCTGTAGTCAGGAGGACCTGAGTTCAAATCTGGATTCAGACACTCAACACTTAAAAGCTGTGTGACCTTGGGTAAGTCACTTAACCCCAATTGCCCTGGCTCCCCCCCTCCAAAATAAAAAGCAAAAAAAACAAACCCCAAAACCAAAACCAATGAATAGTCTGAGTCCCATCATTCAATTTATGGGGGTGGCTAGGTGGCACAGTGAATAGAGCACGGGCCCTGGAGTCAGGAGGTCCTGAGTTCAAATTTAACCTCAGACACTTAACATTTAATAGCCCCGTGCCCTTGGGCAAGTCACTTAACTCCAATTGCCCTGCCTTCCCCCCTCCAAAAAGCAAAAAAAAAAAAAAAAGTGTCAGATTATAAATGTGGATGTGTTCCTGTAGAAATAGAAAAAAGTGACATGAAGGGCCAAGGGAATGAATGATGTACTTTAAATACTTAAAGAAATTCAGCCCTTGAAGACAGAATATACTTTTGGTGGAAATGATCTTTACTTGTAATCTAGCCACTTATAATCAACTTAAGAAGAAGATAAAATTAGTTCAGTGAATAGTATATAAATCAAACATCTATGAAACTTGGAAGAATCTTAGAGAAATGTAGTGTTTCTTTATGGATAACTATGTAAACTAGATTGGAACATTCTTTGAATCTCCAGTATATGGATTTGGAAGAGCAAAGGAGAGGATGCATTAGATGATAAGAAGAATGTTCTATGAGAAATATTTACCAAATTTCTTTCAAAATTGTTTATATATTTTATATTACCTTTGTTTCTTAATATGACCTTTCCTCTTTCCCTGTCTAACCATCTCTTATAAGAAACACACACATAAAAAAAAAAAGGAGAAAAAAGCAATTGTTGGCTTTGCTGTCTAATCACATGGTGATCTGATCAGCTCCCATTGGATCAATTTTCATCTCTATGCAGAACATTACTAGATCTCCATATCTAGCTTCTAGTCTTTTCTTTGAGCTTCAGTCACAAAATTTTAGCTGACTCTTTGACTTCTAGCACTGGACGTCCTATAGGCATCTCAAACCCAATGTCCATAAATTAACCTTTTTCCACCAAACCATCTTTCTTTCAGAATATTGTTATTACTATTCATCATCTCCCTGCTCACCTGAAGCACGCAATCATGTTGTCATCCTTTATGACTGATTCTCACATATCCTACATATCTTTGCCAAATCTATAATTTCTACCCTTACAGCATTTCTCATGTATGTCCTCTTCTCTCTACTCAGACAGCTCCAACTCTAGTTTAAACTCTCATCATTTCTCTGATGGATTATTGGAATAGATTTTTAACTGGTCTCCCAGCCTAAAGTTCCTCCTCAATTCAACCTTTCTCCATTCAACTGACTGTTGAGGAATTTTTTTTAAAGCAACAAGTTCTAGGGGCTCTCTATTCCTCTAAGGATTCAATACAAACTCCTCTGTGTGTGTGTGTGTGTGTGTGTGTGTGTGTGTGTGTGTGTATTTATACCTTGGTCTTCCTTCATGTACCCTGTAGGGTATATACATCTACTTGTGGTTCCTTATATACAACAAAAGTATGCTTTCCCATCTTTCTGCTTGTGCACTGGCTTTATCCTATGCCTAGGGTGCTCAGTTCCCTACCTTGGCATTTTAATTTCCCTTGGCTTCCTTTATAATGCCTTCTTTGTTGCATTACCTTTCATCTACTATGTATATATATTGTCTATACCTAGTTATTTACATATTGTCTCTCTCATTAGAATCTATATTCCTTGAAGGCAGGGACTTTTTCATCACTCCCCATCCGTTCTATCCCCAGTGCTTAGCAGAGTGCCTGGCCCAAATGGTTACTGATTAACCAACTTTAAAATCACTTCCTAATTGACAGTCTTTTAGCATTGGAAGGTATAAAGAAAATCTTATCCATTGTGCTACTCAGGATCTGTAAGTCGCTATTCTAACACCCCTCAGTGGCTGTTAGGCAGTTTCTGCTGAAAACATTTGGAGAGAAGCTCCTTGAGACAGAAGACATTTTGCTTTTGTTTTGTATCCCCAGTGCTGAACACAATGTTTGACACATTATAATCAGTACATATATATATATATATATATATATATATATATATATATATATATATGCTTATTGATTGATTGTGTTTCCTATCTCAAAAAGCAGCCCATCACAATTTTTAACTTTCAAATTTACTAATACAGTTCAAAGTGCATTTAAATTGTATAACTTTGAGTGCCAATCAATTTTTAAACATCTGATCCAGGCTTTTATATTTGATCTAAGAGGTGATGTGTAGCCATTGGAGTTCCTTGAGTAGGGGATGACACGTTCAGACCTGAACTTTTAAGAATGTTCTGAGAGCTGATTGGAGGTTTGACTGGAGTGAGGAGGAACCTGAATCAGGGAGTCTGAAAGCAAGGTTAATATCATATTGTAAAAGGGGAAAGCTTTCACAGAAAGTTGACATTTATGTTGTGCTGAGAATGAGAATGAGTTGGAGTTCAGCTTGTGAAGAGGGAGAAGAAAGATGTTTCAGATGTTGGAAAAAGAGAGAGCAAAGGAAGTAGTACAGTGTTAGGACATATTGAGGGAACAGCATGAAATTTAGTTGTACTGGAGATAGACTTTGTGGAGGGAAGATAAAGCTGGAAAGAGAATGTGGCCCTAGAATGAGGAGGGGTCTAAATCTTAAGAGTTCCAATGTTCTTCAGAAGAGATTCTGGAGTGTAATAGTAATTCATTTAAATTTGAAGACCCCTTTTTTGTTATGTCAAGTAAGCAGGTACTTAGTCCTTAGTAACTAATCAAGCCTTTGTGAAGGAAACAGAAGGTGTGAACTCTGTCTCCTGTTGCTGACATAACAGGAAAGGGTTAGCTGAGACAGGAAGCCAATGTATGTGTGTGTGTGTGTGTGTGTGTGTAAGAAAAGTGCCAGAGAGGGAAATTCAGAATTCTTCTCCTGGCGGGCTCCTGGTAGAGGAAGCAGAATTATCTTTAGACAAGCTACTGGTAGAAGAAATTATTCTGCTGGAGAGAGAGAGAGAGAGAGAGAGAGAGAGAGAGAGAGAGAGAGAGAGAGTTTCTCTCAGTGAGCATGTAGAACCTGACTGAAAACTGAGAGACAATTTCCTTGAGACCAGAATCTAGTGAAGGCTGAAGTTGCTGCTGAGAAGGCTGCCTGGAAGGCTAAGATTTCTTCTGGGTCCTAGGGCCAGCTGAACTTCTGGAGGACTGAAGAAGCATGACCAAGATGCTAATACTTTGTTTGTTTGTGGCTTGGTTGATCCTTGAGTTCCTGGGAATAGAAGTTGTGAAGGTTTTTTAGATGTGCTGGACCCTGTGAACTTCAGTGTGTAGCAGGAACTGCCCAGAGAAATGGACAAGGACCTGGGAGCTGTCTGCCTCTAATTCCAGGTCACCGGTGGATTCAGGTAGGAGCTGGGACCAAGGAAGGGGATCCAGGAAATCTGAGAGACCACCCCAATCAAGATGAAGAAAAGGCCTCTCCTTGGATATTGAATGAGGTGATGAAATTGAAGTTTACTAGAGACCAAGGGGTGGAGAGTTTGTGTAATTTTCTAATGATTGTATTTAGTGATTAATGATACTTAGTGACTGATTGCTAGATAAGTGACTGATTAAGTTAACCTATGATTGTCCATGAGTGAAAGACTATTGTATTTTGAGATGACTGAATGACTGAGTAAGGAGGCAAACCTCCTTAGGGATACCAGCTGATCATTCTTTAGTTCTTTTTTCTAAATACTGTGACCACTTTTGTGAAAACTATGTGGTCATTTTAATGATAAGCTGTTGGGAACACTATATTGTGATTTTCTGTGATAAAATGAAATGTTGTGATTTTTTGTGAATGTTTGCCTTGATTTGTTATGGAATAAATGGAGTGTTCACTATACTGTGTAATCAGAACCTTACAAGCTGTTCACAGTTCTTTTGGGAAGCTGCTTGTGCATGGAGTTACATGGAGTTAGTTGTGGGCAGAGCAACTAAGTTAGTTAAGGTGGAGAGTAATGAGAAAGGACACTAGAGTAGTGGCAGTGAGAATAGGGAGAAGGTGATGAATATAAGAGATGTAATGAGGGTATCATCAGTGGGACCTTGTAATGGATTGGATGAGAGGGGCAGGAGAAGTAGAGACAAATAGAAATTTATTTGATGGTAAATGGTGGTACCTTTGACAGAAACAATGATATAAGAAAGAACTGCAGAATTTTTGAGTAGGGATAACAAGCTTTGTTTGAGAAATGTTGAGTTTAATATGATAGTAGCTAGCCCCATCCAAAGCCATTTGATGATAAGGGTCTGAAGACCAAAGAGGAAAGTCTATACTGAAACATGGGAGATGTCTGCCCAGGGAGAATTGACTGAGGTGAATGAGAATAACAAATAAGAAAGAACAAAGACTGAGGCAATTATAACTATCTAGTTATAAACAAGGAAGATGCAGAGATGGCATGGAGGAATAAGATTAAGAGTCAGATAAAGAGAATTGAAGGAGAGAAGGAAGAGAAAATGGTGTTACGAAGCTAAGGGCCTGCAAAGTTAAGTGACTGGTCTTTTCACACTCCTTTTAGAAGGCAAAGATGGGGACCCTACCACCAAGAGAAATGGATATTTCAGTGTCTCTGAAGGGATCATCATTAACCAAAAGATAGGATAACCTGTCCTACTTTCTCCTTTCAAAAGTTGACTTTTTCAACATTTCCTGAATGTAGAGAAAATATTTTACCACCCCCTAAACTTGGCATTCCGTCTCTTCCTCCTGTGCCTTTCTAGAGACTGTCCTTACATATTCTGAAGATCCTGCTCCCCTCAAGTTTCAATTTATGTGGCATCTCTTACAGGAATCATTCTCTGATTTGTCCTAGTTCTTAGTATCCTCTTTTCCCTCAGAGTATTACGTACATAGTGATCTGTTCAATGTTGTGTGTTCCAAGGATGCTAATAACAGTAATACCTAGAGTTTGTATAGTACTTTAAGGATTGCAAAGTACCTTACAAATACTATTTCATTTTATCTTCACCCCTATATTATAGACAAGGAAACAGACTAAGAGAGGTTAAATGATTGGCCTGGAGTCTGAAGCTGGGTTGGAACCTCCTGACCCATTGTACCACCTAGCTACCTTATTAAAACAGAAGCTTCTTGAGGGTAGAGACCATTTTCATTTTATCTTTGTATCCTTAGTATATAGCTAGATCCCCTTACACACAGGAGGAATCTGATAATGCTCATTACATTGGCTTATAATGTTTGAGTGAGGAATTGTGAGGGAAAACAGGTAGTATATTCCATTACACACATTTTTTTTCCTAATAAACTTCTTTAATATCTAAAAAGATGAAAGGAACATTATCATTTGCGGGTTTTGATAATGTCATGGAAAGCTTGTGTCACCAAAGTCTTATTTCCCTATGTAATGCCAAGCAAAGGCAACTTCTAAGGTTCGGATTACCAGCATAGTAAACCCCATTTATTCAGCAAACATTCACAGAACAGAAAAGGTCAAAATACAGTGTAATTTGTTCCTTTAGCAAGTTCTCAATTCAATCCAGGTACTA
>CM053590.1:39568540-39587217 GCA_028646515.1 Pseudochirops corinnae
CATACAACAGGAAAATCCTTCTTCAGGGCTTCTGAACCAACAGCCAGGTTCCAGGACCTCTACAACAGCAGTACTGTCCATCACCATCAAGTGAATCTGGCAAAATAACATCAAAACAGACAGACAAAATACCGGCATCACATCCATGCCTCCTCAGTCCTTGGCAGTTCCAGGTGGCAGTTCTCAATGTCCTGGGCAGCTCCCATGAGCTCTCAGCTGTCTTTCTCTCAGCAACTCAGGCTCCATGATACTGGATCCTGCTCTCCCAAAGTCCTTCTGGCCTTCTCTAGGCTTGGGCCTCTCTCCCAATTCATGGCTCCTCCCAGTTCAGCCCTCTCTCTTCACATCAACAAGTCCATCCCACAAGTAGGATTCACAAGCTCTGGGTTTTAATACTCAACCCCAAAACCAAGCCAATACAGGGGCATCTCCAGATTCCATTACCAATATACCCTAAGGGTCCTTGAAATACAGACTTCCCAAACTAGAATATTTAACACTTAACTTGAAACAGCAAAAGCATGTCCACTCTCTTTACTACTGCAAAACACCCATGAACAGCTGTACATCCTTGGCCCAAGTAGATACATTAATGATGATGATGGTACAAAAAGAGAGTGGACATCAGAGAATAATTGCTAATGTTCAGTGTCTCAAAGTCTTGAAAATAAGTCAGAAATTCAGAGAGTGAAAAAGGAAGTTTTGGATTATGGATTTGAGTCACGTTGGTTTGTACCCTCACTAAATAATGGATGAAGTCTTGGACTTGGGAATCTTTCCTTAGACACTCAGTAGCTATACAACCCCAGGCAAATAATTTACCATCCTAGTCTTATTGTCACCCTCATCTTCCTTATCTGGAAAATGGGGGCAATAATAGTACCTATTATAAGGTATGATTATAAGTGTGTGAGTGTATGTGTATATGTATAATGTGTATATAAATATATACACATAAATACATAAACATATATATATACATAAACACATATATGTCTGTGGGCTTGTGAAGATCAAGAAGCATCACACGTGTAAAATATTTTGCAAATCCTATAGTTCTTTGTCAATTCATGGTCTTTCCACCTGGTTTTCACAGACAACTTTGCTCCTTCCTCACCAGGGGAGGGTGAAACAAGTGGAACCCTGGGATCCCTCAGACCTCATAAGATTCATTAGAAGATTCTAAGTGATAGGAGGCATCATACCAGAGGAAGAGGAGGTGCACAGAAAGATTCACAAAAAGGCTCGAAAAAAATGGAGACTGAGTGGAGCAGGGTTAATTTAAGACATTTCTCACAGCACCCAGAGAGGTCCTGTAATTGAAGAATGAGGCTTTCAGAACCAATATAAAATATAGAAGGAGTAAATAGGCTGGAGTTGGGAGGTAGAAGTAAGCCAACCACAAGAATATACCTTTGATTGGTACCAGGTATGGTAGAAGTGCAATGACTGAAAGAGAACTTGTGTCAGTGAGACTGTAAAAAGTGTCAAGACAAATGTAGTAGATAGGGCTTAGAATCAGGAAGAGATGAGTTCAAATCACACCCCAGAAACCTACAAGAAACATGACTCTGAACAATAAGCTAAACTCTCTGGGCCTTGGTTTCCTAATGTGTAAAATGAAGGTACTGGACTCAGATGACCTTTTATGGTCCCCTCTAAATCTATGATTGTATAAGAAGGACTATGATACCTCCTGGGAATGTGAGACAAGAGCAACAGAAACCCAAGAGGAGAGAGATCTATGCAGCAATGAGCCAGAGTAGAAATGCTACCCTGAGGATCGTGTTGAGAGATGTGTGTGTGTGTGTGATCTTTGCTGGAGGCCCACACAGGGCAGCACTTTGAGTCATAGGGACTTTAGTGATAATAGTTGCCATTGATATAGTGACATGTTTTATTAATTGCTTTGCATGCATTTTCTTTGAGATAGGGATTGTCTGTGCTTTTCTAGTGATCTCCTTTTGAGTGAGGGGAAAAGTAGCCCTGTCTGGGAGAAAGAGCTTACCTGACTGTCCAGTTAACTCACTTATTATTCTTTTGTGTGTTCCTTACTGTATAAATAAAACCTGTTTCATGTTTGATGCCATGTGATACTGAGAACATCAGGGAACTTGGTGGATAACTGAGGAGTGTCATACATTGACATTACCAACTCTAGACAAGCCAGAGAGGTTTTTGGGAGGCTCCCCAAAAGTGTAATCAGACCCTCAAAGTAACCTCAAAATAGGAATTATGTGGTTCTATTTGCTTTAATGAGCACACACACATCTCTTTTCCCTCTTCTGGAGAAATGAATGTTCCACAATCCTTTATAGAGGAAAGCAGCAGTACATGAGCATATGCTTGTAGCATTTGAGTTTGGTGTTCTAGGAAAGGATTTTAAATGAAAAAGCCAAGAAGAGGTATCAGCATGGAGAAACAACATTCTAAGTATGGAAAGATAGATAGTTGGCGGTAGATGGTAACAGTAGCATTGATGTAAGTTATCAAACCAACAGTGGTGAGGCTATTAATATAGAGGAGTAGATGGGGAAAGAAATAGGATCAAGGGTTTATAAGACTAAAAGAAAAGTGGAAAGAACTGGAAAGAAATGTAGTCTGTGAAGTGGGGAATGGAAAAAAAAAATGAAACAATTTGGTAATTGAGTCTGAAGAGAAGAAAGCTTCAGACATTATGAGGCTAGATAACCAGTATCTCCCTCTGCCAAGAGTAATGTAATGAGCCCTGTCCAAACCTACTTTCCCTTCACTCTTCAATGCAATGGCTACTTCCTTATCACAAAGACAAGGAGGTTATTTTTATCTGCTGTCAAGCTTTAGGAATTCATTGCTTTAAAAAGCTCCTCTGGCAAAAGGCAGTCAAATGTACCTGGAGACTAATATTATTATTGTCAGCATAGTAGGTTATCTTCCTCACATGTTCACTGCTCGGATGGAATAAAAAAAAATCCTCATATATAGTTAATAAGTATAATTAACTTAGACATAATGATAACCAGACAGTAGAAGTACATGAAACTTTATTAAATTTAAAATTGAAAGCCAAGCAGTTGTAGTTTTTGCTTTTCTTTTTTTTTAATTAAATTTTATGTTTTTTTTTATTTTATGTCATTCATTTCCACAACATTTGGAGTTACAAATTTTCTCTCCGTCTTTCCCCTACCCACCATCCCAGATCAGCGATCCCACTGTATACCCCCTCCCCCAATCTGCTCTCTCCTATATTCTCCCTCATCCCACCTCCAACTTTCTAGTAGGGCAAGATGGATCTCCCTATCCCAGTGCCTGTATATCTTATTTCTCAGGTGCATATAAAAAAACCATAATGATAACAATATATTTTTTTAAACATTTGATTTTAAAACTTTGAATTCTAGATTCTTTCCCTTCTTCTCTCATCACCCACCCTTACTGGGAAGATAAGCAATTCAATATAGCTTGTACACGTGTAGTTACATAAAACATTTCCATAGTGGATATATTTCCCTCCATCCTATCCTGCCCCCCACTTGTTCTATTCTCTGCTTTGACCCTGTCCATTTTCAAAAGAGTGTGCTTCCAACTACCCTTCCTCCAACCTGCCCTACCCTCCATCAAAACCTCTCTAATCCCCTTCCTCTACCCTCCTGTTGGGCAAGACAACCTATTTAGTTTATATGTCATTCAATGACAAATTCTAAGCCAAATTCAATGGGAGTAAGGTTGACTCATTCCCTTTTTGCCTTCCTGTTCTTTCCCTCCATTGTAACAGTTTTCCTTTGCCTCTTCTATATTAGATAATTTACCCCATTCTGTCTCTCCCCATCTCCTCTCATTATATTACTCTTTCAACTTGCAATTTCACCTTCTAAGTATCATCCCTTCCTATTCAATTAATCCTGTGTCCTCTCTTTATGTATACCTGTACCCATATACATACACACATTCACATATGTATTAATATGCCCATATACCCTCCTATATAGACATATATGTGTATGTATACATATATACATTTATATTCCCTTCAATTATCCTCATATTGAGAAAAGTTTAATAAGTTACAATTATTGTTTTTCCATGTAAGAATGTAAATAGTTCAATTTTGATAAGTTCCTTATGGTTTCTTTTCCCTGTTTACCTTCTCATGCTTCTCTTGCTTCTTGTATTTGAGTGTCAAATTTTCTATTCAACTCTGATTTTTTCATCAACAATGCTTGAAAGTCCTCTATTTCATTGAATGACCATATTTTCCCCTGAAACATTATACTAGGTTATGCTGGATAGATGATTCTTGGTTTTAATCCCAGCTCCTTTGACCTCCAGCATATCATATTCCAAGCCCCGTGATCCCTCAGTGTAGAAGCTGCTAGATCCTGTGTTATCCTGATTGTGTTTCCATGATATTCAAATTGTTTCTTCTTGGCTGCTTGTAATATTTTCTCCTTGATCTGGGAACTCTGGAACCTGGCTATAATAGTCCTAGGAGTTTTCTTTTTGGGATCTTTTTCAAGAGGTAATGGGTAAATTCTTTCAACCTCTATTTTGCCCTCTAGTTCTAAAACATCAGGGCAATTTTCCTTGAGAATTTTTTGAAGGATGCTTTCTAGGGTTTTTTTTTGATCATGGCTTTTAGGTAGCCCAATAATTTTTAAAATTATCTCTACTGGATCTATTTTCCCGGTCAGTGATTTTTCCAATAAGATATTTCACATTGCCTTCTATTTTTTTCATTTATTTGGATCTGTTTAATGGTATCTTGATTTCTCATAAAGTCATTAGCTTCTATTTGCTCCAATCTAATTCTGAAGGAATTATTCTCTTCAGTGCACTTTTGAAATTCTTTTTCCATCTAGAAATGTCAGCTTTTTAAGGTATTCTTCTCCTCATTGGCTTTTTGAGGCTCTTTTGCCATTTGAGTTAGACTATTTTTTAAGGTGTTATTTTCTTCAGTCAGGTTGTTGACTTTCTTTTCATGATTTTTTTGCATCATTCTGATTTCTCTTCCCAATTTTTCTCCACTTCTCTTACTGGATTTTCAAAATTCTTCTTAAGCTCCTCTATGACCTGAAACTAATTCATATTTTTCTTGGAAGCCTTTGGTACAGGAGTTCTGATTTCATTGTCTTCCTCCCATTCCATGCTTTGATCCTTTTTGTCCTGAAAAAAGGAATCTAAAGTTGGACTGCTGTGCTTGCTTTTCTTCCTTTCCTTGTTCATTTTGCCATTCAATTACTTGACTTTTGAGCTTTTTGCCACAGTAGGATACTGCTTCCAGAGAGGAGAACTTTGTCCCAAATTGCTGGGGTTTTCACAGCTGCAGGAGCTATTAGTTGGGTGCCCTGTCTGAAGTATCCACAGGCTCTGGTACATGGTCACACACCCCAGGACCTCCACCCAAGGCAGCGATCCAGATCCAAGTTGGTTAAAGCAAGAGCAATTACCCCCTTAGAATGGTCGCTTGGTCCCAGTTATGATCTGCAGGCCAGAAGCTCTGAAGCAGTCATGTGGTGGCAGGTGCAGAGCCCTGTCCCTCAGCTGCTTCTCCTTCTGGGGGGGCAGAGACCAGACTGCAATCTCAGTCCCCCTGTTCCCAAAGTCCACACTGTCCTTTTATTTTGCCTTTGGCATTTATGGGTTGATAATTCTGGAAATGGCCACTGCTGCTGGTGATCCACTCTTCTGAAGTCACTCCAGCCAGGGCTGGTTTTGGCCACCCTGAGGCTAAACCTCAGGCTCACACAGGGCTGGGCTCTGCTCCCAGCATGCTGCAATGGACCCTTCCTGTCTGCCTGCCGGGATGCCTTTAATGGGAAATTTGTTTATCTCTGTCATTTTGTGGTTTCTATAGCTCTAAAGTTTGTTTAGAGTTATATTCATAGGTATTTGAAGTGGTTATGGGGGGAGCCACAGAGTTTTCCTGCTTCTATACCTCCATCTTTGCTCCACCTCCTTCTTTTCTTTTTTAAAAATTTTATTTAGTATCTTATTTTTCCACAGTTACATGTAAAAACAATTTTAAGGTTCATTTTTTAAAACTTTGAATTCCAAATTCTCTCCCTTCCTCCACTCTCCATGCCCCCTCTTTGAGAAGGCAAGCAATTTGATATAGGTTATACATGTGCAGTCATTCATGGAAAAAAAAAACATTTACATATTAGTCATGTTATGAAAGAAAAAAAGACAAAAAAAATCTCAAGAAAAATAAAGAATGCAAAAAAGTATGCTTCAATCTATATTCAGATGCCGTCAGTTCTTTGTCTGAGGATGGATAGCATTTTTCATCGTAAGTCCTTCAGAATTGTCTTGTATCATTTTATTGCTTAGAATGGCTATGTCATTCACGACTGATCATCTTACAATATCGCTTTTACTTTGAACATAGAACATCTTACTTTGTATCAGCTCATATAAGTCTTTCCAGGTTTTTCTGAGAGCATCCTGCTCACCATTTCTTAAAGCACAATAGTATTCCATCATAATCAAATACCACAATTTGTTCAGCTATTCCAGAATTGATGGGCATCCCCTTAAATTACCAATCCTTTGCTACCAGAGAGAGCTATTATAAATATTTTTTGTAAACATAGGACCTTTTCTTTTTTTCTCTTTTCGGAAACATACCTAGTAGTTGTATTGTTAGGTCAAGGGGTAATGCATGGTGTTATAGCCCTTTGGGCATAGTTCCTAATTGCTCTACAGAATATTGATTCTGTTCACAGTGGTTATGAGATTTTTTTTTAAGAGGTCTAATAAATTACTCAAATGCATAACAAAAGCAAAATGCTTTATTAAAATATTCATAATAATTTATAAAGTTGAAAGATTTGTTTGTGTTCCTTAAAAAAAATTACACATTATTCTATAAAAGCTATTAATCTCTCTTTATGTGGATGAGGGACTCTTAATAGTTTTTTGTCATAGACCCCTTTGGTAGTCTGGTGAATCCTATATATTTTTTCAAAATGTATTTTTTTAAATGAATGAAGTAAAATAAATAGAATTCTAAAGGAAATTTAAGGATGATGAAAATATATATTTTTTTCCATCCAAGTTCATGAGTCCCCTGAAATCTATCCTTGGATTCCAGGTTAATGCTTCTGCTCTATAAGGAAGTAATAGGATTGCCCCAACCCCCTGACATGTTCATTTTTAAAATATATATGCTATGTTTGTATTGCATTTTAAAAATAAAAATGGCTAATAGCTCTAGAGCAGAGATTCCTCATTTTTTTGTTTTGTTTTATCTCATGGACCCTTTGGGTAGTATAGTGAAGCCAAGTACCTTTTCTCCAAATGTTTGTAAATGTGTATGATACAATATAAAGTGTTACAAAGGAAACTGATTATATCAAAATACAGAATAGAAGCAATAAAACAAAACAAACAAAAAAACCTAAGTTCATGGAATCCTGATCAATATCCAGTGCTATCCCTTAAGTTTTCAGTGTTCAAACCATATGCTGCTCTAAAGATTAGTGTGAACTTTTTTTTGGGGGGGGGAGGGGCGGCGAAAGGAAGGTGTTTATTATGCTTCAAGCAAAGAACATGGGCCACCAGGGGCACACCCACACTGATTTCAAAGCAGGAGTGAGGTTCTACACTTCTGTTCTTCCTGGTAGATTAGGATTAGTCAAATTTCTCAAATTTCTCACTTTTTCCCTACATTCCCTCTCTCTATATGCAGATTATATGCAGATTACATAGGCATGGTAGTGAGGATACTTGTGACCAGATGTGACCTCTAGTGTGAACTTTCAAAGTACAGTTGGAGGTTCCTGAAAATTGGTTTATGAGCTTGCTACGATTTAGAGGTGGAACAGTTTCCTTAGATAAATGGGAGACCCTGGTACCTTCCCTGTTGTTGTTCCTTTGTTTTAGTCATGTCCAATTCTTCATGACCCTATTTGAGATTTTCTTGGCAAATATTCTCTGTCAGGAGTAATTTGCCATTTCCTTCCTCCAGATAAGGAAACTAAGGCAAACAGGGTTAAGTGACTTGCCTACGGTCATACAGCTAGTACATGTCTAAGGCCAGAATTCAATTTAGGGAAGATGAGTCTTCCTGATTCCAGGCCTAGCACTCTATGCACGGCACCATCTAGCTGTCCCTGAGAGGACTAGAATTCCTGAGGATAAGGAGGGAAAGGCCTCAGAATAGACTGAGCAACTTTGAACCTCTGGAGCTAATTTTTACTTCATGGTGAGTTAAGTATATACTCCTTGTAAAGAGCTGTTTGGGGTGCTTTAAATACAAAGACAAAATAATGAAGCCTCAGACTTACAGTTTTTGACATGGGGATGTAGCGGGGAAAGTGTGTATGTAAGTAAAAATAAAGCATGTACAAGGTGATTGAAAGTAATTTCAACAGTAAGAAAGTACTAAAAAATGGGCATGAGCAGGGATTCTATTAAGCAGATGTGAGGAGAGGAAGATAATGGTGGTGTTGGTGGTTTGCTCCCTGATATAAACAAATAACACCCACAGCTATCCAGGTCTCCTGTGTGTCTGCCAGTTTTCTCCTCTGTTTCCTCTTCCAGGTTCTTCTAATTTAGATACTTTAGTACCTGGAATGAGACTCGCTTGCTACTGAGTGACTCAACTTTCACTTTAAAGTTAACAACTCCTTCAATGTCCCCTGTGAAATGAATAGTCCTGTTTTTCTAATCATATTCCAATCTCCAAATGTCTTTATGATTTCTCATTTTTATTACCTTTATTCTCTTTCATCATAAAACAGTTCTGTGTATTTGAGTTGAGGTATCTTAATCTTCTGTGGCTTTAAATCTTCAACAAGGTTGATGTTCTTGAAACTGTGTTTCCTTACACACACATTTCTCCAGATTTCTCCGCTTCTTTAAAATATATTATTATGAGTGAGACATCATTCTATGTTACTCACAAAGAGATTTGAGTTTTTATATTTATACTTTTATATTTATCTTTATACAATTCATTTTCTTTCCAAAAATGCAAATTTGAAAAGTTGCATTTCTGTATATGCATTTTAACTTCTTTTAAATTTAATTTAGGTTAACTTTTTTTTTCCAATCTCTTTAGGTACTAAACTGTTTCCCTAGACAAGAAGTAACGTATTGCCTCATTTGACAGGGTCTTTAAATATTTTCCTTTCTACAACATTACATTTTTTTCTTATCCTTTCTGTCAGCAAACTCTTTAATAGGAAAGGAGGCTTAAAGGAACAATATACTGTCCCACATGATTTTATAATAACTGAGGAAATAAAGTTTGAGCTATACGATTTATTAGCAAGGCATGCAACTGCAGAACAAATTGTGCCCCTCAGTAGACACAAGTACCCTGAAGAGAGATTCACAAGAGTTTTATAGTAAAATACAGTTACTATTTTTAGCAATTACTATTTTAAGATTTAAAATAGCTCCAAGCAACTATGTCGTTTCATGGATAGAGCTCTGGATGTGTAGTCAGGATGACCTGAATTGAAATTTGGCCTTAGACCCTCTCTAGTTATATGTCTCAGGTCTGGGTTTCCCTCAAGTGACTCCAAGATATTTAAAAGTTTTTTTTTTCCTTGTTAATAATAAAGGACAGTTACTATTTTAGCAGTTTGCATCCTACAAAAGAGTTGGTGGTACAATAATAAAAGATTTCCCCAAAACTGTACAAGTTACAGGAAAGCTAAACTTAACTCGAGAAAATAAGAGTTCCAGAGTTACACAAGATGATGGTTATGATAAAAATGGAGTCAATTTGGTTTTCTCAGTACCTTACAAACACAGACACACACACACACACATACACACACATACACATACACACATGTATGTGTATGTGTGTGCACATGTGCATGTGTAAATCTGTACAACATGGCATGCCATGTGCAGGGAACTGTGGAAGCCAGTTTGACCGCAATGGCAATTATGCAAGAGAGTAATATGAAATAAAGCAGGAGACATAGGTGGGTGTCACATTGCAGCAAATCTTAAATTCCCTCCACAATTACCTTAAACCACTATAATGAAAGAAATAGTTCATTTTTAGTATGGTACTAAGTGCAGTAGTTGAGTGTGTTGTAGACAAAGTTTTTATTTATACAAGCATCCAGGATAAAATTTGGTTAAGATACTGCAACATTCCTATTTATCATTATCACCATATTTAAAAAAAAAAAAAACTCTATCATACTAGGTGAATTCATGTATGTATATGCATACACATGCACATATATATATTCCACATATTAGCTTAACATCCTTAAATATAAAGTTATTTTTGCTTTATTCCTCTGACTCACTATCTAGTTTTCTATCATAAGCTTTTAATGGATGCTAAGTCATGAGGAATTAGCACAATGAGAGGGAAAGTCTAATAAAGGGAAAAAAAACAACTGAGGAGATGGACAGATATATAATATAGTAGTGATTTATTGAAAGCTTGAGGCAGTAGTGGAAAAAATAATTTATGTTCTAAGCATGAAACTCTTAATAAGCTAATAGAAACCATTAAGTTTTGAGATGAATGATTTTATTGTGAAAAGCTCCCAGTTTGTATGTGACTTCTACTGTAGATCTAGCTATGACAGGAAATCAACTCATAGCCTATGTCTGCCTACACAGGGAGTAAACAAAGCTGTCTTATGAGCTTGATTAGAATAATGTTGTTAAATTAGATGGCCTTTGAAAATATGCACATTCTATACCAGTGATTCTCAACCTTCCTAATGGCACAACCCTTTAATACAGTTCCTCATGTTGTGGTGACCCCCAACCACAAAATTATTTTCATTGCTACTTCATCACTGTAATTCTGATACTGTTATGAGTCATAATGTAAATATCTGATATGCAGGATGTATTTTCATTGTTACAAATTGAACATAACGCACAGATTGAGAACTGCTGTTCTATATGTTTACCTACTATGGTATATGTTACAAATGGAATTATGCAGATAATTGGCTAAATTGTCAATTTTTTGGTAAATTCTGCCAATTTCAAATGTACTTTTTATTTTAATATTTAATATATACTTTATTCTCTCAGCTCTTCATGCCAAATATCAGTGGATAAAGGACATGCAACAGTAAAAAGGACATTTCATTTAGAATTAGAGGCTCTGGATGCTTATTTTAGCTCCTCTGCATATACTATATCTGAAACATCTCAGAGCCTCAGTTTTGTCATCTGTAAAATGGGAGAAGAGTTGTACTAAAGTCTTTTAAAAAAAAAACTTCCTTCTCTCCTTTTTTTCTTTTATTCCTTCTTCCCTTCTGTTATCTTTAAATTGAATCCAAATTCTCTCCCTCCTTCCAGCTCCTCCCCCACCCATTAAGTAGGCAAGAAGTACTATAGTCATTATACATATGAGTTCAAGCAAAATGTTTCTATATCAGCCATTTTGAAAGGGGGGGAGGGAGGGAGGAAGGAAGGAAGGAAAGAAGGAAGGAACAAAAGAATGAATGAACGAATGAACAAATGAATGAAGGATGGAAGGGAGGGAGGGAGCAAGGAAGGAAGGAAGAAAAGAAAAGCAAGAAAAAGAAAGTGAAAAATGTATGCTTTAATCTGTACTCAGAGCTCATAAATTCTCTCTCCGGAGGTAGATACTATTTTACATGATGAGTCTTTTGGAATTGTCTTAGATCATTGCATTGATCACAACAGCTGAGTTGATCACTATTGCAATATATAATAAAGCCTACTTAATTTTTTTATATCAAAGCATCTTTTGGAGAAGTATACTGACCCTTTATCAAATAAATAAATGTATTAAAACATAGAATTATGGAAGGAAATCTTATATTAAAAGGAAATCAGTTATATTAAAAGTTATCGAAATATGAAAAAAATCATGGACCCCAGATTAAGAATCCCTATGCTTACAATACCACTTTTGGGGTTATATCCCAAAGAGATCACAGAAGTGGGAAAAGGACCCATGTGTACAAGGATATTTATAGCAGCTCTCTTTGTGGTGGCAAAAAACTGGAAATATAAGGGTTGCCTATCAATTGGAGAATGGCTGAACAAGTTGTGGTATATGAATGTAATGGAATACTATTGTGCTATAAGAAATGGGAAGGAGATGGACTTCATAATAACCTGGAGAGAATTTTACAAATTGATGCTGAGCGAGAAGAGCAGAACCAGGAAAAATTTGTACACAATGACAGACACATCGTATGTACGATGACCAACCTTGATGAACTGGACTCTTCTCAGCAACGCACAGCTATAAAAACAACTCTACAAGTCTCAGGATGGAAGGAGATATCTACATTCAGAGTAAGATCTAGAAAGACTAGAGTTTAAATGGAGACTGAAGCAATACATGCTATTGTTCTTTTTCGTGTTTGATTTTGTTTCTTTTTTCCCATTGTTCACTCATTGGTTACAACCTTTCTGTACAACCAGACTGTTGTACAATGTGAAAGAATTTGCAGATCCTATACATTATTGCATGCCACCGTGGGGTGGGGGGGAGGAGGCAAGGGAGAAAATCTGAAACTCAAGGGATTGTGGAACTGAATCTTGTAAACTAAAAGTAAATAAACAAGTCATTGAAAAAAAAACAAATGCTATCTTAATGGAAAAAAAAAAGAATCCCTATGCTAAATAATCCATAAGGTCCCTTCTAACTCAAAAATCCTATGACTCTGACAGAATGACTATTGAAAATTACATTTAAGTCCTAACAGAGTTCCAAACAGAGTAATTTGCTTCTAAGGAATAAATTGCACTCCCCTTCTCTCTAATTCATGTTTTCTCTCAACTCCTCAGCTTCTTTCTGACACTGTAATATAATTTCTTCTCTTGTAATGTTCCTAGAGTCATATTCAAAGAGTCAAATGAAGCATGACATCGATTTTTATTGACTGAGTTGGGGTAGCATAAACTACCAAATCATTTTGTGTCTTGAATTTTCTGGATGGATGAGCTAGACTGCCCAAATCATTGTAATGAGTGCTAAGTATGCTCATTTTTAATATCAAGCAAAGAGTTGTGCAGTTTGATAGGAAGATTTTTCTCCTCTAGGTATCTAGGGTTTGTTTTCTTAAACTAGATCTTGAGATACATTGTAATTTTAGTCATTCCCATTGAGAGAACTTTTTTTTTTGCCCCTAAGGGGGGAAAAATACACTTTTCAGGTTGCCATTTAAAGTACTTCACAGTCTGGCTCTGGCCTAATTTTTCTCAATTATCTCACGATTCTTCATGTACTCCCTTTTCCAGGCAAACTGGCTTCCTTGTGATTCTTTGCACTTAATGTGTCATCTCCCACCTTCATACTTTTGCACAAGTTGTCCCCCTCCCCAAAGGAGAGACAACCTAAAATGAACCTTGAGAAAAGTCAACAGTTCTAGGAAGTATATATGAAGAAATCCATTCTTTTGGGAAGACCTTCCTGATCCCTCTACTCTGTGCTTGTGTAAGTAGATTGCTTGGTAGAGATTCTTTCTTCATGCCTTTCTATCTCCGAGGCCTGATACATAGTGTTCTTTACGAATACTTTTAAAACTTGAATTGAAAGAAAATGGATACATTTGATCTTGAAAGTTGTTTGTCAATCAAAGCTTTAGGGGTTGCCTTTTTACTTTCCTTAGTCATTTTCTAGCCTCTTTGCAAAAGCTAACAGAAAGGAATAAAAATAATTATCATCTTAAATCTTACATAAGAGAGGACCCAAATAAAGCACCTGAGCATGTAATCTATTCTAAAGAACCATTATTCAAAGGAGTTCTGATAGTAAAAATGACTAGCTTGACAAAATACAGACTTTCAGTCCTCTAAGGTTCAACTTCTCTGGCTTATTACTGGAAAAGTAGAAAAGAACTTTGAAATTAGATGCAAATGACAGCTACAATTTTGGGTAACAAAATAATATAATTATGGAAATACTTTCAAAATACATTTATTTTATTAGCAGCCAATTTTGTTGGTGATGAGCTAATTTGTTCATTGTCAAAGTGTTTCTATATAGCTTGAGTTTTTATTAAAAAAAAAA
This sequence comes from Pseudochirops corinnae, assembly GCA_028646515.1. NCBI lineage: Eukaryota > Metazoa > Chordata > Mammalia > Diprotodontia > Pseudocheiridae > Pseudochirops > Pseudochirops corinnae. Next base: position 39,582,510 of record CM053590.1, read on the forward strand.
AAAGAGCATTTATTTTCCCAGTCATTGTTAAAATATCACTTTTACTTTGAATGGACAGATTAAATATATTTTTTCTTTACATTTTTGTAAATTTCTTCTAGGTTGCATACTACTGATAGTCACTTGTCACCACCGAAAACCAGTAAAATTGGAAAAAAATACCATTCTGTAAAAGAAATAAAAGGTTTAACATCCCTAAATTCACATATTGTTTTAAGTACTTTGCCTCATATAATAAAGGAAACTTGATTTGATTTTTTTTCATTGTCAATACCAACGGTGTGTTGGAGCCAGAGCCAGAAAAGTATTAAATTTTTGATGAGCATATATGCCTCAGAAATGGATAAACTTAAAAATCAAGGTTTGATTTATTGTTTGCTTGCTTTTCTACACTTAAGAAAGCAAAGGCAACATTGGTAATAATGAAGTTTTAACTTAAAAGTGTTTTATAGATATTTTCTTTTTTTTTTTTCCTTGAAAAACATTTAACAGTTTTAAACTGTTAAACAACAGTTTAACAGTTAACAGTTGTTAAACATTTACTAATACTTTCCTGGAATAACCATGACCCCATCTTTTTCCATTGACAAATTGTTAATTGTACAATGACTATAAGCTAGAGTGAGTTAGAAAGTTATTATCCTTTTAAAAAATGTGTGAAATAAGGATTAGGGCATACTTGTAAATAATGTGAGGTCAAAATTGCTAAATAATTAACCATTATATAGCTTCCAAAAAATGTGAATCACAGTATTGATGTTCTCCTTTACCTCAAAACAAAACTGACAGACAATCCAGTGCTTTTATTCACAAACCAATGCCCTAGGATGGTAGAACAGATGGGAAGGATCCTGCCATTGCTGTGAGATCACCTGAGGAGTTGGATGGAAGGGTGAGAAATTTTCTCAGTGGCAACTACAAAACTATTTTGTGTTCCCAAATCAAAGCTTCAACCATTCAAAGTGATTGACATCTCATGAAAAGGGAGAGATTGGTAGCTTGGCATAGCGGAATAGGGAGTGTTGGGTGAGAATGGGTAAAAGGAATGGTTGGATGTAACCTTTTTTCTCCTTAGTTGGTCCTGTACCCCCCCAGCTATTCTCATGTAGCCTCCAGTGTGTGGATTTCCCAATTTAGAGATGATTGCCTTATAGATTATTTGGTTAAAAACCTTCATCTTAAAAGCAGCTAAGTGGTTCAGTAGAAAGAATGCAAGGCCAGGGGTCAGAAGACTGATCTTCCTGAGTTCAAATCTGGCCTCAGAAGCTTACTAACTATATGACCCTGAGCAAGTCACTTAACCCTATTTGTCTTAGTTTCCTCAACTGTAAAATGAGCTGAGGAAAGAAATGGCAAAACCACTCCAGTATCTTTGATAAGAAAACCTCAAATAGTGTGACAAAGAGTTGGACATGACTGAAAAATGACTCAGCTCACCTTCATGTTACACATAAGGAGACTGACACCTGGAAAGGGCACATATCTCATTAATGGCAGACCTGGGATAAGAACAAAGGTCAGTCCATCATTCTGCTCATCTGTATTGACTGTTACATGCCTAAGCAGTAAAATAAGAGCAGTGTTAAGGTGTTATCATCAACAAATGAAAAGGAAAAGGACAAACGTAATTTCTTTATTCTTCTGACATGCCGAAGAAAGATTTATCTTAGAACATCATGAATACTGTTTGGAGAGGGAGGAGGTATTTCCTTTTTTTTTTTTTTTTTTTTTTTTTGCCATGGTCTGTGTGACTTATTTATTTAAAGTTTCTCCATAGGGGTTGCCAGCCTTTGTACCCCATCTTAAATCCTGTTCCTTGGTATTCTGCAGTTTCCTGAGATGAATAACAAGACTATCTACTTTAAAGGAGAAAGCAGCTGAAGGCAGATGACAATACCTTCCGGCTTTTAGTTTAGGCAGATCGATGTGCAAACATACAAACATACATACAAACATACATACATACAAAACAACATACAAACATGCAAACATACAAAGAGCTTTCCCAGGCCAGCATTGCAGAAGCCTCTCAGTGTTGACTTTTAAACTACAAAAACATGGAGTAAGTTATAACCTGTAATATTTTAAAATTTTTAATTATATTTGGATAAATATATTTAAATATATTAGGATATATAATTTATATTAGGACAACCTTTTAGCATAAATGTATTATTTGAATGTGTAATGTGTTAGATCCTCTTATATGTGGGTTTTTTATATTGAAGAGGAAATTATCTGGCAAGTGAACTGTCTTCTAAAGGCTACTTGAGACTTCATACTTAGTTGTTTCTGTGCCAGGAGAAACCCAAGAAAATAATAACAAGGAATAGATACAGAGATTTGGAATAGAAATAGAAATATAAAAGAGTAGTAGCATTTTGCTGTACTCTTTCTTTAAATGGGGGGTGGGGGGAACGCCCTCATTTTCTTCTCAACATAAAAGTCCCAGAAGGAGTTTCCTCCCTTCTACTCTTTCTCATATGTAAATGAGAGGCAAATCTCAACAGTTTAGAGCAAAAATATATAGAGGACAGCCCCACACATCATGAGTTAGGATTCAGTTGATTATGCAATTCATTTGGTGCTTGTGGGTTATCCTGATTGTAGCCTTCTGCAAACTCTACACAGCAGGCAGGCTGAAAATTTCTGCACTTCTGCTTTAACATGCATTTCAGCTCTTTAAGTAGGTTGCTCAATGACCTTAGCAGAGTGTCGCTTTTTATTGACTCCATGCCTCTGATCCTGGTGTCATCTGCACCATGTGGTTCAGCTTCTTCCTCCTCCTCACATCTCCTCTCTATAATATTCCCTGAGTTGCTAGCCTATTATATTGGGGGGATTTGAAGTCTCAGCCCAACTTCAATCAGGTCTAACTCTTGGGTACTGGAATCTCCTTGGAAAATATAGTTCAGATCAGTCTAATGTTTGTTGTTTGTTTGTTTACATAGCACACTGGGAAACATATGGCTTGCTTTTGTCTGATTCCTGTGATATGCTTTTCCACTATCATAAAATTGTTGACTTAAAGCTTCTTCCTTTTGAAAGTACAAAGTCCTAAGATTACTGAAGCTTTTTTCTCCTTTTATTATTTAAATGGAAATAGCGATTTAAGATATGTTATTTGTTGATACAAGTGTATATTATCAGGTTTTACTCTTGACTTTGATAAATCAAGGTGGCAAATCTGTTATAACTAGTACTGCTAAGCTTAAGATATGAGCAGGAACAACACAGTTCCTGGATTCCTTCAGATTATTTGAATTGCTCTGAAAATGAATGGATTTGAAGAATAGTGATGATGACAATAAATCTGATGAAAGATATAAATCTATTTTCCCCTTGATTTGACTATTTTATACTTTAAAAAGGCTTGAGTTTATATATTGTGTTCTTATTAATTCCAAAGATAAGCTTCTATTATTTTATCAATATATTATTTCCTTTAGAAAATAATGTTTCTCTCTCTTATTCTTCAGAACTATTTAAAATTGTCTTTATGTTAAATAACTTGAGAGCCTATATTTCAAATTTTGCCTACAAGATTATTAATAAGATCAGAAAATCACAGCTAGAATCCATCCACAGAATCCTTAAAAGTTGGAAGGGACCTAAGACGTCATTTAATTCAACTCATACCTGGGTAAAAATCTCCTCTATAAAAAATCAGACATATGACCACCCAGTACTGGTTTAAAAACAAACAAACACACTAATAAGGGAATAATACTTTCCCTATCTTAGGCCTGGTTTATTAGGCATTTTTTCTCTGCTTCAAATTTTAAAAGTCCTCTTACACTTATTATTTCCAATTCTGCCTTCTGTGGTCAAATGAAACAGATGTAATCCCTCTTCCCCATGGCATTCATTCACGTTGCTATGCCCCCTCTAAGACTTCTTCAGCCCTAATCTAAAAGAACAATTTTTGTGCACATCCATGTTCATGACAACTTGATACTTTTTTGTAGAACTAAGTAAATGTTTTGTTCAAAAATAGATGGTCATTGTGTAAGCAGTATGCTTGTCACCATTTACATAGCAAATACCATTTGATCATGTTTAATCTTAGATGGGAAGTTGAACTAGATGAGCTAAAAGGTTTCTTCCAATTCTAGGTGTCAATTGTTCTTGTGTGATAGGTAATGTTGAGGTTAGTATCAACTTTGTCCTCAATTCTATATCTTAAATTGTATATATTTGCTACAAACTTTTGTCAAAGAAATCATATTTTGAGGACAACTGGCCAGGGCAGTATTTATCTACTTCATTATAATAGCTTTTGTGGTCCTTAATAGAGTTGTCAGTGCAAATGAACAATGAACTTGTCTGAGATGAGAATAGGGGGAGTACAGAGACTTGGATCAGATTGTTTTGTTTTTCAGAATTCTGTAGATTTTTCTTTCTTAATGATTCTATGATTGTCCTTGGAACAAAGTCCCATGTTTTTAGCATCAGTATTCTCCTAGTGATATAACATAACTTTAAACCAATTAAGGTTCCACAGGCACCAATGAGTTGAAGTTCAGGATCACCTAAATGACATTGCAGGGGTGTGTGTGTCTGTGTGTATAAAAAAAATGAACAGACTGCAGCACATCACATGTGGGGAAATTCACAGTAGAAATGACCTAAAGGTAGTCATCAGCAAAAAAATATATAACAGGAAAAAAATGGTCCAGCCACTTAGTGAGAATGATGGATAAAGGAT
>CM053590.1:39587717-39632594 GCA_028646515.1 Pseudochirops corinnae
TCCAAATTTTTCTCTGTCCTTCTCTCCCTCCCCACCTCCTCTCTAAGATGATAAGAAATCTTATATAGATTATACACGAGCAATCATATAAAATATACTTCTACAATAGTTATGTTGTGAAAGAAAAAAAACAGAGCAAAAGAAAAAAAATGACAGAACAAAAAAATGAAAATGTTATTATTTGATAATACATTCATACACCATCAGTTCTTTATCTGGAAGAGGATAGCATTTTCCATCATGAGTCTGGGAATTGTCTTGGACCATTATGTTTCTGAGAAGTCTTCCTTCTGTTTTTTTAATCAAGTTAACCAATAGTTTATCTATTTTGTTGATCTTTTTTCATAAGACTAGGACTTAGTTTTATTTACTAGTTTTGTATACTTTCAATTCATTAATCTTTCCTTTCATTTTCAGAAATTTTATTTTGGTGTTTAATTGGAGATTTTTAATTTCTTAATTTTTTTATTTAGTTGCATGCACAATTCATTGATTTACTCTTTCTTTTGATTGATGTATGCCTTTAGAGATGTAAAATCTCCCCTAAATATTGTTTTTACTGCATCCCACAAATTTTTTTATGTTATCTGATTGTTGTAATTCTTTTGAATGAAATTATTGTTTGTCTCTAGGATTTACACCTTGATTCACTCATTCTTTAGGACCAGATTATTTAATTTCCAATTAATTTTTAATCCATTTTTCTAGAGAACCCTCTTGTTTGAAGATATCAGAGCTATTGATATTATTATTACATATTATACATTAGATAAATTATAAATATATAAATTATATAATTATATCATATAATTATATAATAAATTATAAATAAATTATAAATGTATATGTTATAATATATAATTATCAATTCCTTGATAATTCTTTGAAATATAATTTCTAAGCCCTTTTTTTTTATCATGACCTTTGGGCAGTCCAATGATTCTTAAATTATCTCTCCTCAATCTGTTTTCCAAGTCAGTTGTTTTTCCAATGAGATATTTCAAATTTTCTTCTTTTTTTCATTCTTTTGAGCTTTATTGTTTCTTGATGTCTCATGTCGTCTTTAAATCCCACTTGCCCAGTTCCATTTTTCATTTTTTTTTTTTTATTTAATGAGCTTTTGTACCTCTTTTACCATTTGGCAAATTCATTTTCTAAGGTGTTATTTTCTTCAGTGTTGTTTATTCCTCTTTTACCAAAATGGTAATTATCTTTTCACAATTTTCTTTCATTGCTCTCATTTCTTTTCACTATTTTCTCCCTACCTCTCTTTTGTTTTAAATTCTTATAATCATTTTTAGCTCTTCCAAGAATTTTTGTTGGACTTGTGTCCAATTCACATTTTTTTTTTATTTAAAGCGTTGCTTATAGCTGTTTTGACACCATTGTGTTCTTCTGAGTTTGTGTTATGATCTTAACCTGTCACCACAGTAGGTTTTTTTTTTTATGATGAGGTTCTTTTTTTGTTGTTTGTTCCTTTTTGTAGCCCACTTTTTTTTTTTTACTTTGAATTTTATGTTAAAATTGAACTTTGTTCCTAGGATGGGGGGAGGGGAACCATTGTCACAAATGTAAGGTTTTTCTTTTTTTTTTTTTTTTTTTTACACTACTGTTCTTAGAGTCTATTTCTGGAGGGTTTGGAAGTTTTCAGTGTTTGCAAGGTAATGTGAGCCTGGGAGAGGTTGGACCACTACTCTCATATAAAGGGCTCTTAATTCCTTTTAATAGAAAGATGTACTGTTCCTCTAGGTCTCTGATCTCTCAAGACTGAAAGTGCTCCTCTCAGCTGTGTAACTACAGACCAGAAATGAATATAGGCCATGGAGTTCCTCCCCTCAAAAAAACCAACCAAACAAACAAAAATAAATTGCCTTGTCCTTCTCCCAGAGCTAGTACAGGGATCCTTTCTAGTCTCTTTTTGACCAGTTACTAGATCCCTTTCGCTTCTCTGAATGGGAGCTCCCAAAGCTGTTGATGCTTCTGTTTCTACCTCCCAAGGCAAACAACTGATTTTGCCACCACGTGGGCTTTGTGCCGCCTCCATTCCAATGTTATAAATCTCTACTTTTGACTTGCCAGATTGTCTTGGGCTGGGAAAATATCTCACCCCACCCTTTAATTGCCTCTGTTGCTCCAGAATTAAATTTGAAGAGTTATTTTAACATTGCTTATATTGTAATGTTAGGAGAGCTTGGCTGCTTCCTCTACTCTGTCATCTTGACTCCACCACTGGAAGTCAACAAGGTAATAATTTGATATTTAACATAATTATTTGTAGAAATGAAGGGTTTGAATGTTTAAAAGTGATATGTAAATTGAGGTATTATCGTTACAATTATTATCAACCATTTCTAAACTATGACACCTGTACCTTTGCCACATTCCTCCTCCTCCCTCGTTAGAATTTGAACAATTTGCCTTGGACTCTGAACTCTGATATGTGAATTTTTGCCTTATCTTGCCGAGAACCAGGCCTCCATTTCATTTTTCAGATATTAAAAAAAAAATCATACTTTTAACATTTGTCGTCCCCAACCCAAGCAAATTTGAATTCTAACACTGAGATCCTGGGCTCTGATGAGTAAGCCTTAATCTTAGCTTGATTAGAATTATTCAAACACCTCTCCATGGGCATTTAAAAACCACGTCTAGTTCAATATACCATGCCTTCCTCTCCTTTATGTGGTATCGTTCCTCTCCCCACCTTACCCATTGATGTCTTTGTGATAATAACTTGAGACTTTTTTTGTCTCTGTTCTTATCCAATCCTTAGTCATTGAATGGGAGTGACTAACCAAGACCTGAGAAAGATCTTAGTTTATAAAGGCAAAGGTCGCTCACTACATCTTGGGCCATCATCATCGGTAGTCTTGACCTTTGTCTTGCCACTGGACTTTGATAACTCTGGAGGAGAGAATAAGACTGACAACTTTGCCAGTTCAAACACAAGTTAAGACACCCCCCTCATGATGTCATTGGTCCTCTTTGAGGACAAAGAAGGGACACCAACATCAAGCTGAAAGATGAAAGCACATCTTTAGTGCAATATTTCCTTAGAGCAGAGATTCTTTTGCTTACTAATATTTTTTACCCAGTGCATAGCACATACTAAGCACTAAATATTATTTTTCATTCATTTATTCATTCATTCAAATAAAACATACCTTTCTGACTCTAGTATTCATGCTCTTCCCCATAAAGGAAGAAGAGAATGAGGAGGAAGAGAAGAACAACAGCAATATAATATAAAAATCAAATCTTAACTTATTTGTTCAGCTCTCTCTCATATTGTTACTCTTCAATATATTTTGCATTCCAGGCTAACAGAACTCTTCTTTCTTTTTAATTCTTGTCTTGGCCTTCACCGTCTCCATATGTTTTTCCATGACATCATCTATTATGACTAAAATGGCTTTCATCCTCTCATTTCCATCACTTGAAATCCTTCCCTATTTTCAGGCCCTTACTTAGCTATGTTCTCCATGGGACTATCCCAACACTTCCAAATGAAGCTTACCCATTTTTTTTTCTCACTGTTTTCCCTTATCTACCCTTTGTCCTTCTCACATTCTCTTCTATGTCATGCTTATTTTTGTACTTATAATTGCCCTGTTAGATTATAAACTGCTTAAGAGCAGTTGCTGCTTTATGATCCATAATATAGCTTCAGTGCCTGCTCATAGAAGGTGTTCAATAAGTTATTGTTGCATTGTATCAGAAGATGTTTCTTCCTTACCTCCTAGTGTGGTGCTTTTTCACTTAGTGTAGGTATTTAATTAACATTAATTGAATAAACCTAGTTCAATGTATTACAACTGATATTTGTGCACAGCCCATAGTCTATGAGGCATTGTTTTAGGCACTAGGGAGTCAAAACAAAAATTTAATGAAAAGATTAAAAAATTCCCCCTCCCCTTAAGAAACATATGTTCTGTTTTCAGGCATATACTGTGTAACAAATAAATATGTGTTTGACTATTTGAGTAGGAAGGAGGTAATACTAATAAGTAGATGAATAAGAGAATGCTCTTTCCAGCGTGATGTAGCAGGTTCTCCACCCTGGGAAGATTATGAGAAGCAGAATTGTAGAGGGAAAGAATTGTAGGCATGGGAAACAGCCTGTGAAAATGGGGAAGGAGGACAAAAAGAGAGACAGAGACAGAGAGAGAGACAGAGACAGAGACAGAGAGATCAAGCTGGGTGAGTGATTTTGGAAGAAAATGGAAAGAGATGGGCTTAAGAGTGAGGTGAGGGAGAGGAAGTTAAAGCACTGAGTGGATAAGGGATCGAGTATAAAGGAGCCCTGTTCAAATATCAAAGTTATCATGTGTAGAGGATTGAATAATATTGCACTCAGAGTACAACAGAAGAGAAAGTAACAAACAGTGACATTTTGGTCCTACTTTGGGCAATCTCATTGTAGAAGACATCAACCATCATTGCCCTTTTCTGCTCCTTGCTTTGTCTCTGTTTTAGCATCATGTACATTTTTAATATAGATCTCACTCTAGGGGGTACAGCTCTCTAACATGCCTGTACCTTTAATTTAGATGTGGAAATTTTGAGTTGATGCCTTGCCCTGAAGGTAAACTCTGGGTAGATAAATTCATCAGGTTAATATTTCTCCCTCTTTTGAGGAAACTTTATTTACATGCGTTTGGGTGAGTTGTTTTCAACTCCTCCTCATCGAGACATCTCTGTGAGCCCAGGAAATGTTCTCTGACTATGGAAATGCTGCATCAGGGTGACATTAAACAGCTTGAAGCGAACTTGTTTCTTTTGACCTGAATTCAATGAAGGAAGGAATGAAGTGGGGAAAGAAAGGAGGTGAGCAGGACAGAAGTGAATGAAGGAAGAAGGGAGGAAGAGATGAAGAAAGGAAGGGATGAAGGAAAATGTGAAGAAAGAGAGAGAGGAAAGAAAGAAAGAAAGAAGGGAGAGAGGGAGGAAGAAGCTCTGCATCTGATAAGAGATTTTCTCATAAAGAGGTCCATTATGTCTTTGTAACAAATACAGTTGTTTTGAATAATAGAGCCATCAATAATCTTTATTTAATACATGCCATGAGGAAGTTATTATAAAAGGGCTGATACATCATTTGTTATTAAAAAAAAAAACAATAAGAAAAAAAGAATGTTACTTCTTTTGCTCTTCACAGATGTTTGGCCCCAAAGTTTCTTTTATACGTGTTCAGTTCCTTATCGGGTTTTGCTCCCTACTCCTTTTTGTCTTCTCTCTTCCTTTGTATATTTTTTTTCTTCCTTCTCTATTTCATTTTTACCAATATTGAATTTCTTATTCTTTTTAGAGGAAGTTTCATGGATTTTTCAAACTATCACTTTTTACTAGTTTTTTCCTTCTTAATCATGTCTATCTACTCCTTTAATTATTATTGTTGGGGTGGCTAGGTGGCTCAGTGAATAGAGCACCAGCCCTGTAGTCAGGAGGACCTGAGTTCAAATTTGGCCTCAGACACTTAACACAAAAAAACTAGCCATATGACCTTGGGCAAGTCACTTAACCCCAATTGCCCTCCAAAAAGCAAAAAAAAAAAAAATTGTTGTTGTTATAGATAACATTTATATAGTGCCTACTATGTGCAGGCTCTCTGTTAAGCATTTTACAAATATTATCTCATTTGATTCTGACATCTCTGGAAAGTAGGTTCTATTGTTATCCATATTTTACAGATGATGAAACTGAGGCAAACAGACTAAGTAACTTTCGCATAGTAATACTGCTAAGTAAGTATCTGAAGCCTGATTAGAACTCAGGTCTTCCTGACTCCAGACCCAGGGCTCTTTCTACTCTCCCGATGAATATGTCAGAGGAGTGGTCACCTTGAACAGTGAAGGATATGAAAGTCTAAAAGAATCCAGCAATAGTATACCTCTGAAAAGAGGTATTTTTTTTTTTATTGAGCAGCAGTTTTATTTAATGGCTAGCATACTATTAGGCTGAGTTTGGGTGGGGGTGGAACTTAATTTATGTGCAAACATAGAACATGTATTATAGTTTAGAGATGTTCAATGATAAAGCAAATCTTTGCCATGAGTCAGAATGACAAAACAACCAAATCTTCTTTAGCTCACTTTAGAAAAATGTCATGGTTTCTTATGAAATATCGAGAAACTTTAAAATAATCAAATTGTCACCAGTTTACTGCTTGGTTTTATGACTGGCATTTGTCTTTAAGAAGATTGAAATCTGTCATCCCTACTCATTTACTCCTTTAATAATCCCTTCAGGTTTCCACAGAGTCATGCTATACATTTATTCCTTCTAAACTTGTAGCCTATAAAATGCAGCGGGCAAAGAAGGAAAGCTTCAGAAGTTTGGCAGTGGCCATGGTGAAAATCAGTTTCCTTAACACATAGGCTGACTTGATTTTTTTTTTTTTTGCTTAAAAAGTATGAACAAGTCTCCATTAATAATTGCACCATATTCTCTGTATCTGTAACATAGTAATTTTTTTTCTTGTTCTGGTTTTGGAATCAGTCACTACTTCACTGTTATCTTCCGCCGGTTGCTATTTTTGCACAGAAGGAATTCATAGTGTGCATCAGGGATGATATTTATGCACTTCCTTTAATAATGTATAGAAGCTACTCCCATCCTCAAGTGGGTAGTAATTAGTAATTTCTATTGGTAATTTCTTTAAACATTAGGTGATGCTCAAATTACTAAGGGAGAGCTGGTATTCCAGCCATGAGTCAGAGTGACAAAACAACCAAATCTTCTTTAGCTCTGCTTTAGAAAAATGTCATGGCTTCTTATGAAATATTGAGAAACTTTAAAATAATCAAATTGTCACCAGTTTGCCACTTGGTTTTATGACTGGCATTTATCTTTAAGAAGATTGAAATCTGTAATTTCAGGCATCCCCAATAAAGAAGTCAATACCAATTTAGGAAAAGAATATTTTCTGTCCTTTGTTACTTACTAAGCTATATAACCATTAGAAAGTCACTTATTCTCTCAGGACCCCAGTTTCTTCACCTGCAAATTGTGGTTAATAATTCTTGCAGTGTCTACCTCACAGAGTTATTGTGAAGAAGATTCTTTCCAGACTTTAGAGTTATATAAATTTTAAAGTTTTAAAATTTTTTTAATAATAAGGGTTGCTATGACAGTGATTAGAGTATTTATCACAGGTCATATTATATACTCACTAAATATGAGTAAAAAGTAGATATCTTTTATGTAATTATTCTTTAATCATGATATATATTGTGTTGCTATTTCCACCACTTTCTAGTGTAATTTTTTTGAATTTGATCTATGTGATAGAGATAGAAATATCTAATATGGTCATTTCAAGTCATTTAGTTTCAGTAAACTGTGGAGCCACATGGAATAATGGATAGAAAGCTGATTTGGGGGTAAGACCTAGATTAATATTCTCTGGCTACATGACCCTGGTTAACCTCTCAGTACCCCTGGGCAGAGAAGGTACTAATCTGCATTGATAGAAGGAGTTTCCTCATCTAGAGTTTCCTATACCATCAAAATAATTGGTCTAGCTTAAAAAACAAGTAAACTACCAACAACAAAAATATGGAAATAATCCTGCTTTGTCCTTCTCTCCTGAAATGGTAACCTCTCAATTCTGACATGGTGGGTGTTTTGTTTTGTTACTATTGGGCTGGTTGTTAGAGAAGATCAAGAGAAGTAGGGCAGCCACTAATTTAGTCCAAATAGAAATGGGCAAGTTTTTCCCCACCTGATTTGGAGCACAGCTGATGACTTTTCTAAGAGTCCGTTTCACATTTAATAAAGACCATGGTCTTAACTATACATCCAGCACCAACTGAAGACATAAAGTAGGTCTGACACCTTTGTGAGAAGCTAGAGTTCAGGTCTGTGTAGGGGAAAAGGGTGAAAAAGTTGGGGAAGGGATAGCATCAGGGAATGGTATTTTTGTGTTGTTCTTTTGTAAACCTAAGAACACTAATTAATTGCAATGTCACTATTACAATCAATATGCTTTTCTTTCTGGGTAAAAATAGCTAAAAAAGAAATAATGATATTGGATAACAACTGTGTTTCATGCTTTACATCTGTTTCGGAGGTCCCTTACAATTCTAAAATCCATTGATTTTAGGTCCCAGTGGATATTTCCCATCTGTACCTCCAAGTGTTTCCTATTTCCTAAACTTTCCTTAATACGATTTGTACACCAAATGCCCTTTTAACATCAATATTTATTTAAAAGTTCACACATCTACCTGGTGCCTCCCGGCATGATGCCCATTGTGGGTGAGAGCTGGTACCAAGAGGGACAATAAAAAGAAAAAGAGATGTCAGTAACCTGTAGGATAACATAATTCTATAGGCTAATTTCCTGCTTTTCAATGAATATCTTATCTGCTTTGGGACTATTGATCAGAAATGGAACATATGCTGAGATTTTATGTTATACCAGAACTCTCCAAGAGAAACAACACAGGGGGAAAAGTGGCAAGGCAGGGAAAATACTGGTATTAAAAATAAACAGAAAAACAACCACCTGGGAAGTATGCCCTTGAGGAATATTTAGTGTTTTAAGCTTCTCCAAGTTTTCAATCAATCCAGGTCACTTAGTGAAATCAATAAAGTGTCATCCCAGTTCTAGAGAGGCCTCCAAGTGTATTCATAGAAAGATGACTGGGAAATTTAAATTGATTTTGTTTGCTGCAGTGTTATTGCCACTTGCTTAAAAATACTACCCAGTCACTCACTGTCTTATGATGACTTGGAATTAATACCTCAATATGTGGGGCCTCTTGGACCCTCTTGAGTGTTTCCCTGAGTTCATGGTAATAAGAACCAATAGTTATGAAGGGTATTTCAATATGATCTGCTTTTGCAACCTTATTTGGGAGTGAAATATTTACAGTTAGGCCCCAAAGACACATTTTACTGAACACGTTAAATAATTCAAAATAAACAACTGAAGAACATTGGCATTCTCTTTGGTGATTTGGTATTTAAAACCCAAGCAAATCAGAATTTTTCTTCCTGTACCTACCCTGCTATGCAAAGCAACGATAAATTGTTTTCATACAGGAAAGCGTTTACAAAGGAATACTTGTAAGAACATTTATGGAGTCCACATAGCCTGTGTGAACCAACCAAATGTTTCCTCAGGTTAGCCCTCTATAATTCTTACATATAACTTGAAACAAAATTCAAATTTCCTGTTGGTCTCTTGTCTCCCTCCCTGTAGTCCTGTGCTGTCCTCAATGTGCTCATTTCTGCTTACACCAGAAATATATTTCAAGCATCCCAGAATATAAATCTTAAGAGTTAGCTTTGACTTCTCTTTGTCTTTCATTTATTATTTGTTTTTAAATTCATTCTCAATTTTTAAAAGTTTTGTTTGTCTTTTTGTTTTTTTTAATATCACACTCTTTTTCAGATATATATCACTACTCCCAGCCTCCCCAAATCCCACCCCTGCCAATAGCTTTCCTTCCTATTACAAGAATACAAAAACAGCTAAGTAAAACCAATCCATGCATCAGCCTGATCCTGCAAGCCAACAGCATTACAAATCCATGATCCCCCAACTCTCCAAAGAAACCAGAGAGCTGGATTTTTGAATCTTGTCTTCAAGGCCAAGTTAGCTTGTTACAATCATTACAAAGTTCAGTTTCACCGTCTTGTTCTTTTAGCATACATTTTTATTTTCATTGTGCTTATTTTTCTTGTTCTTTTTTTACCTCAATTTATATATTTTTCCATGTTTCTCTAAAATCTTCATTTTTATAGTTTTCTAGCAAAAATATTCCCTTATATCCCTATGTCATAATTTTTCAGCCTTTCTTCTATCTATGGGCATTTTTTTTTCACTTATACTTGTTTGTTACAAGTAAAAGTACTGCAATATTAGCCTATGAGGGATTTTTTTTTTCTGTTTCTGATCTCTGGATCAAAGAATATAACTATTCTGATAATTTTTGAAGTATAATTCCAAAGTTTTTCTATAAGGAGGTCTTAGATTTCTACTATCCCTCTGATAATCTTTTTTCTATCTTTACCAATTTGCTTTGTGTAAGATGAAACTCCAGAATTATTTTAATTTGCTATTCTCTTCTTAGTAATTTGGAGCAATTTTTCATATTGTTGTTAATAGATTTCAATTTCTGTCCTAAAACATGATGTTTTGACTTTGACTTTGAATAGCAGAATGACTCTCAATCTTTTATATTTCTGTTAATTCCCAGTCTATCTTTGCTATAAGGACTTTATAAATTGTTTGAGCAACAACTAACGCTCCACCATTGACAGTTTCTCTTCTTGCCTCACCTACATAGATTTTGTTCATACAAATTTTTATTTTTCAATTTCATGTAAGCCAAATTGTTTTCTGGGAATCTTTTCTGTTCCTTATTTGACTAAGACTCCTACCCTTTGCCTTAGTAGTGAAAGCTATTTTCATACATACATACCCACCTTCCTATCTTCCTATTAAAATGGTATGGGCTTTTAAAATATTTTGGTACTATAATTCATTTTAAACTTTTTTTGTGGCATATAGTATAAGAAACTGGTCTGTTTTTTTTTTTTTCCCCACAAATTACTTTCCTGTGCATCAAGCAATTCTTATTAAATGAGTCCTTACTCAAGGGATTTGTTTCTTTGATTATTTGCAAAATGGTTTAGCAAGTTTGATTATTTTTGATTCTTGCTGATCTGTTTCACTAATGAATTCTTTCATATTCCTTCTTTTTTTTTTTAAATCAAGTACCAAATATTTCGGGATGATTCCAGTTTTATAATGTAATTTATTTTATGCAGGTTCTTTTTCCCCTTTATTACACTTTCCACAACACTTTCATTTGGGATTACAGACGTTCCCTCTCAACACCTCCCCCCCCCATAAATAAATGTGGTTATTATTTTGTCCAGTATTGTAATCTGTTCATAGTTTATAAATTGATTTAGGTGATGCTAAAATTTTTGAGTTTTGCCAGAATCCAAAGATTAAGTTCTTGAACATAAGTGTTAGCAATTTCCTTTACAGAAGTCTTGGTTAACTGATTCCCAGACATTTTATTTATTTTGTAGTAATTTAAAATATGTCTTCCCTTTCTCTTATTACTCTTTGGAATTTGTTTTTGTGAGATAGAAAGGTTGAAATCATTTGTAGATTAATCTGACTGCTTTAGTGGAGCTATTAATCCTTCAGTTTCCTTGATGATTTTCTGGGATCTTGTAAGTTAACATTACATTGTATGCAAATAAAGATCATTTTATACCTCATTGTCCATATTTATACTTTTAGTTTCTTTCATTGCTATTGTTAGCATTTCAAATAATAATGGAGAGACTAGGCATTTCTTGCTTTATCCCTATATTTTTTTGGAAAACTTTTAGTGTTAATACATTGCAAATAAATCTACATTTTTGGTTTTAGATTTATACTTTTTTATTTTATTAAAATGGCTTTATTCTAACAATTCTTTTGAGTATTTTTAGCACAAACCATTCCCATATTTTCCCAGTTTTCTTATACATGCATTGATATAATCATGTGGTTTTGATATAATTAATTGTGCTAATTTTCCCCATCATTGAAGCATTCTTAGATCTCTGATAAAAATCCTTTTACGAATTTTTTGGGGGGAGAAGTGGTATACAATACACTATGGTTTGTGGTAGATATTTATATTTATATGTTATATATTAAATTTATACATTATACATTTATATATTATTTTTTAAATTTATATGTTATATATATTTATAACTTTTCCATCAGTTTACATTGATGATATTGGTCATCTTTTGAAAATGAATTATGTAGCATAAGTATTAATTGTTTCTTAAATGTTTGATAAATCTAATTTTTGAATTCGGACCAAGTTGGTTTCTTCAATTTTACTTTACGAAGTTGGATCAAGATATTTATTTCATTTTCTATTACTCTGAATTTTTCAAAGTAATGATCTATTTCCTTCAAATTCTTAGTTTTGCTTGCATAAATTTTTATGGTGTCCAATAATTCAGATTTCCTGTCTATCATAAATTTATCTTGCTTTTTGAAAATTTGAATTAAGATTTTTCAAAAGACATAAAACTAGAAATTACCTTATTCCATAGCTTTCCAATCATAAATATTAGCTGAGATATAAAATAGGGAAATATATGCTCACCAAAGCTTTTCTGCCTTGCCAATGGAGAGTCATCGAATTCAAGTTGAAGAGAGTTTCTCTATAGATGCTTAGGTTGCTCTCATGTTCTTGTTGATATTTTGCTCCTTATATCAAGCCTCAGAACAATTCCATGCCTCCTGACCACCTACATAAGAAAGACCAGAAAGATGAATAATATGTATTGCCCAGATTATGTATTCCATTTGAATGGGGAGACTTGTTTGCTAGTAAATGCATCTAGGACAGACATGAATAATGAATTTGTTCTATAGGTGGATAGAAAAAGAACTGGCTAGATTTACTTCAGGGGAAACTTCATAGCCCCTTTAATGGCCCCATTATTCCAGAGATACAAAGGTCTTTCTTTTTAATAACAAGATTATCCTATTCCAACTACTGAAAAAATAACACACAGAATGCATCAGAGTGATGGATAGTAGGTTTTAGCGGATAGCAGAATATAACCAATTAAGTATGATCAATAATAGTAAAAGATGGCATCTAGCAAATGAATGATAGGAACAGAAGTTGAGCTGGTCATGTGACAGAGTAGATAATAGGAGCACTGCTAGATGACTGTTTTCCAAAGCAAAGAGAAGCTGAGGAAGTTCTTTAGAATGTCAGCTGAATCTCAAATAGTGAATTTATGGGAGGACATGGACAAGAGTGATACAGGATAGTCAGCCAGGAAAGGATTGCAATCAACTTCATTGGAAGGAATTCCTACTTCAAAGAGAACACAAATACATTTTATCTGAGTATTGAAAGAAATAGATTTTAATTTTATTTATCCTTTCTGCATGATTTTTATTTTCCATTTCATTTATTTCTCTACTTGTTAAGGTTTCTTTATTTTTTTTAGCGTTTATTTAAATGTCTTATTAAACTTTTTGATTTTCTCATTTAAAAAATTGCATTCTCTGTTCATTAGTCTTCTCTTTTTTTAGGTTATTAGTATATGTTTGCAGATACATATTTTTTCCCTCTGAGAACTACTTTAGCTGCATCCCCCAAATGCTGGTATATTATCTCGTTGTCATTGCTGTCTTTCAAATAGTTTTAAATTATTTTATGATTTGCTCTTTCATCCATACATTATTCCACATGTAACTATTAAATCTCCATTTAGCTCTGCATCTTTTGCTTTTTTTCCCCCTGTATGTTCCCTATATGTATGTTTCATTGTTTTGTGGTCTATAATGAATAAGTTTGTTTTTTAAAACATTTTTAGAATTATCTATAATTTATCAGTACCCTATGGTATGTAAAAGGCTAAGAAATACATATTTTTTAAAAAAGTGTTTTCATTTAGAACATATGATATCTTTTCAAAAAATCTATTATAATATTCTGTTCAACTTTATATCTTCATTTTTATAATCTTCCTGTTTATATATATATATGTTCATTTTTGAGATAGGAAGATTAGAATCACCCACAGTTATTATGCTACTTTGTGTCTTTTTGTAATTCAGTTGTATTTCCTTCAATAATTTAGATGCGATACTATTTCATACAGATATATCTAATAATGATAGTTATATTATCTATAAGTTTCCATGAAATGCAATGTTTATTTATTTTTATGTTATTTTTTTTCGTATGTACATAATACTTTTTTTTTCTTTTTTTGCTTTTTGCTGGACAATTAGGGTTAAGTGACTTGCCCAAAGTTACATGACTAGTAAGTGTGTCAAGTTTCTGAGGCAGATTTGAACTCAGCTCCTTCTGATTCCAGGGCTGGTGCTCTATTCACTGCACCACCTAGCTGCCCCAACATTATACATTTTTATTTTCATTTTATCTAATACTTTGATTTTGGTTTTTATTTATTAATTTTTGTTTTGCTATATATTTATATATTTCTTTGTCTGTTTTTATGTATTTTTAGAATGGCATAATGAATAGCTTGTTATATCCTCTAATTTTCATTCTGTATGTATTTTAATGGTTTATATGTTCCATGTGTACAGAAAATGTTTTCTTTCTTGTCCATTCTGACATCCTTTTTTTGCTTTATTCATTCATATCTAGAGTTATTAATGTAAGCTTCTGGTTTCCTCCATTAATTTATTTGTACTGATTTTTTTCATTACTTTCCTTTTTAAAATCTGCACTTGGTCCCTGGGATGAATTTTGCTTGTACTAATTTAATCCTAGTGAATTTCCACCTGCTTTTACTTCCCCCACCCCATGTATTTGCTTCCTCCAAAATTCCTTGAATTTGCCTAATCTTTCTTTGTTTTTTCCATATTTCTTTCCTCCCTCCGTCATTCCCTACGTTCCTTCTTTCCTTTCTTCCCTCCCTCCCTTCTTTCCTTCCTTCCTTCCTTCCTCCCTCCCTCCCTTCCTTCCTTCTTTTCTTCCTTCCTTCCTTCCTTCATTGCTTCCTTCCTTCCTTCCTTCCTTGCTTCCTTCCTTCCTTCTTTCCTTCCTTTTTTTTCCTTCTTTCTATTTGATCCTTCCCACAGCCAGTTTGGCCCATTTCCCAACCCAAAAAAGCACATGGTTCAAAATCCTCCCTCTACCTCCCCCAAGCCTCAGCCACAGTAGCCCCACAAACCTCCAGCTCCAGCTCCTTAACTTAAGTAACATTTAATGTGATGCTTTCCCACCCATGCATACATTTGTTTCATCTTTCTCTTTATTTCATTCTTCTCTTTATTTTTTATCTCTGCCTCAGCTATTCTGAAATATATTATCTTGATTGTGGACTCCTGCATATTCCTTCTTTTGACTTTCATTTTAGCTCATGAGAGTTAATTTTAGAATATCCAGTTTGAGTTCTTACTCTTTTCTTTGTTACTTCATTTTTAATTCTTACTCCAGAGTATTTTTAAAATTACATATGTGTTAATGTGCATGTTTGTTTTGATGAGGCTAACTTCTGCTGTGCCTCACTCCCAGAAAAAGCAGTGCATGAAACAGTCAGTGAATGTATGATGGCTGCTTTATCATAGCCCCTCACCCCCCTAAACCTAGTATATTCTGCTACTGGATCTGTATTCTCCTACTATACTGGTTTCTAGCCACTTCTAGGGATTAATATAATGATATTATATGACTTTTTGATATATATGAATATTGTATATATATAATATTCATATAATGATATTATATTATATCATAGAAATTAGAGTGTATAGCACCCCACAATCTGGAATATCTGTGTAAAAATTTTTGACCCTCCGTTTCAACCAAAGAAGAAGTTTGATTTTTTTTTTCTTTATTCTATTGTGTGGTATTTACCCTACATTATTATAAAATTTGACTTAAATATTTGGTCATAGGCTATATTATACAATACCATACATATATTTTATGCATTTCTCACTTCATAAACTCTTTCTGTATTGTCCATTGGCCTTCACATGTTGTCTGCAGCTTCCACAAAACCCCCCCAAAATCCCATTTAACTTCTTAATATGTGGAAACCGTGATGGGGAAAATTGCTATGTGGAAAGGATAACTGTATGTGTGTGTGTGTGTGTGTGTGTGTGTGTGTGTGTGTGTGTGTGTGTGTGTGTGTGTGTGTGTGTGTGTAATAGGTCCCTTTTTTCTTTCCTATGCTTGTTTATTGGATGTTCTGCTTAGCTAAGGCATTTCATGGATTTATTCGTTTTTCTTATTTTCATCCAGGAATAATTTAAATGCCTCTCTTTTGTTGAAGGTCTATCTTTTAAAAAAAAAATTGTTGATTAGGATCAATTTTTGCAGCAAGATGGCTACTTGTTCCTAAAGGAGAGGATAATTGGCAAAGCACAGAAACTTTCAGTAGAGAAATATAATCTTATTGTCAAAACAAGAGTGCTAGAATATTCTGGTTCTTGGTCTCACTCCATGGCCACCACAATATAAATTACAATATTTTATTGGTCAGTGTTTTTCAGATGATATAGTGGTCTTGTTTACTCTATTAACTTCCTTGAAATGTCCTACCTATAGGAGCCACAGCAGCTGCAGGCAGAAGTGGGAAGAGAGTCAGTATAATTTCACTGCAGTTGTTTTCTGTAGACACTGCATGAGTGAAGTCATGCCAGGGCTGTGCCCAATGTGCAATCAGTGCCATAGTCTTCCTCCTTCATAGGGTGGTACACTGCCTTCACAAAAGATATTCATGAAACAATGAGTGTTTCTTATTCCATGGATTTAAGGCAGTCTGGAGTCAACTCCTGTAGTTCCCCAGTCCTAAAACAATTAGTGCCCAAGTATCTAGACAGTTCTGGATTAGGTACAGTGGAGAAGACAAAGAAACATGAAGCAAAGCCATTTGTGTTGAAGGAATTGGGAATGTTGAGCCTGGAGAAGAGAAGGGAGATAAGATCGATACCATAATTACTTTCCCCTTCATGTGGAGGAGAGATTAAATGTGTTTCCTTTGGCCCTAGAAGCTAGAACTAAGAACAAAGGGTAGAAGTTTCAAAGAAGGAAATTTAGGCTTCATGTCAGGGGGAAAAAATTCTGTACAAATAGGACTCTAAAAATTAAAGCAGCTGGTTCAAGAGGAAGTGATAGGTTCTTCCTCACAGGAGGAATTCAGGAAGAGGTTGAATGATACCTTCTTACATATGTTAATGTGGAGATTCCTTGACTACACAGCTATGGAATACCTTCTACCTCTTGAATTCCCCTATTCTCTAACTCAGGGGTAGGGAACCTTAGGCTTTGAGGCCACATGTGGCCCTGTAGGTCCTCAAGTGTGGAAAGGGCTGCATGTGGCCTCAAGACCACAGATTCCCTACTCCTGCTATAGCTTCTATGCTTCAGGACTGGAGAGGGATAAATGTATCAATTTTAAATACTACTATTAATAATGACTAACATTTATGTAGAACTTTAAGGTTTACAAAATGCTTTAAAAATATTGTCTCACTTGGGGAGGCTAGGTGGTGCAGTGTATCTTGAAGTCAGGAGGACCTGAGTTCAAATCCAGCCTCAGACACTTACCACTTACTAGCCATGTGACTTTGGGCAAGTCATTAACCCCAATTGTCCTGTCTTCCCTGCTCCAAAAAGCAAAAAAAACCAAAAAAAACAAAAAAACAAAAAAACCCAAAAAACATTATCTCATTTTATCATCAAAACAAACCTTGGAGGAAGGTACTAATGCTATCTACATTTAACAGAGAGGGACACTGAGGCAGAAAGAGGTTATACAATTTGTCCAAGGTATAGCTATTATGTGTCAGAGTCTGAATTTCAATTCAAGTCTTCCTGACACCAGGTCCGTCACTGTCCACAGCCCCATCGAGATGCCTAGAGAATAGGAGATGGTAGGTGCTATTGTTCAGTCATTTTCAGTTGTGTCCAGCTCATCACAACCCCATTTGGGGTTTTCTTGGCAAAGGTACTGGAGGTTTTGTCATTTCCCTCTCTGACTTATTTTAGAGATGAAGAAAGTGAAGCAAACAGATTTAAGTGACTTGCCCAGGGTCACATAGCTAGTAAAAGAGGCTAGACTTGAACTCACAATGATTAGTCCTCTGACTCATGCCCAGCACTCTATACACTATTGGTAGCACCCAGTTTCCTCATTAGTCATAACTACTATATAAATACTTATTCTCTTATAACCTTGATCACTTCCATGTTATGGTGTTTTGTTTCACTGGACCTGTTGCTAACACTTCCTGCACATGGATGCTAAAAGATGATGGTTATTCCCTGCAGGAATTTTGTAAGATTTAGAAGTTTGGGGGGTGGTTAATAGAAAAGACCCCTCAGCCAAAAGCTGTGTGGTACATCAAAAGGGGTATTGAATTTGGGTGGTTAAACTTGACCTTATCTGAACTGAGTTCATATCCCTACTCTTCCACTTACAATTAATGTGCTTTTATGTATGTCACAACCTTTTTGGAGCTCAGCTTTCTGATCTCTAAAATGAAGAATTTAGACTTTAGATCTTTAAGTCTTCTTCAAAGTCTAGTTCTATGATTTGCTAACTGGTCTAGAATCCAGTGATTTATGATAAGTTAGTAATTGAGTCTGAAGGAATGAGAGGGTTGAGTACAGAATGGGGTAGAAGTAGAGAAGCCCTACCTGTGTAATTATTAGAATGAGTGAGAGTCCTGGAGTTTGGAGCCAAACCCCATAAGGCAGGATCTGGGACTATGGTGACAATAAGCATTGAACAGATATAATGTCTAAGTTAACACTGTTCTGACCCAGGTTTCTATATTAAAAGATGTCTGTGCAGAATTATTATAACTCTGATATCTCTTCTCCTCTGAAACCTGGATGGTGTGCTATCCACCCATTCACATCTCTCAGATCTCTAGAGGTTTGAAAAAGGACTCTAGTCATGCCCTCTCCTCAGCTCCTCTCTGTTCCCTTCTGTCCATTTCACTCTGAAAAGGTTCTTTCTGTCTTTAGGTGTTTCAGGCTTCATTTCACCCTGGATTTTTTTTTCTTCCTAATATTATAACCCTCTATCCATGCTACTCTTTTACATTTACTCTTGGTTATGTGATCTTTTCAGCTGGTGTAAATTTTGTTTATAAAATTGGAGCTCATTGTAGAGCTCTCTTTCACATGAACATACCTCTCTAATTCTCACAATAGTAAAAGCAATCTGAATTTCATTGGTTAGGGCTTTCCATCCTTGGAGTGTGAGACCTGAGTATAAATCCAACCACCACAAGTAGTTACTACCTGTGAGATGTTGGATAAGTCAAAACTTCTAATCTTGTTTCCTTCATCAGTTGAACCTGATGTTATCTGCTTTCCCTTCCAGTTCAAAAAGATTCTTGATTTACTATCTCAAATGCTAGAATGACATGGGCACTTTTTTTCCAAAGCTATCCATCACCTCCAATTCATCAGCTTCTTCTTCCATTTTGGTTAGAATTAAATATAAAATAGGAGTTCTTATTTTTTTCCCTCCCTCTTTCAGGCAAAGAATGTATTAGTAAAGAAAGGAAAGGATTTTTCAAAATATATGTTTTTAGCAGATGTTCATTTATTGTTAGAGAAGTGCTTCGTCACTTGAATAATTCTAGCAAAACTTTGTCAGGATGCCTTGCAAGGAGGCCCAAGTCACTAATGAATCCAGGAGCAATATTTCCTTCCAGCTTGGAAAAAGAAGACATCATACAATTATAAAGTGAGGGTACAATTTTACAATACAGTGGAACTTTTTAAAAAACTCAGTGGTAAGGAAAGTACAGGAGAAATGTGGGAGGAGAGAGGCAGACAGACAGAAAGAGAGACAGAGAGACAGAGAGAGACATAGACAGAGACAGAGAAAGAGACAGAGACAGAGACAGAGAGACAGAGATAGAGAGACAGAGGGAAAGAGAGAGAGATAGTAGGAATGGATAGAGGACATTTCATGGGAGACTGACTGTAAGCCACCTAGTGGGTGGAGACTTTTACTTTCCCTAACTTTCAGCTCAATTTTTTGAGAGAATCTTACAGGGTATAACTGAATCATTTCTACCCTGAGAAACCATTGGAACTATGGTGAATTTCCTCAACTCTCTATTGTTCTCTTCTGTTTTATTGTCACATGCAAGGGGAAGCATTGTTAATTACTAAGTGTTTCTCTACTATTTTAAAGTTTTCTTCCTGGTTATTTGCATTTCAACAATGGTCTACTAGATGAAGGTAAGATAAATTTAATTGCATTCTGAGTTGATAGGATAGAAAGTGCAATAAAAGGAAGAAACAAGCAGAGAACTGACAAAACCAAATTCAAGTGCTAGGGGACCACTCTGTGGGCTTCCAATGAACAAATTATTTGATGAAATATTTTGTGAATTTTATTTGTAATTTCTATTTTTTAAGCTTTCTTGCTTTGTAGGAGAAAAACAACAACAATAATATGAAAACCTCCTAAACTAATCTCATTATCTCCAAGTGCCAGAGGGCTTTGGATTTTTTTTTTTCACTCCTAGGACCCACTTACAATATAAATATTGAATTCCTTGCAGGACAAAACATTCATAGCCACCAAGCTGGTCCCCTACATGACAAATGAGCATATACCATATCTTAAGCAATTTTCTGTATCTTTTAAGTGGCCTCCAACTTCCCTTCCCTTTCTAGATCTATGGTATGATCCATGGTATTATGACAATGAATAGACCTCCTGAAAAATATATTTATGATTCTCCTTGTAACAAACCTTATATAATGAAAGACAAGGAGGAAATTTTCTTGAAAGGAAAAGGCACACTTGGGTTTCCACTTTTCCTTTTTAGTCCTTAATGTCCCAAATTGCTGCTATCTTAACTTTCATCCACAATTCCTTTTTTCTTGATAACTAGATTACTCAGGTCTCAGTCCCATTGGACTAAATGTGAAGGCACTGTTGTTTTAACGTTTTTGGGCTATATGAAGACATGAGAAAGGAGAGGTCAAGATAAGAAATTCAAATTTATAAGGTGACATTCTATTTGAAGATTTATTTTAATAGTCATTTTTATAATCATTTGTAGCAGCATGATTAATGTACATGGTATACAGGTGACTGAAAGTTCAAACTTTATATTATCCATTTGATAGTGGGAGGCAAGGAATAAAGTACTGATGATTATTTTGAATTCCCTTTCAACACAGCATAGTGGCTTCTCATCATTAAAGACTGTTAATATTTTTTAATCTATTGCTATGATCTGTTTTTATTTTTACATAAAACTATTGTGAAAAATCAGCTAAATGGCCAAGCCAGGAGACAATGACTCCTTGTTTATTTTTTGGATGATAAGATTTCTTTTTTTTTTTTTTAATTTTTGACTCAACTGCCAGAACACAGATACAGAATAGAGAAAAGAAACATATCACAAACTTAAATACAAAGTAAGAAAGGAAAAAAAAAAAGGCATGTTGTGTGCATAGCAGAACATAAGAAAGGGTTCAAAATATGTAACTATAAATTTTGATTTCAAGGAAACCTGTATGATAAATAATACATGTTGTATTTAGAATTGTTCATCTTTTCTTTGCTTTCTTGTGAGTTTTCTTTTATTCTCTGCTGTGTACTTTTTATTTATTCTTTTTTTCCTCCCTCCAACCCCCTAGAAGGGCACAATAAAGTTTAGATAAGTTTCCCCATAGCTATAAATATATACATATATAGATACATATACTTTCCCAAACTTATTCTACTTCTGATCTTTGTTTTTATATTTGTGCATATCTCTTATTTTCTACCCTTTCTGCCTCTTCTACTTTACTTCTACCCACTGCCTTGCCCTCTTATTACTTGACTTCCTTCCAAGGATCCCCTTCCAAGGATTGCATTCCCCTATTCTCCCATTCCCATAAATCTAAACACCCTTCTATACTCTACTTTTACCTACTCCCTCATTCTCCTTTCTAAAGATCCCTCTCTTGTCCTCTCCCCTTCTCTATGTCCCTACTGTTTAATTTCTTCTGAACTCAGAAGACTTTTATATTCTTCTAAATATATATGTATGGTTACCTCTTAAACCCAATCCCAATGAAAGTAGACTACCAGAGTTAGCAGGCCTCTTACCCCACCTAATTCTTCTGTATTGATTCTACCTCTTGCACCTCATTTGTATAATATAATTACTTTTTTAAGCTATTCCTAAATGGTTTTACTTTTCAAATTAATATCATACTCCGGTTTGCCCCAATCTTTCTTATGAGCTACCCAATTATTAATAAGAATTTTAGACATACATTATACACACAGACATATTTATGTATACTATATATATAAATATATGTGTATATGTATATATATATATATACATATATATGTATATATATATATATATATATATATATACATATATATATATGTAGTAAACAGTCTGTCCTTATGAAGCTCTTATAATCAGTCTTTGGCATGTATCTTATATTGCTCTTGGTTCTTATATATTGAATCTTCTATTAAGTTCAGGATTTTTTTAAAACAAAGTCTTGAAAGTCTGAGAGTTTATCAAATGTCCATTTTGTTTTTTCGTTCAGGATATTACTTAACTTTGCAGGGTATGATAGTTTTGGCCAGAGCCTCAATTCTTTTACTCTTCAATACATTGTGTTCTAAGACCTGTGGTCCTTTTACATCACTGCTGCTAGGTCTCATGTAATTCTAATTGTAGCGCCACCATATTTAAATTGTTTTAATCTTGATGCTTTTAATATTTTATCCTTGAGGTGGGAGTTTCAGAATTTAACTATTATATTCCTATGAGTTTTCCTCATAGGATCTCTTTAAGTGGTGATCACTAAATTTTTTCTATTTTTATTCCTCTCTTCCCCTTATTCTAATACTTCAGGACAATTTTCTTTGATTATTTCTTGTGTTATTGTACCAAGATCCTTTTTTTATTGTAACTTTCAATTAGTCTTTATTTTATATTTTCTCTTCTTGATATATTTGCCAAATCTGTTGTTTTTCTTTTTTTTCATTATCTATAATTTGGCTAATTATTTCTTGATCTCTTATAATTTTGCTGACTTCACTTTGCCCAATTCTAAATTGAAAGCTGTCATTTTCTTCCTTAAGATTCTGGATCTCCTTTTCTAATTGGTTGACTTTCCTTTCATAACCTTCTTGTTTTTCATGGGTTATTCTTTTTGTTTGTTTGTTTTTGTTTTTCCTCATCTCTGTCGTTTGATTTTTAAAGTCTTTTTAAGGATCTTCTACGAATTATTTCTGGGCAGGTGACCATTTCACGGTACTCTGGGAATTTCTTACATCAATATCCTTCTCTGAAGATGAACCCTGGTCATCTCTCTTCCTACAATAGCTTTCTATGGTTGGATTCTTTCTCCTTTGCCTGCCCATTTTTGTGGCAATAGCTTAATTTTTGTAATCACCTCTAACCCTGGGGTATGGGAAATGGTGCCTCTTGCCCCAGATCTTCACATCTCCCCTTTACCCTGGAACCAAAGTCAAACCTGCAACTCCCTGTAAAGGCCCACAACAAGTGGCTTTCTGCCCCATTGCTTTTACACTCACTGGATGTGTGCTGGTTCCTTCTCATCCCTGCCACTCTTTGAAGTACAGCTAGGTCTGGTGTTCCTTATTAGCAGAGGTTCCCTAAATCTACCCAGGCTTATATGCCCAACTCCTCTCATTATCTCAGAGTGAAAGTTCCTGTAGCTGAGGCTGTGGCAGCCTCTCAAATGAACCAGTCCCAGAACTTGTCACTTGTTAAAACAAAACCTAGCCTGGAGATGTTTACTCTTCACAGGGACCAAACCTTGTCCTGGGATTTTTCTTCAGATCTTCTCAAATTGTCCTAGGAAGACACCAGTTGTGCCCCTATTCTTATTTATCTCTACCCATGCTTTGTTTGTCCTAAGGTGCTCTTTTAACTCTTTTGCTGAGGAAAATCTTGAGACCTTGGAATTTTCTGACCTACTCCACCATCTTCCCAGAATCCTCTCCACTCCTTGTTTATTATCTCAGTAGAATTTGAGAGTGAGAGTGATATTAGATTCAAAAGTTTCAAAAATCAGTGAAAAATATGATTTTCTTTTGTAACCACAACCAATTATATTAAATTCAATAGTTGCTACAAATACCACTGCTATTGTATCTCTTTATCTATTGGCTCTGTCTCCTTGCATTTCACTATATCTATTACCAACCACTCTTCTGTGTTTCACTGATGGAAAAAAAATTGTTTTAATGTATATAACAGGGGAAACTTCTTCACTGAGTATCAGTACACATTGGGAGAAGGAAAGGGAAGAGCAAGATGGGAAGCAATAAGTACTTATATAATATTATATTTTTTTCCAATTACATATATAAAACAATTTTTATATTCATTTTTTTTAACATTTTGAGTTAGAAATTCTGTCCCTCACTCCATACTACTCCACCATTAAGAAGGGAAGCAATTTGTACATATAAGATCATAGAAATATGTGTTTCCGTATAGCTCATGTTGTTAAAGGATATAAATTTAAAAAAAAAAACACTCAAGAAAAATAAAGTTTATTTTTAAAAATGGTATGCTTTGGTCTACATTCATATTCCATTAGTTCTTTCTCTGGAGGTGGACAGCATTTTTCATCATAAGATTTTCAGAATTGTCTTAGATGGTTGAATTGCTGACAATAGCTGGATCATTCACATTTGATCATGCTATAATATTTTTATGACTGTGTATACTGTTTTCCAGGTTCTGCTTACTTTACTTTGCCTCAGTTCATGTAAGGCTTTCAGGAATTTTTTCTGAAAGCTTCTTGCTAATCATTTCTTATGGCACAATAGTATTTTTTCTTAATTATATATCACAACTATTTGAACTATTTCCCAATTGATGGATATTCTCTCAATTTCAATTCTTTGCCACCACAAAAAGAGTTGCTTTAAATATTTTAAAACATATAGGTTATTTTCCTTTTCCCCTGGTCATGTTGCAAAATAGATATAATAGTGGTATTACTGGGTCAAAAGGTATATACAGTTTTATAACTCTTTGTGCATAATTCCAGATTGCCCTCTAAAATGGTTGGAGCAGTTCACAGTTCTATAAATAGATATTTAGTGTGCCATTTTTCCACATCCCCTCAACATTTGTCATTTTCCCCTATCATTTTAGCCAATCTGATAGGTGTAAGATGATATCTCAAAGTTGTTTTAATTTGGTTTTTCTCTAATCAAGAATAAGTTAGAGAATTTTTTTGTATTATTGTATAGTTTTGATTTCTTCATTAAAAAACTGCCTGTTTATATCCTTTGGCCATTTATTGATGAGGGAATGACTCATATTCTTATAAATTTGACTTAATTCTCTATGTATTTGAGAAATGAGGTTTTTATGAGAAAAAAAATCTTCCTATAAAAATTTCCCTCCCAATTTTCTGCTTTCCTTCAAATCTTAACTGCATTAGTTTGGTTTCTGCAAAATCTTTTTAGTTTAATGTAATAAAAATCCATTTTACATCTCATAATGCTCTCTCATAGGATTATAAATTCTTCCTTTATTCATCGATCTGAAAGGTAAACTATTCTATGCTCCCCTCATTTACTTATAGTGCACCCTTTATTTCTGAACCATGTATTCCACTCTACTCCCTGCTTCCATTTTATGGGTGAGTTTGTCCCATTCAACCTGACAGTCATAATTTTTAGTTGTGATTTTTCCGCCATCCTACTTCCTTCCCTCTCATGTTTATCCTTTCTCTCTCTCTCTCTCTCTCTCTCTCTCTCTCTCTCTCTCTCTCTCTATATATATATATATATATATATATATATATATATATTTTCACCCTCTGTCTCCTCAAAATTGGTTTGTTTCTGACCATTGCCTGTCCTAATATACCTGTTCTTCTCTCAGCCCATCTTCTCCTTTCTC
Organism: Pseudochirops corinnae; assembly: GCA_028646515.1. Taxonomy (NCBI): domain Eukaryota; kingdom Metazoa; phylum Chordata; class Mammalia; order Diprotodontia; family Pseudocheiridae; genus Pseudochirops; species Pseudochirops corinnae. The sequence goes on from CM053590.1 coordinate 39,613,147, forward strand.
TCTTCTCCTACTTCCCTGAAGGGTAAGATGGATGAAAGATTTCTATACCCAATTGAATATGTATGTTATTCCTTCTTTGAGTCACTTCTGATGAGAACAAAGTTCAAGTGTTGCCTGCTACTCTTTATCTTCTTCTCCACTATAAAAGCTCCTTCATATATCTTTTATGTGAGATATTTTAACTGATCATCCCTATCCCTTCCCCCTTCTTTCAGTGTATACCTCTTTCTCACCTAATAATGAGGAAGTTCTTAGAAGTTATAAGTATCATCTTCCCAGATAGGAATGTAAACAGTTTAACCTTATGGAAACGTTTATCATTTCTCTTTTCTATTTATCTTTCTCTAGAGTAATATATTTGAAAACCAAATTTACTATTCACCTCTGGTTTTTTCATCAGAAATGCTTGAAAATTCTCTATTTCATTAAATATCCATTTCCCCCTTAAAGGATTATACATATTGAGATTTTTTGTTTTTGTTTTGTTTTGTTTTTGTTTTGGTAGGTGATTGTAATCCTAGCTCCTCTGCCCTTTGCAATATCATATTCTAAGCCTTCTGATTCTTTAATGTAGAAACGGCCATACTTGTACCATACTTATTGTGCCTCCATGATATTTGAATTGTTTGTTTTTGGCTGCTTGTAATATTTTCTCCTTGACCTGGGACCTCTGAATTTTGGCTATGATATTCCTGAGAGTTTCCATTTTGGTATCTCTTCCAGGAGGTGATTGGTGAATTCTTTCCATTTCTATTTTGCCCTCTGGTTCTAGAATATAAGGACAGTTTTCCTTGATAATTTCTTGAAATATGATGTCTAGGCTCTTTTTATGATGATGGCTTTCAAGTAGTCTAGTAATTCTTAACTCTTTGATCTATTTTCCTAATCAGTTGTTTTTTGAACACAATATTTCATATTTTTCCTATTTTTCATTCTTTTGATATTGTCTTATTTTTATTCTATGTCTCATGTAATTATTAGCTTCCATTTGCCCAATTCTAATTTATATTTTTTTTCAATGAGCTTTTGTACCATCTTTTCCATTTGGCCAATTCTACTTTTTAAAGAGTTCTTTTTTTCAGTGAATTTTTTGCATCTTTTCTTGTTTGGCTAATTCTTCTTTTTAAGGAGTTCTCTTCAGTGGATTTTTGTACCTCTTTTGCCACCTTGTCTATTCTGTTTTTTAAAGTGTTACTTTCTTCAGTATTTCTGCTTCCCTTACCAAACTGTTGAAATTTTTTTCATTATTTTCTGGTATTTCTTTTCCCATTTTTTTTCTTCTTCCTCATATTTGATTTTTAAAATCCTTCTTGAGCTCTTCCAGGAATTTTGTTTGTTTGTTTGTTTTGGTTTTGGTTTTTCATTTTTTTTTAATACCTGAGATCAATGCACATTTTTCTTTGAGGCTTTGCATGTAGCTGTTTTGACATTGTTGTCTTCTTCTGAGTTTGTGATTTGGTCTTCTCTGTCACCATAGTAACTTTCACTGGTCAGGTTTTGTTGTTGTTGTTGTTTGATCATTTTTCCAGCATATTTCTTTATTTTTAACTTTATCTTAAAGTTGTACTCTGCTCCAGGAGTAGAAAGGAGGCTGACCCAAGCTTCAGGTTCTTTGTACTAATATTTGCAGAGCTAGTTCTGAGATTCTGTAAGGTTTTTATTTCTACCAAGGTGGTATGATATTAAAAAAAAAAACTGAAACCAATACTGTTTTTGGCCTGTGCTGCGGTCTGTTAATAACCACAAGCACTCTTTTCTGCCCTAAACCTGTGTCAGGAGTATCTATTCCTTCTAGTGTTCCTCCTTGCTTTGGAACTGCATCCTGAAACTACGTATAGACAATGCCACAGAGTTCTGCTCCCAGTGCCAGAAAAGGGCCCCTGACATCTTTTTCTGATCAATTGTCTGACTCCCTCACCATCTATGGACTGGGAGCTCTGGAAGCCATCACCATAGATTTAGTCATCCACAATTCCTACTGCTGGTATGCTGGTGTACAGTCTATGCTGGTCCTATCTCCAGAGAGACAGATCTTTTCTGTCAAACTTCAAAGTATTCTTGGGCCAGAAAATTGTTTTACCCCATACTTTCTGTTGGTTCTATCAGAATTCAGTTTGTGAAATTATTTTAATGTTGTTTGGAGAGGAATTTGGAAGAATTCATGTCAGTCCCTTCTTTTTCTCTACCACTTTGTATTGGAACCCCCAAGCCACACTCATAAGCATTTACAGAGTTCCTATAATATATCAGGCACTACACTAAACACTTCACAGATTTTTCATTTAATCCACATAACAACCTGTGAGATAGATGCTATTATTATCCATATTTTACATTTTGGTCGACTGAGATAGAAACCATTTAAATGGTTTATTCAGGGGCGGCTAGGTGGTACAGTGAATAGAGCACCAGCCCTGGCGTCAGGAGGACCTGAGTTCAAATCCAACTTCAGATACTTAACACAAAAAACTAGCCATGTGGCCTTGGGCAAGTCACTTAACCCCAACATCCCTACCTTCCCCCCTCCAAAAAAAAAGTGAAAAAAGTAAATTGTTTATTAAGAGTTAACACAACTAGATACAGTTTGAGGCAGGATTTGAACTCAGATATTCCTGACTCTAGGTCCAATACTCTATCCACTGTAGCAACTAGCAGGCATGTGTTGATGTGACAACAGCAGAATGAAGCACATCAGGCAATCAATTAAAATAAAATTATTAAGTATCTACTCTGTGCTAGCAACTGGGGATACAATTTTTTTAAAAAAAAACATCTTTTTGGGGGGAGCATTTACATATATAAATATATAAAAAATAAATTATTTGGGAAGGAGGCAATAGTAGATTGGAGAGACAAGAAATAGGACAGAAGCCTGAAAATGTCTCATACAGAATGATATTTCTGTGAGGGGTTTGGTGGACACTAAGGATTCTAAGAATTGGAGATAAGGATGGAGTGAATTCCAGGTATTGGTGCAAAGGTTCAAAGGTGGGAAATTGAACATTGTATGTAAGGAATGGAAAGAAGACCAGTGTGACTAGACTATAGAAGACAGGAAGGGGAGGAATACAGAAAACAAACAGAAATAGAACCTTGAAAGGTAGTTTCAAGCCATGTTGTGAAGGAATTTAATTGTCACACACAGGAGTTTATGATTGATGCCAGAGATCATAGGAAAACACGGGTGTTTGTGGAGTAGAGTTATGTCTAGAGGCCCCCAAAGTAGGTGATACAATTCCCTGGCAGGTGGGTGCTTTATCAATCCAAGAGGTTATAGTAACCTTGGGTGCAATTGGGGGGAGCAGTGAATAAAAATAAGGGGGTGGTGGAAGCATAAGGAAAGAAGAGAAGAGATGAAAATTTTGAAAAACTATTTGTATGTTTCATCTGTGGTATAACAGAGCTAAAGTCATAGTGATTACATTATTTTCCAGATAAACACCTAAAATGGAAGTTATAACCATTCAGTGGTCAAGTCCACTGACAGGTCATGACAAGCAAATGTTGGCAGGTGAGTGTGTTACGCATTGTCAGGAAGTCCAGCAAACTTTGGCAGCAATATGTGCATGTAGTGACTTGTTTAAAATATGGTTATATGATGCAGTGTTGCATCAACAAAATTTCAATGTGGGAGAAAAACTCCCACAAATTTATAATGAATTATTAAATATAAGATGTGTCACTTAAAATATATTTTATATTTTTTAAATGACACAATTAAAAAACAACAACATTACAGGATTAAGGATTTCCAAGGGGATTCTGAGTAAATTTTTTTGTTTGCAAAACGGGTATATGCTAGATAAGTTTGGGAACCTCTATTTATGTCAGATCTATTCTTTAGAAAAATCAGTTGACAATCACTTAAAGGGTGAATTGGAGAGGGGATAGAGTTGAGGAAATAAGACTGATGAGGAGGTTACTGCATTAATCTAGGAGAGAACTAATAACGACCTGAACTCAAATAGTAGTTGCGTGATTGGAAAAGTGAGTGATGAGAGACAGATTGTGGAGGCAGAATCCACAAGACCTGGTGAATAATTGCATCCTTGGGATGAAGGAGAGGGAGACATCTTTAGGGATACCGCTTTGTACTGAGTCTAATTTATGTGAGGAGTAGTGATTGCATTAAACCAGACTCCTAGTAATGACAATTGGAAAGGACTTCAGAAAGCATTCAATCCAAAGTCCTCATTTTACCAAGAGAAGGGGAATGATTTACTAATCCTAGAATTGAGAACTGTAAAGGATCTGGGAGATCAAAGAGTTGACCCTGTTTATTTTATAGAGGAAGAAATTGAGAAGCCCAATCTTGCACAAGATATGAGTCCAAACTCATTGAATCCAAATGCAGGACTCTGTTCACTAGTCCACTGTCATGTATTGTCTGATCCCTGGCAGGATCATCATGCTGAGAGAAGTCAAGACTAGACCTTGCAAGGGATGACCCGTGTAGCCTATAGTACTATACCTATTAATACAATGGTAGCGGTATGCAATAGCATAAACTGGCTTTCATTTAATATGTGATAATTTGGTTTTCTGGAATGATCACAAGGTCAGAATTTTAGATTTAGAAGGATCAAATGAGTTAGCATGTGTAACAATGCTGTAAACCTTAAAGTGCTATACAATTACTACTGGTAATTATGATTATGATTAATATCCTAGAAGCCATCTGTCTACTGCAGTCTCCTCATCTTATAAGAGAGCTGGGACCCAGAAAGTGACTTGTTCAAAGTTGCCCAGGTCGTAGTAGCAGGGTTGTGAGATTCAATCCCAAACAACAGAATCACACAACCATAAATTTTGAGAGTTATAGGGACCTCAGCAACCATCCATCCAATGCCCTTCTTTTCATAGAAAAGGAAATCAGTAGAATTTAAAGGGGACTTGTCCAAGGTCATTTAAATAATAATAGAACTGGAAGTCAAACCCAAGTCACAGAATTACAGAATTTCAGAGTTGAAATGAACCTTGGTGGGCATCTCGTTTAACTAAAAAATTAAAGGAATCTCCCCTTTTGTCTATATTGACCATCTGGTGATATCCATATGTAGAGTTACCTTTTGATCTGTTGAAAAAGAGTGTTGTGTATTATGACCCAATGAGTTAATTTTATTCTTCTAAGGCCAAACTTGCCTGTTCTTCCAATTATGTTTTGATTTCCTGTTTTCGCATTCCATTTCCCTATAATGAAGGTGACACTTTTTTTTTTCCTTCCCTTCTTCTTTCTAGATGTAGGTCTTCATAGTACTGATCAACTTTGGCCTCTTCAGTATCAGTAGTTGGAGCATAGAATTGTATTATTTTGATATTAAGTGATGTTGAGATTATGACCCAGTACTGCTTTTTTTTCACTCTTTTTATTGAATATGGGGGCCACTCCTTTTCTTAAGGGTTTCTTGCCCACAGTAGTATATGTAGTGATCACCTGTATTAAATTCACCCATTCCCATGCTTTTAAATTCACTGTAGTGTCTCTGGCAGGCATGGCAAACACTTGATGTGATGGGACACAAGAGAGGTAAGCTTTGATATATATTAGGAATCAAATATGAACAAGATTACAAGCTCCTTAAGGGCAGGGACTGTCTTTTGCTATTTTTTATATCTTCACTGCTTAGCACAGTGTTTGACACATTATAGATGCTTAGTAAATGTTTCTTGATTGGATATATATACCCCGAGAATAGTAGTTCACTGACAATCTCTAGGCAGCCACATGTTGATTTCATGGAAGATTGCCTCTCTGCTTGGGGTATCTGTGCTGTTTTTTCATTGCTAGTATAACTGCTGATTATAGTGAAATCCTCAATAGCTGGAATAATTAGGATATAGAAAATTCTAGGAAACTACATTTTCTGATTAATATTTTTTGTGATTCAACCTATATTTAAGCAAAACCAGTCTAGAACATATGTTCTCTTTTCCTCTTTCCTGTGTTAACAAATCTGATCTTATACATAGATTATTCCTCTGATGAGATCATATACGTTTTAAAAACTTAATAAATGGAAGTTATGTTGATGCTTATGATGATGGGGGTCTTGTTCCCTCAGTATCATCATTTGGAACATCAGAAACATGGGAAGGATCACTGACTTGGGAGTCAGGAGTCCTAGATTCAGATCCTGGTTCTAAGACTTAAATTTTCTATATGACCTCGGGCAAATCACTTATCCTCCTTGTCTCAGTTTCCTTATTCATAAAGTAGAGTTAGACTAGGTAGCTTCTGAGACTTCTTCAAGGTCTAAAGCTGTGACTCTATAATCAGTTCTTATTATATAAGATTCTAGGTATAAATGGAGAAAGCCAAAGGTGCATGAAAAATGAGTACCCAGGGCATAGCCTGGATTTTCCAACTTGTTTTCTGAATCCCCTTCCTGTATCAATTTTTTTATTATCTATTACTTTGGAAAAGTGAAAAATACTATTTACTGAACATTATGGTTAATAAAATGTTTTAATAAGAAAATGATCATACAAATTAGAAGAGTTTAAATAAATATTTTGTACTTTCAAATGAGCTCTCCTAATTAACCTTAAGCTTATCTTGGAACTGTGTTTTCTTACCTCTGAATTTCCCCGAGGACTTAAACAAAAACCCATTAAAATTATTTTCCAAGCAGCTTATGGGACCACTTTGTACTTCAGATGTCTAAGAGTTCATTTTTGACATGTATTAGTCTTAATTTAACAATGTCATGGAACCTTTAAATATTTTTTATTTGAGAACTCCAGGTCCATTTTGATTAATGTATGAAGCTTTTTTTAAATTTTATTTTACCCACACACAATGATAGGAGGTCATAAAGCATAGAATGCCATTGTTGTTAATGTTGCTGATCCTTCATTCTTGAAGAGGACCAATGACATCTTGAAGGTGACACCTTGAATTTCCACTGGATTGTATTTAAGTGAGGAAGACCTGTGCAAAGTCATCAGCCTCACTCACTGCTCAAGAATCATTGGAATCCAGTGGCAAGACATGAGTCAAGATAACTGGAGATGGTCCAGGTATAGGCTGATAAGAGTGCTGGACTTAGAATCAGGAAATCCTGGATTCCCATACTGTCTCTTACACTACCTAGCAGTGTGACTATGTGCAAGTCATTGAATGGGCTCCTTTACTTTTGAGTTTCCTCATCTCTAAAATGTCTCATTCATATACACACCTGAGATCCATTAGGAAGTATTTATTAAGCACCTACTGTGTGCTAGGCACCATGCTTTACTCTAAAGACAGAAAGACAGTATGGAGTTCTCTCTGCTCTCAAGGAGCTTAGGTATCTTTCACATTTGTTGCTTCTGCTTGTCTGTCCTGGAAATAGGCTTTCACTATCACCAAATTCCTTTGAGATTTGGGGATACTGTCTAGAGAGTGAATATTATCTCTACTTTTGCAGTTGGAAAGATAGCAGACCCCAGCCCAGCATGTGCTATAAATGTTTAATAACTGGATCTCAAAAGAAAAAAAAAGTACTTGTGACACACTTTAAGTTTAATCATTAACATTTATGTCATGCATTATTAACATTTTCTCCATTACTTTCTTAAGTCTAGACAATTATCAAACTAAACCCTGATTTGTAACTGGCTTCAGAGGTATAAGTACTTATGCTGAAAAGTTAACTGTGGGCTCTGGTATGCTATAATAAGAACTGGCCATAGCATAACCCTGGATGAGGAGAGGGTGTAATGCCAAGCAAAGGCCACTTCCAAGGTTCAGATTACCAGCATAGTAAACCCCATTTATTCAGCAAACATTCACAGAACAGAGAAAGTCAAAATACAGTGTAACTTGTTGCTTTAGCAAGTATGTTCTCAATTCAATCCAGGTACTATTCCACCCATAGACAGTACATTCATTTAGTCAGTCAAAGTCTCTCCTCTCAAATGGAGATTAGTCTCCAACCCTAAACAAAGTACATTCATTTGGTCAATCACAGAGCACCAAAAAAAAAAAAAAAAAAAAAAAAAAACTCAAAGGCTTCCCACCCCTGAATCTTATAAGGGGCAAGAGTACACAAAAGGCCATCCACCCTTAAGTTAAAAGGTTAAACTCAGCATTGAAGACCCAAGGAAAGGTCCTTCTTTCATCTTCACTCGAGGTGAGCCCTCAGCAATCTCAGTTCCTGGGAAAACAAGGCTCAACAAAGCGATAGCCAGTGTCCTCATCAAGTCACTCTCTGCCTGGAGAACAGTCCCAGAACCCCTGAAAACATCAGCAAGGCCCTCTTCCAGGATTTCTGTGCAGGTACCACAAGAAAATCTTCCTTCAGGGCTTCTGAACCAACAGCCAGGTTCCAGGACCTCTACAACAGCAGCACTGTCCTTCATCATCAGGTGAATCTGGCAAAACCACATCAAAACAGACAGACAAAATACCGGCATCACAGGCATGCCTCCTCAGTCCTTGGCAGTTCCAGGTGGCAGTTCTCAAAAGTCCTGGGCAGCTCCAACAGGCTCTCAGCAGTCTTTCTCTCAGCTACTTAGGCTCCACAATGCTGGATGCTGCTCTGCAAAAGTCCTTCTAGCCTTCTCTAGGCTTGGGCCTCTCTCCCAATTCATGGCTCCTCCCAGTTCAACCCTCTCTCTTCATGTCAACATGTCCATCCCACAAGTGGGATTCACAAGCTCTGGGTTTTAATACTCAACCCAAAACCCAAACCAACACAGAAGCATCTCCAAATTCCATTACCCATACAGAGGGTGAGAAGGAAGGGAAGGCATCCTTTTTCTCAAGAATAAACTCTCCTTATTTCACACAATGCTTTCAAAATATATTCTGGATTGATGAAAATATTGTCAAGACATTTTTGTAACCGATGGTAACCTTAAGGAAGGTTACTTTTATTCTCTCTTCAAATGAGCATTTACTAAACTCAGAGAAAAGACAAGATAGAATCATAGCTATAGAGCTGCAAGTGTCCTTGGAAACCATCTAATACAACAGCCTCATTTTGCAGGTGAGGAAATTAAGGTCCAGGGAGGGTAGTTAGTTTGCCCAAAGTTACACATCTAGTGAGACTAAGGATACTAAAGATAGATCTTTTTAAAAATCCACTGCTCTTTCATTCCTAATCTTTTCTTTCTCTTAATATCTGAAATGGGATAACTGGATCAGTGAATGTGACTGGGAGAAGAGGAAAATTAAAAAGAGAACCTGGAATGTTATGGAGCAGAGCAGAAGTATCAATATTGAATTTGAAAATAGCCTGAGAAAAGACCAAATAATCCTCTGTAAGCTGTTGTCAAGTATATCCTGATTCAATTTTAACTCTCCTCACTCTGTCATGAGACAGCATGGAAATTGTGGGCTGGCTACATCAGGTACTCAGTGCTCTGTGTCTTGTTTTTCTTCAAGTATATGCATGGTGCAATCCAGAGGGAAAGCACATGTTCATTTGTAGAAGGTAAGGATCATGATGGAGACCAAATAGGAGTAGCAAGCAACCTCAGAAGGGACACTGTGCTGAAATTAGGTAGAGCAAGGTAGAGAGAGAATAAGAAAGATGGCCTTTGACAAAAATAGCAACCAAGTATTGATTAGAAGCTGTAGATCTTTTTCCTCTGGAGATCTGTTTATTTTGGCATTGAAATCCCTCTATAGTTTCATATATCTACCTGTCCTTTCCTTCCTCCATCCTTCCTTCCTTCCTTCCTTCCTTCCTTCCTTCCTTCCTTCCTTCCTTCATTCCTTCCTTCCTTCAGCCCTTCCTTTATCTCTTCCTTACTTCTTTCTTTTTCTCTTTTTTCTTTCTTTCCTTCCTTCTTTTCTACTTCTTTTCTTCCTTCCTTCCATTTCTCTATTTTTCTATCTCTCTGTCTGTTTGTCTATCTACCTATCTACCTACCTATCTCTCTGACTGTCTCTATCTGCGTGCCTGCCAGTTAATTTATCATTGGAGTCATGGAAGTAGAATAGAGCTGAAACATAAATAATGCTATCTTAGGATAGTGTTAATTCTTCACGATAGATAAATCCCAGGACTAAAGGTCTTAATGTGAGGACCATTATAGCTATCTCTGAGACTTGGTGAGACAAGTAATGTCATAAATAGCTTTTGAGTAAAGATAAAAGGAAACAGAAAAGAAGTCACATCACGGTGGGAATATTCAATGCCGTTCCACAAACATATTTAAGTGTGTATTGTTTAAAAGGAAGCTAAGATACAGAGACAAAAAAAGGAAACAATCCCTGCCTTTATACTTCCATGGAAGTGAGGATATTTAGAAACACAACATATGCAGGTAAGTATAAATAAATATAAGTATATACATACAAAATATTACAAATTATTTGTAAGGGGCAGAGAATACCAAAAACTGAGGAGGGGGCAGATTTTCAAGAACTGTCTTCTTGTTTTCCCATCCTCCTCGTCTCACATCACTGAGATATCTTCTCATACTATCTCCTTTACCCCCTGTTGCATGAAGAGGTGGACCTTGTCCTTTCCAAGACACACCCCTCTCCCTGCACCTTTGGTGCTGTTCTTTCCTACTTTTTTCAGCACATTGATTCCATTATATTCTCCACTCTCTTACTAATCTTCAAAGTTTCCCTCTCTACTAGTTACTTCTCTGCTGTCTACAAATCCTCTATGCCACTCCTATCCTTAAGTAAAACAAAATAAAACAACAAAAAACCTCATTTCCACACCAGCTATCATACTAGATTTCTCCTCTCATTTGTGACTGTACTCCTAGAGGAAGCCATCTATAACTGGTGATTCCTCTCTTTTAAACCCTTGGCAATTTGACTTTTGATTTCATCATTCAAATCACAATACTCTCTTTCTTCTTGCTTAATTGCTAAGCCTAAAGGTCTTTTCTCAGTCTTCTATTTCTTGACTTTTTTGGTTGCCTTTGACAAGGTTGGTTATACTTCATATGTCTTCATATACTTTTCCTTCTCTAGTTTTTTTTTTTCCCCCCTGGGGTGGTGATGGTGGTTCTTGGTTCTCCTCCTACCTTTGTGGTTTTTCTTTGCTGAATCTTCTTCAGTTTCTACCCACTGTAACTTTTGGGTGTCACCCAAGGTTCTGTCCTGGAGAATCTTATTTTCTCCCTATATATGGTCTCACTTGATAATCTCATCAACTCCTATGGTTTCAGTTACCATCTCTTTACAGATGATCACTGGATCTGTTTATCCATTTCTAACCTCTATCCTGATTTACAGTCTGCTATTATATATCACCTATTGCAAAACCCCAACTGGATATCCCATGGACGTTTCAAAGTCAACATGCACAAAACTGAAGTCATTATCTTCCCTCTCAAGTCCTTCCCTCTTGTCAATTTCTCTATTACTTTTGAGAGTACCCCTATCCTCCTAGTCATTTATTCTCTCAACTGTCGTTCTGTCCCCAGTTGCTTGTTTGCACTCATCTCACTTTATCTAATCTTTGTCAAATCTTACCATTTAAACCTTCACAACATTTTTTGCCATACTTTCCCCTTCTTTCTATTCACATGGTTCCCACCTTAGCCTTAATTATATTATGCCTGGAATATTTCAATAGCTTCTGGATGGTCCCCTTTTCCCAAGTCTTAAAATGACTACCTCCAGTCTCTCCCAACTCAAATCTTTTCTCCATTCAGCTCCCAAAGTAATCTTCCTAAAATGAAGGTTTGACTATACCACCCCTTACTCAGTAGACTCTAGTGTCTGCCTTTTAACTATAGTACTACATATAAAATTCTGTTTGACCAGTCCCTCCAACTCCTGACTCCCTGCCTTTTCACTGGCTGTTCTCTAAAACTTGAATGCTTTCTATCCTCACTTCTGCCTTCTATCTTTCTTCAAGGACTATTTCAAACCCTATCTTCATCAAGGGGGCTTTCTTGGTCCTCTTCTCTCCAAAGCTAATGTCTTCCCTCCAATTTGCTAGGTATATACTTTGTGTGTTTTCATTGTGTCACCAACAGTAGGGTATGAGCTCTTCAAGTGCAGGGACTGTGCATTTGCCTTCTTTTTATATCCTCAGTTCTTCACCCAGTGCCTGGCAAAGAATAAATTTCAATAAATGCATTATGACTAACTTCCTGTTGTTAAAATATGCTTGCCACTTGTATAACTTTGGTGCCTCAATATTCTCATGTTTAAAATGAGGGGCTGGAATAGATGGTTTCTAAAATCCTTCCTTCCAGCTACAAATTCTTTGATTAAGTAACTCTGTATATACCCTGCCTTCAATTTTAGACTTGAAGAGAGTCAAGATGTAAGAGGTCACAAAAAAGCTCTGTGGGATCCTGTAGTTTGAAACACCTCTCTCCTTTAGATAAAGAAGGGTAGAAGGCAGAAACCAAAATAAAAGTCTGATGATGTAGTTTCAAATGAAGAAGAAGAAGAGGAGAAAGAAGAGGAGGAGGAGGAGGAAGAAGGAGAAGACTAAGAGGAAGAAAGAAAAAAAAGGAAAGAAAAAGAAGAAAGAGAGGAAAAAAGGAAGGAAGGAAGAAAGGAAGGAAGGAAAGAAGGAAGGAAGGAAGAAAGGGAAAAGAAAGAGGAAGAAAATTTGAAGTGATGTATGTGTGTACAGAGGGAACTCATCAGGAAGCTCAGATTTCTGAAAAACAAAAAATTTCCAAATATGCTTTCAAATGGCTGTTGAAGAAAATGATACTAACTAAGACGGTGAAAGTGTACCCCCTTAGCTTAATGAGTTGTTTATCTTGTTTTTCCTATGAGTGCCTTAGCACCACAGGCTCATGAATTTAGATTTAGAAGGAACCTTAAAGACCATCTAGTCCAATTCCATTATTTTAACTGAGGCCCAGAGAAGTTGTGACTTGCTCAAAGTTACACAGATAGTAAGACCAAAAATGGTAATTGACCAAGTTCTTCTGACTTTCTACTACTCAGAGGAATTGCGACTGGGATTACTGAAAGAGCTTGCAAATGTATACAGGAGAAAGGTCAGAGTACCAGCCATGAGTAAGCATCCTATTTTTACAATGGGGGAGGGGGAAGTGGGGAAAGTGGATTCTTCAAATAGTATTTTGACAATGTCTGCGGGAGAAACTTGAGAAAATACTGCTAAAGGTGTGTGAAAGTCTTGCAATAGAAGAAGTAATCCCTAGGAGTAGTCATGCCATACTAACCTCATTGATTAAGTTGATAGGGTTGCTAGAAACACGGATCACAGAAGTGGCATAGACTTCATTAGATTCTGTCTTCATTCTCCACCTAATTGAATGCCCCCAGCTTCTTCACATATTTTTTTTTCATCTTTTTTTCTTCCTTGGACTCCCCTATTCTTTTAAGAAACATTTGATTCTCAGTGAGGGCTGGAAACTGGAAATGTATCTCTCTAGCACTTCTCCTGTTATCTCTGGTGAAAACTAACATACTTACGGATCCATGGGTGCTACTTCATAATAATATTGATAATACCTAACATTTATCAAGCACTGTAAGATTCACAAAGCACATTAGCCTCATAAAAGCCTTGCAAAGTAGGTGGTATTTTGTAGCACCTAGAAAATAGGTACATTTTGTATCTTTTAATACTTTTCTAACTGCTTAGCTCTCTATCCTCAACAAAACAATGCACATTTAACAGAAGAAAATGAAGGAGAGTTTGACTTGCTTAGAACAAAACAGCTAGTATCTGAAGCAGGATTTGAAGTCAGGTTTTCCTGACTCCTAACCCAGCACTCTCTCCACTATATCACTAGCTGCTTAGTATAATGCACTGGTAGAAGTACAGATGTAGCCCCTTATTTTCAGCTCATTGAAAAAGTCATGTTACCCTCCACACGTGCTTGAAGTGATACCCTCAATCCTTTCTCTTTGCTTGATAACTGTTTTTTCATCGTTTTTTATTTCTTTGTTTGTTTTTGGCTCACTCTCATGCTAGAGTGTATTATGAAACGGCTTTTGTGCCATTCTGGTTCTGAGTTTCTCCTGAAGGTAAGCTGATCAGGGCATCTGACTGAAGCATCCTTTGGTTAGGGTACTTGTGCTGCCTTTCTTGCCTTAGGGACCATAGAGCATGCTCAGCTGCTTTTTGTAGTTAGATCCTGCCATGTCCTGAGGCAGACAGAAACAAAAAGAAGTACATTCGGTTATCTAATTAAATATTTATACTGTTTGCCCTTTTTCCCAATTAACAGATTTCTTTTCTGGCTATTAGGCTCTCTGTCCCTAACCTGGGGCAGGGGAAGGGAGAGAATGTTTATTTATTATGTGGAAGACAGCACCCAGAAGCAATCAGAATCTAATCTACAAGGAGACATTCAGTAACAGTTAGGATGGTCGATTCATTTCCTGGGTTTCCTGACAGCCTAAGTTTTAGATATCTCCTAATACTTTCCTGGCTACGTATCTCTCTTTCCCCACCAAAAAAAGAAAAACTAAACAAAAAACACAGAAACAAAAACAACATAGGCACAAATCTAAATTTGCTCTGTGACAGGTCTATTTGCTATTTTACAAAATGTTTTGTTTTGTTTTACTTTCCAATTCTTATATCAGATTATCTGCCTTCTCTCAGATCAAGGGTGAGGAACCTGAGGCCTTGACACCACATATGGCCTTCTAGGTCCTTGGGTGGGGCCTTTTAACTGAGTCTAAGTTTTACAGAACAAATCCTTTTATTAAGGGGATTTGTTCTGTGAAGTTTGGATTTAGTCAAAGGGCTATACTTGAGGACCTAAAGGGCCACCTGTGGCCTCAAGGCCACAGGTTCCCCACCCTTTCTCAGATCCTTGATAAGTGAAATTACATATGAAATTCTCAAGTCTTGCATTTCATACTAGAAATACAGGCTCCTATGATATTTATAAGAGTTCTTAATAATTATATGCACACTATATTTCACAAATAATTTAATTATTGTTTAAAATTGATAATTCTAATACACTTTTGATATCATAAATGGCTGAAATTTCCAAATTTGTGAAATGTTCTAATGAGAGATAGCATGATGTAGCAGCTACAGGCTGACGTTAAAGCCATGAACATCTGAGTTCCTATTCTGCTGACAACAAGAACTGTGTGACCACGGGCAAGACAGTCTCTCAGTGCTCGGCACAGAGCTAATACTCTTAGGTAGTAGACAAGGTATCTACTTGCATTGATAGAAGGAGTTTCCTCACCTGGTAGTTTCCTAGGCTAAAGGAATAAAAATGCCAATACCTACCCTAAGTCCCTTAGCCTTAGTAATATCAGTCTAAGGGGGTAAATGCCTCTTTACAATTCTCAATTATTCTCTACTTCCTTCCTGCTCTAAATTCTCTACTCAAGTCATTTCTTGATACTCTGTCTTTTGCTTATGCAATTTTGTTTTTGCATGGAATGCATCATACATATTTTAGTCTATCTTTATTTAATTTATTCCTGGTCATGGGGATCTGATAGGAGAACTTTGCCTTGTAATCAGGTCTCTAAGATACTTCTTGTCTATTTCTGCATCATGTTGACCTATCCCATCTTTCCTTTCTGTGTTATCTTCTCTGTATTACAATGTAAGTTCCTCCCCCCACAGTTGCTACACTCTTTGTACTTTTCTAGTGCCACAACTTTTAGCCAAAGAGATTTTAAAATGGAAAAGGTCCTATACATGCAAAATGTAGTGAAAGATAGTAGAGAGATTCTTGTCGGTTGGGCAGTGGTTGAACAGATTATGGTAAATGAATATAGTAGAATACTATTCTGTGATAGGAAATGAACAGATGATTTTGGGTAAAAAAAAAACTCAAAAGATTCATGGACTGATATATGGACTGATAGAAAGTGAAGTGAGCAGACCATAAGAACAAGGAATACTATAGCATCAACACTGTAAAAAGGAATACTTTTGCAAGACTTAAGAGCTCAGATCAATGAGATGCAGTCATGATTCTAGAAGATCAATGATGAAGAATGTTACCCACTTCCTAAAAGAGAGGAGATGGAATAATACAAAAAATGACATATATTTTGGGACATGGCCAATACAGAAATTTGTTTTGCTTAATCATGCTTTTTTTTTTTTTTGAGAGGAAATGGGAGGAAATGAGAGAAAAAGAAAAATGCTTCAAAAATGAAAAAAATATAGTTTTTTTTAAAAAAAGAATTCAAGTGTCGCAAGGACAGGAACTGTCTTACTTTTTTTTTTCTCCTCTCCCCTGCACTTAGCACAGTGTCTTTTCTACACTGAGCACTTAATCAATGCTATCTATCTAACTAGATATGTCAGCTCTTAACACAACCAATTCGATCCTTACTTAAATACCCCCCCCCCTTTTTGAAGGGGAAAGGGACTACATTACTATTTAATGGAATAATCTGTTTCCCAAATCATCTCTGAGGACTTCTCTTTTTCTAGAATGATAGGGTAACTGAGGGCATTTCTCAGGAATTTGCCCTTTAAAAAATATTTTCTTCTTTTAAAAGTAGTCTGCCTTTTATAATACTCCCCTAAGCCAATCCAATTTGAATTGCTATTTGGAGAGGATAATTATATGAAACTTCACTGGAGTTTGGAGCTATGATACAGCCATTTAATAAGACTTAAGGTATTTAAAAGGGCCATATTCATTCAAGGACACCCTGAATCAAGTTTTGTAGTTCCAAAGGAAACATTCCTCTATCTGTGTAATGCCTTAATTATTTGAATCATTTTATCATGGTCATCATTGACATGATCCTTCACCTTGACAGTCTTATACTCTTTGCCAAACTGAAGGTGTTGTTATGTTTTGAACTTAATAGCTATATCATTCATTTTCACACTTGCTTTACTCAGTTCATCTGAGTCTTTCGGTGATAATGTCCTAAATGTGTTTTTTTCCAAACCATCAGATTTTTTTTTCTCTGTGAATGTTTAAAGAAATGATATTGTATAGTACTTCAGAGCACTAGCTTTAATCCTTCTCAAAGGCAACTGCAAGATATATTTCCTTTATCAGCCTTCTTTAGTTAATCTTCAGTTTCCATTTTGCTATATTAGGAAATAAAATCCTTAGCAGAGTGGCCTTCAGAAGGAATGCCTGGAACATCTTTGTGAAGGTAAGAGAAGAGTTTGTTACCTTCTCTCCTTGCATTGTTTTTCCCCCCTGCTTTTTTTTTTTTTTTTGTGCAGCAATTGCCAATAAAAATGAATCTATGCCATAAAGAAATACTCCACAGTGAAAGATGACTGAAAATCAAATCATCAGCATTTATTAAATATTAAATATTATCAAGGGACTATGCTAAGTGCTGGAGACACAAAGAAAAGAAAAAGTAGTCTTCCCCTCAAGGAACTCACAGTCAAACAGGGGTGAAAACTGGGAAACAAATACATACATACATACATACATACATACATACATACGTATGTATGCACACAAGTATGTACACATACACATATATATTTATATTGGAGCTAAATTGGAGATAATCTCAGAGGGAAATCATGACGATTAAGGAGAAGCAGGACAAGCTACTTGTGCAAAGTGGGATGTTAGCTGAAATGTGAAAGAGTCTGAGGAAGACCAGATGAAGAAGAGCTAGGGAGGGAGAGCATCCCAAGCTTGTGAGGTACTTAATGAAAAGTCAGGAAATAGACAGGTGGTAGTCTTGTGTGAGAAACAGGACAGAAGGCCAGTGTTACTATGTCATAGAATATATGCAGAAAAGTATAAGAATTCAATAAGTAGGAAGGGAAATTAGATTATGAAGGGTTTTAAAGGCTGAAGAGAATATTCTGTATTTGACCTTGGAGATAACTGAGAACCACTGGAGTTTGAGTAAGGGTGGGACAAGATCAGACCTGCACTTTAGGAAGATCACTTTGGTAACTTTAGTGGAGGATGGAATGGGGTAGAGGTAGACTGGAAGCAGGGAGGTCTACCAGAAATTTCTTGCAATAGCCCAAGCGAGAGGTGATAATAGCCTGGACAAGGGTGCTGGTAGCATCAGAGGAGAGAACGACCAATAAAAGAGGTGCCTTGAAGGCAGAATTGAAGGTAGGCCATGGCAATACATTGGAGAGAGGTATTGGTAAGAGAAAGTGGGGAATCAAGGATGACAATGAGGTTGCCATTCTGCGTGGAATCAAGTCCCACCCTTGCCTTGCCTGGGACAACTGCCCTAGTGGTTGTGTCTCTTTCAATTTGCTACTAGTCTGATAAAAACAATGTAAAACTCACTTGGGATTATTTCCCCATGTGAGTAGCACTAAATGTTCCGAGGACAGGAATTCTAGCCCAGGAATCTTTGGGTTTCCTATAGTCCTACCACAAGTGCCTTGCCCATAACAGGAGCTCAATTAATATTAATGGCTATGGGATGGCATATATGACAACAGTATGGTCAACAACAGAAATAACAGACACAGTCCAGATGCTTGCAGCTGTCTGGGTGTTTGTTGTCATGCAAACCAAGGCTTTCTAGTTGGAAGAGGATTTTTCCATTTTCTCTATAGCCTCTGTCTTGTCTTCTCTATAGTCCCTACCAAACAGTAGAATCAGATGCCATGCTCTGTTTTAGGGGATGGTCCACATAGGGCCTTCCACCTAATAGGTGATAAATAAATGTTTGTCAAATGACAAACTATCACATACTTTTTACCTTGACCATTGACTGTCTCTGATCAAGGAATCAGGAAAAGTCAAGTAAAACTGTGCCTCATACATGTACTAACTCAGCATTCCTGGACAAGTCACTTAACTTCTCTCAGTGTCTCTTTTCTCATTTACAAAATGAGGGAGATAGATACAAAGGCCTGTGACACATCTTATAGATGTAAAACCTGTGATTCTGTGATCCTAGGGATAAAGATCTGGTAGCATCTATCTGATCCTGGAACCTGGCATTCAATTTCCTTTTCATGAGGATAAGAGATTAAGACCTAGTCCTCTTTGAGTTTATTAAAGGCATCTCTATATTCTCTTGTTTCTTGGCAAAGTGGTGAAGTAGATATTGTCCCCACTTTACAGATGAAAAATTGAAGGTGAGTGAGGTTAAGTGACTTGCCCAAGCTCACACAGTCCTTAGTGTCTGAGACAAGATTCAAAGTAAAATGTTCCTGACTCCAAGTCTATAAAATCTACTGCTTCACATCACTGCTTAGTGACACATACTCTGACTTCATAGGAAGATAACACTGTCTGCAAGAAAGATTTTAGGAAGGGGCTGGTAGACCTAGTTTTCTTATCTGTAAAAGTAGGGTGTTGGACTAGTTGCCTTCTGAGAATCCTTTCAGCTCCAGATCTACAATCCTATTCTTTTTTTTTTAGGGTGAGATAATATTTTATTTTATTTTTTTTTCAGTCATCAAAACTGCTTGGTACTACTTAAGGAATAGAGTAGTGGATCAACGGAATAGATTGGGTACAAAAGACTCAGTAGTCAATGATTATAGTAATATACTGTTTGATAAGCCCAAAGACCCCAGTTTTGGGGATAAGAATTCACCATTTGACAAAAACTGCTGGGAAAATTGGAATATAGTATGGCAGAAACTGGGCAT
>CM053590.1:39640357-39664712 GCA_028646515.1 Pseudochirops corinnae
TTTAAAATTTCTAGTATATCTTACATATGGGATGGGCCATAGAGACTATTTGAGAAAAATACGTCTGTCATCTTTATATGGAGGCTAATCATTTCATAGAAATGGGATTTTCTCTCTGAGCACTTGGGATGGGAAATGTGTTTTAATGCCAAACATCTTGCCTCACTTCCCCATCACAGATATGCAGGAATAAAGTTACATTTTGATGCTTTATAATTTAAGTTGACATAGAAAGAAACGGGAGAGTTTTGCATAATTGATTCATCCATGCCAAAGGGAATTGGAACTCAAGATTTCAAATGTTAGATTAAAAAAAAAAAAAACCAGTGACAAAACTATTGCCTCTATACATGAGGGAGAAAACAACCCACAACACATGATTGAAATAAATAGTGAAAGACATATATTCATATGCACATATCTATGCAAATTAATGGTACATTAAATTTTTCTTCATTCAGAAGCTAAATGTTTGGGAACTCAAATAGACTTTTAGGTTCATTAGTTATTGTTTTGGTACATTTTGTACTATCCTTTTATAAGTACAAGAGAAATGATGAGTAAACAAACTGAGATCTGGGATTTCATTTATTTATTTATTTTAAATAACAAATCCCAGGCTAGCAAGTAGCGCCCATTCAACCCAACCTCCTGTACCACAGGTCCAAAATCTTTGAAGATGAGCCTTCATTTTGCCTTGCCTGGAACCAGGCCTCCCCACAGCATCTTTCCTGCGTTTCTAGTCATCATCTTCATCTGTCCCTTCTCTACTATCCCCGTTCCCCTCTCATCATAAATTCTGCCCCTGAGTCACAGTTCCCCACGCTGGTAGTAAAGCTTTTTTTTTTTTTTTTTTAGTTTGTGTTTTTTTTTGCTTTTTTTGGAGGGGGAATTGGAGTTAACTGACTTGCCCAAGGTCACACAGCTAGTAAGTGTTAAGTGCCTGAGGCTGGATTTGAACTCAGGTTCCAACTTCAGGGCCAGTGCTCTATTCACTGTGCCACCAAGCCTCCTCATTGTTTTTGCCTTCTCTTGCCTCTTTGGAGGCATCTTCCACCTCCCAGCTATCTTTACAGCACATGCTTCTATCCTCACCTTTTCTCTCTTCTCATGCTCTTCTTTAAGCATTTTCTTCCCCTGTGAGCAAGAACCATCTTGCTTGCTTATATGTATATCTTGATCACTTAGTGTAATGTCTGACCAAAAACTTAATGCAGCTGATAAACATCTGTTAAGTTTCTACTATATACTTCACATACAGTCATCTAGGTGGCACAATGGATAGAGTACTGGGCCTGGAATCAGGAAGACCCCTCTTCATGAGTTCAAATCTGGCCTCAGATGCTTGCTAGCTATGTGAACCTGGGCAAGTCACTTAACCGTATTTGCCTTAGTTTCTCATTTGTAAAATGACCTGGAGAAGAATATAGAAAACCACTCTAGTATCTTTGCCAAGAAAACCTCAAATGGGATCATGAAGAGTCAGACATGACTGAAAAATGACTCAACAACAACAATGAACATCACAAATTTTTTAAATCCTTTCTATGCTTGATTTTCCAAGGTTTCATAGCATTTTTGGCTTTATTTCTTCTCCAACAAACATTACTGAGTACCTCCTATGTACTTAGTACCTACCATGCTAAAGGAAGATGGCTTAAACAAGACATTGGACCTTCCTTCAGAGAGTTTAGAGTATAATAGGGAGATGATAAACAAATGCATCACTAGAAAAGATCTGGTGCTAAGTATTGAAGAGGTAAAGGCAAAATGTAAATCAGACCACACTCTCAAGCAATTTATAATCAGGGAAGAAAAGTTACAAAAGCACAGAAATCTATATAGCACAAATGACATGTGAGATATGTTTTGTGCAATGAGGGTGCAGCAGATGGCGACACTAGAGAAGGAGATGGCATTTGAACTGGGCCTTGAGGATGGACAAGTTTTCAACAGGCAGAGATTATAATGAAGGACAGTATTCCGTACAGAAGAAACAACACCAACAAAGAGAGAGAAAAAGGAATTTTAAAATGTTTTCAGGAAATTTTGCATTTTAGAGGTTGGACCTAATGTAGAATTATCTATAAAGTGTTGAAGGTAAGTATGGAAAAGCTGGTCCCAGGGCCAGAAGGGCCTTGAATGAAATGATAAATGAATGTAATACCACAGATCTAACCTGTCCTGCACAAATGAGAATTTTGCTATATTCATAAAGTACTTCAATAAATAAAATAATCACAATCATAATAATACTAACAACTCAAATTTATATAATGCTTTAAAGTGTTTACAAGATACTTTCTTCACAATCCTATAAAACAGCTGGTCCAGACATTACTCTCCCCATTAAATAGAAGAAACTGAGGTTTGTTAGTGATAATAATAAAACCTGACATTGACATATGATTTTGAGATTTACAAAGCAATATGCATGTCATCTAATAATAATCCCCTGATAAGTAGATTTCATAGGTATTATTGAACACATTTTAGAGACAGAAAAATATATGAGACACGGAGATATTCTCCACCCATAATCTCTTGTGATCACAGAGCTCATTAGTATTTGAGCCAGGACTTGAACCTTGATTTTCAGAATTCTAGGTGCAATGCTTTCTTCCCAAAGGGATACCTTAGTTAGTCCCTCTCCCTAAATGAATACAAAGAATATTATGCATTTCTTCCTCTCTACAGTACATTGGCTATATTATGTATTATTTTATAGACTACATGTGCATGTGCATAATACAGAGGTTTTATGCCAGTAATCTTTCAAAGATAACCATTTTGGGGAATCACATTGAAACAGTATGATTAAATACATGTATATGGAGAGAACCTTCCAAAAATGAATTTTTATTAAAATATTAAATGACTAAAATAATATATGTGTGTGTATGCACATGTATAAGTTGACTTCATCAGCTGTGCAAATTGAACATCTCCCAGCCCTTGCCATGATACAATGAGAACCAAACAATCCTGTCAGAGAATTAGCTTGCATCGTGGCAGCTTCACTTTTATTTTTAATAACCATCCAAGAAGCCCGTTGCCTGGTTACCATCTTCATTTTGTGCTGCGATCTAAAAACGTCTCTGCAGCCAGAAGTTTTCAGTGAGCTGAACACCTAAACTTATGCAATCAAACATCTATAATGATTCAGAATATATTTTACCAAAATGACATTTCTTTTCCCTCCTGATTACAGATTCAGGCAACACCCAATTTGCTGAAAAGAATTAACCAGAACACTAAAGAACACAATGAATTTTCTCATGCAGATCTCGGTTGATCTGCCACACAAATATTAGGAAGAAGAGCAGTACAAAGAAAACACACACACACACACATACACACACACACACACACACACACACACACACATACACACACACACACACACACACACACACACACACACCTCATATTTCAATTCCCATGGAAACTTGCCAGTCCCAAAAGTTCTGGAGAACACAAAATGCTTGACACGGTATTTAAAACCAAGTCATAAAATGTCATGGAAAAGACAGCTTTCACTGTAGGTTTTGAATGGAAATGTCTGAAATTCCAGTGTCCCAGACCCATTCTACCAAGTCAGGTGATCCCGTCAAGAACAAATCAGGGTGGGAGAAGTGGTGATATAAAGGAGTTTCACCATTCTATTTAATCAATAGCTATTGACATTTATACATTTCACACACTGCAATAAAGCCTTTGATCTTAGTCCACCAATTCAGATTAAGATCAAAAAGTCCAGCTGATCAACTCTGATGATATCAGTGATAAGTACTTTGATATTTAAAATTATCTTAAAGGACTTTTTTTTTTTCAATTTTCTTTGGTTTGGTTGGTATCACAGAGATACAAATTCAGACAGCTGCCTTTATGCTCAATAATAGAATTCTTTTACTTCAATCTGACTGATATAACAAGTTTAATGTGTTAAACATAGAGAGATGTAACATGTATTTTATTGTTCTCTGCATGGTGTTGCAATCAGTGAAATACTGACAGTATTGTCTGAGTAGCAGCCATACTTATAATTCTTTTGTACTAAGCAACATAAGATTTTAAGATCACACACAGATTTAGAGTTGGAATGGGCAGGCATCCCATCAATCCTCTTTTTAAGCAACAGTAATAGTGGGGACAACTTTGTCCCTGCTAATCAGGTGAATGAACTTTGGCACACTGACTTATCTTAATAAAAAGTTTGAAGCAGCTCCTGGACCTTTTAGCAATATTGGTATGTGTGTCTAGCTCTGTGTGTATGTGTGTGTATGTGTGTGTGCATGCACATGCATTCCCTATTAAAGTATTTTAATTTCTACTCTGAAATTCATAGGAACAAGGGGAACTATTCACCAAACAACAATAAATAGTTGACATCTATATAGTGTTTTAAATTAGTAAAACAATTTATAGACATTATCTCATCTAGGTGGAGCAGTGGATAGAAGCCCAGAACTTGGAGTCAAGAAATCCTGAGTTTGATTCCTGCCCAGACACTTACTAGTTTGTTGAGTCACTTAATCTCTCTGGGTCTTAAGTTTTTCTTCTGTAAAATGGGGATAATAATCGAAGATACCCCTTAGGGTTGTTGTGTGGTACAACTGAATTAACACATGCAAAGCTCTTTTCACACCTGTAAGTGGCATATAAGTGTTCCCTATTGTAAACTAAGTACTGCAGGTTTATATATACATGATTTTTCCAATTAATAAACCCAGACCCAGAGTAGTCAAATGACTTTCCTCTGCATGCACAGGTGGTAAATATCAGAAGTGGAATAGCCAGTACTATCTCCTGAGTGTAAGCCAGATGTCCTAATTCTGCTGCAAACCTGGTTCCAACAGTTCTAATATAGAAAAACTACCCTTGTGGAGAAAAGGTCCATCATCTTCACCAACACCAAGACACATCACTGGCCATCACTGACAATCTGATAAGATATGTACATCTATACAGATACAGATACACACACACACACACATATATACACGTATACATGCATAAATATGTATATATGTATATGTGTATATGTATATGTATATGTATATATGTATGTGTGTACATGAGGGGATGTGGAGAGAGAGAGACAGAGACAGAGAGAGAGAGAGAGAGAGAGAGAGAGAGAAAAACATGTCTCAGAGAAGTTCAAATATAGCAAAGTCATGCCTGGTATAACAAGGGTATGAACATAAAAGGCTAGTACATGCAAGGATGAATATAAGAACAACCATGTAGTTAGAACATCAAAAAGGCTGATAATATGATTTGAGACTTGTAAAAAAAAAATCTAGAGACTGAAAAGGGCTCATTAAAATCTCTTGTGGGGGATAGAGACAAAATGATTAATAAAAGCAGGGACTCGCTTGAGCTGTGCTCAAAACTCCTCAAAATACCTGTAAAAATGACTCTAAACAAATTCTAGAGCAGCAGAACCCACAAAAAGAGAGAGTGAAAGGAATTTCCAGTCTGAAGGTTGACAGGAATGGTCTGTTGCACCAGTCTGAAAGAATGCAATACAATGCAAAATGTGCCAGCACGGACCGGGCCTCAGGGGACCAAATCACTGGAAGCTCTGGTGGTTTCCAGACTTCTCAACACACAAACATCCAAAGACAACTTAGAAGGTCAGTAGGAAATGTCTGCTGAACCTGGATAAGAGAAGAGCACAGTCTGGCCCCAGTCCCAGGGTGGCGGCAACAGCAGAGGCAATTTCTTCTGGAGATCTCAAGACCCAGGTGGGGAGATCAAATGACTGATCAGAAGGGGATTGCAAAGAGCTCTTTGCTGGCCATGGGGATGGATTTTCTTCTTTTACCTGTGCTTAGATCTGGGTTACAGTCTTGGGTGGCAGTGGCAGGATGAAGAGGAACACTGGTGTGATAGAGCTTGTGGAGGAGGTAGAGGGGTAATCCTCCTCACAGTTCCAAGGCAGAAAAGAGTGTGTGTGTGGTCACTAGAAGTATCTCTAAAAACAGCTATAAAAAACCCCTAAAGCTTGGGACAGTACACCATCCACACTAGAAGCAGACTCCTACCTTAACAATGAGTTAAAAAGTCAAGTAATTAGCTGGCAAAATGAGCAAACAGTGCAAAAAAAAAAAAAAAACACCAAACAACCCTCAGACTATGAAATCTTACTTTGCTGACAAAGAAGATCAAAACACACAACCAGAAGACAACAAAGTCAAAGCTCCTCCATCCAAAGGCTCCAAGAAAAAATACGAATTGGTTGCAGGCCAGGGAAGAGCTCAAAATGGAGTTTGACAATCAAGTAAGAGAAGTAGAGGAAAGATTGGGAAGAGAAATCAGAGTGATGAAAGAAAATCATGAAAAATGGGTCAACAACCTGCCAAAGAAGATCCAAGAAAATATTGAAGAAAATAATACCTTAAAAAATAGACTAACCCAAATGGCAAAAGAGGTTCAAAAAGCCAATGAGGAGAAGAATGCCTTAAAAAGCAAATTGGTCAAATGGAAAAGAAGGTCCAAAAGCTCACTGAAGACAATAATTTCTTCAAAATTAGAATGGAGCAAATGGAAGCTAATGACTCTATGAGAAATCAAGAAATTATAAAACAAAACTAAAATAATGAAAAATTAGAAGATAATGTTTAATATCTCACTGGAAAACAACTCACCTGAAAAATAGGTCCAGGAAAGATAATTTTAAAAATTTAGGACTACCTGAAAGTCATGATCAAAAAAAGAGCCTGGATGTCATCTTTCAAGATATTATCAAAGAAAACTGCCCTGATATTCTAGAACCAGAGGGTAAAATAGACATTGAAAGAATCTACCAATTACTTCCTGAGATTTCCAAAGGGAAAAGTCCTAGGAATATTGTAGTCAAATTCCAAAGTTCCTAGGTCAAGGAGAAAATATTGCAAACAGCCAAAAAAAAACAATCCAATCACTGTAGAAACACAATCAGGATATCACAAGATTTAGCAGCTTCTACATTAAGGGATCAGGGGGCTTGAAATATGATGTTCCAGAGGTCAAAGGAGCTAGGATTAAAACCAAGAATCACCTACCCAGCAAAATTGAGTATAATCCTTCAGGGGAAAAATTGACATTCAATGAAATAGAGGACTTTCAAGCATTCTTGATGAAAAGACCAGGGCTGAAAAGAAAATTTGACTTTCAAATATAAAACTCTACAGCTTTGGTTCTCAACCTTCCTAATGCCATGACCTGTTAATACTTGTATGTGGAGACAGATAGAGGAGTGGTGTCTCAGTTTCTAAGACCATCAGAAATATGTGTTTTCCGATGGCCTTAGGCGACCCCTGTGAAAGAGTCATTTGACCCACAAAGGGATCATGACCCACAGGTTGAGAACCAATGCTCTAGAGAAACATGAAAAGGTAAACAGGAAAGAGAATTATTAAACTTGAACTGTTTATATTCCTACATGGAAAGATGATATTTATAACTCATAAGACCTTTCTCAGTATTAGGGTAGTTGGAGGGAATATATATACATACATATATACATACATACATGCATACATACAGATAGATAGATAGATAGATAATAAATCCATAATTTATATCTATCAATTTATGGATCTCTCTACATATATATCAATTGGGTATAGAAATCTATCTTACCCTACAGGAAAGTAGGGGAGACGGGAATAAGAGTGGGTAGGGGAGTGTTAGAAGGGAGGGCAGATTGAGGGAGGCAGTAATCAGAAGCAAACATTTTGAGTTGGTACAGGGACAAAGGAGAAAATAGAATAACTGGGGGGTGGTATAGGATGGAGGGAAAATAGTCTTTCACAACATGACTATTATGGAAGTGTTTTGAATGACTACACATATATTAAATTGTTTGCCTTCTCAATGAGGGTGAGTGGGGAGGGAGCAAAGGAGAGAATGTAGAACTTGAAGCTTTAAAAATGAATGTTAAAAATTATTTTTACATGCAACTAGGAAATAAGATATGCAGGCAATGGGGTGTAGAAATCTATCTTGCTCTACAGGAAAATAGAAGGGAAGGAGATAAGAGAAGTGGGGGATGGGGGAAAGAAGACAAGGCAGATTGGGGGATGGGTTAATCAGAATGCATGCTGTCTTGGGGTGGGGGATGGGAGAGATAGGGAGAAAATTTGGAATTCAAAATCTTATGGAAATGAATGTTGGAAATTTAAATTAATAAATAAAAAAATTTGTAAAAGCTCTTTGAGAGCAAGAAGAATATGGAAAGGATATTCCCACTGCTTGTGGGATATGGTCCTGTATAAATGAATTACAGAAAGAAGGCAGTGACTGCTAGTTTCATCTCATTTCACTCTCAAGGAGAATCATTTTCAAATTGGAAAGCACAGAACAAAGATAGTTGAGATATCAAAACTAGGAATCAAGTTAATAAAAGCATTGAGGCAAGTTGGATAAGTTCAAAATTTCAGGACTTGACATATCGTATCTGAGGGTACTGAAAGAACTTGAAAAGTAATTAAAGAAACAATTTTGGAAGTCTGAGAAAACACAGAGAACCTGGAGACTACTAAATGATTTCCAGATTTTCAAAAAGATTGTAAAAGAAGATTCTAGAATTATAGAATATGATGGTAGATGGTGAACTCTTATGAATTCTAATATTTTGATTACTTAGAAATGAGGGTGGTCATATTTGGGAATCAAAGAAAATTCACTAAAAATGAGTCATACCAATCTAAATTTAAATCATATTTTAAAGGCAATATCAGTGTAGTAGGTAAGAGCTAACCTTAGAGTCTACAAAAACAAGATTCATATCTTGCTTCTGACAGATACGAGTTGGGAAACCTAGGTAATTCACTTAACCTTTCTAGGCACAAAGAAATTCTCTAAGGATAGAAAGTCCAGTCCTCCTCATACTGGGAGTTCCCTAATTCAGTGAAATCATAGGTATAAGCCTTAGATAAACAGACAGCCAGGCAGACAGACAGCTAAAATGTGTGGACAAATCAGGGAACATTAACAGGAGAATGCCATATATTTTGTATCTCCTATTAGGGAAAATTGGGATAATTGGGTACACCATAATAACAATACCTCTACCCTCCACTAAAAACCACACTTACCCTTTTCCTTGTCCACCAGTAAATCAGTCAAATAAAAAAGAATTGATTAAGTGCCTACTATGTGCCAAGCATTGTGCTATGCACTGAGAATACAAAGGAAGACCTAAATAGTCCCTGACCTCAAGGAAATCATAATCAAATGGAGGAGGTATCATGCTTCCTGGATATACTAAGTGCTCAACAATTTAACTGATCTGACATTATATATTTGCATTTCAATAAAGCATTTGCTAAGTCCTCATAATGTCTGTATGGCCTTCAATATCTCAGGAATCTGTGATTTAATTAATTAGTTCCTCTATGTGGATTCCCTCCATTGATTCATATAGCTCTTTCTTAGTGATTTAGCAAGTAAATATCATGAGTCACCTTGGCCCAGCAGCCAACCTAGTAACACATTTATGAACTTATCTAGGCTTGTCTTGGAATGAGACTAATCTCCTTCCTGGGTCAGTTTTTGAAATTTTCTTCGCTCTGTGATACCATTGTACAAACTTTGAGAGGACACAATGAGGAGCAGAAATAAGAGCTTTTAAACTAGTCCATGTTGTCAGAACTGTCATCCAATTCAAACCCTCCATTTATCCATCTGCCATCCACTTAAGGGGAATGCTGTGAAAGTGCTGAGCTTTCTATAGCTCTTGGGGAGTCAGCAAACTTTTATCTCAACAAATGTCTCTCTTTGGGAGATTGCTTATATCACTTATCTAAAGGGTGGATTTAACCAATCAGAATCAACACCTACTAGAATTTTTTGTTGCTTTGCTAAATCAATCAAATGCTCCTTAAAAAAAAAAAATGGAAATGGAATTCTCCTCTTCCTGCTCCACCATGAGAGCAGTCATATCTAGGTATTATATAAAGTGTTTTACTATTTTGTATCAAATCAATTCAATGTAAATTCTAAGCAATGTATAATACGGTTTCTTCTGTGTACCTTTGTCCCTGCAGCTTTTCCTTGGATCAGCCCTTCCCAGGCAGTATATTAGCATGCTCTGAACCCAGCAGTTCCGGAAAAGATGTAGTTCTGTAGTTTAGTGAGCCCACACCATTCCTCCTAAAATGACCAAGGGAGGACTGGAAACATAACAAAGTTCCAAACTACCATTCAACTCATGGCATATGCTAGAAAAAAAAAAAATTACTAGATAAAGAAAACAGGAAATATGGACATGGTCCTCAGCCACCCATCACAGCATTGATTCAGAACAGCCTCCTGGGTATACACAAGATCTTTGAACAATGTTTTATTTTGTTTTCCCCTGTAACAGTAATGAGATTTGAAATTCCTTTTGTATTGTTAAACTAAGAAGTACTTAGCACCTAGTTTGGATTAAGCTTCTGTAGAAGAAACAGAAAG
Organism: Pseudochirops corinnae; assembly: GCA_028646515.1. Taxonomy (NCBI): domain Eukaryota; kingdom Metazoa; phylum Chordata; class Mammalia; order Diprotodontia; family Pseudocheiridae; genus Pseudochirops; species Pseudochirops corinnae. The sequence continues at coordinate 39,650,804 of CM053590.1, forward strand.
TATAAACTCCTGAATCCCTGTTACTGATGTAACAGGAAGGGGCTGGCTGAAACAGAAAGCATCTAAGCTCTGTGTGTGTGTGTGTGTGTGTGTGTGTGTGTGCATGTAAGGAAAAGCCCCAGAGATGGACAGTTCATAAGATTTTGAATTCCAAATTTTCTCCCCATCTCTCCCATCCCCCACCCCAAGACAGCATGCATTCTGATTAACCCATCCCCCAATCTGCTTTATCTTTTCCCCCATCCCCCACTTCTCTTATTCCCTTTCCCTCTATTTTCCTGTAGAGCAAGATAGATTTCTACACCCCATTGCCTGCATATCTTTTTTCCCAATTGCATGTAAAAATAATTTTTAACATTCATTTTTAAAACTTCAAGTTCCACATTCTCTCCTTTGTTCTCTCCCCACTCACCCTCATTGAGAAGGCAAGCAATTTGATATATGTGTAGTAACTAGTCCAACTTGCCTAGATGCTCTTATTAACTTGATTCCTAGTTTTGATTTCTCAACTATGTTTGTTCTATGCTTTCCAATTTGAAAATGATTCTCCTTGAGAGTAAAATGAGATGAAACTAACAGTCACTGCTTTCTTTCTGCCATTCATTTATACAGGGCTATATCCCTTCCTTGGGATAGGAATCTGGAGGCAGAAGTTGCTGCCACTGGGGAGGCTGATGAAGAAAGCCCCCTCCCCCCCCTCCCCCAGGTTGGAGAAAATGATTTTGATTTTTGAAAACCTGGGTGGAGTGACTTTGATTCTGGGAACCAGCTGAGACTTATTCTGGGTTGGAGGGCTAGCCAAACTGCCCAAGGACTGAAGCGTGACTGGAATGCAGGGACTTTGTCTGTTTGTGGCTTGGTTGAGCCGTGAATCCCCGGGAACAAAAATTGTGGAGCATTTGAGATGGACTGGACCCTGTGAACTTCAGTGTGGAACAGGACTTACACAAAGAGCTGGACAAGGACCTGGGAGCTGTTTGCCTTTGAACTCAGGTGACAGTTTGGTGAATCCCCCCATGGAAGGGGATCCAGGGAATCTGAGAAACCACCCTGAGTGAAACTGAAAAAAGACTTTACTTGGATACTGTCTACTGACAAAGAAGATTACAATTTACTAGTGACCTAGGGATGCAGGGTCTGTGTAGTTTCTGATGATTGGATAGTGAATAATGACTATACTTAGTAATTGATTACTGAATAAGCGACTGATTGAGTTAACTTAGTGTGCACCATGAGTGGAAAACTTTGATTATTGTATTCCCCCAACTAGTGAATGAATGACTGAGTAAGGAGGTAAGCCTCTGGAAGAATAGTGAATGATTGAGTTACTTAAACATATTGTTCTTTGTTCAAAACTTTGCGCCCACTGCGGTGGAAACTATGTGGCCATTTCTGTGATAGGTTGTTGTGAATACTATATTTTGGTTTTCTCTGGTAAGCTGTAATATTGTGAATGCTCGACCTTGATTTACTGTGAATGTTTTGCTCTGATTTATTATGGAATAAATAGAGTGTTCACTATACTGTGTAATCAGAACCTTAAAAGCATTCTTCTGGAAAGCTGCTCATGCGTGGCATTACATCCTCATCTAGTGATCTGACACCAGCAGGTAACTACCACTAATGCTAGCTCATTACTAGTAGAGTGATGAGTTGTAGACAATGTCAGGTCAAATAGACTTCAGCATCCCAAAATCCCATTATGTCTATATGGTTCAACTATGATTTTGATCTTGTTTTCCACACCTTCCTCCTGGCTGTAACATTAGCTTCATTTCCACCCTGAGACTTTGATCAGTTCTTTTTGGAGGTTCTTCATTTCATGGACACAACTAAACGCAGACTTTATGAGTAGAAGAGCTGACCCAAACGATGGCATGCCTGCTCTATTTTAGATCAGACAATTCCTTGTGTATAAAAAAGAAACGGTCTGATGCTAATCTTATGGATAGGGATTCCAGGTCCTTATTGAACAAACATAACTAAAGACTTATTATTTAGTGGATTGATGGCAACTGAGAAGTAAACAGCAAGAAACTACAAGGTTCTGCCCTTAAATGTGACCAATTCACCATTTGCATCAACAATTTAAATGGAGCTCTAGGAGGAATATGCTATATTCTTAAAATAACAAAAAGTTGGGAAAAATAATAGATGTAGTAAATGACAATCAAGATTCAAAAATCCCTTGAATCAAGTGGGCAGAGTCAAGATGGTGGATTAAAGGTTCCTGCCTTTAGCATTCCCAATATCCCCTCCAAACAACTTTAAAATAATGCATTAAAGCAAATTCTGAAGTGTGCTATATGCAATGATGAGCAGGATGTTCTCAGAAAAACCTGGAAGACTTACATGAACTGATGCAAAATGAAATGAACAGAACACGGAAAACATTATATGCAGCAACAGCAATATTGTTTTAAAATCAACTGTGATGACAAGTATTCTCAATAATACTAAATAATCCAAGACTGTTCTGAAGGACTCATGATAAAAAATAAATAAGTAAATACTATCCACCTCTAGAGAAAGAACTGAGGGAGTCTGAATGTAGATCAAAGCAGACTTAAAAAAAAATAACAACTTGAATTTGGGGGTTTTTTTGTCTCTCTTTTCTTTCATAAAATGACATATGGATATATGTTTTACATGATTGCACAAGTATAACCTATATCAGATTGCTTACTGTCTCAAGGAGGGGGCTGGGGAGCGAATGATGGAGGTAGAGAATCTGGAATTTAAAATTTTAAAAAGTAAATGTTAAAAGTTATTTTTATAAACTATAATTGGAAAAAGTAAAATATTTAGAAAAGATTCATAATAATTTAAATGGTTGATGGACTGAAAACAAAATAGATATGTACGGGGATTCGAACTAAAATTTTATTGGTACAGGAAAATCACAGGTGAAGAAAACCTTTACCTATATAGACAGGCACCTTCTCCATCATTTATAGGCTTAGAAGCTTCCAAGACAAATGAGAAGTGAAATGAATTACTCTCGATCATGTGGCCAATCATATATCCAAAGCAGAATTTGAACTCAAGATTTTCTGGCACCAAGGTGAGCTCTCAATCAGCACTACGCCACACTGACTCTTATTAAAATGAAGTTATAATCGAGATGAATTTCAAAAAAATTGCTTATAGGTTCAACACATAATTACTCAGGTACATAATGGGTAATATCTGGTTTAGCAGTCATTCATAGCGGGAATGGGAGGGGGAGTGTTTTAGGAGAAAGGCAGTAAGCAGAAGAAATGTTAAATTAAATCAATAAAATTGAGTTTAAACCCTGACTCTGACACTCTGAACTCTTTGAATTTAGATAAGCCGATCCTAGGGGCTTCATAAACATTCTCATTGAAAGAGTGTCAGATTCTAACTGAGGGTCATACACAAGTCATTTTACCTCTGAGCCTCAGTTTTCATAACTGAAAAATGAGGATAATAATACTTGCCTTATTTATTTCATAGTTTTTTAAAAGGGAAGTACTTTGTAAAACAGTACCATATAAACGTGAGCTATCATCATCTCAAGTGAATAGGAACCAACAGGGAGGCAAAGCTGTTTAAAAAAAAAAAAAGCAAGGGAAAAAAAAAGAAAAAGCTCACGCAAGCTTGGGCTGCTTTAATAGAGGACAAAGTGGATACAGATCAAAGACTAAATGTCCTGTTCTCTGTGCTGATTAGAACATATCTGGAGATCTTGAGTATGTATCACCTCTAGGATCAAATACAAACTTCTCTTTTTGGTGTTGAAAGCCCTTTACCATCTAGTCCCTTTCTAGCTTTTAAATCTTACTACATATTACACTCCTTGACAGTTACCGTAGTCTAAGCAAACTGGCCTTGCTACTCCTCAGACAGGACACATCATCTACAATCTCTTGCCTTTGCACTCTCTGTCCCCCAAGGCCAAGCACGCATCCCCACCTCACCTCTGCCTCAGAGAACCTATTACTTCCTTCAAGACTTAGCTTCAGTCCCATCTTCTACAAAAGCCTTTCCTGATCCTTCCTTTACTACATCATCCAACACTTACTCTGTATCTGCTTTTCAGGTGCCTATATTTAAAGGGGAGTTAAGGTGGCACAGCAGATAGCATCTGGCCTGGAGTTATGAAGACTTGGCTTCCTAAGTTCAAATTTGGCCCCAGATACTTACTAGCTGTGTGACCCTGAGCAAGTCATTCAACCTTGTTCGCTTCATGTGTAAAGTTAGCTAGAGATGGAAATGGCAAACCACTCCAGTATCTGTACCAAGAAAACCTGAAATGGGGTCTGGTCACAGAGAGTCAGATACAGCCAAAACTACGAAACAACAATATTTATAAAATTGTTCTCCCCAGCTAAGGATACAAGGATTTTGTTTCGTTTTGTTTTTTATTTAACCTAATTTTTATATAAAAATAGTAAATCAAGACCAAATTCATACTTTAAAATTCTGTAAGTTAACCCTTTCCCCTCTATTCTTAATGAATCTTAGCAGTAACAATGAGAATGACTGGTAAGAAATGGAATTAATATGGGAAAACCAGCTGTAATTATACTAATGATAATATTAAACATTATATATTTAGTATGTATTATGTTATTGTTATTATTTTACAAATTAAACAACATACAAACTTCCTTTGTATTACTATCCTCACTTTTGAGAATATCCTCCTAAAAAAATGTCCATACTATTTTAACGCCACAATTTACTAATACCATGTGACATATGACTTAGGTAACTTGACATGGGGGGGGGAGGGGAAATTGCTGCTTATGGCTCCTTCCCCCACTTAAATCTATGGAACCCACACACTTAAAAGACAGAAAAATACCCTTACATCCCAAAGTACTAAAATAATATGGAAGAAAAGAATAAAAAAGAAAGTGAGATGAGGAAACAGATAAATTGCCCCCTTCCTCTTTCTCCCATTAACATTGACTATGATGCTGAGAAATATTGAATACTCTTGAATACTGACTCAGGAATTTAATTTCTACTAACTTTAATATTTAGATAGCAAGAACTTTCCCATATAGTCCAAAGGAATTCAGGGGGTAAAAAAGGGATTTTAGTTTCTGGGAATCTATAAAGTTATATTATAATTATTATTACTAATATTTCTATAAATAATCTACAAATCTATAAAAATAGGAGTCTATAAAAATAGGTCTGAAATGTCATATTAATAACATGTGTGTGCGTACATACACATATCCATGTATACATAATTACAATGGCAAGTCACCACTTCACCATGAGGTATTAGGAAACTCAAAAGGTAGTAACTAATGTCCCATCCCTTTCCTCTTCCCTTGCTCTCAATCTGTTACATCTTTTTTTCACGTTGTATCTTGAGAGAAGGTAGTTCAAACCTTGGCCCCTGCATAGGCTCTGTGTTTCTCCTTGTGATCTCAATCTTTGTGACTGTCATATTTACATGATTTCTTTTCATATCAATTACTTCCCATAATTTCACATTTTAATCAAACTTCTTTTCTCCTTCAAATACAATGTGGGTATTTAACAGTGTACTGAAGTGAATTTTCACCTGGTACAATGTCTGGAGCAGAGTCAGTCAGTAAAATACATTCATTAAGCACCTACTATGTGGCCGGAACTGCGCTAAGCACCCAGGGTGCAAAGAAAGGCAAAAGACAGTAGCCTTTCTTAAGGAATTCACAGTCTAATGAGGGAGACAGGACAGTATGCAAACAACTAGATACGAACAAGGTATAGACAGGATAAATGACAAATATCAACACAGGAAAGGCACTAGAAATAAGAGGGATGGAAAAAGTCTTCTTGAAGAAGGTGACATTTTAAAGCAGGATTTGAAGCAAGCCAGGAGATGGAGACAGGAGGGAAAGTACAAAGGATGAGCAGGGGGTGACCTGCAGGCAGAAGACAGGATAGAACGAAATCAATTGAACAGGTAGAGAGGTGTACTTTGGACAGGAGAACAGCAACCTCTTTATGTGAGATTGAGATGAAGGAGGACATAATGGCATCTGGGTGGTGTCAGAAGAAGAGGGAGATGAGAAGGTGCTCTCAGTGAATGGCTTAATTTTGTTTTCAATAAAATATGAGGCAAGGTTCTCAGCTTGAGAGGGTGGAGGCGAAGGGGATGGGATCTGAACCCCGAAAAGGAAAAGACCATGTCTTTGGGATCTGGACCTCAAAAAGAAAAAGCTTCAGGACTTTCCCATGTGACCCAGGTCCCTGGTGTCCTCCTGGGGTCATCGGCCCTTTCCAGTTAATTAGCTGCCCTTTAATGAAAGGTCTGCACCTGGCCCCACCCTAGACCCCCACTCCCTTAATTCCATCTAGACCCCTTCTCAGTTCCCACAGTCTTCTGTATCCGAGATGCATCTGTCCTCCTTTAAGGTGCTCATGTTCCTTACCAGTCTGGCCAAGGCTCAGATTCCTTAAGAGTCTGCGGGGGGAGGAGGAGTCCTGAGAGGTCTGAGGAAGCAGGAAAGGCTTAGGAAGAGCCACTGTGGAGAGTGGGAGAGTGATTTATTTGGGAAGGTGAAAAACCAAACAAAATAACTACCTATGGGCAGTGGAAACAGACAAAGTTAATCAGTATAAATAGGTAGCAGGCTCAGTCAGCCTGGCTTTGTCATTTTCTCCCACCTTCTTCAGCAGCTCTTGATGGGGAGGAGGGCAGCAAATCATCCAAGTAGCAATCCAAGACTGTGGTTGGGTAGGGCAAATTCAGAGATAGAGTAGCGGGCAAGAGACTCGAGAGGACAAAGAAGGTTTGAACTGATTCAGCAAGGGATCAAGATGGGGAAGGAAGGAGAGTAGCTAGGACAAGAGTTCCCCATCCCCCACCCTTCTTTCCTGCCTCCTTTTGTGTGTGGTTTCCAGCCTTTACTTAAGTAAGCTCCTTGAGGCCAAGTGTTGTCTTTCTTTTGTTAAAGCGTTTACCCAGGGCTTGGAACCTGGTAAAAGTTTAATAAATGTTTATTGAATTATCGAATTAATTGTTGAGGAAGGAGTTCACCTAGTTTTCCCAGTCCCTATTGGCTTTAGGGTGAAATTCTCTCAGTGCCTTAGGCAGTTGAGGTCCTGAGACCCAGAGAGCTGAAGGAATCCTGTTACTTCCCTTTCCCTAAGGAAAGAGACTAGGAAGGAGATGTGATCGAAGTGGCATTTTTTCCTATTCTCTGGAAGAGATAAGTCTGATACTAGACTGACTTTTGTTGTAGTTCAGTTGTTTCAGTCCTAACTCTTCATGACTCAGTCTGGGGTTTTCTTGGCAAAGATTCTGGAATGGTTTGCTGTTTCCTTCTCCAGCTCATTTTACAGATGAGCAAACTGAGGGTTGTGACTTGCCCAGGGTCACACAGCTAATAGGCTTCTGAGGCTGGATTTGAACTCAGAGGTTCTTGATTCTAGGCCCAGTGTTCTACCCACTGAGACACTGAGCTGCCTCTGTTTTGCTTTAGGGGCCAAAATTAACATCTAAGAGTAGACAAAGAGAAAAATATCTCATTTCAGTCAGTATAAGGAATAACTTTTTAACAAAATTGACCTATTCATCATTAGAAATAGCCATTTTAGAAGCTCTTTCCAGAAAGTATTCAAAGAGAATCTGTATAAACATATAACTAGGTTGAGGTAGAAGAGATTCCTGCATGGGGTAGAAAGTTAGATTAAATGACCTAAGATATCCAACTCCAAGACTATTAGATTGTGAAAGTCTTTAGTTTAGCAAGTTTAAGATAGGACTGAAGCTACAAACATTAAATTTATATACGAGTTTTCAGGAATACTAGCCAACTCCATGATAGGTCATATGGGGGGAATGCGAGTTAAGCTTGAGAGAGAAAGAGAGTTCACTTTTTCATTTTCTTGAAACTAAAATGCAATTTTCAATGCCTTTCAAGATGTCCTAATATTGTTTGTCAATTCATGTATCTCACACACACACACACACACACACACACACACACACACTTCTTATTTGGAGTTGACTGAAGTCACTATGATTTAACTTCCTGAGAAGAGTTTTTTCCCTCTTATTTTGATGGCAAAATTTGTAGTGTTACCTGAGTTATCAACGGAAGGTTTTCTCTTATTTGTGCAGTCTCAGGGGGGAAAAGTGACAATTAGAAATTGTCTAGAAAATGTAGCAGTGAAATATTTTCCATTTAAAGATAACTTAAAAGGGAAAGGGAAATTTTACCTTTTTTTTTCTTTTTTAAAGAGTTCCTTCTTTTTGTTTGGTTAGAAGTCTCACTTTCATGCTTTGTAGCACTCAACAGAGCCTTACTATTTTAGTTGTCATATGACCATGTCATATGACCAATGCCCTCCCCTCACCCCAAGATCATGTTGGATAAATTTATGAATCTAAAGAGTTTTCCTTTTTTGTTTATTTATTGAAATTACCCAAATGAGTATAAATACATTATTTATTTTATTCTCTTGTAGTTCGATGAAAGGATTATCTAGAGAGCAAGGTCCAGCAGGCTCATTTCCCCCTAGGGATTACTATTAAAATGTTTAAACATATATTTTTTAAAAGTTCAAGAAATGCTAGGGTGATTATAATTCCATTTAATAAGATAAATATAAAGGTTAATTAAAATATGGCCCAAGGTAGAATTCGTCTTTTACTCCAGTGCACCATGGGAATCTACTTAATGTGTGTATATTTTACCAGGTTAATATTTATATGGTTTCAATGGCATAATGCTTTTTTTTGGTATACCATTACCTTCTAATAATGCAAAAGGATTCATTTTAGAGGTTTCCCAGATGATTTAAATATGTTTAGATATAGGCACATGGTGTCCTGGAAAAAAACTCATGAAGCCTTAAAGCTATGAGATCTTGGACAAATTAGGATATCTTTCTCAGCCTCAGTTTCCTTATCTGCAAAATGAAGGCACTGGCTTCCCTGTAGCACTAGTATGCAATGTAGCTAAGTTCTAAATTATCCCCTTGTTATCATATTTCAATGCAGTCAATACAAATTAACTTTAAGAAAACTCATTGCATGGGCTCATAGTTCGATCTTTGAAAAGAAGGCCATGCAATGTATCACCCCCTCTTCCTCATTTTAAAGATTGAAGAAACTACAGCCCTGGGGAACAGCTAAATGCTGACCCAAGGCCAAGTGAGGCATAAGCTTCAGAGATGGAATCTGAACACTGGTCCTCTGATTTCAGAAAGACTGTTTTTTCCATCTCTTCTCTCCCATTTTCCACTGCTACGCTTTTAGCACATGAAATCACCACTTTTTGCTATAATAACCTCCTATTCAGTATACATACTTTTAGTCTCTAAACTCATTTCAATAAACATTTCAAAACATTAAGTACTTAAGTCTTTTCTAGTTGGGGAAAATAAAGATTAAATAACATAGTCCAATCCTTCAAAGAGTTTAATATCTAGTAGGGGGTGCAATATCTACAGAAATAACTATAATAAAAGCAGACCATGAGTGCATAAGAGAGTTACATGCATAGTACTATATAAAGATATGAAGAAGGAAGGTACATGTCCAAATAGGGGAATGAGAAGAGTTCCCGGAAAAGGAAGGATGGGAGCTGAAACATGAACAATGGGGAGGATTTCAACCAATGGGCATGGGGGAAGAGAGAACTATTAGATTAATCTGCCTACATGGAAGATCCAAGCTTATCATTCTCCTGCTTAAACAAATGTTAATGACTCTCCATTGCCTACAGACCAAAGTCCTAGATCTTTCAAGTGGCACAAGAAGACCTTCACCATCGAGCTCCAACCTAACTTTTTCTGTTACTAATCTCATTGACTTAAAACTTCAGCCAAATTGGGTTACTTGTAATTTCCTAAATATGAATGGACAAAACAGTACAATGAATAGAGCGTTCAGAGGACCCGGATTCAAGGGCCAGCACATGAGTATTTTTTTTTTTTAATCTGGACAGTATCCACATCCATATCCACACACAGGATGTGGTAAGCAACCTATTCAAGTGAAACATCAATTAGCAAAACTCAAGGTCAGTTGGACAGAGCTTCTGATCTTTTCTATTGAATGAGTTTCTTGAAACATAAACACCCAAACACATGAATCATATTCTTTTTCAGTAATAACCTTCACAGAAATTCACATTCAAGCTTACTTTTAACTTACTCTTTAGAGAATGTATTTTATGGAAGGACTTTTTGAATGAAGCCAAAAACAAATCAGGAGATATCCAAATGGTATACTGATATCAGGAAGCGATAGGGCCAAAGGTTTTGTTGCATCCATTTTGAGCCATGTTGCCAAATGTTTTGGGGAACCTGAAAGGTAAGCTTGGTCCTTGTTAATGCTTGAGGTCAGCCTCTGTGACCAGCAAGCTCACTGGACTCAGCCTGAGGAATACTTAGGTTCATATCTCACTTTTGAGAATTCCTTAGCTGTGTGACCCTGAGCAAATCACTTAAACCCAGTCTCAATTGCTTCATTTAACAAAATGAGAGTGTTGATCTCTGACTCAGTCTGTGGCTTTATCTATCTGTGATCTTAGATCACTCTCAATTTGACTACTACTATGTGGAAAGAACTCAAGTGGGCCTACTCTTGTGTACAACAAATCAAGTGAGAGGCCAAAGTAATCAGAACAATAAAAGGCCCTGAAGACTGAAATTCACCCCGTCAGGGTGCTGACAGTAAAATTAGCACAGACATTGAGGTGCTCATTATCACCTTCTTACCTGCAAGGGTGCAATATCTTAGTGTCATTTTTTTTTCAAAAACCGTGTGAAGCAATCATTTTTACCACAGACCTATGTTCCAACTGAGATAAAGAGACACTAAAGCGTAATTCAGATGATGACAAAAGCTACAGACAGACCACCAGCCTGATAGCAACAATAATTCATTTTCCATCAAGAAATTGTTTTTCCTCAAAATCAAATGCTTGGATGGCCCAAACCTGATCTTCTGAAGCACAAGTAGAATTGTAATGAGGGAAAGGGGAAATGACATGCACAATTAGGAAATGGGTTAGTAGAAGGTGGTTATGCTTTTGTCTCAATGTAAATACTGTCTCCCTTTGATGAGCAGAGAAAATGGAAATGGGAAGGAGGGCAGAGTGGCACTGAATTTTACAAAGAAGCGCCAAAATTAGAATCAGACATATCTATTGAATGGGAAGAAGTATATGGGATAACTCTCAAATATAAAAAAGGAAGCAATAAAACTACCTTGAAGAACTTCATATATGAAGTATATTTTTCTCTATGAAATTTATTGTTTCACATTTCTTTATCAAGTTTTTTAGACATTTGGTGAATTTCACACCAAAGAGATTATAAAGTTAACTAAGAGAAATATAGCTTTTACGTTGTTGATGCGTTCTAGAAATTAAACAAGATTTTTACTTAATGGAACAAATTTGTCCTTGATCTCCTGGTATGCAAATATATATTCATAGTCTATAATCACATTAATTTCCTTACTCTTTCTAATAGGATTAAAATAATGCTATCTTTTTTAAGGTTATTTTTCTTTTAATTTCCCTTGTCAATAAATATCATTCATTCATCCATCTCTGCCTCATTTTGAACCATGTCATGCAGTATCTTTCAGGGAACAAACCAATAACAGTGGAGAGCCATTTAGGTCAGGGTAATAGATTGCTTAATAATCTACTGACAGTGATATCTCCCTTGTATATGGGCTTAGAATTATTTTATTGAATCTGAGAAGACAGAACTAGGATCAGTGGGTAGAAGTTACAGGAACAAATTGATGCTGGCAAGTGGAGGAAAGTGGGGCATGATTTCCTAATAATTATAGGTGTCCAGAATTGGGATGGATTTTATAAGGAGGTAATAGAATTCCCCTCAGTGGAAGTCTTCAAGAAAAGAGAGGATGACAAACAAGTCAAAAAGAATAGGTTTTATTATGTTCCAACTCTTGAAATTCTGTGATCCTGAATATAGAGATAAATTAAGAATGGGACAAGATGAATCTCTTTAAAATTTTTCATTATATCAGATTAAAAAAAGTAAAACAAATAAAAAGTAGGAATGTCTCAAAACAAACTTCAAAGATCTATAATTTATTTCATACATGGACCACCATCATCCCCTCCCCCCTTATTAATGCAGACTACAAAACTGCTGTCAAGTAGTACATGGCCATCAAGAGTTGTCGTGGTCAAAAAACCTATCCTCCCACAAGAGCATGTAGTGAAGTGTCATCCCTAAGTATGTTCCTTCTGTGATAATCACCAGACCTCCTCTTTTTTTTTAATCTTTATTTGTTTCAATTAACAAAAATGCATTGTCTTTCCTTCCTATCCTTCTTCCGTTAAAGAAGAAAAGGGAAAAAGAAAAGAAAAGAAAAACAAAATCCTTATAACAAACATATATTCTCAAGAAAAACCAATCAGTCTATCGGCTACATCCTCCCCCCCCCCCTCCACACACACAAAGAGTCCTGTTCTGCTCCTGTTGAGTCTACCATCTCTGGATCCAAGAAGTGGACAGCACACTTCATCCTGTGTCCTCTGGAAATATGGCTATCATTATCCTCATCAGAGACCTTAAGTATTTCAAAGTTGTTTGTCTTAAGAGTATTGTTATTATTGTAGAAATTGTTCTGGGGAAGTGGAAAGGAATCAATATTTATATAATGTCTATTACGTGCCAGACACTGTGCTAAATGGCTTACAAATATTATTTTATTTGATCCTCAAAATACCTCTCTGAGGTAAGTGTCACCATCTTATAGTTGAAAAAACTGACCCGAAGAGGGTAAAAGAGGAAAGAGACCATAATGTTAGTAATTATTTGAGGTCAAATTTAAACTTAAGTCTTCCTGACTCCAGGGCCTACAGTCTATTCAATGAGCTGCCTGGTTGACTAGTCTGGTTCTGCTCACTTCACTCTGCATCATTTCAACAAATCTTTTGGCATTTCTGTGACACTGATGCCTGCTTCATTTCTTAGAGCACAATAATTACATTCCTCTGCAATTCAGGAACAGTCTGACTGGAATAAAGAGTATGGTTAAGGGAATGAAGTGAAATAAGGTTAGAAGGTAGGTCAAGATCAAGACCTCAAATCCCAGACTAAAGAGTTTATCCTTTAACTTCTAGATAAAGGAGAGCTGAAGAGAGCTTCTAGGCATTCGATGGAAATAAATGAGAGAGCACAAAGAGGGAAGTGAGGGGATTTAGGAGTCTGTTGCAAAAATCAAGAGATATTAGATTAATGCTAGCACCTTCCCTCTGTGGATTCTCTTTTTAATGTATCTCTAGCTTGGTTGTACATAGGTGTGTGAAATTTGTTTCACAGATTCGATTGTGAGCTGCTCAAAGGCATTAACTGCCCTTCCCCTTCTTTGTAGCTTCAGCAGTTAGCACAGTGTCTGGGGCATAGAAGTTGCTTAATAAAAGCTTACCTACTATCAGCTAGGAGCTTGGTAAAGAATAGGATTGTTTTTTTTTTAAATTGATTTGTTTATTTACTTTTAGTTTACAAGATTTAGTTCCACAATCCCTTGAGGTCCAAATTTTCTCCCTTTCCCCCCCCTCCCACCCCATCCCTCATGGCAGCATTCAATCAAGTACAGGATCTGCAAATACTTTCACATTGGACATTATTCTGGTTGTATAGAAGGGCTGTAACCAATGGAGTGAACAGTGGGAAAAAAGAAAGAAAACCAAGGATGAAAAAGAATGATAGTATGTCGATTGCTTCAGTCTCCATTTAAACTCTAGTCTTTATAGATCTTACTCTGAATGTAGATATGTCATTCCATCCTGAGACTTGTAGAGTTGTCTTATAGCTGTGCATTGCTGAGAAGAGTCCAGTTTATCAAGGTTGGTCGTCACACATATGATGTGTCTGTGATTGTGTACATGTTTTTCCTGGTTCTGCTCTTCTCACTTAGCATCAATTTGCATAAGCA
>CM053590.1:39665212-39683163 GCA_028646515.1 Pseudochirops corinnae
TTTGTTAATTTCATGCTTAGTTCTCTAATCCTGTTTCTATTTTCTTAATGGATATTTGAGTAACATACTTTTTCCCACTGTTTACCCCCAAAATGGATTTCTCATCTCATTGTAATTCTCTTTCACTTTAAAAAAAAAACCAGATTTCCCATATCCACCCATAACTTCTCCATGAAGATGTACCACACTCATTGTAAGTCTTGCTATTATTTGTTTAATATTTAATTATTACAATTGCAGCATTCAGGCTGTCCATCTGTTCTCCTTTTCCTCTGCTTTGGAATGGGATGAGAGCAGATCAGGTGTCAAGGATGAATTGCAGACAGGTTCGGTAGGAGAGATTGAATTATAACCTCAGGACAGAAAAGTGTCCCCTGAGGCTCTAGGCTTCCCTGAGGCCAAATAGCCAGGGTGCTCAATTTGGGATTGACCTAGTTAAACATTAAGTACTCTTCCTTCTCTGAAATTCTATAATTAGGTCTATGATCAAACATCAAAGGCTGAATAAAGCAGAGTCAACCAGCATTTATTAAATATCTGCTATTTGCCAGGTACTGTGCTAAGTGTTAAAGATACAATAATGGGGTGAATAGCCCCTTTTCTCAAGGAGATCACAGTCTAATTAAAATATTCAAACAATTATAATAAATAAGGTAGAGACAGGAGAAATTGGAGATAATTCCAGAGGGAAATCACCAAGATTAAGGATTACTGGGAAAGGCTTCCTGCACAAGGTAGGACATTAGCTAAGCCTTTGGGAAGCCATTCATCTCCTAGAGTTAAGGAATCATTTATGGTTGATGGAGAAGGCCATACAGGAGAAAGGAGGGAGCTTCACCAGCATACGGGGAGATTCTCTCCAGGCAGGCTGCTGGCAGGGTAGGGAGCAGGAATACTAGACCAGTTCAAAGAGCTGTACAGTTAGGGTTAACCATCAGGTCACTTCCTATTTTAACTGATTTTTCTTGATAACTAAGAGGCAGCACTCCAGAAAAATACGAATAAATTAAAAGCGGCAGAAAAATTAAACTTCATAGGCTATAACATTAGCATCAGCAGTAGTAGCAGTTTAGTGCCAAGAAACAACATATGGATACAAAGAGTAACTTAATTATGATGTACTGAATAATGATAGGGACAAGGAATAAATTGTAAAACTGTGTGAAGCCTCCCCTGGATCTTTGAAGAGGTACAGAGGTATTGATTGGTTTTGGTGATTATTTTTCCTCTTTTTTTTTGTAATCTCTCTTGTAAGAGATGGAAGCTTTCTGGTCTGATTGTGGGGGAGGGAATAATTCGAAGAAATCTATTTGTAGCTTTGGAGAAAGAAGACCTAAGTTGGGGAGCTCCTGCCTATGACACATATTGGTTATATCACCCAAGGGAAGCCTTTTAAACTCTCAGCACTCCTAGAAACTCTTTAAGACTACGTTTCAGAGAAGGTGCCAGTATGCATTGGTGGAGGGGGATTGTTCTTCACTTCTAAGTTCTTTGTATCAGTGAAATCACAGATACAGTCCTTGTCCTTCTTCTTGTTCACTATCTACTAAACTGAATTTTCCTACAAAAGGAATGCAAGTTTTTCCAACACTCTCTAAAATGTAGTGCCATGGCATAAAATTCTGGTCACCTAACCCCAGTTACAAATTACCATTTTTAATCCCAAGTGATGGAATTAATCTTGTGCTAGCCACAGTCTACCTGCAGCCCCTGCATGAACTCTGTGGGTTTAAATAAGAGTGTATGTTATCCTTTTCCAAGCCTTCTATGGAATCATCAATCAGCATATGGTGTGAAACATAAATTGATTGCTATAGAAAAGGGGGTATAAAAGACAGCATTCATGAATTGAGTTTCATATATTAGAGGGTATGAGCATTTGCTATTTATTGCTGCTATAACATTACAGCAATAATGCATGTCATGATCATGATTGGATGCCAGCCAAAGTCAAGCCCACAAGTTTCATCAGGAAAGTCACATTTCTAGACTATAAGAACCATTTAACATGGGAAAGTTTAAGCTAATGATTTGATTAGAAGTAAGCAGCATTAGGAAATTTTTGTTTGTTTTTTCCAAAGCTGAATTAAAAAAAAAAAAGTTTTATTGATGCCTTTAACTTCTGTTTTTATATCACCACTATCCCCACCATCACTAACATCTCCCCCCAACCATTCTTGTTTCTACATTTCCCTTATGACTAAGAAAAAAAGAAGAGTTTAAAAAATAACAAACTCAGCCAGCATATACAACCATATATAACCGTAGTCTTCCTAATTTTAGGCAAGGAAACTATGAAAGTAGTTTTCCTCATCTCATCTCTGGGGCCAAGAGTCATCTTTAGAATTTCATAGCAATTGACTTTGTATTAATATTCTGTTCATTTTTGTTACTGTAATTATTTATATTGTTTTATCAGTTCTGTTTACTTCTCTGTCAGTTCAATATGCCTTCCACATGTCTCAGTTTCCTCATATTGCCCATTTCCCATCATGCAATAATATTCAGTTATTTTCATATATCACAGTTTGTTCAGCCATTCCCCAAGCTTTGGTCGCTCAGTTTATTTCAAGTTGTTTTTAGTAACAAAAAATGTTGCCAAGAATATTTTGGCATATATGGAAACTTTCTAGCTTTCTTTTGCCTCCTTGGAGCTACAATTTTATTGATATTTTTTGTTCATGTAGCACTTAGATTTCCTTCTACATCCTCTTCCACCCTCTGGCAAATCCTATGATAAAGTCATCTCTTATAAGGAAAAAAAACCTTTTTTGGTTGTTTGTTTTTCTTTTTTGGATGGGACTTAAGTGACTTGCCCAAGGTCACAAGGCCAGTAAGTGTTAAGTATCTGAGGCTGGATTTAAACTTGGGTCCTCCTGACTCCAGGACCAGTGCTCTATTCACTGTGCCACCTAGCAGCCCCACAAAAAAAGTTTTTAAAAGGAAGACAAGGGGGAATCAGCAAAACTAATTAACATATCCACACTTCTTCAAATGATTCAGAGGAGGTTTCATATAGTTTTGTGATTTATTTTTTGACTTTATTATTATTTAATACATAGTAATTAAGTTTCCGTTGGATCTATATGTTGTTGATTTTCCCTAAATTGATGATGATCTTCATGATATTATGGCATGTAAAGAATTTAATGTTCTATCTCTTTTGAATTTATTCATATTTTTTCTGTGTTAATACATGATATGTTTATGTAAGCATATTATGGGATACTGAAAATATGTATTTTAAGATTTCATAACAGAAAATACTATTTATTTCAATGATTAATTCTAAAGTACTGTGTTCAATTTTATATTTTTTTGTCTTTATTAGATTTATCTACCTCTGAAAGAGGAATTGTAAATTCTCCTTTAATTACTGTTTATCTGTCTTTGAACAATTCAATTAACCACAATTAAATTTTCATAAATCTTGATGCTTATGCCACTTGGTACATATTGATTTAATAAAGATATTATTTAATTTTCTTTGGTGCCCTTTAAGTTAATGTCATATTTTTGTCTCTCTTGAGATGGCATTTTTTTAACCTCATCTGATAGCATAGCAATTTTTTTTTTACCTATTGCATAATGAATTCTGTTCCATGCTTTCACGTTTATTTCATCTTTATATTTTTTAGATAGATTTCTTGCACTGCAACCAATTGGCCAGAATTCTAAAAAAATAATTTCACTATTTTCTTTCATTTTACTGGCTTGTTAGTCTGGTCACATTTAAGGTTAGAATGTGTTGGCGTTTCCTAATTGGATTTCTTTTCTGTTGTTACTCCCATATGCTTTTACTTTTTCATTTAAATCTTATTTATTTTGTATATTTTGTTCTTACATCCTCTTCCTTTCTGGTTATATCTTTTCTTTCATCTCCTCAGTGAGGCATCTACTTTAGTCAATATTTAAAAAAGAAAAAAAGAAACTAGAATAGTAAAGCCAACGAGCATTACCAGCTGTGTCCAACAGCATATGCAGTGACCTACCCAAGAGTCTCCCACCTCCACAGTGAAGAGAGGGCAGCTCACTTCATTAATTCTTCATCTGGTCATTGTAATAAAAAGTTTCAGTTTTGATATTTTATTCATCCTATTTATATTGGTATAGATATTGTGCATATATTTTGCTAGCTCTACTTCACATTTCATCAGTTCATAGGCTTCCCCATGTTTATCTGAATTCTTCATTGTTTATGGTTTCATAAATTCTATTACTATGCCATAGTATTCATGTATTATTATGTGTTTATCCATTTCTTAGTAACTGAGTATCTATTCTGCTTCCAGTTCTTTGATATTACATCATACTGATATGAAAATGTTGATAAATATGTGACCTTTCTTTTTCTCTTTGATCTCCATGCTATACATGCCCAGCAGTAGAATATTTGAGTGAAAAGTATGACATTTAGTAACATTTTTAAAAGTATAATTGCAAATTATTTTCTGGAGTGGTTGAACCAGTATCTAGATCCATCAGTTATATATTATGGTTTCTATCTTTCCACAGCCCCTCAAGTATGAATAAATGAATGAATGAAAAAAAAATTTTGTTAAGCACATTTTTGGTGTCAAGACCTGTGCTAAAAGATGGGGATGCAAAAATTTAAAAGGAGAGATTTTCTGTCCTCAAGTAGCTTATATTCTAAAAGAGGAAAGCTATTGCTTGTCTTTCATTCTTAAAGAGGATCATGACATCAGGAAGGTGATGTCATGACTTGCAAGTGAATTGGATTTAAGTTAGAGGACTACGCAAAGTCACCAGCCTCACTTTCTTTTCCAGAGTCATCTGGGCCCAGTGGCAAGATATAGATTAGGATGACTGAGATGGTCCTCAATAGAAGAAAGCAACACATTTAGGGAAGAGGTGATGGTGGAAGGCAGTTTTATTCTTGGGAAGTTGACAATACAGAAAGGAAGGAGGCACCAGTGGCAGACAGAGGATGAGATGGCTGGATGACATTTGAAGGCAAAGCACATATAGATACTCTCACATCTAGGGCTCACCAGAAGGTAAATGGTGTTAAGTATTCACACACTTAGTCAGACACCAATTAACTGATAGGCACTGAGCTCCAAATATCAGTGTTTTGACATCACCAGTCACTGTGGCATTTATGAGGAATACTTTTGTATAGAGATCCAAGTCACAGGTTGGATATGGAATATGTTGGCTTTGTTGTCGCTGTTGTTGCTGTCGTGGAGTAATTTTCCATCCTGTAGCACCATTTAGGGTTTTCTTAGCAGAGATATTGGAGTGGTTTGCTATTTCCTTCTCCAGCTCATTTTACAGATGAGGAAACTGAAGTAGACAGAGTTAGGTGATTTGCCCAGGGTCACATAACTAGTAAGTGTTTGAGATCAGATTTAAAATCAGGTCTTCCTCATTGCATTCTGGCACTCCATGCACTGAGCTACCTGCTTGGGACATTGACTATTCCCATGTTTTGACATCTTTGCTAATTTGCTGGGTGTAAGGTTTAGTCTCAAATTGTTTTGATTTGCATTTCCCTTAATATTAATGATTTGGCACAGGCTTCCATATAGTTTTTAATGCAATCTTCTTTTCAGAACTGTTTGTCTCTGTCCATTTTTACTCAGCAGTTTTTCCCTAGGATCAGTTTTACTTGTACTAATTTGAGGCCAGCATATTCCCATAGGTTCTCTCACTCATTCCTGTTTACCTGCTTTATCCCTAGTTGTTTTGCTGATGCTTTATTTTCTTTTCTCTTCTCTTTCCTTTCCTTTTCTCTTCTTTTCCTTCTATCTATCTTTCTTTCTTTTTTGTGGGGGGAGTATTTTGTTACTCCTAGGAATTCATGAAGAATCCAGTGAAGTGTGGTGGTAGTTACTCTGCATTCTGCACCACAAGTTTCTAGGTGTACCCCACATTTCCTTACCATGACCACTCATACCTCTTAATGCCAATGTGTCATGCCTAGGTCGTTTTTGTGTCCCCTCCTACCGTTCTGGATAATATTTATCTTCAAATGGCTATGGACTATCTGTTGTGGTGATTCAGTTAAGTGAATAACAAGTCTAGCATAGAGTTTTTCTCCAAAGATTACCATTTATTCAGTGTGAAAGCCATTATAAGATCCTTTCCGTTCTCCTTTCCCCCCACCAACAAGGATAACAAACTTAAATGCTACCCGTTCACTTTTCTTTCTCAGGAAAAAATACCTTTCCATTTATCTACATCCTGGTCCCTCCCTTGACCTCTTTAAGACCATCCTCTCTCATATCCCCCCAGAATTATCTGAAAATAGTACTGTTTTTCTTCTGTCCACATCCAGTCAAAAGAGAGAGCCCATTCACTGTTCTCCTCTATCTTAATTAATTTCCCTGTTTTGACTGACCACTATGCAATCCCCTCTAACAGGCTCAATGTTGTTTGTATTATATCATGTTGCTTCCTTGGTACACTTTTATTGTTATTATTATTATTATTATTATTATTATTATTATTATTGTTTTATGGTCTCTAGAGAGTACTTGAAGCTAAATGGAATGGCAGATTGAGTGCCCAAACTGCGGTCGGAAAGACCTGAGTTTAAATGTGGATTCAGAGGTTTACTAGTTATGTGACTCTGGGCAACTTACTTAACCTCTACACGCTTCCATTTATCGTCTGTAAATGGGGATAAAAATAACAGCTACTTTCCAGGGTGGTTGTAAGGACATAACGAGATAACGTTTTTAAAGCACTTTGCAAACCTTACATTGCTACATACCTGCTAATTATTGTAATCTAAAGGATATATGTTCTTTTTTCCATTAAAATTTTCAAAAATTTTCTTTCCTTTGACTTATACTTACTTGTTATCTTATGACCTTTCCAGAATTCTTTCCTCCTCGTCCTCTTTCTTCTTCTTCTTGCTGCTGCTGCTTCTTCTTTTCCTTCTCTTCCTTCTCCTCCTTTTTTGTAAATCTTGCAGTTGAGATCTATCCTGGGACTCTTTTCTCCTTCAGTCTTTTTCTTGTATTTCCAGTATTTTGTCTATTTTCATACATGCATGTTTTGTCTTGCTCAGATCCCTGTGTGTAGGGCCTTGTTGCATTGAGGTGTGTAGAGACCCTCTATCAACTCTATTGGGAGAGTATCACTTGTACTTGGGTCTCCTATGCCTTTTCCCTGATACATGGATACTACCCTTTTTACTAGCTATGGTCTTCCATGGCCTTCTCTCCCTCACATAGGTGTAATTCCTTTCCATGTCATGATTTAGGAGGATTTTTGTTTCTTTCTCTTATGAAATGTCAGGGGTTGAGGTGGGGTTCAGACTGAATTAGCCCTGTGAGTAGTCTGGGAAACAGGCCTATCGGGTTTCATGTGCTTGCAAATTGTGGTGAGTGGCATGAAATAAGGGTATTATCTTAGGAACTTTAAGTATTACATGTTGGGAGGTTATTTCAGGAAAATTTTACCTTCTGCAGATTTTCTGTTTTCTTACCTTGTTGATGCAACTGTAATTACCATAGATTTGCCATGTGTTTTACAAATTTTCAGGCTATTCAGTTGAGACAATTATGCTACAAACATCTACTTTGCTATCTTCCCATTCATGTGATACAAATAGTCTCTTATGATTGATATGGAGAGAATGCATCATTATTAACAACAAGAACAAGAACAACACAAAACAAAACAATCAAAAAAACAGCCCCCAAACCCAAAGCAAATAGTAGCTGTGAATGGTATTTCTAGCTCTGGATGCTCCACCCTGTCTCTGTTCTCATCGAACTTTCCGCTTTGTCCCATTTAGGTTTTGATACATACTTTACATCTCGTACGCTAGAGAACAACAGAAGAAATGTGTGGTTTGCAGAGTATTGGGAGGAAAACTTCAACTGCAAGTTGACAATTAGCGGGTCCAAAAAAGAAGACACAGATCGAAAATGCACAGGTAATCTTATTCTCTTTGTCTTTCTCCTGCTTCTCTACGCGGCCTGCATTGAAATGTCTGCCCAACTGACAGAAGGAAGCTTGGCTGGAGACAAATTGAATGACTAAATTGAATTTACTAGATTTTGCAGAAAATGGAGCAGGGACACAGGTCTTGCTGAACAACAGGAATAGCAATAGGGGAAAAAAATCTTTTCAGTCTGTTTGTCTATCTATTCATAGTCGGCAATCCCCATTGATTCTATATATTCTAGGAAGAGGTCAACTGTCTTTGAACGCTTTCTCTGATAAATATTGTTATAGCTAGGACTATGAAATGATTTTCCCACTGACTGCAATCTGTGTCAAATTCTATGCCTGTACCTTTAACCTGTATTAAGCATAATGTATATGATTAATACAACAAAGATACTGAGATCCCATAGTGAATAGAGTGCAAGACATGTAGTGAAGAAAACCAGGGTTTGAATCCTACCTCCTCATCTGTAGGCAAGTAATTTCACCTCTTCCAGTCCCCTCATCTATAAATTGGGGGGTTGTAAGCGTCCAATAAGATAAGGTATGTCAAGTGCTTTGGAGATGGTGATAGGATGATAATCAAATTAATAATAATTAATTATAATATATAGCTCTCCATATGCTAATCGCTTCCTAGCTCTGTAGTACTTGCCAGAGTGTGTGTTCTACTGGCATTGGTATGAAGAATGTACAGTTACCTCCTCGTCACAGTGAGGCATGTGAGTAAGCCTTTAGTGCAGGACAAAGGAATGATGTGGATGACAAGGAGAGTCAACTTTCTCTGTTATTCAGTATCTTAACACTTGGTGGGTGTTTTTTTTTTTTGGGGGGGGGGTGATTTGTATGTTGTTATTTCTTTATTTTTAAACTAAGCAGCAATTCCTCGCATCTTTGGTTCAATAAAAAGCCATGTTTGTAATGATGATGCTGAGGTGGTACAAGACCTTGAAGTGCCTTCTGAATCATCAATTCTGTTGATTATAGTTTCAAAAATTTGTTTATTTCTGTATTGTGATTCTGCAAAAATTGATTTCCATTCGTAATAATAGCTATCATAAGGTACGTAAAGCAATTTCTCATCTTCTCTCACTGGATCTTCAGTGAGATAGATGCTCGTTTTATCCCCATTTTACAGATGCGTGAACAGAGACACTGGCACTTCAGTCTTCCTGACTCCAAGTCCACCCAATTGCATGATTACTCCTTCAGTAAACATTTATTTAACATCTGAAAGGTGACCAGGTGGCACAATTGGCAAAGTGCTAGACCTGAAGTCAAGAGCGCCAGAGGTCAAATTCAGCCTCAGACATAGACGAGCTGTTTGACCCTGGGCAAATCATCGAACTCTCTGCCTTAGTTTTATCTTCTATAGGGTTTTTGTGAGGATAAAATGATAAAATATTTTAAAAGCCCCTTGCTAAGCTTAAAGTACTATATAAATGGTAGCTGTTATCATTATTAATTAATTTATCTGCTTTGTACAAAGCCATGTGTAAGATGCCCTGGGGCAATAAAAAAATTAATGAGGCAAAATTTCTTCCCTCAAGCAAATATGAGAAACAGAAAATATCTTATGCTGAGTACCATAAGAAAGGTACAGAGGCTTCTGGGTAACTAGGTATTTTCTAGAATGTGTGAATAATACTAGTCATTTGTTCTTCAATCATCTTACATATTGGCATTTTTTTATAATACCCCTTTTATGCTTTTGGAAAAAATGGAAAAATTGGAGTGTCATTTTTCCTTCCCCCTTTGTTAGGTCCATGTGACATAAACATACAGATACTAACTAAAAACCTAAATCTACAATCTTGATTTTTTTTTCCTTCATGATACTATAATCCACATATATTGGAAATATTTAAGTATTTGTTCATTTTTTTTTTTGCTTAATTCAAATGTAGAGTACTTAGTTCAGTCACTTGTATATTGTATGTGCTTAATTAATATTTTTCTCTCTTTGTATACATATAATGTATACAAAACCATGAAATCTGTAGTAGAAATGGAAAGGGAAAAAAATAATTCCAACCAGAGTTACAGATCTTTGTCTTAGACATGCTGCTATTTTCAGTATGACTTAATATTAGACCTTCTGTTTTGTTTTGATTTTGTTTTTGTTGTTACAATTGCTATTTTTATAGCATGGGCAACTACATGGTGCAGTGGATAGAACATTGGGCCAGGAGTCAGGAAGACTCACCTTTCTGAGTTCAAACCTGGTCTCAGACACTTACTAGTTGTGTTACCCTGGGCAAGTCACTGAACCCTGCTTGCCTCAGTTTCCTTATCTGTAAAATAAGGTAGAAAAGAAAATGGCAAATCACTCCAGTATTATTGCCAAGAAAACCCCTGATGGGGTTATGAAGAGTCAGACACAACTGGAACAACTGAACAGCAGACATTTTTATTGCATCGTGAATAGAGGGCCAATTTCAGAGTCAAGAAGGTCCAATCTCAAGTCTTGTCTAAGGCACACACGTTCTGCCTGTATGAGCATGAGCAAATAATTTAACCTCCCACTGCTTCAAGAAATCTCCCTTAGATGGTGAATTACCTAGCAGCTACTGACCTGCATTAAGAGAGGGAGTTTCTTTATCAAGATTTCCCTTTACCAGAGAAATCACAAGTCCAGTAAATTTCCATCCCATCCTATCCCATCCCATCTCATTCCATCCCATTTTTCTGTAGCAATCATTAATTAAAAATAAATACATTGAAATTCAAAATAGCATTCTGAAAGAATGGAAAGCTATAATTTTTCCCTCTACGCACCTTTCATTTCATGTACTCTAAAGCACATGTATTAAAATAAGTAAATCTCCAAATGAATTATTCGTCTTTTACCATTCACTACCACCACTAAATTAAAAGGAATCACATTTCCTGTAAGTGTCCTTGCTACCATTCTGTCTAATGTGCAGATAAAAAGGTCCCTCTCTTATTGACCGAGCATGAGCTTTTGATCAATATGCTTGGCTAAACTCAGCTGTCAGTCTAATGTTTCTTATGAGCTGCAAAGCCTCCAGGGTTAAAGAGGGCTTCATATTTTCAATGGGAAGATTGTGTGAGACCTTCCTTTTGGGGTTTTCCCTGTATACAAAATTTTGGAGAACACAAGATAGTGACAAACGTGCAGCAGAGGATTTTTAGCTGGGGTTAAAGATAAATAGTTTCATTTGCTCAAGTGAGGACCTTAAGATTGAGGTGAATATCCTAGTTATGGTCGGTGGGATAAATGAAAAAATGAAGTGGAGAAAGAGGTATTGAGGGGTTCACATT
Organism: Pseudochirops corinnae; assembly: GCA_028646515.1. Classification (NCBI taxonomy): domain Eukaryota; kingdom Metazoa; phylum Chordata; class Mammalia; order Diprotodontia; family Pseudocheiridae; genus Pseudochirops; species Pseudochirops corinnae. The sequence continues at coordinate 39,676,424 of CM053590.1, forward strand.
CAAGTATAAGACCAACTGAGGACAATGCTGGCAAGGTAACCACAGAATCCATAGGATCTTGTCCTTAAGCTACACTGGTTTCTAATCCAGCCTCTTTGTTTTATGGATGAGAAAACTGTGATCTAAATGACTTTACATTTAAATCACTTACTTAAGGACATACCATATTTTATATGACATTAGATACTAGGACAAAAGATGACTTTGTACCAGGACTAGATAGGAATCACCAGATTTATCACTTGTATAATGCAAACCTGATCTGACAGGGAGATAGAAGCTTCGGTTTTTAAGTAGTATGATGAAAAAAGTCCCTTCTGCTTATATGTATTCTCCATCTCCCCATTGTCTGTTGATACCAGGCCTGGAATGATTTGTTATTCATTCCTCAGTATGTGGCAATGGTGCCAGATCACATCTTATATGTAATGCCTGACCATGGTTTCAGAGAACCAATGATGAAGGATGCTACTTCCCTCTTGATAAAAAGGTGATGGACTCGGTTTATAAAATAAACTTTTTTTTCCATGACCAATGTGGAAACTTGTTTTACTTGATTATGAATAGTTGTTAAAAGGGTTATTTTCTTCTTATTTTGGTGGGAATAGATGGGAAGGATACATAACATATTTTTGTTTCTTGCACAAAAATAATTTCTAATGAAGGAGAATGAACTCAGTAGGTCACAACACCTCAGTTCAGTTTTCCCAGAAACACCTCCATGTGAAGTGAAGATTTGAGACAAAGGTATGAACAATAAGACACTTCTAAGGAAAGGGGTGGGATAAGAGTAGGAGTGGCCTTTATAGGTGGAATGAAGAGTTCGGGAATAGGTAATAAAGAAGAAAACCAATGAGTGACAGAGATAGACTTTACCTTCTTCACAATTTTTCTTAAAGCTCATTCTGCATGGACTCATAGGGATAGAGACTTCATCCCTGCCCTTCAACATTATTTGTATATACTGAAACTAATCATCAAATAACACTGTCTGCCATCTTCCTTAAAAATTTTGGGAAGGAAAATTTACAGCTTCTCTTTGATTATCCTTCCCAGGGCTTCCCGACCCTGGCAATCTTCCTACCTTCTGTCCCCTTTCATTGAAACTATCATAGCTGAGATGTGAACCTAACTTTAGCAGTGACATAGTACTCAGAACATCTTTTACCCAGTCATTGCTGACTGAATGAAGATTGAAGAGGAAGGACAAAAAAAGAATGAAAAGCCAGGAAGTATCAGCAGGGAGCTGAGTTGCAGCCACCCAGTGATAGCCAGATATTGGCATGCTGGATATCACCTGTTGCTGCAGTATTACATTATCATCTGATATTTGTGCCAAGGCTTGCCAATCTCTTTTCTATCCTCAGTGTTCACCTCTCCCCAGCTGGCCCTTTCTTTGCCTCAATCTCAGGGGAAACAGAGAGCAACTTGTACTCAGTATTCCATCATACACATGAAGATTTTGGCCAAGCCCTTCTCTGCTTTTAGATAAATGTTTAGGAAGAGGACTTAACCAAAAGTTTATCTGCTTGATAAGACAAACTGGAATTTCCAAATAGTTTTTTTCCTAAAAAAAATATTCCCATTGATTAGCAGGTACCTATAAATATCTTGTACTTTTTGATTTTGTGTGCAAATCGGGATATCATTTCTATTATTTATTTTAGTGAACCTGTAACTTAACACTAACTCCTCTAATTGTCTTCTGGCAGCAGAACGGATAACTTCTGAGAGCAATGTTCAAACTCTTGCCAGTCGTAGTTGAGGATAGAGTCATAGTAATGGTACAAGCATATTCACAGAATTAGAGAATTTCAAGAGAAATCAGCACCTTTTCTAGTTCAGCTTATCCATATGGGGGAGGGGGAGGATAGAGAAGCTTTCTATAACATACCTAAGAAGTAATTATCCAAACAAATTATCCTTTGATTGAAGAACTTCTTGGAACTCTGAATTTACTACTCTAGAGGCAGTCCATTCCATGTTTGGCAAATTTCAGGTGTTAAAAAGTTTCTGCTGTTGTTTTAATCAAGTTTAAATATACATCTCTACTTCTTCTACCCATTGCTCCTAGTCCTGTCCTCTGGAACTAAAGAAAGAAAGCTAATTCTTCTTTGACCTAGAAGCCTCTCAACAATTTGAAGATAATGCTTATAAATCCCTTCCTAAGACTTTGCTTCTCTGGCATAAACATCCCTGCTTCCTTTGGTCAATTATCAAGTGATATTAAGGTGAATTCTTCCACAATCTTTATTGCTTGCCTCTGGAAATTTTCCAGTTTACATTCCTAAAAGTTTATGTCCAAAAACTGAGCCCACTTCTCATGATATGATCTGACTGCAGTAGAATACAACAGGATTGTTTTTGTTGTTGTTGTTTAATGTAGAGTCAGAGGCATTTAGGATTAGATAGAGTTGGATATAGCCTTGAATTCTGTTGCAGTTCTGCGGGATGACTTGTGTAGTCCTGCTGCCACAACTTGATGGGTCAGGGATACTGAGTGATCACAATAGTCAGCATTATATTGTTCTCTTGAAAGTTCATGGTGTTTTATCCCATTGTATTCTTGGTGTCCTAGATAGGATACAGCTGAAATTGTTTTATCTCTTGTACATAATTCTTGTATTGTAGAGGTTTGGGAGATCAAGAGAAGGGCAGAAAATACAGTCCTCCATCTTGTTGTTCATGTGACCCTGGAATCTCATCAGGGATATTTTACATATTTGTTTAGATCTTCTCCTAGTGATGTTTTTAGGTATGAATAAAGTGGACATCTGTTGTGGTAGCTGCTGATGTCTTCTTGGTTGCCTTAGTAAAAGTCCTATCATTAGTGTCTTTTAATTGGAGGAAATCTTGTGTTTGACAGCATAATAGAGTTGGTCTATGAACAAGCTTGAAATTCATACATCGTGTACTTATTGTTTATCTTCTACATGATGGTATCATAGAGGATGTTAATTCCTTAAGTCCTGTCTTTGCACTTAAATATTTGTGTTCTGTGGCATATCTAGCTCCTGACTTTTCCATCAAAGAGGAAGGGCATAGACAGCCAGCCTAGATACCTTGACTCCCTCCAGCTATTTGTCCTTTAAGGGAGGCCAACTAGAGAGGATAAAACCCTTCTGATAAAATCCCAAACCCCTTAATCACAAGTTGGCTATACTTTGAAAAATAAACTAAACATGGGTCTGTGTCTTTTTTTTAACCTTATTCTTGAGAGGTATTAAAAATCTGTTACCTAAGTCAGAGGAAAGAGAGAAGGAGGAGGAGATCATGGTTTGTGTCACTCAGGGATTGGAATAGTGAACTTTATTTCTGCTAATTATTTATTAAAAGGAGCCACTGTAAATCCATTAAGTGGAAGTCTGGCTTCCCAAACAACGCATGGCTGTTCAGCATGATAGTCAAGGATCTTTGATGAATTGCTTTCAATTAATTTGGAAATGCCTTTTGACCTATATTCATATTTATGTCTGCAATAAAGCTAACTTCACTCAATGACCATATGTAGTTATTCTATGCATATTTATTTGAACCTGGGTGCTGATTGGCTTGTCCACAAGGCTAACACACTTGCCAAATTTTAGATATATTTTTTAAAGTTCATCAGTCATCTTTAAAATAGTGTCACCTCCAGCCCAGATTTATCACATCCTTTCTGTGATCCAGCTCCTGTTCCTGACTTTACTTTCTTAAATGCCATTTCCATTCTGCACATGGTTCATTGAAGTCCAAAAGTGGTAGTTTCACCATTAAATCCAATGAGAATAGATCACCATAGAAACAGAAGTGGGTATGTTTCATTTTATATTTATTTATTCTTCTGCTTTCAGGATTATCTAACCAGTATCAGGATGTACGCATTAGCAAGGTTTCATGCAAGGATGTGACATACTGCTGTATACTATCGTGTATACTGCTGTATAGTATTTGGCAAGCTACTCTTGCTTGTCATCTTCTTTCATTCTTCTCCATAATCAATGAATCCACAAGCATTTATTGAGTACCTACTCTGTGACAGGCTTTATGCTTGGCATTGGGTGATGTATATTAGGAGGTGTAATAGTCTCTGCTCCCAAGATGTTAATTCTGTTGAAGAAGACAGCATGTTCACATATCAATATGTAAAGGAAATACAAAGTAGTTTTGGGGGAGAAATTCTTAGCATAGAATAAGTAAAATCTTTATGTAGAATGCAGATATTGAACTAAGTTTTGCAAAATTGCTTGTACTCTAAGCAGGAATTGCCCTTAAATATCAGGTCTTTCTTTTTCTCATATTTTTTAATATTTCCTGTTTTTCTTCCCACCCAATACTCTGCTATATCTTCACATTGAGGTCACTACATATTAAGATCTATATTGAATTATATCATAATTATTTTGTCCTGCATGAATTTTGTCTATCTTCCTGTCTATTACAGATATTGACTCATAAGTTAAAATTCTTTATGAACAGTCTATTACTTATGGTGATCATAAGTACTTAAAGGTGAGATGATCAAGAATTAAAAAAACATACATTATCTGGGGAAGGTGGAACCAAAAAAGTAAATTAAAGGCAGGGACTCACCAGAGTTCTCCAAAATCCCCTACCCCATCAAAACAACTTTAGAGTAATGCCTTAAAATAAATTTTTGAGGGACAGAGCCAATCAAAGGATGGGGTAAAAGACATCTACAGGCCAAACCAACTTAGAAAGTTGGCAGGAAATGTCTGTCTCATTGGAATGAGAGTAGAGGACAGTCCAGCACAGGTTGGGCCCTAGCAAACCAGTAATGGATGTTGGGGAACGGCCAAATAGACAGTGCCTGCTTCTAGCACCCTCAGCCTAGAGGCCGTAAGGGGGCTGGACAACTGCTCAGTAGATTCCAAGGGACCATTTGCTAGTACTAAGAATAAGACTCTGTTGTATTGCCCATATATAGTTGTAGGTCCCCAGGATGAGGAGGATTGGTAGCACAATATAAAGTGTGGCCACAGGGGAACCCAGACCTTGGCTATAGTTCTAGGCTGAAAAAGAGTACTTTTGGTTGCTCATAGATCAAAGCATAGATCAGGAGAGTAGTGACTACACCTCTCCTTAGTGGTTCTCAACCTGTGGGTTATGTTCAATTTGTAACAGTGAAAATGTATCCTACATATCAGATAGATTCTTAACAGTAGCAAAATTACAGTTATGATGTAGCAACAAAAATAATTTTATGTTTGGGGGTCACCACAACATGAGGAACTGTATTAAAGGGTCATGGCATTAGGAAGGTTGACAACCACTTTGGAGATCAAATCACCTTGGAAGAACTGAAAACCTACAGACCCCCTAGAACTAGTTCTGAAAAGAGCAGCACAAAGAAGCCTGAAGCTTAGACTAGTACCCCCTCTACTCCAGGAAGCAGAGTCCAACTTTAACATTGAGTTAAAAGTCAAGAAATAGGTAGGAAAATGAGCAAACAATAAAATAAGAACCTGACCATAGAAAGTTGCTATGGTGAAAGGAAAGATTAAAACATAAACTCACGACTGCCTGACAGGGGCTGCTCAGGAGCTGCCACTAAGGTTTGCATCATTATAAGAACAAGCAATGTGGCAGCAATCCCATCCAGAAGTTCACTGGGGAAGTACTCTGGGGAAGTGATCCCCCACCATCCTGGTCTTCCCAAATCAGACCCAGGCCACTGGTGGGCAAGCTTCTTCTTCGGCAAGTATATCCATTCGTGACAACTGGATTGGGATCCCCAGAGCACTCAGGAAATTTCCAGGTTGCTCATGGCATGATCACCTGTGACCTGGCTCAGGAGGCCATGAGGAAGCAGCAAGACCATCACTGGGTCTTCTGCATGAGCAGCAGCACCCTCCTTGCTGCTCCCTGGCTTCTGAAGTGTGCTAGGCATCAGAGCCCATTTCTCCCTCACTCTCCTTCCCTCTCTCACCTATTCCTTTAGAATAGGTAGGCTGCTTATGTGTAGAAGTAGTTGTGAAGTGTGTGTGTGTGTGTGTGTATGTGTGTGTGTGTTTTAAGGAAGACAAAAGCAAAACACCAAAAAACAAGTAAAAGAAACCACACTGATATTTGTTTGTTTTTTTTTTACTATCTGAATCACCTATGTGCTTTTCAGCAGCCTCAGCAATGTATTTACTTTGTACTCAACTCAAGCTAATAAACTTTGAGCAGCCTTAAAAAAACACACACACAAACTCACAAGAAGACAACAAAATAAAAACAGCTTCATCCAAAGTCAAAAAAAAAAGTGAATTGGTCTCAGACCAATATCTAGCTTATGATCTATTTATATCTATATGAAATATATAGATATATATCATATATATCTTATATCTATATATAGAATATATAGATATCTATATCTATATCATAATATCTAGATCATAAGGTATCTATCTACCTATAGGTAGATAGATAAATATTCACATTAAATATATTTTCACATTAGTCATGTTGCAAAGAAGAATTATAACCAATGGGATGAGCCACAAGAAAGAAGAAACAAAACAAAACAAAAAAGAGGAGAGAGCAAATAGTATGTTTCAATCTGCATTCAGACTCCATAATTCTTTTTTTTTAAATATTTTATTTTATTTATTTTAGTTTACATCATTCATTTCCATGAGATTTTGAGTTACAAATTTTCTCCCCATCTTTCCCCTACCCCCCCCTCAAAACAGCCATCCCCTTGTATGATCCCTCCCTCAATCTAATCTCTCCTATGTCCTCCCCCATCACTC
>CM053590.1:39683663-39698701 GCA_028646515.1 Pseudochirops corinnae
CCAGGCAAGAGAAGTGGTTAAGAGTTTGAGAAGTGCTGGACCCTGTGAACTTCAGTGTGTGCCAGGGACTGCCCTCAGGACTGGACAAAGACCTGGGAGCTGTCTACCTCTGAGGATTGGACAAGGACTTTGGAGCTATCTGCTTCTGAATCCAGGTGACTGGTGGATTCAGGAGGGAGCTGGGACCATGGAAGGGGATCCAGGGGATCAGAGAGACCACCCAGAGTCAAGATGAAGAAAAGGCTTCCCCTTGGATGAAATTTAGGTTTTCTGGACACTGAGGGGTGGAGAGTTTGTGTGGTTTTCTAATGACTGTATTTGTGATCAACCATATTTAGTAATTGTGTATCCAGAATAGTGACTAAGTTAATGGTTGCCCCATGAGTGGAAGTTTGATTATTCTATTGTGAATTGCTTGAATGATTAAGTAGTGAGTTGCCCTATGAGTGGAAGTTTGATTATTCTATTGTTTCTTGTTAATAATTAAGTATTGAGTTGCCCCATGAGTGAAATTTTGATTATTCTATGTAAGGGTCACAAATAAGTGCCAGATTGCAAATGTTAATGTTGAGACACAGGGATGTGTTTGAGGTCCCGGGAATTAGTTGGGTCACATGGAGGTCAGAGCATATTGTGACATCCCTGGCCAGGCTATGTTGCATTGCTCAGAACTTTCTTGCGTGGGATGCCTGAGGTTCCAGATTGATGTCTCCACACCCTGCGGTCTTCGTGTCATTGTAATTACAATTTACCTCCCCTCTCTTAATCCCGCTGAGCTGGGCTGTGTCACGTGTGGGGTGTGGATCTGGGGTAGAAAAAAAACCATCCAAGCCTTGGAGGGGTAGGCAGCCTTAGAGTCCTTCAGTAAGGCTTCTAGGATGTAACTTTAATAAACCCTCTTAAAAAACATCTATCCTCCAGCATTACTTTCATTAAGGGGAAAACACCAGAGTTGTCTCCATTGAAAGGGTAAGTACCCTCTGCCCCTTAGGGCAGGGCAGCAGAAGGCTGACAAACCTTAGGGCAGGGCTTTTGAACCCTGACAATTCTATTGTGAATTGATTGAATGATTAAGTATTGAGTTGCCCCATGAGTGGAAGTTTGATTATTCTATTGTTTCTTGTTAATGATTAAGTATTGAGTTGCCCCATGAGTAGAAGTTTGATTATTCTGTTGTTTCTTGTTCTAAATATTGTGGCCACTGTAGTGAAAACTGTGTGGCCATTTTCTGTGATAAGCCTTGTTCTAAACATTGTGGCCTCTATAGTGAAAACTGTGTGGCCATTTTCTGTGATAAGATGCAATGTTTTGAATGTTTATCTTGATTTGTAATGGAATAAACAGAGTGTTCACTATATTGTGTAATCTGAACTTTAAAAGCTGTCCACAGTAGCATTCCTTTGGGAATCTGTGGGTGTATGGCATTACAACTGCCTGTTCATATCTTTTGACCATTTATTGATTGGGGAATGACTTGTATTCTTGAATCAGTTCTCTATATATTTCAGAAAGGAGGCCTTTATCAGAGACTCTGTAAAAATTCTTTCCCAGTTTTCTCCTTCCCTCCTAATCTTGATTGCATTAGCTTTGTTTACACAAAAACTTTTCAATTTAATGTAATCAAAATTATCCTTTTTGCATTTCATAATGCACCCTCTCTCTTGTTTGGTCATAAATTCTTCCATTCTCCATAAATCTGAGGGGGAAACTATTCCTTGCTCTACCAGTTTGCTTATTGTATCAGCCTTTATATCAAAATTGTGTACCCTTTTGGATTTTTATTTTGGTATATGGTTTAAGATATTGGTCTATTCCCCGTTTTTGCCATACTATTTTCCAGTTTCCACAGCAGGTTTTGTCAGATAATGAGTTCTTATCCAAGAAGCTGGGGTCCTTGGTTTTATTAAACAGTAGATTACTATAATCATTGATTACTCTGTCTTGTGTACTTAACCTATTACAGTGATCCACCACTATTTCTTAGCCAGTACCAAGTAGTTTTGATGATTGCTGCTTTATAATACAATTTAAAATCTGGTATGGGAAGGCCACCTCCCTAGCATTTCTTTCATTAATTCCCTTGATATTCTGGACCTTTTATTCTTCCAGATGAATTTTGTAATTTTTTTTTCTAGTTCTGTAGAATAATTTTTGGTGCTTTGATTGGAGTGACACTGAATAAGTAAATTAATTTAGATAGAATTGTAATTTTTATTATATTACCTCAGCCTTACCACAAGCAACTGATGTTTTTCCAATTAGTAAGATCTGACTTTATTTCTGTAAAAAGTGTTTTGTAATTGTATTCATATAGTTCCAGAGTTTCTTTGGACAGGCAGATTCCCAAATATTTTATAATGTCTATAGTAACTTTAAATGAAATTTCTCTTTTTTTCTCTTGCTGTTGGATTTTGTTAATATATGAATATGCCAAGGATTTATGTGGGTTTATTTTATATCCTGAAGCTTTGCTAAAGTTATTTATTATTTCAAGTAATTTTTTACTTGATACCTTAGGATTCTCTAAGTATATCATCATATCACCTGCATGGAGTGGTAGCTTTGTTTCTTCTTTGCCTATTCTAATTCCTTCAATTTCTTTTTCTTCTCTTATGGCTAAAGCTAATGTTTCTAGCACCATAATGGATATCCTTGTTTCATCCCCAGTCTTATAGGAAATGCTTCTAGCTTAGCACCATTACATGTAATAGTTGCTAATGGTTGTAGGTAGATGTTACTTATCGTTTAAAGGAAGATACCATTTCTCCATATGTTCTCTAGTAGTTTTAAAAGGAATGGTTATTATGTTTTGTCAAAAGCTTTTTCCACATGTATTGAAATAATCATATGGTTTCTTTTAGTTTTGTTGTTGATATGAACAATTATGCTTATAGTTTTTGTAATATTGAACTAGCCTTCCATTCCTGGAATAAATCCTACCTGGTCATAGTGTATTATTCCCATCATAAGTTGCTATAATCTTTTTGCTAATATTTTATTTAAATGTTTTGCATTTATATTCATTGGGGAAATTGGTCTATTCTTTTCTTTCTCTGTTTTGACTCTTCCTGGTTTAGGTATCAGTAGCATATTTGTATCATAAAAAGAATTTTGTAGGACTCCTTCTTCACAAATTTTCCTGAATAGTCTATATAGTATCAAAATTAGTTGTTCTTTAAATGTTTGATAGAATTCACTTGTAAATTCATCTGGTCCCGAAGATTTTTTCCTAAGGAGTCCATTGATGGGTTGTTCATTTTTCTGAGATGGGGTCATTTAAGTAGTTTGCTTTTTCAGACACTTACTAGCTACGTGACACCTGGCAGGTCACGTAATCTTGTTTGCCTCAGTTCCTTATCTGTAAAATGAGCTAGAGAAAGAAATGGCAAACTATTCTATTATCTTTGTCAAGAAAACCCCGAGTGCAGGCACAGAGAGTCAAGTACAACTGAAATGTTACATGCATAATGTCTCCTCCATTAGGCTTTGAGTTCCAGGAACTGTCTTTTGTCTTTCTTTGCAGCTCTAGTACCTAGCACAGTGCCTGGACCAACTAACTGACTGATGTACTGATCTTTCTCTGGTATGGTTTGGAAAACCTTGCTACTGAAATCTCTACTAACATGAAATTTTGTTAATTCTGTGAAATTTACATTTAGGAATTAAATCTGCAAAAAATAAAATTAATTGTTGTAATGTCAATATAGTATCTATGATAATGTATTAATATCATAAGGAAAGACTTAATATCATAATAAATGCTATTCTGTCTTGAAAAAAAATAAGTAGTTTGCTTTTTCTTCTGTTATTCTGGGCAAATGATTTATATCTACATATGTATGTATGTAAATATTCATCCATTTCACTAATATTATCAGATTTATGGGCATACAATTGGGCAACATAGTACCTAATTGTTATTTTAATTTCCTCTTCATTTGTGGTAAATTCCCCCTTTTCACTTTTGATATTGGTAATTTGATTTTCTTCTTTCTTTTTTTTTTAAATCAAATTAACTAAAGGTTTATCTATTTTTTTCATAAAACCAGCTCTTAGTTTTATTAGTTCAATTGTTTTCTTAATTTCAATTTTATTAATCTCTCCTTTGTTTTTCAGTATTTCTAGCTTGGTATTTAATTGGGGATTTTTAATTTGTTCTTTTTCTAGCTTTTTCAGTTGCATGCTCAATTCATTGATCTCCTCTTTGTCTATTTTATTCAAGTAAGCATTTAGAGATATAAAACTTCCCCTAAGAACTGCTTTGGCTGCATCCCACAAGTTATAGTATGTTGTCCCATTATTGTCATTCTCTTGGATGAAGTTATTGATTGTTTCTATGATTTGTTGTTTTACCCATTCATTCTTTAGGATTAGATTATTTAGTTTCCAATTGATTTTTAGTTTATCTTTCTGTGGCCCTTTATTACATATAATTTTAATTGTATCATGATCTGAAAAGGATGCCTTTAATAATATTTCTGCCTTTCTGCATTCCATTGTGAGGGTTTTATGCCCTAACACATGGTCATTGTGTGTGTGTGTGTGTGTGTGTGTGTGTGTGTGTGTGTGTGTGTGTGTGTGTAGGAGCTTTGTACCACCAAGAAAAAGGTGTATTCTTTACTGTTCCCATTAATTTTTCACCAAAGGTCTACCATATCTAACTTTCTAAAAATTCTATTCACCTTCTTAACTTCTTTCTTGTTTACTTTGTGTTTAGATCTATTTGGTTCAGAGAGGGGGAGGTTGAAGTCCCCCACTAGTATAGTTTTGCTGTCAATTTCTTCTTGTAACTCCCTTAACTTCTTTGAGAATTTGGATGTTATACCACTTTGTGCATATAAGTTTAGTAATGATATTGCTTCGTTGTCTACGATGCTCTTTAGCAGGATATAGTTTCCTTCCTTATCTCTTTTAACTTGATCTATTTTTGCTTTTGCTTTGTCTGAGGTCAGGATTGCTACTCCTGCTTTTTTTTGACTCCAACTGAAGCATGATATATTCTACTCCAGCCTTTTACTTTGACCCTGTGTATTTACCTTTGATTCATATGTGTTTCTTGTAAACGCCATATGGTAGGATTATGATTTTTAATCCATTCTGCTATTTGCTTTTGTTTTATGGGAGAGCTCATCCCTTTCATATTCAAAATTATGATTACTATCTGTGTCTTTCTGTCCATCCTATCCCTCTACCCATTTGTGCTTTTCTTTCTCCTTTCTTCCTTTCCCTCCTCACTTGAATTTTACTTTTGATTTCTGCCTCCCTCAATCAACCCTCCCTTCTATCTGCCCCACTCCCTTTTCTTTCCCTTTTCCCTTTCTACTTTTTCTTTCCCTTCAGTCATCCCTCCCTTTTATTTCCCTTTTCCCCTCAAACTGTCTATAGGGTAAGTTAGACTTCTATATCTAACTGAGTATGTTATTCCCTCCTTGAGCCAAATCTTATGAGAGCAAAGTTCACACAATACTCATCACTCTCTCTTCTTTGCTTCTACTATAATGTCTTTGTTCATCTTCATGTGATATAATTTACCCATTTCTGCCTCCCCCATTTCTTTTTTCCCATTACATTATTTTTTAAACACTTAATTAGATTTTTTTATCATCACATCAAAATCATCTTAAACCTACCTCTTCTGTCTCTGTATTTTCCTTCTATATGATGTAATAAAGATACAGTTCTTAATAGTTGTAAATTTCATCTTCCTGTGCAGGAATGTAAACAGTTTGTCCTTATTGAATTCCATGTTTTGTTGTTGTTGTTACCATTATTGATTTTTTTCTCTTTCCTGTTTACCTTTAATGCCTCTCTTGAGTTTTGTATTTGAAAATCATATTTTCTGTTGAGCTTTGGTCTTTTCATCACAAAAGTCTGGAAGTCTCCTACTTCATTGAATGTCCATCTCCTCTCCTGAAAGATTATGCACATTTTCACTGGGTAGTTGATCCTTGGTTGTAATCCAAGCTTTTTGGCCTCACAGAATATCATATTCCCAGCACTCCTATCTTTTAATGCAGAAGCTGCAAGGTTCTGCATAATCCTGATTATGGTTCTACAATATTTGAATTGTTTCTTTCTGGCTGCTTGCAGTATTTTCTTCTTGATCTGATAATTTTGGAATTTGGCTGTAATATTCCTTGGAGTTTTCAATTTGAGATTTCTTTCAGGAGGTCATCAGAATCCACTGATTCTTTCCATGAATATTTTGCCCTGTGGTTCTAGCACCTTAGGGCAACTTTCCTGGAAGATTTCTGGAAGGATATTGTCCAGACTCTTTTTTTCATCGTGTTTCTCAAGTAGGCCAATAATTCTTAAATTATCTCTCTGGTATCTCTTTTCCAGGTCTGTTGTTTTTCCAATGAGGTGTTTTATGTTTTCTTCTATTTCTTTTTTACATTCTTTCGATTTTGTTTGATTCTTGATGTCTCATAGAGTCATTAGCTTTCACTTGCCCAATTCTAATTTTTAATTAATTGTTTTCTTCAGTTGTACCTCCTTTTCCATTTGACCAATTGTGCTTTTTAAGAATTTGTTTTCTTCAGTGTACTTTTCCCCCATTTGATCAATTGTATTTTTAAAGGAATTGTTCATTTTTTCTTCTACTTCTCTTATTCAAATTTTAAAATTCTTCTTGAGCTCTTCCAAGAAGGCTTTTGGAGCTTGAGACAGCAAGTCAACAAGCTTGAGTTCATATTCCCCTTTGAGGTTTCAGATGTTGTCCTCCTGAATTTGTGTTTTGATCATCCTTCTCACCAAGATATTTCTTTATGGCAATTGGGTTCTTCTTGCTTATGTTGTTTGCCCTTTTTCTGGCTTTTTAATTTTATTTCTTCTTCTGGGGTCCAGGGGACACTGTTCTAGAACTTTTTTGCCAGAGTATCAGGGCCTGGTTACTGGTTTTCTTTCCAGGTTCTGGCAACTGGATGTTGTAGTGGTCAAGTAGTTTATCTGGTTCTGAGCTGGAGGAGGTGGTGGTGGCTGGTGTGTGCCTGGTGTTGGCATTTGCCTGCTTCTCCACCCTGGGCCTCTGGATCTCCTGCTGGTCCACTGAGGTGAGGCTTGCTCTTGACTTGCTAGGATGCCTCCTGTCCTATATTGGTTCCCTTCAGCCATAGCAAGAGAAATGGAATTTCCTGTTAATCCTCCTAGCTTCCTGAGCTAAAAGACTGCTATACCCTATCTTTTTGCTGACCCCACTATTCCAGGATTTTTCCTGGGGCTATATTCTCTGGGTTTTTCAAGGTCCATGAGGGAGGTTGAGAGTGACTTATTGCTTACTCCTCCATCTTGGCTCCCAGAAGTTTAAATAGGTGACTTTCAAACATTCTATCTGGGAGCTGATAGCCTCAGGATCAGCTACTGCTGCTGCTGCAAGCTATAATGGTAATTAATTTAAATTTGAAGAACTCTTTTTGTTATGTCAAGTAAGCAGGTACTTAGCCTTTAGTCAAGCCTCTATGAAAGAGGCAGAGAGTGTGAACTCTGTCTCCTGCTGCTGACATAACAGGAAGGGTTTGACCGAAACAGGAATGCTGTGTGTGTGTGTGTGTGTGTATGTATTTGAAATTTGCACAGAAATTGTGCAGCATTTGAGATGGACTGGACCCTGTGACCTTCAGTGTGGAGGAGGACCTACACAGAGAGCTAGACAAGGACCTTGGGAGCTGTCTGCCTCTGAATCCAGGTGACTGTTTGGTGGATTCAGGTAGGAGCTGAGACCGTGGAAAGGGATCCAGGGAATCTGAGAGACCACCCTGAGTCAAGATGAAGAAAAGGCCTCTCCTTGGATATTGAATGCTGTGATGAAATTGAAGTTTACTAGAGATTGAAGGGTTGAGGGTTTGTGTATTATATTTAGTGATTGTATTTAATGATTAACAATACTTAGTGACTGATTGCTAGATAAGTGACTGATGAAGTTAACCTGTGATTGCCCCATGAATGGAAACTGACTACTGTATTTTGAGATGACTGAATGACTGAGTAGGGAGGCAAACCTCCTTAGGGATACCAGATGATTATTCTTTTGTTCTTTGTTCTAAATACTGTGACCACTTTGGTGAAAACTATGTGGCCATTTTAATGTTAAGCTGTTGTGAACACTATATTGTGATTTTCTGTGATAAGATATAATGTTGTGAATACTATATTGTGATTTGTTGTGAATGTTTTCCTTTGATTTGTTCTTGAATAAATAGAGTGTTCACTATACTCTGTAATCAAAACCTTAAAAGCTTTTCACCATAGCATTCTTTTGGGAACCTGCTCATGCATGGCATTATGCAAGCCCTGTGCAGTACTGTGTTTCTCTTTCACCAAGTTCTGACAGACCAAGAATTTTCAATATCAGATAAGAATGGTAAAGGAAAAACTGGCAAAAAAAATGAAAGTGATGTGAGAAAATAATGAAAAACAAGTTAAGAGCTTGCTAAAGGAGACGCAAAATATATTGAAGAAAATAATGCCATAGAAAAACAGAATAGGCTAAATGGTAAAAGAGGCACAAAAAACCACTGAAGAGAAGAATTCCTTAAAAAGCAGAGTTGAACACATGGAAAAAGAACCTGGACATCATATTTCAAGAAATTATCAAGGACAACTCTCCTGATATCCTAGAACCAGAGAATAAAATAAAAATGGAAAGAATCCATCAATAACCTCCTGAAAGAGAACCCCAAATGAAAATTCATAGGAATATTATAGTCAATTCCCAGAGCTTCCAAGTTGAAGAGATAATCTTGCAAGCATTCAGAAAGAAATAATTCAAATATGGTAGAGTCAGTCAGGATCACAGAAGATTTAGCAGCTTCTACATTAAAGGAGAATAGGGCTTGGAACAGATATTCCAGAGGGCAAACGATATACTTACAAGCAAGAATCACCTACCCAGTGAAACTATGTATGATCTTTTAAGGGAAAATCAACATTTAATGAAATAGTGGTCTTTAAAGCATTGCTGATGAAAAAGACCAGAACTGAATGGAAAATTTGACTTTCAAATACAAGACATGAGAGAAAAAAGGTAAATAGAGAAATCATAACGGATCCAATAAAGTTAAATGATTCCTACATAGGGAGATAATACTTTTAACTCCTAAGAATTTTATCATCATTAGGGCAGTTAGAAGGAATTCCCATATAAAGCGAATCTGGGTGTATGATGGTATCTAAAAAAATAAATTAATTAAGAGGTGAGAGAGAGTCATGCACTGGGAGAAGGAGGAAGGAAGAGGTAGAATGGGGGTAAATTATCTTATATAGAAGAGGCATGAAAGGTCTTTTACACTGGAAGGGATGATGAGGGGTATCAGGCATGCCTGAACCTTACTCTCATCAGAATTGTCTCAAAGAGAAAAAAACTTACACACTTAGTTGGGTAAAGGAATCTATTTTACTCTACAGGGAAATAGGAGAGGATAGTCATATGAGAAGGCAGGCCCAATAGAAGGGGGGATACATTTGGAAAGGTGGTGGTCATAAGTAAAACCTTTTTGAAGAGGAGCAGGGTGAAAGGAGAGAGAGAGAGAAATAAATGGGGGGGGATAGGTTAAAGGGAAATACACAGTAATGATTACCGTAAAAAATCTAATAAAGGCCTCATTTCACAAATATATAGAGACCTGCATCAAATTTGTAAGAATACAAGTAATTTCTCAAATGATAAATGGTCAAAGGATATGAATAGGTGGTTTTCACACGAAGAAATCAAAGCTAGGCATAGTCACATTAAAAATGATCCAAATCATTATTGATTAGAGAAATGCAAATTGAAACAATTCTGAGGTACCATCTCACACCTATCAGATTGACTGATATGATAGAAAAGGAAATGGAAAATGTTAAAGTGGATATGGGAAAATTCGGACACTAAAGCACTGTTGGTGGAGTTGTGAACTGATCCAGCCATTCTGGAGAGCAATTTGAAATTATGCCCAAAGAGCTATAAAACTGTGATTTAATCCAGTAATACCACAAATAGATCCATATCCCAAAGTAGTTTTTTTTTTTTATTAAGTGAAAAGATCTATGTGTACTAACATATTTATAGGAGCTCTTTTTGTGGTGGCAAAGAATCAGAAATTGAGGGTTGGCCCATCAATTGGGGAATAGCTAAACAAGCTGTGGTATATGATTGTGATAGAATAATATTGTGCTATAAGATATGATGAGTAAGATGCTTTCACAAAAACCTGGAAAGACTTACATGAACAGTTTCAAAGTGAAATGAGCAGAATCAGGAGAATTGTATACATGGTAACAATATTGTAGGATGACCAACTATGAATAACTTAGCTATCATCAACAATACAATGATCCAAGATAATTTTGAAGAACTTATGATGAAAAATGCTACCCACCTTCACAGAAAGAACTAATGGTGTCTAAATACAGATAATAGCATTCTTTTAAAAAATTCTTTCATTTTTTGTTTTTTGTAGTTTGTGTTTTCTTTCACAATGTGACTAACATGGAAATATGTTTTGCACGACTCCACATGTATAACATATATCAAACTACTTGCCTTTTCCATGAAAGGGCAGGGATGGGAGGAAGGGAGAAATTTTTTTACCTCAAAGTTTAAAAAAAGAATGTTAAAAATTGTTTTTACATGTAATTGGAAAACATTATATATATATATATATGTGTGTGTGTATATATATATATGTGTATATATATATGTGTGTATATATATATATATGTGTATATATATATATATATATATATTTCCCTTGTCAGTAATGAAACCACATCTGTTCATCCTTCATTTGCCCCTCTAAAGAGAGTATTTGGCTAGAACTTAATTTTTTCTTGTAGCTAGAATATCAGTGACAGTGTTTTAATAATATCATAACATCTTATTGCTTGCTGGACAAAGATCTCACATTTATGAGACCTTCAATTAAATTAGTGTCTTTAGACAGTTCATCTCTGTGATTCCCAGCATCTATCATTTCCTTGTGATGACATTTATTTCATATTTTTTTTTTGTTGGAAATAGAGGAGGTCATAGAAGACTAGAGGATTTTTTTTTTAATTTTTGTTTCTTTTTGGCTCATCTTGGGTTCCCAAATCATTGCCTTTTAACTAAACTTCTGTTCCACAGCTAACCTCTTTCTAGATTATAAAGCTAATGTCACTGGGATAAAACTTTTAGCCTTTCCAACTTGGACAAAACTGCTAAAACTTTCCCTCCACTGGCATATCCTTTTGTCATTTCAATCATCAGTCATTAGTCATCATTATCTTGAAAAAGTTACTTTATTTGTCTAACATTCAGTGGTTGGATTAAATAATTTCTAAAATTTTTCCAGCTCTCAACCTTTTAATACTATGATAATCATAAACATCATCCATCCATTCATCTATGTATCCATCCATTTGTCCATCCATTCATCTACCTATAGGTCCATCTGTCTATCCATCTCCCCTTAGTTCTGACCATTAATAGAGTTGCCCTGAACATGCTCTGAGTGAACCAATAGAAGATGAATTTATGTCCCAATGCTTTCATTCAAATACAAAAATTATTCAATCTACCTATGCCACAGAATATTGTGTGTGTGCATGTATGCATATGTAGTGACTTGTCCCATGACTAACGCTTTCTGAACTCCATTGAAAAAATTAGAAAATGCATTGTCATATAAACAACAAAAATAACATCAACTGACAATTATATTATGGTTTTTAAATTTTGCATAATATTTTACTGTCCATTACCTCATGAGTTGAGCTTCACATCAACAATATAAAGTAGGTATTATATGTACTTTATTCCCATCTTTCAATTGAGGAAACTGAGTCTCATAGAGAGAAAGTGACTTGCCCATGATTGTATAGCTAGTAAGTGTAAGAAACAGTATTAAACCTAAATGTCAATCCTTCCCTTTGATCCAGGTCTTCCAGGGATGCCTGGGATCTTGATAAGTGATTAGAGAAGGATTTGCTGAGTGGCATTACACAGGAAAGGTTTCCTGAACTATAAATGCAGTGTAAATACATGGTAGTTTTCATCCTAGTGTTTATTAGTGTTAAATCAATAAAACCTTATGGACTGGTGTCTGTCCTGAAAAGATTAAGGTCTACTCTCCACCAGATAAATAAATATCTAATAATAATACCTAGCTGGCACTTGTTTAGCATTTTAAGGTAGCAAATTGTTACTCAAATATTATATCTTATTTTATCCTCATAACAACCCTAGATGGAATGTGCCATTGTTATCTCCCATTTACAGATGAGGAACTGAAACCTAGAGAGGCTAGGTGATTTGCTCAGGGTCATAAAGCTAGGAACTATCTAAGTTTGGATTTGAATTCAGTTCTTCTCACCTTCAGGCACATTCTTTATCTTCTAGCTTCCATAAGTTAGGATGGGAACCTACCTTTCTATTTACCAGACAGCACAATGTGATGTGGTAGTTGAGTGGTAGACTAGTGGTTGTCTTTCGTTCTCAAAGAGGACCATGATATCAGGGAGATGATACCATGACATGTAAGTGAATTGAATTTAAATGAAGTGTGCAAAGTCACCAGCCTCACTTTCTCCTCTGGAGTCATCTGGGTCTAGTGGTCAGATATAGGTCAGGATGATTAGTGAGGGCCCTGGATACAATGGGCAATCATGGCCTTTTCAAGCTAAGATTCTTAAGAGTTTGACTGAGGCAACACTCATTCAGTGATTAAGGCTAAGTAAGAAAGGAGACAAAGAATGGCTTCTTTTACCTAGTCACACAACAACATTGTCAATGCCACTCCAAGTCCCCAGCTGTAGAACAGTTGGGACATCCAACTTTTCTGTAAATTCTGAATAACGCTTGTTGCTCTCCTCCATCAAACTTTCCTATTGCTTCTTCACTGACAAGCAGTCCTTACCATTAAGTGACAGGACAGGATTCCCAAGGTCCTGGCTCTTAAACACATCTTTCAAACTCTGGAGGTTGCACCAGGAATCTATTTATGTTTGTCTATGGCAGCCCACAAAAATTATGACTCTGTCATGTCTTATTGCTCGCACAGAACATTTGTCTAACTAGCATTACTGTTCTGCCAAATGCTATTTTGTGAATACTGATTCATCAGATTTACCTCCTTTGTGAAAAGAAGGAACCAGACATTTAGAAATCCATCATTCTATGAAGGAACAATTTGACTTCCAGAAATTTGTTTTCTCTCTGAGATGACAGAGAATGAATAAATGGGTGACATCTTTTTTGTTTGTAGTAATGAGGCATTGTGTCCCACTCTTAGTGTTTTCAAGTCTCATAATAAAAGAACTAGACTATGAAGTTGAGTTCCTATCAGCCAATTTCCAATATACAAAGATATTGCAGCTAAAGGACAGGCACTGATTAATGGTCATAGTTAGAGTGAGCAAAGAGAAAGTCCATGAGTTTTTCTTTTTTGCTGTTTGCATAGCTCTTCTCAAAGCTAATAATATAATTAGGATAATCTTCTACAATGGGTATATTAAAATCAATAAATAAATGGTAGTCCTTTTATATTTTGCCAGTAAGTGGTATATTTTCCAAGTTTTTTTTTCCCAACTAGAGAACTGAGTTCCCAGAATCCGTTCAGTTCCTAACAGCTGTAATCAAGATGGAGGCATATACTGAAATAGATCATTGGGAGAAGCAGAGGCAAAATCTAAGCATTTATTTTCTAATTATTCTTTCTTGTGCTGGACCTTAATGATAATGTTAACACATTCATTCCTTTTAATTTTTTACAGGACTATTATTGGCTACCATATCAGTCAATGTTAGATGTGTGAATATTGAGATATTCCATTCATTGTGGTAATGCCTATTTGGCATTTATGGAGATTCCTACACAAATGACCTTTTATAGATAAGTGACGGTTATCTTTTTATATACGCATGTATATACATATGTATACACACAGAAATACACACAATATGTGTATCTATCTATCTATCTATCTATCTAAAATTTAGCCAGGTTTTGCTAGAATTTTTGTTTTTCAAAGGATGTGTATTTCATTAATAGAAGATGTCGGATATTCTTTATGAGTCATTATGGAAGTCCATAGTTGCATGGGGAATGTGATCCTATATTAGCATTTTTGTTGTTGTGTGTGACTTTTCACAGCCCTGCTTGCTTTTTTTTTTTTTTGGCAAATATAATGGAATGTTTGCTATTTCCTTCTCCAGATCATTTTACAGATGAGGAAACTGAGGCAAACTGGGTTAAGTGACTTGCCCAAGGTCACACAGCTAGCAAGTGTCTGAGGCCAAATTTCAGTACAGGAAGCTGTGTCTTTTTGACTCCAGGTCCAGTACTCTATCCATTGCACCACCTAGCTGCTCATATAAGATTTTTAGTTACTACTTTTGTCTTTTCCTTTGCTGTCAAGCTGTCAGTTATTACATCAGTTCTTTATATTATGGCTATCTCCAGTAATTGTTTTCCATCCTTGTCTCAGTTTGCTATTTCTTAATTGATGTTTTCCAAGAATTCAGTTATTTTAATTCAACATCTACTTAATTCAGTACAATACTTTAATAATAGTGCCAACATCAACATCCAACATTTACATCCCAAGCATCTGTGATTTCCATGGTTTGGGAATGTCTTCCATCAATGCAATTCATAATTTATCTGTGGCTTAATAGATAAGTCATATATGCACAAGCATACTTTTTGCCCCGTGTATTTATCCATGTGTTTGTGTGTCTGTGTATATATAATGGTGAGTATTTAAATCCTGCTTTAAGATTTACAAAGTACTTTCCAAATATCATCTCATTTTACCTTCACTCACTCTGAGAGATGATGACATAGGAGAGGATATTATTATTCCCATTTTACTTATGAGAAAGCTGAGATATACAGAAATTGACTCACCCAGCTTATATATAATGCATATATGTGTTTGTATATGTGCATATAGATGTTGAAAGTCATCTAAAACTGGTTTAAGCTTCTAAAATAATTTTTAAAAATACTTTTTAAAAGAATTCTACAGCTATTTTTAAAGCATTAAAATGAACTTAAATTTGTAAATAGAAATAATAT
>CM053590.1:39699201-39738822 GCA_028646515.1 Pseudochirops corinnae
TCTATCTATCTATCTATCTATCTATCTATCTATCTATCTTATATCCACTTTCCCCACTGGATATATAAGGTCACTTGAGCACCATGTGGTAGGAATGTAATTTGAATCTGCATCTTCCTGTTCCAAATATAAGGCTTTTTTCATTACCATGCAGACTCTGGGGCTCTGTCATGTTAAATGTTTGAGTCCCCAACCTTACAATGTAGACAGGCTTCAAGGGAAAGGGGAAGTCTGGGAAAGTTCTGTGAGGGAGACCTCTTCTCTTACATTTGTGGCAAAGATTTACAAAGTCCAGTACTCTCAGGATTTCCTGCCCAGAGACTTTGGATAGCAAGGCTAATTACCCATGACTCTTCACTAGACTTTTAAAATCACAAGGGAAATGAACAAATAGAAATAAATGAAATGGTGCCCTGGAACACCAGTCTTTCCACTGCAACAAAATCTTTCCCATTTCCCCGTTTCCTCCATGTACTAAAAGGTTCAATAGAAGTAAGATGGTGAGGGCTCCTTTCTAATCCCTATCAGTGGGAGTCTGCATCTCTCTACTTAAATGCCTCCCTTGACAACACCTTCAAGCACAGTAAAAAGGCTGACGAACCCCTCTGGTGTATGGACTGCGGCAGCTGTCTTCCCTGCTGTGCTCCAAACAGTGGGGCTTCAGTCACCCCTTCCAGTTCTTCTCTCCAGTCATTCTGGGTATACTTCTGAATCCATGAAGTTTGAACTCTCTAAACATACCTTTTTATTTCTCTGACAAGGGAGTTTAGACATAAAATGAAATCATTATATGTCACCCTAAATGCCATTTATCAGACTTTGGACCAAGTTTTTAACAGGAATTATAATCAGCTCTGGGCAAAGTCTGAGAAATCTCTGAATCATTGATGTCATAATGATCTAGGAATGGGGAAAACCTCCCCACCCCCACCCCATCCCCACCCCCACCAATGATAGACATTAAAGAGAAGGAACCACGATGATTTGTATCTGCCATTTCTTTTTCATTGCCTCACTACAGAGATGGTTTTAAAAGCAGGAGGCTATATACTTCATGTGTTTGGAAATTCTTCCAAGCTAGGCAGTTAATGACAAGAAGATCCTGAATGAGAGGAATTAATGCCATGTATTCCCTCTCTAACAGTCCTTATAAATAAATTGACTCTCATAAGCAATATGTATATTAGGAAATACATACTTAAAGTAGTTTTATTAGATATGGGAAAAGGCTCCTGAATGGTTTACCAAGTGTTTAAATGCAAGTTAATGGTGAATATAACCTCACTTGGTAGCTTGGATAAGTTTCAAGTGGTAGAATTTGCTTTGTAAAAGAGAATTACAAATGCTAAGAGCATTATATGTGTTTTTCAGGAAATATAAGCAATAATACAGAACCATTTAAAAATAATAAATCTGTGTCCACAAGACATACAGATCTGTCAACTCCCTTTCCTAGAGTAATTGTTATAGCTACACATATGCACTCACTCACTCACATGCACACATACACATATACACAAGGATTGGCATGTTGCAGTGGAAAGGTTCTTGAAGTTAGTGTCTATAGACCTAGATTAAAATTCTATCTCAGCTATTCCCTATGATACCTTGAGCATTTCACTTCATACCCCTAGGACTCATTTTTCTCATCTGTAAAATAAGGAGGTTGGACTACATAGCCTCTGAGGCAGTGGTTCTCAACTTGTGGGTTGCAACCCCTTTGGGGGTCGAATGACCTTTTCACATGGGTGACAGGGGTCCCCTAAGACCCACCATAACTCATATTTCCAATGGTCTTAGGAACTGAGACACTGCTCCTCCATCCATCTCCAGGTGGGTCTGCCCACATACAGATTTGCCCACATACGAGTATTAAAGGGTCGCAGCATTAGGAACGTTGGGAACCACTACTCTAAGGTAAACTTGGGTTCTAAATGTATAAACCTGTGATCTGAACACATGTTTATGTGTGGATAGAAATTTCCTCCAAACTTTTACTCCTGACTTGGGGCCATGCTGCTTTGATTGCTGAGAGTCCATTATACCTTGCAAGCCCCAGGTATAGCCATGCTTCTTCATACCACCAATTTCTATCATGCCACTGTACATGCATCACTGCTGCTCCTCTCTCTTTTACCCTCTACCCTGTCTTCAGCTTTCTGCCTCTTGGCCTCTTGCTTTGGGAAATATCATTAAATCAAATTGCCACTAGAAAGGCCATGTCATCCAAATTTTCAATTGTTCTGTTCACCACCTCCAGAGCTCATAGACTATTCCCCTATATGGGTTTTACCCCTTTATTAGAAAGTAAGATTTTTGAAGGTAGATATTATCTTTAGGTTTAGTATTTGTATCACCATTATTAAGTGCCTAGCACAAAAAAAGCACTTAATGAATAGTTTTTAATTCATTCTTTTATCCATGGATAGATAATGAAAACAAATTACACATATCAGATTTTTAAACTTGTAAAACTGAGGAAACTGAGGCTGGGAGAGGCTAAGCAATTTATGCAGGGGTCCCAAAATGAGGTAACGTCTTCAGTGTGATTTGAAGCCAGATCATCCCGACTCCAAGTCCAATTCTCTTAGCCTGTGCCTTGCTGCCCCTGGATCTTCTCATCATCACAGGTTATTTATCAACTGCAGTGACATACACATGTCACATTCTTGTGTATAATTCACCAAGTGAGTTAAGTAGGCATAGAAAGATTCACAAATCTTCCCCTGATCCCAAGGAATCCATTTGCCATTACCATGAAAAGTGTACACATTACTCCAACTATGCCTTTGAGCTTGCCCTTTGGCTCTCTGGAAATGTCCTTCCTTTTTTGGGATAGCTGTCTTGCCTTTTCTTTCATGTCAGCTTCACCTTGCACCATAAAACCATAGTATCCAGACCTACGATGGGCACTCACTTCAGAACTGCAGATACCAGGCTGCATCTGTTGCTGGTATCACTCAGCTGACATTTAGCATATGCCACCTTATGTTTCATCTATTTGTTGGTCTTTTGACCTGAATCCTCACTAAGTGTATAAGCTCCTTGAAGTCTGAATTTGTAACCATAGTTCTTTACACACTGGTATAAGAACAGGGACATGTGATTTCATTGGCACAGGAGAGTTCTCAATGAGGAAGCTCCCTCTACTCATGAAGCTTGGCACCTACTCTGTAAGCTATAGCCTTAGTAAGCAGGCTACAGCACTGAGAGGTTACATGATTTACCCAGGGTCACACAAGTCATGTACCAGTATTGGGACTTGAACTTAACTCTTCCTGGCTGCCATGACAACTCTTTATACTGCAGCATGCAGCTGCCTCTCACCTACAGAGTTTTCTACCTTTCTCCTTCTCTCTCTCCTTCCCTCCCTCCATTCCTCCTTCTTTCTTTATTTTTTTCCTTCCTTCCTTCCTTCCTTTCTTCTTTCCTTCCTTCCTTCCTTCCTTCCTCCCTTCCTTCCTTCCTGCCTTCCTGCCTTCCTGCCTTCCTTCCTTCCTTCCTTCCTTCCTTCCTTCCTGCCTTCCTGCCTTCCTGTCTTCCTGCCTTCCTGCCTTCCTTCTTTCCTTCCTTCCTGCCTTCCTTCTTGCCTTCCTTCCTGCCTTCTTTCCTTCCTTCCTTCCTCACCTATAAAGAGAGAATCCTATACCAGCTTTGGTAATGAAACTACCTAAAGACCTGAGGAAAACAGAATATCCAGGCAGAGGATGTTGTCAAGACTGTTAGCCAGTGCTGGTTAGTCAAGAAGAAAGACAGAGACAAGGTCATTGAATTTATCATATAAGAGACTTAATGGCCTTAGAAAGGCAATTTCTGTTGAATGATGGAGTCAAAAACTAGACTACACAGACTATAGAAATGAGTGGAGTGTAGAGTTCTGATTAGAAATGACCTTCCTCCTCCAATCACCACCACCCCCTGCACTTCCAGCATGGTGACTGATTCAAACTTACTGAAATCATAGATCTTTTTGTGTACTCCTGAATGGCAAGGCATTATAGTAGGTGATGGGAAACACATTAGCAGAAATTCATTTTTTTTTGTTAATTGAAGGAATTTGCCTTCTTCTGGGGAGATATGACATATATGCTAATAATGACAGTAAAAGAAAACATTGAGGAGGAAACAATTGAGAGCAGACACTTGGATAAAGATGTAGAAAGGATTTGATAACTGAGCTAGGGCTGAACCTTGAAATCTAAGAGGGGGAGATATAGAGGAACATTTCAGGCATGGGGATAGATGGTTTGTGAAAAATCATAGATATAGGAGGGGTGAATTAAGGAAAGAGCTACTATTCAGCCCTACTGGAACTGAGTTTGTGAAGGGGAGTAGTATGAAATTAGGCTAGCATTATAGGATGGAGCCAAATGGTGGCTGCTCTTCAACAGGGCAGTACCAGAATCTGCTTCACAGACATACATGATACATCATCTACAGATTTTCCAATATTCTTTTGTTTTCTTCCATTTAGAGTCTCTGGAGTACTTTTCTGTAGGTAACCTAACAGACTAACTCTCTTGGGACTTGAAATACTAAATTACTTTCATATTTAATAATTGTAACTTGAGAATGGTAGAACATGAGAAAAATATTTATTGGATCAATCAAAAAAGTCTTTATCATAGGAGGCTGTGAAGCTAAATGTTCTTTTTCAAAAAAGAATTAAATTGTCAATGGTAGAAAATTAAACTCTGTAATGTAATCTAACCTATAGACTTAAATCAGTGTACTCCTGACCCATGAATCAGATTCCTACAAACCAATCAACCAATGAATGGATTAAGCACGTATAAGAACATTGTATTGCCCTTGGTTTCACTTGTCCTCTGCACCAAATATTTTCTTTCGAGTTCTCCACCTCTGTCTCTACTCAATGTATCTTGTACATCCTTAACAAGGGACCAGAGAGAACAGTATCATCATTATTTTTATCATGCCTTGCAGGCTTTTGTCTGATTCTGACTCTAATATCCTGTCTTTTAACTCCACTCTGTTATATGCTGTAGTTTCTTATATATGACTAGTGTTTGAACTTGGAATAATTCTTTCCCTTGCCCATTGGCTTTCTTAGAGGCACATCAATAGACTAGAAGAGTCTACTGATGTGTGGAATAATAGAATTTCAGATATGGAAAGGATCTAAGTAGCCATTCATTCCTCCATACCTGAGTCCCGTATATATTATATAAGACAAGTGGTCATTGAACTTTTGAGGATTTCTGTACTATCCTTTACACTTTACATGGCTCTAATTCTTAGACAGTGGCTTCTTTACATCTATTTTAAATTTGTCCTCTTTCCATTTTCACCCAATTCTCTTAGTTTTGGCCTCTGGGGTCAGACAGAATATGTCTATGCCATCCTCCACTTGACAGGTTTTGGGCTATCACAAGACAAGTCTTTGCAGGATATTCTACTTTTAGTACTTAAATTCCCAAATGTTTTATCAGTTAGCATTTTTTTCCTGGCTAGTATATATCCACCTACTTTCATTTGCTTTCCTCCTCCCTTCTTTCCTTCCTTGCTTGCTTCCTTCCTCCAGCATTTGTTGAGTGTCCTCAGTACACTGTGGATCACACTATCACTATAACAGACACCGGGATAGTCACTAAAGAGGATATAAAGAAAATATGACATAGTTTCTTTCTCTGACACTCTAGTTGAGGTGACATTCTGTGTATACATATGGAGTAAGTTAATTAGGAATACAAAAGTTCAGAGAATGGAAAACCTTGTAGTTGGGAGCAGTTGTGGAAGGTCTTGTGTATGAGACAGGAAGAGATTGGAATTTAAAAATAAGTGGGATAAATCTTTCTTAATTTTCATTGCTTAACAATACAGTTTTCATTTTTTCCTATTTCTTAGCTTTTTTTCCCAGCTCTGGATCAAACAAGGTGCTTTTTTTTTTTTCTTCTGATTCGATCATGTTTTCTCATATAACTCCCTCTTGGTTATTCTTGGTGACAGGACTGGTGACCCATTCATTCAATTTGTTTGTTGCTGACATTAGTCTTAAAGAATATTCTAGAGGAAAGCATGTCCTGTGGGACAGTTTATCTCAGCTTTTTTCAAATACTAAAATGAATATGTGACCTTAATGATGAAAACCAGAAGCCATAACATGGCTTCTTTTTCTGTGACAATTTTCCATGGTTTCCAACATGTTGACCTTATGGGATTGAGTGAGGAATCCACCCAAATTTATGGGAACCTTCTTCAATATATCTTGGCATTGAGAATATGTCAATAGAACCCACGAGTTGCTCTCCCTGGTTATCCCTCCCTCTTGCTTGCTTTGTGACCATCCCATCTTTTAAAATCTTACATTTCTTTAACCTCATCATTTACATGGGTTCAAATTTCTTCAAAGGTTTTGTTTGTTTTGTGTTGCAGCCTGCGGGGGCAGGCAGCTAAGTGGTGCAGTGCATAAAGCACTGGGCTGGAAGATTCATCTTCCAGAATTCAAATCTGTCCTTAGATATTCATTATGTGACCTTGGGCAAGCCAATCAATCCCTTTTGCCTCAATTCCTCGTCTGTAAAATGAGCTAAAGAGGGAAATGGCAAATCATTGATCCTTTTGCCAAAATATAAAAAAAGTCACAATGAAATAGAATCACAAAGAGTCAGACAGAATTGAAATGACTGAGCAACAACAAAAAAGCTTATGCCCACCATGCACCTGTTCATTGCCCTTTTGTTGGTAATATTTTTTTCCACCTTTGGAGATTGTACTTCTTTATGATTCATAGTCAGACAATAGCACTGGTATAAATTGATGTTAAAGAAATGAACCTCTGTTTCTGAGAGAAGTTTTAGCATCTTAAAAGATTTGTGCAATTTCCCAAAATTAATTTCTTTCTCTCCTTCCTGTTTTATTCAGTGCCCTACTTATTCATTTTGTATATGTGTACAGGCTACATGTACTATTGGATGAACTCTGTAAGTTACCAATCTAATTTAATGTAATAATAAAAGTAATAGACATTCAAGCTCTTCTTTTTGTTTTTGTTTTTTTGCATGGATAGCCAATCAGCAAACTCTTTTGTGTTGTTATCGACATTGTCCATGAGGTTCTTCAGTCTTCCTGGCCTTGATGCAAACAATAGTAGGTAATCTTTAAAGAAGAATATCTAGAAGTCCTCACCATCTAGTCCAAATCCTTTTTCAGTTTGGACTCAGAGGTATAATTCATCCATGACAATGGAGACTCCCTTAAATGAAGATAATTGCTATGTCCCTTTTATGTCTTCTTGATGTTTCAAAGCACACAGATATTGATCAAAGTTCTCTCTCTTGTTAAATCCTTTAAGGACTCTTAAATATATTTCAAGTATTCATATATCTCTTTGTGTAAGATAGTTTTAAACACTGTTTTTTCTCTATTTTCTCTACTGAATAAAAATATTTTGATGGTTTAGAAAACGATAATCATTGTGCAATCTTATACTCTTACATTCTTCAGTCAATTATATATTTGTAAAGATATGTTCTACTGTAGGATATCACTTGAGAAAGCATGTCCTCTACTTATATCTTTATCAAAGATGCTCTAAACGTGTGGGTAAATTGTTCTCATGCCATTTTATATAAGCAAGAAAGTAGGTAAAGAATTCAGTAAAAATGGAGTTTAGAGGTCAGTAGTTATTGCTTGTCACTCAGGCATCTTGTTTTAGTATTAATAAAGCCTGAATTCATTCTTTTCTCTGAAAAGTGCTCATCCACTATTAGTTTCAACTTTCACTTCTTTACAATTATTCTTCAATCTGTATCTCCTGACCTACTCCCTGAATTTTTGTTACTTAGAGGATGTCTACATGTAAATGTCCAAGTATGATCTCATCTCTGTAACTATCAAATTCAGAATCTTTAAGACTTAACCGATCATTATTGTACCCAGATGGCATCACTAGTTTTCTACTTTTTTTCTTCCTTTAGGTACCTAATGAATTGATCTCATAGCGCCTTTACAATTTTATCACTCCTAGAATGAATCATCTCTATTGTGACTGATTTTTCCATTTTTCTTCCATCTTGCATTACCATTTCAATCTCATCTATAAATATAACCTTGGACTATGATGTTAGAGCCCAAGTGTGATGTCTCCACTTTTCTTGATGGTGAAAATAATTTGTTATAATTCTTTTCAGATGATTTTCTTTTTTCTTTTTTTTCCTATTTATTGTATCCCCCTCCATTTTATCTTTAAACACCCTTGGGGTGACTTTGCTTCATGGTGCTTCTTGACAAGTTTCATTTAACCTGGTTTTACCCTCCATTGCTTCTCTCCATTCAGTGAAGCAAGACTGTTCATAATCTATCTGCCTTCTCTTGAAGATTTTACAAATGAGTTTATATTTTACACAAGTATTTCCCTTAGCTGCTTTATCTCCCTGCTTGTATGTCCTGGATGAGGTGTTTTTCACATGTCTTTGTTCTTGTTATGGTAATTGATTTATAATCGTTAAAGTTTTATATGAAATTCTTATCAAAAGAATATATGGAATTATTACTTTTTTCTATCCACGTGAGATTTTTCATCATTGTCAACTTATTTAAATAGTTCTGGGAGGATTTCATTTATTTGCTCCCTAAATATTACCCTCTTTTTTTCTCTTGTACTTCTGTGATAACTTTGATAATCTATTCTCTAACAAATTGGTGTTCTGAATGCATGCAAACAACTGATTCATATATGACTCCTCTACTAGTCATATTTATTAAAAATAATTGTATTGATTGTAATGTTAGTCAGTATTTGAAATGTCTAATGATTTTTATTCTTTTGTTAAAGAAAGCGACCATGATACATTGTTGTGAGGCGTCCATGTTTTCTACAAGGTTTTGATCTCATTTCTTATTTCTCATCCATTTTTACTCATATAGTTCCCATTACCTTTTCTTCCTTTTGGATTTAAGTCATCAAATTATATGTCGATTTAATTTGATGAGTCTTATTAAATTCTTTGTTGAATTTCTGTAGCTCTTAATCTGCAACATATGTTGATGAATAGGACATAATTATTTTCATGGTGGTCTTTCTGCACATACTTATTGTGAGTATTGCAATGTTAGATGATCAAATGTACCATGAAATTATGTTTTTTACTGCCTTTGGGTATGTGACAAACCATCTCTATCAGTTCCTTTATGTGTTTCTTCAAGAAGAATCTGATCCATCTTTTTATTTAGCTATGATTTCCTACTGTCTTCTAGGTCTCACTTATATCAAGGTCAGGAATTATAGCATTCAGTTCTTTCAGAAGTATGTCCATTTTTTGGTCACTGAACAAGGAACTTATATTTAGGTACATGTGTTCAGATTTTAGAAAACCTGTAAGTCTTGGTACATTCTATCATCCTTTTCTGCCTCTGTGTCATTGTTATAACTGAGGAAAAAGGGGGCTATGTAGTGCAAAAAATTCATTTCCAAGTGACTAACCTAGTGATTATGAGTCTCTCTCAACTTGTTCATTCTTATTCTCAGAAAGTAGTGTCTTCCTAAAAGTTTTTATTTAGTGGGAGAAGTCACTAGAACTTGTTCTCCAATCACTCATTGTCCATAATGACATGTTGGAGTAGGATTTTGTGAATTTAGTCCTCCATGCTTAAAATAATGGTATCCATTGAGTCACTGCTTTCATAACAGGGTACCTCCAGTCACCTGGTAGTTACCTGAGGCATAGGCATGGTACTTTTGAGGAATTGATTGATATTTTTGGATATTTGAATCACTGTTACATGGAAGATGGATTAGATTTGCTGTGTTTGGCGTCAGAGAGAAGAAGTAGGAGCAATGGGTTAAAAAGGGGCCAATTTAGACAGGATTGAAAAAATACTTTCTAAGAATTTAAGCTATCATAAAGTCAGATGGTATGATTCAGGAAGTAGAGGTTTCTCTCTTAATGAAAGTCTTCAAACAAATGTTGGGTGATCTCTTCTTGGATATTATGTAGAAGAGAATCTTGGTTTTTTTTTTTCCATTATAGATTAAATGTGATGACCACAGAAGCCTCTAAAAGCTCCAAATTTCTCTGATTCTTTTATTTTGTTCATTGGAATGTATCCATTGGACTTGCCTTGTAAATTCAAACAATTTTTTCAGGACAAAACATACCAGGCATAAGATGATTTTTTAAAAATGTTATGATTCCAGTACCTAACACTTAATAGGTGCTCAATAAATGATTATTGATAGATTTAGATAGTGAACATGGAAATGAACAGGAATAAAGGAATTTTAGGGCAATTGCAAAAGAAAAAAAACAGTAGAATTTCATTAGTGAGGAAGTATGGGGGAAAATAAGGAGACAAAAATAAGACTAGGGTTCAGAGTCTGGGAAGCCAGAAAGTTAATGATGCCTTTTGGGTGCAGTGCTAATTAGTTAAATCTTAGAGATTTTTCAGTCTGATAGTTACAGAGATGAGGTCATATTTGGATACACTCTAAGCAGAAAACATTCAGGGAGTAGGTCAGGAGATATAGATTGAGGAATAATTGTAAAGAAATGGTAGTTGAAAGTAACAATGGATGACCATTCTTCAGGGACAAGAACAGAGAATAAAAGAGAATCTTTGGAAATATCTACTTTAGAAGGCTAGAGAAGATTAAATCTCCAAACCTAACTGTCACAGAAGTCAAGAGAGAAATTTCCAAAAAGATGTGCATAATCAGTGATGTTAGATCCAACACAAAGGTGAGGGAGGAGGAGGAAGACTGAGAAAAGGTTATTTGAATTTTTTAGGAGGACATCAATGAAAGTCTTTGGCAAGTTTTAATATGGAAATGGTCAATGTGCTAATTTGTATTTGTTAGATTGTAAATATTCTTTTTTCTCTTTTTTTTTTTTTTTTACAAGGGACAGCTTCTACTCCACGTTAGTGGATAGTGGAAGATAAGAGAATGGTGATATATAGCCCCCCAAAAGAGGGTCAGTTAAAGATTTAAAAATGCATAGAAGAAAAATTGCTTAATGGAACCTAATGAGCAGTTTGGTTGAGAGAGAGAGAGAGAAAGAGAGAGAGAGAGAGAGAGAGAGAGAGAGAGAGAGAGAGAGAGAGAGAAGAGAGAGAGAGAGAGAGAGAGAAAAAGAGAGAGATGGAAATGCTTAAAAAGCTCAGTCTTCACATCTGAGTTCAGGCAATCCATAAACATAGTTTTTAATTTTAATTTTGTTTACTTTTGTTTACATATTTTGTTTACTTTTGTTTACAAGATTCAGTTTACTTTTTGTTTACAAGATTTGTTTACTTTTAGTTTACAAGATTCAGTTCCACAATCCCTTGAGTTTCACATTTTCTCCCCTCCCTCTCCTCCCCTCCCCCCCCCCCATGGCAGCATGCAATCAAGTATAGGATCTGCAAATACTTTCACATTGGACATTACTCTGATTGTATAGAAGGACTGTAACCAATGGAGTGAACAATGGGAAAGAGGAAGCAAAACCAAACATGGAAAAGAACAAGAGCATGTAGTTTGCTTATTTTTAAGTAACTACTCTGAGCCAGACACTGCACTCAGCTGTTCAGTACTGAGGTTACAAAGAAAGAAAAAAGAGAATTTCAGCTCTGAAGGAGTATAATGGGGCAGAGAACATGCAGACAACTGAGACAGACAGACAGACAGACAGATAGATAGATAGATAGATAGATAGATAGATAGATAGATAGATAGATAGACAGATAGATAGATAAATAGAAGTTAATCACCAGAGGGAAATTAGTAGAATTAAAGGGGATTAAGCCAGGCTTTCTACAGAAGAAAAGATTTAGGAAATCAGGGAAGCCAGGAGGTAAAGGTGAGAAGGGAGAGCATTCCAGGCATGGGTGATGATGCTTGGAGTCAAGAGATAGAATGCAATGTCACTTGATCAGAGAGTACATGGAGAGGAGTGTAACGTGTCAGAAGACTAGGAAGTGAATGGGGCAAATTGAGAAGGGCTTTGAACAGTAAAGAGGCAAGAACTTATATTTTAACCAGGAAATGATATGGGACACCAGAGTTAATTGAGGTGGAGATGTGTATGACATGGCTATACATATGCCTTTGGAATATCATTTTTGCAACCAATATATGATAGAAATATCTAAGTGTGAGTTGATGCTCACCTGTGCCTGGGTGGTGGCAGTGTCAGAGGAAAGAAGGGGAGATCATATGCAAGACATGTTATGCAGGTAAAATTGACATGCCTTGATACCAGATTAGATGTGGGAGGTGAGTTAATAGCTGAGGATGACAGGAAAATTTAGTTTTGGACGTATTGAATTTAAAATGTCTATGGGATATCCATCTTGAGATGTCCAATTGACAGTTGAAGGTGTGAGATGGTATGAGAGCAGAGAGGTTAGACCTGGATAAGTATAATTAAGAATCATAGTTATAGAGATAATAATTGAATTTATGGAAACTGATAAGACCATCAAGTGAAATATAGAAGAAAAAGAGAGAAGGACCTAGGACCTAGTCTTTTGGATAACCATGGTTAGCAGATATGACCTGGATGAAGATCAAGCAAAGGAGACTGAGAAAGAGTAGTCAGATAGGTAGTCAGAAAGAGTAGTCAGATGGAAACAGGAGTGAGAAGCATCCAAAAAAATTAGGTAAGAGAGAGATTGAGAGTATTAGAGGCCTCAGAGAGGTCAAGAAGGATGGGACTTGAGAAAAGGCCATTGGATTTGGCAATTAAGAAATGTTAATAACTTTGGAAAGAGCGATTGCAGTCATATGATGAAGGTGGAAGTCAGAAATCAGAGAGTTAAGAAGAGAATGAGAAGAAAGGACTGGGGCAGTTAGGTGGCACAATAGATGGGAGCATTAGGCTTGGAGTCAGGAAAACCATAGTTCAAATCCAGCCTCAGATGATTACTAGTTGTGTGATATGACCGGTGGCAAATAATTTAACCTTGTTTGTCTCAGTATCCCTATCTGTAAAATGAGGTGCAGGAGGAAATAATTTCTGTTATCCTACCAAGAAAACCACAAATGGGGTCATGACTGAAATGATCAAACAACAAAAACAACAAGAAAGGAAGGGGAGGCACCTAATGTAGATGGTCTTTGAGAGGAATTTAACCACAAAAGGGAGGAGAAATACCGGATGACAGCTGGTGGAGATTAAGTGAAGAGTTTTTGAGAATGGGGGAATACACAATAAGAAAGTAGCCAGTACATAGGGAGAGGTTGAATATAAGTGAAACAGTGGGCACTATAGAGGTAACAATATATTGGAGAAGATGGGATAGAATTGAATCACATGCATGTAGATTTTGATCTTGGAGAAGAGCTACCGTTTCATGTGAAAAGGCGTGGAGATGGAAATAATAAAAGAAAGCATCTAGGTAAGGTGAGATGAGCCAGGAAAAAGAGGAAACTCTCGGCAAGTGAATTCATTTTTTTCACTGAAATATGACATAAGTTTTTTAGCTGAGAAAGTTAAGTGAGGGGGACCATGAGAGGTTTGAGGAAGGATTAACAGGTTGGGAAAAGATGCTGTGATGAGAAGGTCAGTGAGTTAATTAAGGAAGTATAAAAGGATTACCTTGCTGCAGAGAGGGCTCAGTTGAGGCTGTGTAACCTAAATTTTGAGAGGACTCAGCAGTTTTGTGATTTTCTTCAACTCTGTTTGGCAATACTTGAGATGAGTAAAGACAGCTGATAGTTGGAGTGATCCATGGCTGACGTTTGGCAAGTGAACATCAAATAGGGGGAAGGGAATCAAATAAGGAGAACAGTGTAGATTTAAATTGGTTGGCCAAAGGATCAAGAGGGAAAAGGTAGAGAATGTATTTAGTGCAGGGGTAATGGCGAAAGGACTAAGAGAGGGAAAGCTGGTTGAGAGATTGAAGATCATAGTGAAGATGAATAACAAGTTTTGGGGCTGCAAGACAAAAGGAGAGATGAAATAATAATAGATTGTGATCAGAGATATGAATTTCAGATTTCACAGACGTGGAAATGATGCATTTATGAGTGATGACAACATTACAAGTGTGGCAGTTTATGTGTGTAGATGGGTCATGGGGAATGAAGAAGTGGAGGAAATGGGAGGTAAAGTTGTTTGAGGGAGTTTCAGTATGCTTGTTTGTTTTTTTTTTTTTTTTCCTTAGCATGAGCACAGGTGCTGGGGAAGAGAGAAAACAAGTCAGGTAATGAACTCACTGAGTAAAGAGGAGTGTTATATTGGATTTCAATAGAAAACAGCAACTAGAATTTTGATTGGGTGGTAGACATGGATTAAGTTATTCTTAAAAGGGAGGTTTAAAAGATGAAGGTAGAGGGAGAACTTGGAAGTGGCAATGGGGGTTAAGGAGTACATTCTTTCTTATAGAATCATTTTTTTTATTTTTGCTTTTTGAAGGGGGGAGGGCAGGATAGTGGGGATTAAGTGACTTGCCCAAGGTCACATGCCTAGTTTTTGTGTTAAGTGCCCGAGGTCAGATTTGAACTCAGGTCCTCCTGATTTCAGGGCTGGTGCTCTATTCACTGCACCACCTAGCTGCCTCTGGCATCATTTTTAATATTCTACTTTATATAGTAAAATAGTTGCTGTTGATGATCAATTTCACAACAAATAATATCAATTATATCATCATCATCATCAATAAAAAAAATTCATTCCAGTTTGATGAAGACACTGGTAGGAATGAAGAGACTCCTGTTTTAAAGCATTTATCTGTGAAATAAAAGCAAGAAATAGAATGTTAATTGAAAGAGTCTGGAGTTTCCATGAAAGCTTGTTCTAAAGAGGGGAAACTTGAGCTTCTTATAAGGTAGATGAGGAGGATTCTGCCACTTCCTAGATGGGGGACAAATCCCTTCTCCTGTCTAGTCCTCAGTTGCCTCACTTGTACAACAAAAGTATTGGAATAGGTGACTTCTACATTCATCTCAGATTAAAGTGTTCCAGGCAGACTCCTTGTCATATGTCGTGCAAAGGGGACTTTCTCTCAGCGTTGAATTGGATTAGATGGCCTCTGAGGTTTTAGTGTGACTCATTGGAGAGAAAAGATGATGATTTTTAAGAGGAAAAGAGCTTGGGAATGTGCAAGATGTTCTGTAATTAACATTAAGACATAGGTCACCTTTCAGTTATGCTCAAGGGACTGCTTCAGCTTCAAACATATTCTATTTATCTGCAAAAAATATTGTGGAAAGAGATGAAGACAGCAAGGCAAGATGAGGGGTAGGAAAAGCAGCCAGGTATGTAACTGTTATTTAAAGCCAGAGCTTGAGGAACCCCTTAAGGATTAGTAGAAAATTATCCAGTATACTATAAAAATATTGGAACTGGAATCAGGAGAAACTTGGGTTCAAATCTCTGATACCTACTAGCTGTGTGATCATGGACAAATGACTTAAGATTTCTCGGCCTCTGTTTTCTTATTTTGTAAATTGGAGAATCATAATACCTACAGTACCTCCATCAGAACATTGCAGTGAGAATCAAATGAGCTCATGTCCTTAAAGTCTTTTGTAGCCCTCAGAGTGTTATATCAATGCCAACTGCTTTTCCTTTTTAAATTATCTTCATTTTAGTGACCCATGCCGTGTGAACCAACTAGGGCTTGACGCTTAACATAGTGCCTGCATATAGAAGGAGCTTAATAAATGCTTATTGACGGACTGACCAAATACAGTTCCTTTGCCAGGAAATCCAGTTCATTTTTTTCTCATTATGCTGTTCTGTACCATACATTCATTTAGTGTTTCTGGAGTCCTTTCTCTTCCTTTACGTGAGCTCTGTCCTTGCTAGGCCTCTTCGGCACGGTCCCTAGGCTTTTGCCAATTTCTGTTTGCTCATCATCTTTTCTTTCAGTCCACTCATCTCCTTCTTCTTCCTCCTAAATTCCCTCACACACATGAATTATAGAGCTTCCTTAAGGTCAGAGACAGTTTCATTTCTCTATCCCTCTCCCCACCAAGACGTCCAGTACAGTTATTTGCAGATAGACGTTTTTCCTTTCTTTTCCATTATTTTGGATTGTTGTCCTTGGCTTGTGGTTTCAACAGAGGTGTCAAGCTCTTGGCCTGCAAAGCTTTGGAGTGCTGCCTGAACCAGATTAAAATATAATTGGGAAATGTTTAACAAAATAAATAAAAATGTGATACAAACTAAGTAATGTTAATTTATGGTTTGGTTTTTTTTTTTAATCTTTTTGGAGGGGGGAAGGCAGGGCAATTGGGGCTAAGTGACTTGCCCAAGTTCACACAGCTCGTAAGTGTTAAGTGTCTGAGGTCATATTTGAACTCAGGTCCTCCAGACTCCAGGGCTAGTGCTCTATCCACTGCACCACCTAGCTGCCCCCAATTTGTGGTTTTCTAAGTCATTATGTTGTTTGCAATGTTCTGTTTTTACTGAAATTTAATACAAATGAATAAGGGAGTATGGGACTTCCAGTGAGAAAATCCCCTCGACAGGCAGATAACTGTTTTACAACTTTCTAGATCAATGATTTACCTAGGATATATATGTCAGAGGAAAGACATGGACAGAGATCTTCCTGATTCAGAGGCACATTATCTATCTACTATGTCATGTTGCCTCTCATATACAGTAGGTGCTTAATAAATTCATTGCATATAATAGATTGAGCACATAGTAGATGCTTAGTCTTTTGTGTTGTTAAATTGAATGTGTTTTCCTAAGAAAAACACATAATACTTTTCCAAACATATTATCTTGTGAATTTGATAACATGAATAATATGCCTT
Organism: Pseudochirops corinnae; assembly: GCA_028646515.1. Lineage (NCBI taxonomy): Eukaryota > Metazoa > Chordata > Mammalia > Diprotodontia > Pseudocheiridae > Pseudochirops > Pseudochirops corinnae. The sequence continues at coordinate 39,715,916 of CM053590.1, forward strand.
GGAAGGGCATCAGGAAATTATTGTCTGCATGATCTGATGCTTTTTCACAGCTAGGAAGTCCACTGTCCACATGGTCTCCAAGACCTATTGTGAAGCATGTTTCTTTAACCTCCTAGCACTTTTCAAACCTGAAATGACAATCATTTTCCACCATCCATCCCTAATCAAGGTCATAAGAATCATAAAACTGAGAGTTGTAAGGGACCTTGGGAGCTCATCAACTCAAATGACTCACTTTTCCCAAGGCTCAGAAATGTTAAAGGAATTGCTTAGGGTAGAGAAAAGCAGAAAAAACTATTGAATTTGTAGAATTTCTCTAGGTTTGCGATGACTGTTCTCAACAGTTGTACATTTCAGAGACTGGAATACCAAGGCAGATTTCATCAGAGCTATGAATGTTATCATTTCGAATTTAAACACACACACACACACACACACACACACACACACACACACACACACACACACACACACACACACACACACTTGAACCCCTGGCTTAAAATCTAGGCTTCTTTACCCTGCACCACAAGGCTCCCCAGGATTTCAGGAATGCCTCATAGAAAGTGACACACTAATGCCTATTTATGTCTCCACCAGTGGGCTACATTCCCTGTTCATCAATTAAGTTCAATGAACAAGATTGCCATTGCTACAAATGAAAGGAGAGTTGGTGGTTGGTGGTCTGAACTAAAACCTAAGAAAGCGTCTCTCTGCTAAATCAATAAAAACGGACACTCACGTTTCTCCTTCCCGACTTGTCTCTGCTGTCCTTTCCCTCATTGGTTCTATGCTTAGGACTCTCTCCCCCTCTGCCCTCCTGTCGTAGCTATTTGAATATACCTTTCACTTATTAATTTGTAGTTTCACTGAGAGTATTTCTTAGTTTACCTATATCCTTGTATCCAGAGTTTCTAGCAGAGTATTTGCACATAGTAGGTGCTTAATAAATTAGGATTTGTGGTTAAAAGAATGAATAAAATAGAGAAAAGAACATCCCATACGTTGCTTTAAAAAAAACAAACCTCATATGGAAAAGGACTGCCCCCTTTGGGGCACCTTCCCCATGCTGTTTGTGTGGCTTATGTTCACATCTCAGCCATGTGGGCCCACAAGGGCATTTAATAGATATTTTCTGATGAGGATCCTGGAGTTATCCCTTTTGCGCTGTGCTCACAAATTGCCGCAATGTGGGAGAAAGTTGACCTCATTTTTTCTCTTCTTTCCTGAACTCAAAATAGGACAGAATTTTCCAGTTTATGTACTGACTTTATTATATCTGTGAAAATCTAGTAACTGGTATGAATTGAGGAAAAGAAGCCAGGATTCAAACACTTGGCTTATAGGCAGCATAATTAGGTAGCTGGGGAGGTGCAGCTGTGGTTATTAGACTCTCTCGGTATGTAACTTGTCCCCTGAGGTTCTCTGGCCTTTGAGGCCAGGATAAGCAACATGCTGTACCATTTGGAAATAGGTAGAAAGGGCTGAGATAATGAGAAATCTAAGATGTGTAAAATAACACCTTAAAGGAGAAACCTACAGATATTGGAGGATCAGTTATAAATTGAGCTACCAAAGCAGGCTATTGCACTACCAGAAGCGTGCAATTTACTACAGAAGGGAAAAGTTAAATTGCAAGAGAATCTCGGTATATCATTCCAGAAAAATGCAACTGTGATTCACTGACAAGTTTCAGGCAAGTTTGTAACAGATGGCCAAGTTCTAGAACTTTAAAGAAACCAAGAAAACAGAAAAACAGCTATGGGAGCGAAATCACAAAGAATTCCAATTCCATGGACCCAAGTGTATGAAAACCATTAGCGCTGATATTTATCTGACTCCTAATGTCTGACAGCTTGGCTGTTAACATTTCCCCATAAATCATGTCTTCGGCAAGGACTAAATTTAGATAGATTCATTCCATCCATGGGCAGGTTCTGTAAACGTAGGAGGCATTTTTGAATTTGTAGAATTCCTCTAGGTTTGTGATGACTGTTCTCAACAGTTGTACATTTCAGAGACTGGAATACCAAGGCAGATTTCATCAGAGCTATGAATGTTATCGTTTTGAATTTAAACACACACACACACACACACACACACACACACACACACACACACACACACACACACCCTAAAACTCTGAAAGTAACAAACTATTGTAGATTTTCCACAAGCCTTTCTGTCTCTTGAAAGTACATAATTTAGTATGAGGATTGATATGCCAATGAAAGCAGGTCCAGTTCCCATCATTGTTGATATGTGTAAGTGCTGGATGTCATTTACAGAAATAGCTTTGAAATATGATTTGGATCAAAAGCTTTATAGGTTTTTATTCTTCTTTAACTGGGTGTCCTAAATCTATTTTCTATAAGATATGTTGATACTCTAATGTATCTGTGATCTTGTTGATTTAAGTGTTTCCCACAGTGATGCAGATTATAACCCACCTGTGTTTGCTCATTCTGTGTAATTCCTGGGGGTACATCTAATGTGCTGTGGCCCCTTCCTCCTATTATCTTGACATTAAGGATATCAATGTAAAATGAAGTGTATTTAGTGATTATTCTTCTCTCTTGCCTTATGATCAGCCCATTTTCTTTTTTTCAAATATGCTTTTAATTATTTTTATCATATTTTATATGATATTTTTATCATTTCTATATCACTTCTCCTGCATAGTTATTGTTTGTTCTGCACTACAGCCTGTTTCTGTACACTGTGCACCTCTCCATTAGCCTTTGGCTCATCCCCAAGTTGAATTCTTCAGAGAATGTGGTGTTCCATGCCTCACAACCATGCATTTTCATCGAGAAAATATTGCTAATAAAAAGATAGGTCCTTGTGTCAGGGAGAAATATGCTGTTGTTGAAAGAACTTTGCTACTTATGAAGAGATTATAACATCATAGATTTAGAATTAGAAGGGATCTTATAGATCATCTAGTTTAGCCCCCTCATTTTAGAAGCAGTCTCGATCTCTTTATTCTGTTCAGTTTTTGACCCAAATGACTATTTGGTACATCTGCGTCTGTTCAAAATATACTGTATATGCATTCCTCCATACATGTGTTTGTGTGTACGTGTGTGTGTCCATGTGTGTTAGCTGATTGACAAACTCTATGAGTTATTCATTCAGTTATATATCATAACCTGGATAGTAGATATTTATCATCCACCTGGTTTTTCATGAGTGGATTGCTGGGCCAACCTCTTTTGGGTGATATTGACCTCATTTAGAAGACAGATGTCACAGTGCTGGATTCAGTTAGGAAAGTGTTATCTGCCAACAGAAGTATGTGTAGGATCTCCCCAACTATAGAAAATCTCCTTTTGATTTGAACTGTTAACTGGATCTTCTTCAAGATACTAAAAATATGGTGAACTTCAGAGTTGCTATGTGTGCTTCATGCACTAATCCTAAACTTTATTCAGTTGATTTGAATGCATTGAATCTTCCTGCACAAAAGCCAAAGGAAACCTGAAATTTAGAGATGTACTAACTTAGATAAAATCCTTTCCCTTATTTCTTTTTTACTTTGGACAAGTTATAGAATTGGAGAAAAGTATTCTTTTTCAGTAAGTTGGTTAGAAGTCATCCACTTCAAACCTCTGCTTGTACATAAGAGGAACTGGGATCCAGAGAAATTAAACTTGTCCAAATTCATGTACTAGTAAATGGTGAGACTATAATTTCATACTGCTTGGTTCCCATTTTCCTCAGTTTGAAAATAAAGTGGTTCTATTACAGCATTTTTAAGGTTCCATGCAATCCTTACAGTATAGAATTATCTGGTTGCTTTTATTTTTCCCATAGCTGAAAAATATTGATTTTTTCATACTGGGAGAAATAAAATTTTGAATGACAAAGCTTCAAACTGAAAATTGTAGTTTTTAACATATAACATGTGAATGCATATACGTGAATACAACCTAAATGAATACTAGACACTTAGAGAAGAAGGAGAATTTAGAGATCATCTAGTACAAATATTTTACTTTATAGATGAGGAAAATGAAGATCAGAGCTGCCATGTGACTTATGTAAGATCATACAGCAAAAGATAAATAGAACCAGGAATGAATTCCAAGATCTAATCCCGAATTGAGTATTTTTCCTCTTGTACTGCATCTGTTATTACAAAGGAATCCAGTCACACAAGTATTACATATTACTTGAAGAAAGAATTTGATTTTTTAACCTTATTTTCTCTATCTCCCCATTACATTTTTTTTTCTTTAGGAAGCTTGCAAGTTTATTTGAACATAAGTTTTATCTTTTTATATTTATAAAACATATGTGTTTAAGTTACAGTTGCACGTATTTTATATAAAACTTTGTTCTAGGTGTTGAGGATTTATAGATGAAATATGACACAATTGTTATCTTCAAAGATATCAGCATCTCATAAATAATATGGTGGCAGAGGGTATACAACATGCATGTCAACATGATACAGAAAAGAGTTTGATAGAGACAAAGCAAAGACTTTGAAAATAGGCTCGAGCAAAGTTTATGATTTTCATTTGACAGACCTCCCAACTTTTGCCATCTCTCTACTGAACCCAAACCCAGCATAATTCAGGCCCTCTTCACCTCCTACCTGCACAATTGCAATGATCACCTGATTGTTATACCTGTGCTGGGTTTCTTTGCAATCTGTTCTCTACACAGCTAAAAAATTGATATCCCTAACTCCCAAGTCTAACCACATTATTCCCCTCAAGAAATTTGGGTGACTCTCTGTACTCTTTAGGACAAAATATGAGCTCTTCTGTTTGGCTTTAGAAACCTTTCATAATCTGATGCCAGCCATTCCAGATCCATGACACTTACTAGTTATGTGGGCCTAGGTGAGTCATCGACCTCTCTAGGAGTTACCTACTAAGTCATGGCCATTTGGGATGCCTAGACTTGGAGTTGACTAAATTGAAAAAATTTCAGATACTTTATTCATTTATGTGAATATGGCTTTGGTCTTGAAGCAGGACCCCAAGTGAGGAGGTTCTCATAGTGGTACAGGCAAGAGATGATGAGGGCCTTCACTAGAGGTGTAGTAGAAAGAGCACAATTTGAATCCATAGAATCTTTGTTGACAGCAGCTCTGCTGCTTATTATACCATGGCAAGTCAGTTGCCTTATCTGGATTTGGTTTTTTTCATCTGTAAAATGAAAAGGTTGGATATTTTGAAGATCTCTTGTAGCTCAGAACTCATGATCTGTGAGAGTGGAGAGAAAGGGGAAGATATGAGAAATTGTTGAGGCAGAGTTGATAGGATGCAACAGCTGATTGTTACAAAAGATACAATAGTCAAAAGCAACTGATGTTTCATCTTGGGTGCCTAGGAGAATGAGGAAGTCAGCTGCAGAGATAAGTGTGTTGCTGGAGGGGAGTTTTTTGATTGCAGAAATGGAATTCAGTTGTGAAGATTTGAAGACATCCAGTAATCAGTCTAAAGTACAGGTTTGGAGTTGTGGAGAGATTGAGCCTGGGCCTGGAGTCAGTTGCATAGAGTGTACCTAATGGAGGTGAAGGTAATTGGAAGAAGATGAATCACCTGAGGAGACTAAGAAGGAGCAGTCAGGCAAGGTGAAACACTGGCTTTATGGTGAACATCCTTGGTTGTGTTCTGATATTCCTTAAGATCTATGACTCAACATGGAGAAAAAATCATCTTAAGAATAAAACAAGTAGCAACAGGAACAATAATTGATATTATATAGAATTTTAATGTTGCTGAAACACATTTTGTGTAGACATCTAGGTTAGTAAGGAGAGAAGAAATGATAACCGAAAGTAAAATCTGAGGGAGGATAATTAGCACAAGTAGACAATAAAATTGGGTTCTTTCTTTTTTCCAAAATGTAGTAAAAACACAGTAAGACAATTGGCAGAAAAACACCAGCTTTTCTAAACATTTTTTTTTCTGTGTCTCCCCCATTTTATTTTATTTTATTTTATTTTTACCAGTCACAATAGAATCATGTCTCTGAGTGTTTTTCCCCTCAGGTTTCTTTCGGTATGCATTTCTTTCTTCTAGTCAGTCCTGTTCTTGATATAAGGTATGCATACTGAGTAAATAGAAATCAATAAAAGGGTCTTTACTTCCTTGACATCCCCACAAAAGTGATAACAAATAATTTGGAAAATGTCTCTGTCTGCACAATGACAAAGATGGTCAATCCTGAGAAAACATCTATGCCACAGTGTTTCAGGCTTTGTATACATAGACAAAATGATCAGCCCCTGAGCTAAGCATATTCATTTCCAACTGATTGTCATATCATGTAGATAGGGCGTGCCTCTCTTATTTAAAGTCATCTTTGATTCCTATGTGGTTTTTGATACTAAGAGCCACACTCTCCTACTATGTTATCCTCTTTTCCCTTAGGCTCATTCCCTAGGTCATTCTCCTGTTTTTATCATATTTTATGTCCTGGCCAATCATTCTTATTTTGAATATTTTTATATGAGTATTCTTCAAGGTCCTGCCCTTGATCCTTTTGTGTCTCTGGTCTCATAAATAGGATGGATTTTCCAGTGCTTAACTCAGTACCTAGCATACAGTAAGCACTTAATAAATGTTCATTGATGGATGGATGGGTTTTAAGAAAAAGGACATGGAGTTCACTTTTGGACATGAATTTGAGATGTCCTTTCTTTCAAAGAGTCCAATAAAAAATTTGTGTTGCTGGACTTTATTAACTTGGGCTAGAAATATGGATCTGGGAGTTATTTAGGAGATGGTAATTTACTATTGATGAGACTAACAAGTGAAAGAGTATAAGAAGTAAACAAAAGAGGTCCCAGGAGCCTTGGAGTGCGTTCATTCTTAGGGGGCATGACATGGATGAAGATCCAGGAAAAGGAGGATTTGTGGAATCAAGTGGTCAAAGAGGTAGGAGAAGAACTCACAAATAAAGTGTTATGAAAACTTAAAAAGGAGAGAGTCAAGAGGAGAAGATACTGCATAGAGGCTGAGAATAGTGAAGGTCATTAGAAAAATTCATCAGAAGATATAATGTTAATGGGAGTTGAAGATCTTCCCTCCCCATTAATAGGCCTCATGCAGAGCCCAATAAGAAAAGCTTGATTGGGGAGGCTTCTTTTTCAGGAAGGCCCACACCTTCTGTTACTTAGTAATTAGGGTGTGGGTCATGAGGGTTGTGATGCCCTCTGACCCTAAAGAATTGTATATATATTCTGAATATATTTGCTTTGGGGCTTACTTATGGGAAGATTGTTCAAGTGATGCAGCCAGATGAGACTTAGCTTATACCTAAGGATACCTTCCTTCCCCTTTTTGAAAACGCAGATGTTGGTACTTCTCTCTCTGGTAACTATGGACATATGTAATGGTCAGATATTTGGATCTGTCTGTTGATCTATGATGTATGTATTATGTGGTCAGATGGTTAGAAGCCCTGTCTGTTGGTCTTTATGTTATTATTTCCGCTTGTAATTTCTGTTTGTATTTTCTCTGAAATTCAATGTGCTGACTTTTCCCCTGAACTAGGTAAATGATATATATGTCTGATTAAAGTTAAGACCGTTAACAAACCCTTTTGAATTGCTTTCTTTTGGAAAAGTGTATGAAAGAACCTGTACGTGCAGCCTTGTGTTGTGTTGGTATTATTGATCTTACACCCTCACAACTGCTGCAAGTAGCATTACTGTTACAGAAGGTCAAGGGAAAAGGTCATTAGAGTTGGCATTCAAGAGGTCATTGGTAACCCTGGAGAGAAAAGTTTCAGTTGAATGATAAGGTCAGAGATCAGGTTGTGGAGGGCTTAGAAGACTGTGAGAGGGTATGAAATTAGAGAATATATTACTTTTTTTGCAGGAGTTTAGCTGGGTGTACAGTGGGCAGTGGTAGCTCAGTGTATAGAGTGTCAGGCCTGCATTCAGAAAAACTCATCTCCCTGAGTTCAAATCTGGTCTCGATACTACCTGTGTGATCCTGGACAAGTCAATTAACCCTATTTGCCTCAGTTTCTTCATCTGTAAAATGAGCTGGAGTAGGGAATGGCAAACCACTCTAGCACATTTGCCAAGAAAACCCCAAATGGAATCAGGAAGAGTTAGACAAGACTAAAATGACTAAACAACAACAAAGCTGAGAATAGTAGAACAACAGGATAATAGGCATGAAAGGAACCCATTTTGGTTTTTTGTTTTTGTAGGGAAGGAACTAGTAGAGGAGGAAAGACTGAAGATTAGAGGTGGGAGAGAGAATATGATAGGGGGGACAATCTGCTGAAGAAAGTAGGAAAGCGTATCATCAAGATGGGCTGAGCTTGGCAAGGCTTGGCTTTGAGTTTCAAGAGGAGGTTCACTCTTGTCCAATAAGATAGATACTATGAAAACCGTCACTTAATCAAATTATTCACTAAGGTCACATAAAGAGCCTGGGCAAGAACTCATTACCCAGCATGCGCATCATTTTATAGATTCCTTATGAGCTTTCAGTTCCAACAATTGTTAAGCTTGTGTCTCTTTGACTAGCATGTGGTGCCTTCTCATTTCAGTTCACATAAGTCAGTTCTATTCTCTTCTCTTAAGAGATTGATGGTATTTTCTGTATTTTCTTGTTATAAGTCACATCAGCTGAGAAGCAAGGTGGTATAGCAGATAAAGCAGTTAAATTAGAATCAAGAAAACCTGAGTTCAAACCCCATTTCTGTCACTGCCTAAATGTGTGATCATAAACAAGGCAGTCTTATGAGTCATAGCTTTCTTTTCTGTAAAATGGGAATAATAATAAAAATACTTGTCACACATATTTCATAGTGTGAGAGTCTGGCTTTAATTTATGTGGAAAGTAGCATATAAATTTCAGTTATTCTTATTAAGCTATTGGCCTAAGTCTCTCTCCTTTTTCACTGACAAACTCCTAGAGGGGAAAAAAAAAAGTTTTCCATTCTTGCTATTTCCATTTGCTCATCTCCCACCCATGTCTTACCTTCTTGCAATCTTTCTTCCAATCCCACTACTCAATTTAAATAACTCTCTTCAAGGTCACTAAACAAACTTCTAACTGATAAGTCAAAAAGCTTTTTCTTAGTCCTCATATATCTTGATTACGCTTCACTATAAGATGCTGTTGACCAACTCATAGACGTTGATGCAGTCTCTTCCCTGTTTTTGTTTATTTGTGGATTTTTTGGTGATGCTACTCTCCCCTGATTCTCCTCCTAACTATGCCTATTTTTAGACTCATGATCTACATTCGCTCCCATGTGTGGGTATACCTTATAGTTCCTGGCCCTCCAGTCTTTCTACACTTTCTTCTTTAGTGATCTCATGAACTCTTATGAGTTCATCTGTCACATATGAAGATGATTGCCAAATACACTTACTAATTCCTCTACATTCTAGTCTGGCATTATCTACCACCCACTGGGCATTTCTACCTGAATCTCTCAAAGGCATCTCAGTATATCCAAAATGGAACTCTTTTATGTTTTATCCTAAGTCTATACTTCCATATTTTTTTAAATTTCTGTTAAGGCTGCCACCATGCTTCTAATCACCCAGTTTTACAATATCTTCATCATCCTCCACTCCCAAATCTTCCTTACTCTTCATATCTAATCACTGCCAAATCCTTTCAAATCTATCCCACATCTCTCATCTCTCTCTTTCCCTCCACCCCCATGACCACCTCAGGTCTTCAGTAACTCTCTCCTGGACTATTCCTCTAGGCTCACAATTGCTGAGCATGCCTCCAACCCCTCTCCAAGCCATCTGCATGGCTACCCAATTGGTATTCTAACTATATTGCTCCCCTTCTCAAGAAGCATCAATGGCAACATATTTTCTCTCAGATAAAATACATGCTCCTCCTCTTTTTGATATCTAAAGCCTTTCACAATCTGGCCCCATCCCCCTTCCATATTCACATCTTTTACTCTCATACTGGCTGTATTCCGTGTTGTTCCCTAAACACAATGTGCTATGCCCTGTCTCCTATCTTTAGTACTGACTAACAATGTCCTTCTTCCTCCTCCCTTTTGGGACCCCTGGCTACCTTAATGACTCAGCTCTGGTGCTACTTCCTACAAGAGTCCTTTCTTGATTCTCTATGTTATCAGTGTTCCCTCTCCCTCCACCCCCAATTTTTTTTTTTTAAATAATCATTTATAAAGTAACCACCATGTGCTGGGCATTGTAAATTGCTTAGCATTTCTCAAGTGTTATCTCAGTTTATCATTCAGTTACTAAGTATTTTCTTTGTTTATATGTTATATTATATGTACATGTTGGGAGTATGGGAATTAGAGTTTGTTTCCTAAAGGCAGGGACTGCGGTGTTTTCATCTTTGTATCCTCACAACTCAGTGCAGTGCCTAACACATAGTAGGTGCTTAATTAATGCTTCCTGAACTGAGTATTACTTCACTTAATCAGTCTCAAGCGTTTGATTTTGCTGGGTCCAGCTTTGAGCACATATTTTGTTTGGCTTGCAAATATAGTTGCTTCTGGTAATCATGTGCCGAACACAATTTATTGTGTGCCCAGATTGACCTGGTTCTTTAAAAGAGATGTCTCACAGTGGCACTTGCCAACTCCAACTCAGGAAATTGATTGGAAATAGCTGAACCAATTACATCATGCCAGGCCCACAGGACAAGTGCCAAGAAGGCAAAAAATTTGAGGAAAGTGAAGTTGGATGAACATAAAGGTTAAACCAGGTGAAGAACTCTTAGGTGATTGAAGAAGGTCAGGGTCATAAGACTAGGAACAACTTATCTAGGAGGCAGCTCAGATGAGATTCTTATGCAGAGGCTACTCCAGGAAATCACTGCAGAGAGAAAAGAAATAGAAAGGAAAGCTTTGAAAGCTCAAGGGGAAGAAGTTGTAGCTTGTACCAGTAGAGAAAATCCAGAGGAAGCTCACTGGAGATGTTCCATTCAAGAACTGTCATCATCTAGGTGATGAATTCAAAGATCTAATTAAATATGAAATTAGACTTTAAAAAATCCCAAAGGCACATAACTTGAGTGGAAGAGAGTATGGGAGAGGTAATATTTCAAGATGTCTGGCAGATTGTAATTTAATCAAGAAGATTCCAGTCCTTTTGATATATACTGGCTGTATGGCCCTGAACAAGTCATTTAACTTCTTTATATCCCCAAGCAACTCTTTAAGTTACTGAAAAAAAATGCTGAACTGCTTTCGTAAGAGAGAGTTTCTTCACTGGGAGTTGCCTACCTCAGTGAAATTGGATTTTTTTTAAAGGAAACTGGCTGAGATGAGTCTGTGTCTAAGAGAAGATATCCTAGGATAACACCAGCTCCTCAAGGTCAGGGGCTGTTTCATTTTTTTTCTTCATAATCTCAAAACCTTACAGATTACCTTGCATAAAGCGTGTCAAACAATTTTTTAAAAATAATAATTTAATTAAATTACTATTTGTGCTATGAGCAACATCTCTGACAGTAAGATTACAAGTTCCCTGCCACACAAGCTATTTCCTCCCTAAAAAGATTGACCTGAGACATAATTGTCTCAGGATACTAAGGCTCAAACTATTGACATAACCTCGAAGTGGTTGAAGGCATAAATCCCAGACCACCAGTTTACTCCCTTATCAAGTTTGATCGATTTGCTGTCTGAGTCAACATGGCAAATTGCAATTGAGTTGAGCTTCGTTTCCCTGGGCCAACACTGCATCTTTACTAAGTACCTTTTTGGTGCTATTGTTAAGTCAACTGTTTTTAAAGGCAAAAGAGTATGACTCTGATTTATTTTCAATCCTGAGCCTAAAAACCAAAGTGGCCTCAGTCAAGTTTAAAGCAGTTTACTTGATGTCAGCTTTAAGAGATCCAGAATGTTTCCCAAACTTCCTATAATAGCTTCATATGGATATAACATATCTGATTTTATTGCATTCCCTTAAGCCCTACTTAAATTGCTCATTTGTACCTCTTTGCATCACAAGTTTACAGTGGATGCCAATTTGTTGCCAGTTTTGATGTGCTTCCCTGTTTTCAAGAGTCATTTGATCTTTTTAATGTATACGTAATAACCAGAACTACACATAGCATACTAGCACATAGTATACAGAATCTTACGGTTCCATACAAGAGTCATGTTTTATGGTCTAAAATTCACATGTGTCAAACTTATGGCTATGCCACAAGCAGTTTGCAAATTCTCAAGTACAACCAGATTAAAATGGAATTGGGAAATATTTTTAACAAAATAAATCAAGATATAATACAATGTGAATAATGTTAATTTATGGTTTTCTAACCTTCTGTGGCACAAAGATACAGACTGGTCTAAATGGCACTTAGTGATACCTTCTGGTCTTATAATTTGATGGCTCTGCTGTTGCCTATGAACCTCTCTATTTGAAATTTACTTCTTTCAGTATAAAAATTGTTTTTACATGCAATTGGAGGAAAATAAAATGTTAAATTTAGAATTAAAAAAAGAAATTTACTCTTGCTAACTAGTATTGCACGAATCAATGGATTATAACTAACAAACTTTAAGGGTCAAGAATGCCTTTCTTTTTATCCCTAGGACTTAGCACCATGTCTGGCAAATAGTAAGTACTCAGTAAATCTTAGTGAGTGAATGAATATCACTACAATGTGTTTATGTGATAATTATGCCGATACATTTTCAGGGTGTCTGATGGTGAAGGTTGTTGTTGGTAATGGCAAGTGTCTTACTTTCAAGAAATCGGAATTCATTGAAGCAATCATGAAACACAAACATTCTGCCTCAGGCCAGAAGAGTAGAGGGCTACTAATACATAATATTGGATATATTGTCATACTAAGGAGGTGTTGGGGTACATATAGTAAATGTTTCTAATTAATTAATTAGTTAGGGATTGGGTGGAAAATGACTTATTAAATAAAAGATTTATCAATAATCAATAATTGATAACAAGAGTTGTCAATAATATTTTAAAAATTGACCTTCAAGCTTCTCTTACATATTAGTGTCCTGCTATCAATCTCCTGCAAATGGAAGAATTTAGGGGGTGGTTGAGACATGATTCATGTTACTACGGTAGAGGGAAGAACAAAATGAAGAAGTGTTTGGACAGGCTCTAAATAAGGAACATCCTGGACACTCTTAAGTTGAAATATCTGGTTTATGCCTCTCTCACTTCTCTCCTGGAAAATAGCTGCTAAATCTCCTTTCTCCAATTTATCTTCTAAACAACTGGGAAGATTATCTAGAACACTACTATGTTCCTATCAGTTCTTTGTCAAGGATCTCTATTCATTTCCTGTTCTATCTAGGATGACATTCATTCCCCTTCGCTTGGTGGTTAAAGTTTTTTACAGTCTAACTTTTAACAGATTTTTGTTCCATATTCAGTTTATATTTTTCCCCTTAAAAGTCTCTATTCCTACTCATCTGTCCTATTTACTGATCTTCCTTGGACTTACCATTCCATTTGCAGTTTTAAGACTATTTTGAAAGCCTGGAATGCATTCCTTCCTCGGTTTTGACTCTAGGAAACCTTAACTTTTAGACTCAACTCTTATATTCCTGTGCCTTTATTATATTATTATATGCCTTTCCTCATGCACTTACTGTTAGTTTTCTTTTCCCCATCAAAGTATAATATCTTGAAATATATGTTTACATGTTGCATACTCCCAATCAAAGGTAACTTTTCTGAGGTCAGGATGTATTTCATTTTGTCTTTTTATCTCCACCACAGTACCTGGAACATAGAAGGTATTTAATAAGTGTTGTAGAATGAATGAATGAGGGATGAATGAAATGATGGTACTTGAGGGAGTAGATGGTTATGAAGTTAGCAATTATGCAAGGGTGAGAGTGGAAAAATTGTCCTCAATCCAACACCAATCAATAGCATACAATCATATAATTTTCCATTGAAGTAGCAAATAGTATTTCATAAAACACAAGGCCAGCTACTGAAAGCAGCAGAAGGGAGAATAAATGGTAGAAAGATAACTGAGTCTTTTTTTCACCGTAAGAATCCATGTTTTTTTGGTTCCTGGTATTTTTAAAAAAACTAAAAATTTCCCAGCCTTCACTAAACAAGTTGGAAAGACTGTGCCACAGCCAGCCACTTAGGCTGAGTGGTGCTATGATTTCTGGGAACCCCCCAAATGTTCAATACTTCTTTCTGAGAATTCACGCCAAATGAGCTGATGTTCCATATATGTATGTGAGGTCTATAAGCAGAGCCAGTCTCCCTGTCAGCTGCCTTGCCCTGTGTGAAGCATGCATGAGACTATTGCCTACACAGAGTTTGCCTGACTCCATGTATTTTAACTTGCAATTACTTAGAAATTGGAAGTGAAATTACAGGCAAAAAACAGTCATAAGTGAAAATTAAATACCCCTCCAGGAGTCATTCCCAATGGAAAATAGTTGAAAATGAGGATTTGTGGCAAGTTGCTGTTTTTGTTCTTTGCTTGTATTCTTCTTGAATCAAGAGCACAGTATTAAGTCCTAAGCCTCTGAAAAATGTTATAATATTAATGATCCCATTACAATCAAATTTCAGTTACTGGAGGTGGGATTCTCAGTGGGAGAGGTGAATTTACCACCACGGCAAACCTGGAGTTGATCCCACCCTTTTGCTCGTAACTCTCCCTCCTGCTGTCTGCCTTTTGGCAAATGGTTTCAGGCACTGGTCCATACACCAAAGAGTGGGTAGGGAAAAAAATAAGGACGTGATGAGTGAGTCGGCACATTTTAATTTTTTATAACCATTTTGATGAAAGGTTGGGTGGAAAATGGAGTTGTAGTTTATGGTGAAAATGACATTGGGGCTAGATGCATATAAACCGAGAGTACTTGGAATAAAAAAGAATTGGAAATGATTGGACCTGTCATTTTTCCTAGTCCCATTGTGAAAGGAAAGCAGGTTAGACCAGGTGGCTTTTGTGTTCCCTTCCACATCTGAGCTCTATTCTGAGCTCAGAATTCTGTGATTCATTCCAATTGCCATGTATGATTTTAATTGTTTTTAGGGGATCATAGAATTATAGCCTTAGAGCTGGAAGGATCCTTAGAGGGCATATTTTCCAACCTTTCTCATTTTTTAGATGAAGAGCTTTAGGCTCAGAGAGGCCACAGGAATGACCCAGGGTCACACTAATGCCACATCAGTCATCTGAATCCAGGCAGCCACTTCACAGAGCCCTGGATAACAGCAGTGCAGAGAATCATCCTCATGGCTCTCCTAAGCAAAGGGGAAAACCAGCTTACATATTCACCAACATAAATGCCACACAAGGAACATGGATGCTACATAGAAAAAAGAATCCATGGCCTACTTCATCAAGAGTGTGAGACTGAAACTCTCCAGAGATAATTCACTTGTGATAGTTCCATGTTCTCTTCGGGCCATGTACTTCTAGAAGGCGACCACCATTCAATTCCATATTACTGTTATCCTGTTGTTCCAAAAAATCAGTTCATTTTGCAGAAAGTGCCATCTTGTAGTATGCTTAAAACTTCATGGAATGAAATGTAGACAACTGCATTCTAATGCTTGATGTTTTCATACCGTAAGTATGAAGACAAAATTGACCTTTTCCACTCCTAGAAATCATCTCATTTAGCAAATATTTGGCCAGTTTTCAAGTCCCTATTATCTAATTGAGGATGCACCTTTCTGGTGACTATGAAAAGGTCTGCATTCTCTGAAGATCTTTATTACTTTCTGTTATATTTCTTCCCCTCCTTTTCCTCATACATGAGTGTCTCATGATCAATATTATCTGCTGTCTCAAATTCCCTTTTGGCATGGATTTAAATTGATCAATCAAAAATCATTCCCTAAGCACCTACCATGTGCCAGGTTCTGTGCTAAGCACTGAGGATACAAAAAGAGGCAAAAGGCGACAGCATGCAAACACATTTACACAAAGAAAGCTATCTGCAGGATAAATGGGAGACAATTAACATAACCAAGGGTAGGCACAGGAATTAAGACGGATTGGGGAATAATTTGCCTATATACTTGGTTTCAGCTAGGGAATGGCCTTCTTTTGAGCTTGTAGTCAGGAAGACTGGAATTCAGATTTTGTTTCAAATACTTGCGAGCTATATGGGCCGCCCAATTAACTTGCTCAGCCTCATTTTCCTTATCTGGAAAATGGCAATAATAATATTACCTCAGAAAGTTGTTGTGAAGATCAAGTGAGACTGTGTGTGTGTGTGTGTGTGTGTGTGTGTGTGTGTGTGTATCTCATTTTGCAAACCTTAAATTTTCTATAAAATTGTGTTATTTTTATATAATTATTTTTAAGGCCTAGTGTGACCCTGGGCAAGTCACTTAACCTCTCAGTGTCCCAGATGTCTCTTTAAAATGAAGTTTTAGGGGCAGCTAAGTGACACAATGAATAGAGCACCGGCCTTGGAGTCAGGAGGATCTGAGTTCAAATCTGGCCTCAGACACTAAACACTTACTAGCTGTGTGACCTTGGGCAAGTCACTTAATCCTAATTTCCCTTCCTTCCTCCTCAAAAAAAATAAAAAGACAAAAAAATAAAACAAAATAAAATAAAATGAAGTTTTAACCTGCTTGGGTAAAAGAAGTTTCCTCATCTGGAGGTTTCCTAAATTGAAAGAAATCACAAGTCTTGTTCCTATTCCTCCCTCCATCCCCATTTCTACAATAATATTGAACAAAATCATACAGATAGATAGATAGATGGGTGTATAAGTGATAGGACTAGTTGGTATAGTAGTCAAGTTTTTCAAAAAGGTTTACTTTTCTGTGGGATGAGAAATTAAGAATGCTGATATTGGAATGTTATGAATTGTATTTGAATTTTATAGCTGAGATTTCAATGATATAAAGGTTCCAAAAAGGCATCAAGCTTGATGGTAAATTTTACATCAGTACGGGTTAAAATAGTGCCGTTCCCAAACCAAAAGATTTTCAAACAATCTTAGAAACATTAAAATTCATGCTTCAAGGATAATCCCCTGTGAACCCTCATTATTTATTATTATTTTACCTAGAATAATAAGGTTCTTTCTAGGGATAAGGATGAAGAGAACAAATATTCGCCACAAAAACAACATAGGGGCAGCTCAGTGGTGGATAGAGCACTGGCCTTGGAGTCAGAAGGACTTGAATTCAAAATTTCTCTCCTTTTTTTTTTTTCCTTTTTCCTTTTGGGAAAGGCAGGGCAGTTGGGGTTAAGTTACTTGCCCAAGGTCACATGGCTAGTAAGTGTTAAGTGTCTGAGGCTGGATTTGAACTCAGGTCCTCCCAACTCCATGGCCAGTGCTCTATTCACTGTGCCACCTAGCCACCCCGAGGACATGAATTCAAATGCCGTCTCAAACACTTGACCCTTGCTAGCTGTGTGACCAAAAAATAAAAGCAACAGTAATATAATAAAATCTCAAGCAATATTTTTGAAGTGAGGAAGGATTCTAGTAAAATGTACAGTGGTTCACTTTTGCCTTTTATGTCTCTTGGATTAAATAGTAGGTGCTTAGTATAACACTTCATGAGATAAAATTGAAAGTAAACCAAGAGGTGACAGAAGCTTCTATATAGGTGAAATCAATCACAGGTCTGATTTAAAAAAAATGAAGATCCTTTCCTGTGAATTATACCATGTACATAATCATAGCTTTTTGGTAATGCCCGTGATCATCTTTCTCAGGAGAATTTCTCCTGGTACTTAAGTATAGATGCATATAGAGAATGTAGTAGAAAGAGGACTCTGACTAATAATAACAGCATAAAGTTAGCAGTTATAAATGCTCTAAGGTTTGCAAAGCATGTGAAATAGGTCGTGTCATAGGATCGTCAGGTTGTTATTATCCTCTCGCCCCCCCCCCCCATTAACCCCATTTTACAGATGAAATAACCGTGGCTGAAGGAGAAGGAAATGACAAACTACTGCAGCATCAGCAAAGAGATCCCCAAATGGGGCCATGAAGGATTGGACACAAATGAAATAACCAACAGCAACACTTGAGGCTGAGAGGTTAAGTGACTTGTCCAGGGTCCTATAGTTAGCAAATGCCTCAGGTACTATTTTAACTCAGGTCTTTCTTTTTTAATAGAAAGTACCATCAACTAAGCCACTTAGCTGGAAAGGACCTTATTAGTCATTGAGTTCAACCCTACTTTGTTTACACATGAAGAGACTAGAACCCAGACAGCTTGCTTAGGGTCACATAGGTATTCAGTAACAGTAAAAGGATCTGAACTCCCAACTATACCCATTTCCCCAAGTTTCCTCAGAGCTGAATCTGTACATTTAACCAAGCTTAGCCTCAGTTTTCTTCTCTATAAAATGGGTCGATAATAATACTATCATCCTCACAGAGTTGTACTAAAGATCAAATTAAATAATATATGAAAAGTGTGAACCTTAAAAAAGCCGTATCAGTATCAGCTGTTTTGATGTTCACTAGAGCTAGGGATTTATCTAAGAAAGAACAGAGTGGGAATGAAGAATTCCATTACTAAATTGCTAATGTGCTGATTTGCTAAAAAAATTTCATGTGCACTTGAATTTTGCACATACACACAAAAAGAACAAAACAAAATATTCTTTTGTTTATATATATATGTTTTTTTCCTCAATGTCTTCCATTCAGAGAGATGTTTCAAAAATCTAAATGTATCATCCATCCCAGCTGGGCTTTGTTTTCTCCGGAGGATGTATTCTCTCTTCAGAGGAATGCCACATTCTGTGTCCTATGTTTCTTTATTGTAGAAATTGTCGTGATTCTGTTGGGTGCTATTCATAGTGTTTGTCTCATACAACTGAAAGGTGAAACAGAATTAATATTTTATAAGGTGCTTCATTGGTTGGGGGCTAAGGGTTTTGGTTTGTAGAGAAGGAGAAATCAAACAGGCAGACCTATTGGTACTAAAGTATTGGAACTGTGGTTTGGAATCCTCCAGTCCTTGGGGGCAGCTACTCACCCCTTTCTTTAAAGTGATATAAAAATAAAACATTCAGCAGTGGAAATGACAAAATCTTTACTTACCAGCAATTCTTTTCTTTGTGTGTTTTTTGTTTTAATGTGCAGGGCAGGAGAGAATTGGAAAGGATTCCTATTATGAGCAGGAGGGCAAAGTTCAGTTTGTGATTGACTCGGTGTATGCCATGGCCCATGCCCTTCACCATATGAACAAGGATCTCTGCGCTGATTACCCTGGTGTCTGTCCAGAGATGGAGCAGGCAGGGGGCAAGAAGTTACTGAAGTATATTCGCAGTGTTAATTTTAACGGTGAGTATGAACAATACAAACCATCCTTCGAAGTATGACATGGTGTCATTTGGAATATTACTGATTGTGCCATTCCATTCCAGTCTAATATTAATATCGGCTTTTACGTTGTTCGTGCCTTGTTTGTTTGGGTTTGTTTTCTTTATGTGGTATTGGTGGAGGGGCTCCTGAAGGGTGGGGGAGGAGGTGAACTAATTTTCTTTAAACATTGAAGTCTTTTCTTTCGATTAGCTATAGTATTTTAGTGATTACATATATGTGATTATGCACACATTTAAATAGATAGGTGAATACATGTATACAGTATATGTTTAATGAGGTACCAAATGGCAATGAGGCATAGTGGAGAGACTTCTGTCTTTGGAGAGATGGGGTCAGGTCTCACTTATGACACTTACACCCTTGTCACCCTGGGTGAGTCACTTCACATCTAAGTGTCCTGAGCAATGCTCTAAGTTTATCATTGGAATTAGAGAGTTGTTCCAGTATCTGTGAATAAGTATCAGTGCTGTGGGATATGTCAAAGTTTTATATTCATATGAATTTACATACATGCACATGTAGTATTTTCATATATATATGTATGTGTCTACACATGTAACATGCATAGGCACATTATATATGTATAGTAATATAGAAGCACTATCTAATGCATACCTATAATTGACATATTGAAATATGTTTTTCCCACCTAGTTTGGATAGACACATAGTTATGTTGAAAAAAAAGTTGTGATGCTTTTAATTTTTCATCAAAAGTATTTCTACAAAACCTTCACCTCATCCCCCAGAAGTGAACCTACTTTGTAATAAAGAAACGCAGTTCAGTAAAGCGATCAGATCATATGGCAGAGTCTGAGAATCTATACGGCCTTTTGCCCTCTTGACTCTCTGGCCTGCTGCTGAAAGGGGAGAGGTTTTGTTTGTTTGTTTTGTTTTCAGTTGCCTAGAATAGGGCATCCATTTCATTGTTTCCATTGACATTGATGTTGTTGGAGTTTTCTGGTTCTGATTTCACTTTGCAGTTATTCATATGAATCTGCTCCTGTTCTTTTGAAGTCCTCCTCCCATTCAATACTGCCTTCCTTGGCCTCCTTTACAACTCAGCTAAACTCCCAGTTTCTACGGAAAGCCCTTCCCAACTATCAATTCCAATGTCTCCCCTCTGTTAATTATTTCCTATTTGTGCTGTATATAGCTCATTTGGTAAATGTGTATTTGTTTCTATGCTGTCTCCCCCAATTGCATTGTAAGGTCTTTGAAAGCAGGAACTGTCTTTTCCCCCTTTTTTCATCCCAAGCCCTTAGCACAGGCCTTTGGTACACAAAGTCAGGATTGATTGATTGATGGGTTAAGTCCTCATTTCTTACTGCATAATTAATAATGCTTTATTGTATTCCTGCACTGCTTTTGGGTTGGGCATTGCCTAAGCAGTGGATGTCCACTTAGCTCCTAATTTTTCATAAAAAGGTACAAGTCTGTTTGTAAAACAGAGGAAACTCCAACTGCTGTGAGACTATCTTTGAGTGTAGACTTCTGTCCTTATCCTGCTCATTTTTCTTTATTGCTGACTCAGACAATTGGGTGACACAGGGACCACACTGGGCCTGGAATCAGGAAGACCTGAGTTCAAGTGTGGCTAAACAGTTGCATGAGCCTGGGCAAGTGCCTTAACCTCTTCTTGGCTCAGTTTCCTCAATTATAAAATGAGAGTAATAATATCATCTACCTCAGAGTTTTGTTGTGAGGACCAAATGAGGTAATATTTATAAAATACCTGGCACAGTTCCTGGCACATAGTAGGATTCGGATCTCTGCTGTTTTAGACCAAATGATAAATATCACGCAGAGGACTTTGCAGACCTTATAGCACATGGAGTCATGACACAAAACTTCAAACTCCAGCTCTGCCACTTGCTAGTTGTGTGAGCCTTTGCAAGTCATTTCCCCTCCAGCCTCAGTTTCCTTCTATGTAAATGGAGAGATTAGAAGAGGCAGTGAGAGACAATGGGAAAAGCATTGACTGTGGAGAGAGTTCAAGCCTGTTTCTCTTACTTCATACTGTGTGACCTTGTGCAAGTCACTTCCTTCCTTGGGTCCCAGTTTCCTGTTCCGTAAAATAAAGGAATTGAACTCCTGACCTCTGAGCTCTCTTCCAGCTCTAGATCTCATATCTAAATCAGTGGTCAGCAGAACCTGTACTCTTTAAGGGATATGTTTTTTTTTACCAAATATTTAGCCAAGAAGGAGAATTCAGGATTACCAGGCATCATGGAGTTTGGTCCTATCAGAGATGCATCATTGTTGACAATGTAACCACATACATGGTGAGATTAATCACTTAACTACTCAGTGCCCTCTTAACCTATAAGTTAAAGTGGACCCTAGAGGACTTGGGTGAAAGGGATACGGAATAAAATGTTAGTTCATTGGAATGTTTTGGGTAGTGACTTGTTGGAGAGAATTGATAGTCCTTTGAATTAATAATCTGTGTTTCTGCTATTGGATATATTAGGCACCTCCTGGAACCTCTGGTAAAGGCCACTAGAGTACCTTGTGGTCATCTTCAACTTCCAATGAAGTGAGTCAGTGAGCACATGAATGATTTTTTAGTGCCTTTAAGGAATTTGTGTAGCGTTTCAAAGCATTCAAACTACTCTCATGCAATGGTAAGACAGAATTAATTAATGAGCTACTTTAAGACAAAGTTATATAGACAGGAAGACCAGAACTTTGTTACAAGGTGAACCAATTTAGAGGCCGCTGACAGCATTCATATAGAATAGATAGATATAGATATATATTACCCCCTCTGAGCTACTTCTTAGACTGCTCTCAGTGGTTGCCTCTCCATCAGCAATGAATTATTTGTGTTCTAGGTTTATATATAATAGCCATGGAGTGGTGGATGATCTGGCACCTTTTTCATCTTGGAGTCTTGAGTCTTGCAGTCCAAAGTACAGCTTGTCCCAGACATCTGACCAGCTAATCAGTCTCTTTGTCTTACCGTCTCCATCACCAACATTAATTTCAGTGGCATTGATGTATTTTTGCATTTCATGTTCTATAACTGTTTTCCATACATAGATACTCGCAGCCCTAGGATCTTGTGCTAAATTTCTTTCATGAAGGCACCTGTATGGTAAAGGGGATGGATTGCCTGACCTGGAGTTAGGAAGACTTGAGTTCTAAGCCTGCCTTGGAGCTGACTATCCATGTGATCCTGGGCAAGCCACTTCACCACTAAGTCTCAGTTTCTTTATCTATAAACTTAGGATATCCATTGCACCTATCTCATACATTGTTCTGAGAAAAAAAAGAGATGATATATGGAAGGGTTTTGACAACTGAAAGTGCCATGCAAATGTTATTGTTGTTACTATTAACAACAGCAGCATGGTTAAAGTAATGTGGCCAGTTTCTAACTAATATAACATTTCTGCTATATAGTTACAGTCAGATTTTCTGGTTGTTTTTCTTAAGTTCTGCATTTTGAGGAAAAAGATCTAAAACAGATTTTGGAAATGGTATGAAAGGCAGTATAGTATAGGGATCAGGCTGGCATGGGTAATAGAGTATTGGGTTTGGAATCTTAAAAATCTGAGGTCAAATTCTGTTTCTTTTTTTTTTTTTTTTAATTTACTCATTTATTTTTAATTTACAAGATTCAGTTCCACAATC
>CM053590.1:39739322-39759679 GCA_028646515.1 Pseudochirops corinnae
AGCTGTGCATTGTTGAGGATAGTCCAGTTTATCAAGGTTGGTCATCATATGTACGATGTGTCTGTGATTGTGTACAGGTTTTGCCTGGTTCTGCTCTTCTCACTTAGCATCAGTCCGTATAAGCCTCTCCAGGTAATTATGAAGTCCGTCTCCTTCCCATTTCTTATAGCACAATAGTATTCCATTACATTCATATACCGTAGCTTGTTCAGCCATTCCCTAATTGATGGGCATCCTCTATATTTCCAGTTTTCAAATTCTGTTTCTTACATATACTGGCTGTCTGAACCTGGGCAAGTCACCTTACTTCTTAGTGCTTCAGGAAACTCTATCAGACTTGAAAGTGTAAAGCAGGTTTTGATCTGCCTTATTTGAGGGAATTTCCTTGCAGGGAATGGATCATGCCAATGATCCCATCTCTCCCTCCAAAACAGTGAATATTTTGTATGACTGTGGAGATCTAGCAGATGGAAAATTTGTGAGAAGGGACAGGATGAGCATCTAGGCTTAAAGCAACTTTTGGCTGCCAAATCCTCTTTCGTGGAAGATTCTCATTTGGATTTGCCTCCTTAGGTAGCAATGATGCAAGAGGGCTTATGTTGCTATGGTATTTCACACAGTCTCCTACCTTCCCATCTTCCTCAATGAGCTCTAGCCCCCCTTCACCCCTTAATTCAGCTCCCACCCTTACCCCAAGGTCTGGTTAACTTTACTTCCCTAACTGCATACCCATATTCATAAACACATCCTTTATTCTCAACCTGTCATATTTTTCCTTGGTATCTTTTTTTGTTCTTGTTTCTTTACCCTGAAAGTTTTCTTGTCCTATTTTCCCCCTAATGAGAAGCACATTTTTAAAGTACAGTTCCCCTTTTCAATTTTGAGAAATTCAGTGAGTTGTGCAAAAAAGAGAAAAGTGGAAGAATTAAAATGACAGGAGAACTGTATTATGGAATCCATCACAAAGATCAGAGCCACACAATGCCCGCTTACCAGTCATCATTTAGATAAAGTATTCAGCTATTCTGCCTTAAGTTTTTTAACAAGACCTTTAATGAGAATGGAAAAGGGCAAGACAAGAATAATTTCCTGCAACAAAGCATGTGAGAGGAGAGAGACACCATGCACTGTGTTGCCTCCTGACGAGTCCTTCTCTTGTGAGCCGATGATCTCTGCAAATGGCTCTAAAGGACCTCCTCGTAACTACCCAGATAAAATCTTCCTATCCACATCTGCCTCTAACAGCCTCTTCAAAGTCTGGGAAAGACTCAAGTCCTGTTACTTAATGAATAGAGGTTGTAGACATAGTATACATTCCAGTGTCCAGGGTCAGAGCAAAATGTAGACAAGGTTTTGAATATTAATTTGTCAATGCAAAGTGACAGACTTAAAAAAAAAAATCTTGCTAATGATCTGAAGAATCTGATTTTTCTTTCCTTATTACAAACTTGGAAGGTTTTTGTTAGGATCACAGAAAACAAAAATCCTACCTAAACTAGCTGTGCTTTTAAAAGTCTCCAAATCACTTTTCCTTATGCTCTATAGGAATCGTGTTCATCCAATTCCCATTGTTTTGTTTAGAGGATTTTCATTTTTTTAGGTAGCAAGCATTTATTTTCTTTCCCATCCAAATCATTAGAAAATAATAAAAAAGGAAATCAAAATTCTCCTAACAAATATGCATAGTCAAGTATAGGCCTGCATTGGCCATGTCCAGAAAAATATTTCATTCTGTATTCTGATGCTTTCCTGCCAGGACACAGGGAGGTGACTTCATCTTCTGTCTTGGAGATGAGTAGCCTGCTTCCACTTTGGGCGGATTTTTTTGGCAACCTCTTAACATGAATTGGAGAGAATTTAAATGAACCATGACATTGACCTCCCCCATTGCTACTAAAGGAGTGGTTGTCTAAGGAACTAAAAGAATACTGCCTGGCCAATATGATTGGACTCTTGAAAATGGGGTCTAAATGTACTGTTTTGTCTGCTGATGGTGTGCACATTAAAAATGTTTTATTAATATATATTACCTACAATCCCCATTGTATCTCTCTTCTCTCCACCTCTTAGAGAACAACCTATTATAACCAAAAAAAAAAAAAAAAAATTAAAAGGAGCAGGAAATCAGCTCAGCAAAATTAACCAAATACCAATAAAAAGGTTTAATATTATTTTCAATGTTCAGCATCCATTGGCCCTCATCTTTTCACAGGAATTGGGGTAGAGAGATGTATCTACTCATCTTTTCAAATGGGGCTTTATAATTTTTTACCTTTTAAGCTGAATTATGATAAAAGTAACATTTGCATTGTGCCTTAAATCTTTAGAATGCTTTACATGTTATTTCATCTTCTCAGCAAAGTTTGTGAGACGTACTATTACTATCCTTAATTTACAAATGAAGAAATTGAGGAAAACTACACAGACCACACACACACACACACACACACACACACACACACACACACACACACACAACCCTTTGCAGTAAAGCGGTAAAGTGGATAGAGTCAAAATTTGAGAAAAAATCTTACTGACGCTAACTAGCTGTGTGACCCAGGGAAAGTCACTTAACCTCCATCTGCATCAGTTTCTTCATCTGTGTGTGTATATACATACATATATGCATGCATGTAGATGAAATTAATATATACGTGTGCATGCATATATATCTATGTAAAATGCTCTGAGTTTGAAACATGTGGATTACCATCATATCAATTTGACTCAGAATCTCACAATTGCAGAATGTTAGTGTTGGACAAGAACTCAAAGCCCATCATGTATCAAGTTTGATTTTCTAGCTTTGGAAGATGACTTCCAATGAGAAGAAAGAACTCCAATGAGGTAGCCTATTCCATTTTGAAATTTCTCTAATTATTAGGAAGTTTTTCCTTGCATCAAATCCAGATCTGTCTCTTGTCAACTTGTCCTTACTGATTCTAGTTTTACCCATGTAGGACAAGTGGGACAAACAGGATAAACTTGCATGTGTTTGAAAAATCCTCAGTCCTCACCAGTCCCAACACTTTTCCAGACAAAATATTTCCAATTCTTTCAAATGGTTTTCATGAGATATGATCTCCAGGTGTTTCTCCTATCCTCTTCTGGATACTGTCCAGATTACCAATATCTTTTCAGAAGATGTGGCACCCAGAAATGAACAAAGTTATCGAAAGATTTCTGACTGGGGTAAAGAATGAAAGAATCATCATTTCATGAGGCCCGGATACCATGTCTCTAAATGTTCCCTAAATCACATAGGCCTTCTGGAGGATTGCATAGCACAATGTTAACTAAAATATAGCGTTTAGCTAACAGGAACCCCTGGATCCGTGTTTTCAGAACTTTCTCATTACTGATATCTTTTCCATCTTGTACTCATATAATGGATTTTCTTTTAACTCATCTGTAAGACTTCACGAAAGAAATATGACCAGGATAAATAGGTCAAGTTTTATTAATCTTAGTATTTGTTAGCCCTTTCCAAGCATATATGTGTGTTTATATGTATGTGTGCATGTATCACATGTGTATATACATGTAAACACACATGTGCACACAATGTGTATATATACATTGTATGTGTATCTATTGTATATATGTGTGTTTTCTGATTTCATTCATCTGTCATGTAACTTTAAAACTTCAAGTCATTAGATGCAAAGGCTTTGAAAGCCCACATTAGGTAATGGCCTACATTCTATCCCTATACTTTAGTGCAAAAATATTTCCTTGCATTTAATCAGTATTCAGTTTCCCATTTACATTAAACCTAAGAACCTTGCTTAAGTCTCTCCTTTGAAACACATGTTTCACTGACTACCTACCATTTAGTAGGAGATGAGAATACAAAAGGAAGTAATAATCTTAAGCACTGACGTAGAAACTAACTTCTTTTAAAAGTCTTTAGAAGAATGAAGTTAAAAATAATAAGAGATAGAGAGAAATAGAGTAATGGATAACAGAGGATTTTGTCCTAATCCTTAGCCATGATCTTGGGCTTTTCTTTCTTATTTTAAATTATTTTAATACATTATTAAATAAGTGGGCTTTAGGCGGAAATCATATAAGCTTCTTGAAACAAGTATTCCACAGTGCTAAATCATATAGAAAAGTACTTCAGGTTGCTTTTGGTTAGATATTCTTTTCATGCTAACAGATCATATTTGCTTTGATCAGAGGGCAGCATCATATAAAGAGCTTGTAATATATCTCATTGTAAACAGCTTGCATAAGTTTACACATGTATATTTGTATGTATGTAGTGTGGTATACATATATATGTATGTGTGTATATATATGTGTATATATACACACATACATACATGCATATAGATAGTATATACCCTTATCAACAAGCAAGTAGTGGAATTTCTACAGCAGGGAAAAAATTAGAAAATTAATCAATGAAGGTTTCTGTTTATATCTTTTTGAGAAGGATAACAATTAGTTAATTTAATAAACTCTTTGCTAAGAAAATATTGACAAAGTCTAGGCCTTGACTCATCTCATTGAGTACAGCATGAAAATGTCAAATGTGCAAAAATTCAAACATAAATCTTAGTTACTCATGACCACTATTGTCTTAATCAGCATGTTAGTTGCAATCAGCAAATTGTTGACCATGACAATAGAGGCGTGAACAGAAGGGTTTTTTTCCCCAAATTTCCTTGCAAATCCTCTCTCCCCTTTACTGTAGCCATTGCTTATCATTTAGTTTTTGACTGTGACATACACAAATAGAAAGATGCATGACTTATATGGAGAAAATATCAGCTACATAGATATATGAGTATATCCAATCATGAATGGTCTTGTTGTAAAGTTAGCCTTAAAGTGATGATTGGTATTTTTATACTAGAATTGAAAGAATTTAAAGGTGGAGAGGGGAAGGAATAGTCTATCCCTCTTCCTATTGTTTCTTCAGTTCTTTTTTATCCTAGTTGCATGCAGATTACTGGAATAAAAACATATTGTGGAGGAGGAAG
Source organism: Pseudochirops corinnae (assembly GCA_028646515.1). NCBI lineage: Eukaryota > Metazoa > Chordata > Mammalia > Diprotodontia > Pseudocheiridae > Pseudochirops > Pseudochirops corinnae. The sequence goes on from CM053590.1 coordinate 39,744,314, forward strand.
CTATTTCTGGATGCCAGTCAAAACTCACAAACCTGGGCTGTCTTCTGACGGCAATATCTCTGAGAAGCAGATGGAACATTTTGTGGGAAAAAAATCATTTAGAGGCTCCATTCACAGGGCTGATTTCCACTAAAGAACTCCCTCAAGAGGTGGGGGGAGGGTGGAAAAAGCTTCTAATATTTCATGCTGTACATACAAGGCAAGATGAAAGCAAAGTTTGGTGTTTCTCCCCTGTCTTCTCCATCCCCCTCCCTAGCCTTTTTTAACCATCAAGCAAAAGCTAAAATTAACTCACCATGTCCTGAGCCTTCCATTTAAAACAATGTGGTGACGGAGGGCTTCTGCACTAGCAGAAATTCTATTCTCGCATCTTTCAGACAAAACAAAAATAATCAACTAAGTTTGATTTCATGATCTCTGGTTCCTTTCTTTTTCTTGACTCCTTCAGGCAGTGCTGGCACTCCAGTGATGTTTAACAAAAACGGGGATGCACCTGGACGTTATGACATCTTTCAGTACCAGATAACAAACACCACCAATCCCGGCTACCGCCTTATTGGCCAATGGACTGATGAACTCCAGCTCAATGTGAGTTCAGTTTCTTCTTCATTTGCCTTAGTGTGTGATAAGTTGATTGAACTTTAGAGGTGAACAAATGTTTAACTTTCACTTGCTTTGTAAGTTCTAACATACATGTACCTGGACATAGGTTTGTTTTTGTTTTTGTTTTTTTTGCCTTTGTTTTTTAGTGTGTTTGTATGGTGAAATTTAAATACAAACTATGGCTTCACTTAGCTGCCTGATGTTGCCTTTAATCTCATGACAACTACCAAAAGCATCCGAATATACTTTATTACAAATAATTTCTTTTCTTTGTTTTTCATGTTAGCTAGTCATTTGGGTTTGGTTGGGGCTTGACTACACTGGAGGTTTGTTTCCCTCTCTTTCCTTTCTCTTCTTTCCTTCTTCTCTCTATAACCCTGAGTTCATCTTTATTCCGGCTCTTCTTCTCCCTCTATAGCCTAGGGACTATGTTAAAGACAAATACTATTTCATTTAGGCCTTATGTTGTGTTTTTCTGTCTGACGGTCACCATCACATCTTATAGGATTGCACTAGGCCACTGAATTTTTTTTTTTTTATTACTGGCAAAAAATGCAAGAACAAACAAATAAAATCTAATAAAGTCTGTTGTAATGGTTAAAATGCTATATTCAGCATAAGGAAGACATAGATAAGAATCCCACCTCAGGTATTTGACCTGTGACCCATAGCAAATCAATTAATCTTTCTCCCTCTTTAGTTTCCTTATCTGAAATGTGAGTGGGATTAGACTTGATATCCTTCAAGGTCCCATTCAGATTTGATCTATGATTCTATGACCCCACTCCCAATGCTGCTTCCATCATGGGGTGGCAATTTCTGAAATTTCTCTAATATATCACTCAAACTTCATTTTTTAATGAATATCTTTAATGAACATAATTCAATTACATTTGGCAGACATCTATTATATATATTTATATATATATATATATATATATATATATATATATATATATATATATATATATATATATATATAATCTGCAAACTACCATGCCAGTCACCAGCGATACAAAGATTAAAAATTCCACTCACTACCCTCAAAGAAATTACATTCCATTCAAGGGAATATAGCACATATATGATCATATTTCTATATTCGGGTTGCTGTTGCTTCTTTGAACCTACACTTTGGGTTCCCTTACAATTCTGAAAAATCTCATTACAGGGAATTTATTTTTTCATACTTGAGAACCATGGAAGTATGTTGTCTTGGAGATTTGAAATCCTTTAAAGGGCCCATTGGATATCACAGTCCTAGGCAGTAGACAACAACTAACATAAAACTGAGTGAATAAAATTGGACAACTTCTTTTTAAAAATACATATCTGTTGTTATGAACATTTATTATATCTTCCTCATGCTGCCCTTCCTTCCACAATGAAAAAGAAAAAAATAATAAAAATAAAACATAACATAGTTTAGCAAAACAAATTCCCATATCGACCTTGTCTAAAAATGAACGTCCCCTCTGTTTTAATTCCATCTCCTCTCAGGAAGTAGATGGGTGGTGTATTCCATCTTTAGTCTTTTGGATTTGTGGTTTAAAATTGCAAAGATGAAGTGCTAACATCTTTCAAAGTTATTTATTTTCTTTATATTGTATAACTCTTCACTCAGTTCTACTGACTTTACTCTGCGTAAGTTCATAGAGGTTTTCCTGGGTTCCTTTGAAACTGTCCTTTGCAGCATTTCTTATGGTGCAATAATAATCTCTTAGATTCATATGCCCTAATTTGTTTAGATCTTCCTCAACAGGAGAGTAGCCTCCTTCTGTTTAGCAGCAAGCAACTAAAAAAGAAGTGCTCTGGATATTTTTCTACTGTAAGTCTTTTTCCTCTTTCTTTGACCTTTTTGAGGTTTAGGCATAGTAGCGGTATCATTGGGTCAAAGGGTACAGTTTAGTAACCTTCGGAGCACAGTTGTAAACAGCTTTCAAGAATGACTGCACCAATTCACACTATACTAGTGTGCCTACTTTCCACAAGTGATCCAATGTTTGCCATTTCCTTTTTCTTCACATGTCACTCTGATGGTTATGAGGTAAAATGTTACCAGTTGCTTTAATTTACATTGCTCCAAATATTATTGATTTAGAACTTTTTTAATGTGGCTGTTGATAGTTTGGATTTCTTCCTTTGAAAACTTTCTTTTCATATTTTTGAATTGGTGAAATTTCAGTGAAATAATTTTACGTGATTTTTACATAAAGTTGCATATTTTTCTCTGCAGAAATGTTTTTACTTAAAATCTGTTTGAATGCTTTTTGTTCTCTCTTAGTTTGTATGTAGTACTTTTAGTGTCTTCTCTGTGTGAGTTCACATAGTTTGCTTTAGACAGTTTTCATCATGTTTTTAATAATGAAATTTTACCTTCATGTTTGAAATAGTTTAGTATTATACTATTTAGTAAATTGTATATTTTAAGAGTTTATAAAATTCATATGTGTATCCATCTATCCATCCATCTATCCATCTAGTGTTTGTTTGATATTAGGTAATGGAAAAGTCCAGGGATCATTTACCCAATCAAAACCAGACCCATGGTGGTATATGAGTGTGTATCTTTATCAAGGAAATTGAGAACATGATAGGTAACTGTAGGCAGACTAGAAACTTTAAGACCTCTGCTACTATTGGGTCCCTAAGAGTCATCACCATTTCATTAGGATTCATTGGCAGTCTTTTGGCAGCAAATCTAGTTAAGGAGAAACCATGGTTTGATACTGTAAAAAGGACTCTGGCTTAGGTGCCATTGACTGTGGATGTTACTACTGGTTCTGTTACTTACTAGTTGTGTTATCTTTGGTATATCTGTCTAAGCAACAAGTTTCTTTATCTGTAAGGTGAAGGAGTTCAATTAGATGGTCTCTACAATCCAGAAGCAGCAACATCATGAAGGTGACCAAGAGTATAGCCATTATCTGGAAGGAGACAGTTCCCCCACTCTCCAATCTTGATACTTTAGTCAGCAAATTCAGCTTTATACTGTCCTCTGCTCTCTAATAATACTTCATTGATGCTGACCCAGGTAGACTTATCTTTCTGAATTCAAATCCTGCTTCAAGAACTTATTAGCTGTGTGACTCTGGGCAAGTCACTTAACCCTGTTTTTCTCAGTTTCCTCATCTATAAAATGAGCTGGAGAGAAAACCCTAAATGGTATCATAAAGAATTAGACATGACAGAATAACAACAATGCTTTTTCCATTTTTCTATCGTCCTTACCCCTGACCCAACCTCAGTGCAGGATTATTCCCATCGTCTGTCTCCTTGTCCTGCTAATGATGCTATACAGAGCTGAAGGAAGTCACAACTCTGCTGACTAGGTACATTATAAATTCATGTATTCCAACTTCAACTAGGCCCTCACCTCAGCAAGGAAATTCTTTAATTTCCCCCTGATAGATTCCTCATCTCATTCCCTACAAAAGCTTTTTCAGTCATCTCTCTTAATCCTATCTCACTGTCTAACCAATACCATCCAGCCTATGATCATGCCTCTTATTTTACTGAGAAAATTGAAGCCAGTTGTGATAAACTCCCTTTTCCTCCATTTTCTTAATCTCAAAACCCTTTTGAAATCATCCCCTAATCTCTCTTCCTTTCCTCCAGTCTCTGATAGTGAAATAGCTTTCTGCTTGACAAGGCCAACCTATGTACAAGTACACTTGATCCTATCCCCTCCCATCTTCTCCAGCATACCACAGTCTCAATAATTCTTCTCCTCTCTTAATTTTCAATCTGTCTCTATCTCCTGGTTCCTGAGCTATTGCCTTTAAACATGCTCAGGTCTTCTTAATCCTTCAAAGAAAGAAAAGTGATTCCACCTTACCATCCCCTCAGACTATCTTTCTTTATCTCTTCACAGCCAAAGGTGGGGATGGAAAAAGTAAGAAGGAAGCTTAATAACTTTACTGCATTTCTTTGAACTCACTTCTCATTCCTTCATAGTCTGACTTCTCATGTCATAACTTTAATTTTTTTTTTTAATGATTTGAAGGAGAAAGTGACAAATATTGGAGGGGCTGTGGAAAAATCGGGACTTAATTCACTTTTGGTTGAACTGTGAACTGCTCCAGCCATTTTGGAGAGCGATCTGGAATTATGGCCCAAAAGTTTTTAAACTGCCTATATACCCTTTTACGCAACAATACCACTAGTAGGTATATTTCCAAAAGATGCCTGTAGAAAAGGAAAATAACCTATATATTTGTAGTGACAAAGGACTGGAAATTGTGGGAATGTTTATTTTGGAATAGCTGAACACGTTGTGTTATGTGATCATGATGGAATACTCCTGTACTGTAGTCAATTATATGCTTATTGATTTTATAAGCAACAACAACAATAATATACTTGTGTAAAATAATGGAAAGAAAAATGAACAAAGACAAGAGAACATTATATTGTGTGTTTGTGTGTGTGTGTGCATGTGTGGGTGGAGAGAGAGAGAGAAATAGCAATGCTGTTTTAAGAATATCTTTGAGGGACTAAGTCATTTTGCCTATTATAAATACTGAAATTAACTCCAAAGGGCATATGAAGGAAGATGCTGTCTGTATCCTGAGAAAGAACTGATAAGTAGAAGTATGTATAGAATGATTTTACATATCTATGTATATATGCATATATGTATATGTGTGTGTGTGTGTATAGATATATTGTTTCTAATGGTAGTCACTTCTATGTCAGGAGAGTGGGAAGGTAAGAAAAAAAGGGGAGGATAAGATAAGTAAGTTACAAGATACCTTTATTATATTTAAAAGGAATAACAAGTTGTACAGAAGAGATTTTTAGTTTCATGTGCAATCATCTTTTTTTCTTATTCTTACCTCATAACTTGAATAAAGCTGTTCTACCCCAAATTACCAATGATTTCCTAACTGCCAGAGCCAGTGGTGTTTTGTTTTGTTTTAAATCATTCTCTATCCTTCCCAACTCCCGTACTCTGTTTAACGCTGGTGACTACCTCCTGCTCTTGGGCACTGTCCCCTTTGTGGGCTTTCATGATGCAATCACCTGGTTCTCCTCTTTCTTGTATAAACATTCCTCAGTTCACTTTGCTGGTTCATCATCTGTATCACACTTCCTAGTTTGGGAGTGTTTCCTTAGGCTCTGTCCTAGGCCTCCTACTTTTCTTTTGACTCTCTGCCTTGTTGACCTTATCATTTCCTATGCATTTAATTATTATCTTTATTCTGATGACTCACAGATGTATATCTAACTTCAGTCTGCCTCGAGCTTCAGTCCTGTTACCAAATACCTATTGGATCTTTCAAACTAAATGTCTCTGATACATCCCAGACTCATTATGTCCAAAACACAAGTACTTTTCTATTTTCCTCCAAATCCAAGCCTCATTCAAACTTCCCTATTTCTGCTAATGAACAACAACATTCAGTCTCCCAAACTAGTAACCTCGATATTCCACACACTATCTCACCACACCACATATACAATCAGATACCAAACCTTGTTATTTTGACCCTTGCAACATTTTGCCAGTCCAACCCCTTTTCTCCAATAATATAGTTACCTCTTTTGTTCAGTCCCTCATCACCTCTCTTCTAGATTATTGCAATGGCCTTCTAATTGGTCTCCCTGCCTCAAGTGTCTCTCCATGGTGTTGCCAGAGTGATTTTCTGTAAGTATACTTCTGTTCATTTCATCTTCTTTTCAATAAACTCTAGTGGCTCCCTATAGTCTCTGTGATCAAATCTGAATTCTCCTGCTTAGCTTTTCAAGCCCTTTATAGCCTTGGCCCCACCTCTCATTTGAGTCTCATTGTATATCACCTCCCCCACATCCTGATCCAGCCAAGTTGAACTTCTCCATCCTTTTCCCACACAATACTCCATCCTTCATCTTCATACCTTGACACTGACTGTCCCTCATGCTAAGATCCTCTCGCTTCATATCTGCACTCTAGAATCCTTCTCTGCTTTCATGACCCACTTCAAGCACCATCTTCCATGTGAAGCTTTTCCCAATGACCCCAATTGCTAATGTTTTCCCTTTCAGGCTACCTTGTAGTTAACTTTTACTTTTAATGAATCTCTTGTTATTCCACATGTACATATATATGTACTTGTCTCCCTTGTTAGAATGTAAGCTTTTTGCAGGTAGAGATTGTTTCCTGCTTAGCACTCAGTGTGGTGCCTGGCACATATTAAGTTTGTAACAAATGGTATTTGCATGAATATTTTGAATTCTATTTTCTAAACGATCTTTATGGTCTCTTCTGTCTTGAACAATCTACAATTGTATGATAGCCCTCAACAGAAATATGTACTGGCCTTAAAAATAATCCAACAGTTATTAAATCTCCCTTATACACATAAAACTGGCTAAGCACGAGGGAGGAAAAGTAAAATTTATATTAAATATAAACATATGGCATTGAAAATAAAGTCAAGTGGACATTTTCTAAGATGCATTTATATTTAGGAATTGTTACTAAAATATGGGAAATCACATGTATGAATCCAGGCAGTAAAAATTCCAAACCAGCACAAATATCAAAACCAGAAATGTATAGCAATTGCAGAAGTTTTTATGCAAAGGAGGACTATAGCTAGTGGAATAAATCAGTAAGGTAAGCTGAAAAAATCCAAGGCTGCCACATGGTATTCAAATACCTTAGCCTTGAATTAAAATCCAGCCTTGAGAGAACCCCAACCTGTCTTCCCAAGGCAGTATTAACAGATAGAACTCTGGGTTTAGAGTTAAGGAACTCAACTTTTAATCCGGTCTCAGAAGCATACCAGTTGTGTGCCCATGGATCATAGATGTGGACGTGGAAGGAACCTCAAAGCTCCTGTAGTTGGTCAAGTCCTTCCCACCCCTTCATTTAATAGGTGAGGCAGAAGTGGCCCATGGAAATTCAATGACTTGTCTAGTTACCTTCTTGGAGTCTCAGTTTCCTTGTCTTTCAGATAAGGATAATAATGCGTGCAGTAACTACCATAGGTTTGCTCTAAGAAAAGCTCTATGCTAATGTAGATTATTATTATAATTGTGATTATTTCCATATGCCAGTATGTTATATCGTTCCACAGCCTTTGATCTAGTATTTGCTTTAGAGAGAACACTGTGCTTGCTGGTGGGGCATTCTGGAATCCTGGAATGTACAGACTCAGAGTTTAGAGAAGAAATTTTAGCTTCTGTCATGGAGGGAAGGGATAAGTGATATACACATATCTTTATTAGACAGCATTTCCCTACAGTGCTACTGTGTCTACATCTGTGTCCCTAAATATCTGTTTTCATTGCATGAAAGTAATTCTCTTCAAGCATGAGACTCCCCAAGCCGTGAAAATGGGGGAGGGGGCATTCAGGAGACGAATTGGCTGTGTTGGAAGAATCTACTCTGAAATGCATATTATTTATTTATTGAAAAGAGTTGGCTTTCTGAGTATATTGATTTTTCCACTATGGTCACTTAACTAATAAGGAAAAAAAAAGTGCTTGGGATATTTTCTGAGCACCTAAAAGAAACCTCGAAGCAGAGACAGCATTGGAATCTCCAGCCCCTTAACGTTCACTGTGTTATTTAGAAAATGAAATTAAATTGTTCTCATTATAGTGACTAATTATATTTTTAAATATCCAAATTGGAGGATTGGGGGAGGAATGATAGGGGCAGAGAGTAAAAGCTAAACTTACAAAATGTGGAAAAGGAGACTTTTTTTGTAATATTTCAGTCTCTAAAAATCTCAAAAAGTATGCCCCATTTGGAAAGCAATTGCAAATTTGTCCTTATCAAATATGCATTTTCAGATTTTGCTAAAATGAAAGCAGAATGCTGAAATCTGAGAAGTTAACAGTGATGTCATAAAAATAATTCTAAAGATTTCCAAAACAATTTGTTTGTTTCATTACATTCATCTGCATTATGCAGACTTATGAGACAGTGAGTTAATTGCCAGGATCATGTGAATTATCAAGGTACACTTTTCAATCTTATTACTTACTCATAGTTATCTATTCAACTACTAATCACTTGATTATGTTTCATAATTGGAAGATAAAAATAGGTCTTAATCTAAGAGCTCTCATACTTTATGATGTATAATGTCTAACTTGTTATAGTTAGTCATGAAGAGCTAGCTAAAAAGAAAAAAAAAACCAATATGTTTTCAAAAGACAGTACTTCTCCAAGCAAGCCAAATAGGGGGCTATTTAGCACATGTTTTCTTTGATTTGATTATTTCACTATCTAAGATTTTTCACTCCTAACTGAACCAGTTTCTTCAGCTTGTCTATTATACCTTGACAATTCAGTGCTATTGAGCCTCCAGTGTTCAGTTTTGTCTAATAATTTGAAACTCTTTTGGAGGAAATACCATTATTACTCTTCTAGACTGTCCTAGGGAAGCTATGCTCAAAGGCTGTTTTGTTTGTTTACATTTTGCTTTTGTATGTGTGTGTTCCCCCGACATCTCCCAGCTTTAGACTGATTCAACACATAAAATCATGAGTTTACTCTTGTCTGAATAAGGTTCTCATACTTCCTATGGAGTCATGGAAAGGAATGAGTGTTCTCATGTTACCAGACTTTAGCATGGGGCAACCAAAATACAGAGGCATGTTGATGGCTTCTACAGTCTTCCCCTCCAAATTCTAGGGAAATAGAGTAGACTGAGCCAAATAAAATAGGCTGGTCAGCTGTCTGGCTCAGCAAAAAAAAAAAGAAAAAATATATGAATATAGTTTCAAGCCTAGATGAAAGTCCCATTCAATGACAGTTCATTAAACCCATTTGAGATGATAAATGAAAGAGGCACGTATTGAAGTCACCCTGCAAATCAAGTCACCTTGGTTGGGCCAGGAGGTTCAGGGTTGACCTGGGCCACACTGGTTCTGGTTTTCAATGTGAAAGTCCATGGTATTTGGTATTTCAGAGTCCTAGCAGCATGGGTTCTCTAACAGTTCTGACGCTAGCCATTGGACCTAGGCTTTTGCTCTGGGTTCTGACTGCACATTCTCTGGGTCCTAAAGGTGCAGAGTCTTTTGTGGTTTTGATTATTAGCAGTACCAATCCTTAAGGCCTTTCTAGTTGGAAGACTCTGTCATTTTGTGAAATTTAATAGGGATTTAATAGGAATAAAGGAAAAAGTTATTAGATGTAGAATGGAGTGAACAGAACCAGGACAAACAATAATGTATACAATAACAACATTTTAGACAAACAACTTTGAAAGATTTAGTAACTATAATCACCACAATGATCAACCATGCTTCCAGAGGATTCATGATGAAACATGAAACTCATTGTCAGAGAGCTGATGGAGTCAAGATGCAGAATGAGACATATGTTCTTGGATATGACCAATATGGCAATTTATTTTGCTTAATTATTTTTTTCCTTGGGTGAAGGGAAAGGAGGAGAGAGAGAAAATAGATACTCAGAAAAAAAATAAAATTTAAAAAAAAGTTAAAAAAAAGGTTAAAGTTGTTTGATTATGGGATCACAAAACTAAAGTTGGAAGGAAACACAGAGGCTATATTTGTGTGTGTGTATGTCTGTTTAAAATTTCATTTTATTTTCTTTAATTTTTTTATTTTAATATGAACTTAATAAAAGAAGCATTTTCATAATACAGTAGAATAAAAAAGATGATTGCACATGAAACTGCAAATCAATTATTTACAACTTGCTATTCCTCTAAAATATATACTAAATTTATCATGTAACTTTTTTTTCCTTTTTTCTTCCCTCCTCCCACCGTAGAAACGGCTACCATTAGACACAACTATGTATGTGTATAAGTAAAAAATCATTCCATTTATCAGTTCTTTCTCTGGATGCAGATAGCATTTTCCTTCCTATGTCCTTTGGAGTTAATTTGGGTATTTATAATAGTTAAATTGACTTAGTCACTGAAAGTTGTTCCACAACATTCTCCTTGTTTTGCTCATTGATCTCTTCATTATTTCATGCAAATCTATCCATGGTTTTCTGAGATCACTGAGATTATCATTTCTCATAGCACAGTGCTCAGTATAGCTCATCACAATCATATACCATAACTTGTTCAGTCATTCCCCAATAGACAAGCATCTCTGCAGTTTCCAGGAAAATAAAGCCACTTATCTAAGGTGACACAGCTAATTAGCATCAGGAATAGAATATGAACCAGGGTTCTTTGACACCAAAGCCAGAGCTCTTTCCACTGAACGATGCTGACTCCATAAGTATGATAAGGCAGACATTGCTAGGAAGCATTCCTTTTGAATAGGACATGGGAGCAAAGACAACCTAAGGTGAGAAATCAGTTTTGGGAAGGCCAGAAGCAAGGATCACTCATGTACTTATTGACTGAGCAGAGACCACTTCCAAAACTAGCAATCTATCATTCAAATCTAATATTATATATAATGTTACATACACATGGTAGCCTTTCTCTTTAAGGAAAGTCTCCTTTGAGGCCAAGTGTGATAATTACAATTTTATAGCATTCCATTTCAATTTTTGCTGCAGAAGCTATTCTCAGCTGGGTGGATGCTGAAATCCCTTGAACTCCAAAATCTATTGATGTTGAGAAGCTAGGACAATTTTGGAAAGCAATATAGAATTATACTAAGAAAGTGACTAAATTGTCCTTAGCCTCTGAACCAGACATTCATCTGCTACGCATGTAACCCAAGATGGTCAAAGATAGAAATAAAGCTACTAAAAATACCAAAAGGTTTATTGTGGTTCCTTATGTCTTATCAAAGAACTGGAAACAAAGTAAATGAACAGCGAGTGGTGATGATGCATGAATATAGGGAAGAGTTAGGGTACTACAAGAAATGATGAATATGAAGTATGCAGAGGGCCTTGGGGACTTTTATGTGAAGTAATACAAGATGAAGTAAGCCAAACCATAAAACGTAATACACAATGACTACAACAATATATACAGAAAGAACAACAACATCAACAAAAATGAGAAGAGAATATTGTGAAATTCCAATGACCAGGCTTGGCCCCCAAAGGAGCTTTCCTTTTCAGAGGCAACCAAATAGGGATATGGAATACTGCATATAATATTGGATTTAGTGAACATGTTGGTTTATTTTGCCCAACTTTTCCCTCCCCCTCTCCTTTCCAGTGTGCTTATTGTTTTTTTGGTTTTGGTTTGCTTTTTTGTTATAGAGCAATGGTTCTCAACCTTCCTAATGTTGCAAGCCTTTCATACTCCTATGTGGGCATATCTGCATGTGGGCGGACCCACCTAGAGGATAGAGGAGCAGTGTCTCCATTCCTAAGACCATCGGAAATATGTGTTTTCCAATGGTCTTAGGCGACCCCTGTGATGCCTCTGAAAGGGTCGTTCAATCCCCAAAGGGGTTGCAACCCACAGGTTGAGAACTGCTGTTATAGAGTTTAGCCAGTGGGGTGGGAGAGGAATTAAGATAACAGAAAGACAAGAGATGCTTTTTTTTTTTTTCAAGAATGGGCAGGTTTTAGTGAATCACAGTAGAAATGTCAATCAATGTAATATGGTGGACACCCTAGCTAACATTATCTTAAGCAGGAAGAAGACAGAGGAAGAGGATAAAGGAGGAGACAGTCTCTTTGTACTCTATTCTGGTCAGAGTACTAATGGACTATTGGGTTCAGTTTGGAGCATTTTAGAAAGAACTTTGATAACCCATGGCTTATCTATGCACAACCTTCAGAACATGCTGTGATTGGATCAGTTGAAAGAATTGTTAATTTTTAGTCTAGAGAAGAGCAGACACTACTGAGACTTGATGCTGTCTTCAAGTCATAGGTCAAGAGCTTTTTTCTGGAATAGAAATTAGACCTGGAAGACAGAATTAGGAAGAAAGAGTGGAAACTGCAAAGAGGCAAATGGGATTGATAACAGGAAAGGTTTCTTAGCAATTATAGCTTTATAAAAAGTAGAATCAACTGTGTTGGGAGGTAATAAGTTCTTTCTCAAAGGGGAACTTAAAGCAGTAGTTGGATGGCTCACTTGGCAAGTGTATTTGTACAAGAGATTCTTCTTTGTGTACAGATTCTCTAGGGTAACCACTGAAATCCTTGCAACTAAGAAATATGACATGATTGTGAAATGTTCTAAGAAGATAATATTGAAAGAGCTAGATTTGCCTTTTCCCTCTACCAATTCATATCTATCTGACCAGTATATCTAAGAAGTCTCACTGATTTGCTTTTAAATCACTTTTATGACCAGATTTTTTACTTTGGGTACCTTCTATCTTGTTGAAACAATAATTAGAAATATTTTCCACTGTAATAAAGGCAATCTTTAAAGTTGATTTGTTTTTCTCTGGTTGTAACTCCACACAAAAGGCCCAAAGTACATGATGACAGAAATGTAAATAAACCTAGCCTTCCTCCCAATGATATCTTATAAAAACAGCATTCTCATTTTAGATACATTGAATTTCATATGTCCTGAATCATATTGGTCATAAAGTGAGATGTAGAGAGTCAAGCTCTCAGCTGGATGCTTAGATTTCCTTATTTTTGTTTTTTCTTTCAAAACATCTTCCAGTAATCAATGATATATTACTGCAGTCTTCCTACAGGAATGTCTGGATGATTAATAGTATTTATAATTATCAATATGGTTCCACAAACATGTACATTAGATAGGCCCAGATTCCCATAAATTCTAGTTTGCAATATAGACAATCAAGCATATACTTCATGTTTATTAATCTGTTCTGCGTTCTTCAGGGAAATGGCTGAATTCCATTACTGCCTTTACTTCAGGCTTAGACAGATTTTAAGAGGAAAAAATAGCAATGGAAATAAGGAAAACTAGTGAGTTCCACTATTGTACTAAAGAATTTCACATCCCCCCCACAAAGATAGAAGTCTATCGTGTTCCTGCTTTAAGTGAAAATTTTTAAACTGCATTTTCCTTTACATTACAATAAAACCTGTAAGAGCCTAGATTCAAGAATTTAGAACTGGAGAGTCCCAGGACAACTGTTGTGAAGCAGATAAAATGCCAGATTTTAAGTTTAAAAAAATGCCTTCCTATCCATGTCTTGGGTTCATGAAGACCTAGGTTCAAATCCTGGTTCAGATACTTGTGAACTATATGACCATGGGCAAATCATTTACCCCTCTTTGAACCTTATTCTCCTCATCTATAGGATGTGGGGGCAGATGGGGAGGGAGTTGAACTTGGCAATCCAAAAAGTACTTTCTAGCTCTAAATAAAAAACCCAGTGTGCCAGGAACTGGATTAAAATGTAGTTAGAATATAAATATAAGAAAGATAATGGTAATTTGTGATTTTCTAAGTTAATATTTGGCCACAAAGATCCACTTCTATTTCAGTTTGATACACTCTTTTGGAATACTGTTTTAGCTCTGATTCAAACTGAGAATTTGGATATATAACTATGACACATATAACTTCAAGAACTATCCATACAATGTCCATTTGCACTGCCAGTCTGGGGTTTAAAAGAATAGCTGCTGCATCTTCCCCCATGGTTCTATGGGTAGCCCTGAGTTGCCTTTCAAATGCTATACCTCATAAGCGTAGACTGGTGTATATCTCTCATGATTATCAATTTGGTATCCATCAGTCAGACTTGATTTGTTTTTAGAAAGGATTATCTGTGATGGTTGTAAATAGAAAGTGACTGGCATAAAACATTCTGCCAAAAATTTGTGGCATGCTTACCCACAAAATACACTGAGTCCTGTGGAAAGTGTGTTCAATGTTACAAAGCCTAGGTTTCAGAGAGGTAACTCACAAACCTTGGGAGTTCCTTGCACTGAAATTCTCCAGATGTTACCCTTAGGGATGGCAGCGTAGGAGCAGCAACATATCACAGCTCTCACATAGCCACCCCAAAATACCCCTAAAATATGAGTCTAAACTCATCCTAGAACTCCAAAATGCACACAAATATACTTTCCACTAAAGTCAGCTTGGCTACGCGGAACCATATCAGCATTGTGAACCAAAACCAGCCTGGCCTGAAGCCCTGGCTGAGCACTGGGGGTGGCTGGAAGAGAGGATTAAAGGAGCAGATTGACAGCAGCTGCGAAAATGTTCAGAACTAGGTCAGTGGGACTTGCGAGGTCATGGGAGAAAAGTGTTCAGGCCGACAGGCCTCCAGGGCTGGAAAGTGAAAGGCAGAGGTTTTGCACACGCCTCTACATTGCAGCTTTTGCACCCTCGGTCTGCAGACTGCAGGGGGACCAGGCAATTGTTCAGAGGCCAAGTGCTCTCGTGTTGAGCAGCCTGGATCCCGATCATGGTCTTGGGCATTGGTCCTATGGGTCTTCTTTATCCAGTGATCTGGAAGTGGGAAAGGGACCCAGCACCTTCCTGAGAGCTACAGCAGCCGGGAGGACCCCAGCAATTTGGGACAGAGCATTCCCTTCTGGAAGCAGAGCCCCACAGAGATTAAAAAAAAAAAAAATCACAGACTGACCAACCATGAGTAAGAATAAGCATAAGAAGCAAAGTAAGAACAGCAACCAAACCCTAGATTCCTTTTTTGGGGAAAAGAATGATCATGGCAGAGAAAGGGAGGAGGAGAGTGCAGCCAGAGCACCCCTACCAGGGGCTTCCAAGAAACATGAAGATTGCCTTAAAGCTAGAGATGAGCTGAAGAAGGATTTTGAAAACCAAATAAGAGAAGTGGAAGAAAAATTGGGAAGAGAAATAAGAATGTTGCAAGAAAATCATGAAAAGAGAGTTAGCAATCTGACTGAAGAAATTAACACCCTAAAAAATAGATTAACTCAAATGACAAAAGAGGCCC
>CM053590.1:39760179-39788767 GCA_028646515.1 Pseudochirops corinnae
AAAACCTCCGCCTTTTGCTTTTCCGCTCTGGAGACCTTTCGGCCGGCCGCTTATCTCCCTCTTTCACAATCCCCACTCACGCAGCTGGTGCTAATCCTGTGCTCACCTGAGAGCTATTGAGAGCTTTCTCTGCACCTCCCGCCAGGCCGCCCCCGGGGCACAGCCGGAGCTTCAGACCAGGTTGGTTTCGGTTTGCAGTGCTGATAGTTCCTCGTAGCCGAGCTGACTTTAGTGGGAAGTATCTGTGTGCATTTTTGAAGTTCTAGGTTGCTCCAGAGTCCTATTCCATGGGTATTTGGGGGTGGCTATGTGAGAGCTACGATATATTGCTGCTGCTACGCCGCCATCTTGTCTCCACCCCAGTGCAACTCTCTTAATATAACAGGGATATTGCATGACTAAAAATGCTACACTATTTGCCTTCATTCTGAGTTTGGGTTTACAAGGCCAGAATTCCAGGACCCTCTTATTTCCTCCTGCGTGGTATTCTTACTATCTAGTTGATCTCCCAGCAAGTACATGTTATTCTTGGACTTTAGCTTCATGCCTTCAGTGTCTGTTAGAATAATGGAATGTTCCTTCTAGAGGAGATTTTAGAGTTGATTTAGTCTGTCCCTGCCATTTGAGGGGTGAGGTAAGGCAATTAATTGAGGGCTAGTGAGGTTTAGCAATTTGCTTAGGTAGCTCATGGCATGAAGAATAATCCAAGTACTTTGGATCTTTCCCTTATACTGCACTGATTCTCTTGATTTATAAATAAAACTACCTAAATTTAAAACATAGTTTAGAGCAAGATATCAGTATAATACTTACAGTCTTAAAAAAAAATACAAAAATGTCACCTTATTATCCAGATTCCTGTCAGAATTGAATGACCAGAAGGCAGTATGGCATAGTGGGAAAAGAGTGCTGACTTAGAAGTCAGAGGATCCAAGTTTTAATCATACTTCTCATGCTTGTTATCTCTAAGACTTGCCTGAATCTGGAAATCTCTTCACAAGGGTGGACTTCACTTTCTTAATTTATAAAAGGAATCAAGTTAGAGTAGAAGGCCTTTGACCTCCCTTCTAGCTCTGGATCCTTCTTCCTTCCAATGCATACTCTAATTTTTTTTTCTCTTTAAAATTATAGCTTGTTTCCCCCTAATTTTTATAAAATATTTATGTTTATTCAATGCTATATAGTGAATAAAGGATAGCCAGTGTACTATGGTGCATAGAGACCTGAGCATGGAGCTGGAAAGTCCTGGGAAAGTGACTTAGCCCCTCTGTGTTCTATACTCTAAACTATAAATTGTTGGAGAGGTGCTGACCTGCATTAGTAGAGTTTCCCATACCAATTAAACACAGGTCAGGTCCCTTTGCTAATCATGGTTCTTTCCTTTCTCATCCATGGTCCTTAGTTTGCTCTTTATAAAGAAGGGTGTCAAGCTAGAGGATCCCTAAGGTCCTTTCCTTCTGTGTGACTTCTCCCACCTCCAAAAGCATAAAAAGATATAAAACTTTACTGACCTGGAGCAAAACATAAGAAGCTGATAGAACATCTGTATTTCAAACAGCCTTTTAAAAGATTGCAAGCCCTTCATAGCCCTGTAATTGAGGTAGCTAGCATAGACAGTTTCAGGTACTGAATGACTGAAAGGACCCAGGACAACAGAATGAGATGTCAGCTGAACAGCGTGATGTGAACTTGCTATTTCTGTCTAGAATGATAAATAAATGAAAACGGAAGAATTTCCCTGATGCTGGGGGACATGACAAATTACTTCTGAGCATGTGGCATGAGGCCAGATTAATGAGATCTAAGTTTTATGGGAAGTTACCTCTAAGGTTACTTGAGGCTCATAAGGAGTGTTAAACTGCTCCTTTAAGAGCTATTATGCCACATAATTTATTCTGGTCTTATTATTGATTTTAATATGAATTTCCTCCGTCTTCCCCTTTACCTCTACTACTGAAACCTCTGGGATTCTGTGAATTTCACATGATTTGTTAATAACTCATGTCACTACTTAGAAGGATCCATGCTTTCAAAGTATCACAGTGTCAGTGGGAAGGGGCCTTAGTGGCCATCAATTCCCACCCATATCTGGAAAATAATCTTTTCTACAAGTTACCTGACAAGTAGTCATTCAGCTTCTGTTGAAAAATATTTAATGGGAGGAAAAATTCCTTCAGAAGCTGCAATGCCACTGTTGGACAGGTCTAATTATTAGAGGACTTTTCTTTAAGTTTTTGCAACTTGCATCCTCTGTCCCTGGGATCCAAGTAGAACAAGGCCTTCATTGCTGAGTATTCTCCCTGCCTCTGCAGATTGAAACCTGTTCATACATTCTTGTCCTTCCCAATTCTCATCTATGTCTTTAGAAAAAACAAAAAAACAATTCTTCATAGATGTTGGACACAAAGTATTAAAAGCTTTCCTTTTGGCCTTTTAATATATTGTAGATATATTTAACTCTTTAGGAAGATATATAACCAATCTGATTCCTTTTTTGGTCCATTGTAGGATCATAGATTTATAGGTAGAAATTTCCTTAATGTCTATAGAGTCATATTTTGCTCTTTCTAAAGATCATAGGTTCATAGTCTTAAAACACGAAAGGGCCTCATTATGCACCCAGATGAGTAAAGTCATTTGTTCAAGGTTATAGAGGTTGGCTCATAGACCTATGGGTGTCAGAGCCTTAGGAACTTTTTAGTTCAATCTACTTATTTGGGAAATCTGAGATCTAGAAAGGTTAGGTGATTTCCCTAGTGTCTGAGGTATGTTTTGAACTCAGATCTCCCTGATTTCTAACTCAGAACTCTATCCACTATGCCATTCTATCTACAATAGGGAGCAGAACCAGGATTTAAATACATTTCCTCTAACTTCAAATCTCAAACCTCAATTTTTTTTGTATTCTTTTTTCTCCTTTTGTGTCCTAGAGATTATGTCTCATAATATTTTTCTTTTACAAATCACCCTATATAATATCCCATAGACTATGCCCACCATGAATTTCTAGTGTCCTTGGGGTTACCCAAATAGTTTTGAATTCCTTGGTAATTATGGTGTTCCATGATTCGTGGCTATAAAATGACACCTTAAAAATATTAGTGTTAAAGAGATGTTTGTTTTTTTTTTTTTTCCAGAGAATAGTTTGGTAGTACTGAAAGTGCTATCTAATCTCCCAGGGGTAATATAGCCAGCTGTCCTGCTTCTATTCAATTCTGAGCCCAGTGCCTTCCATTTTCTGTATCTGTCCCAGATGGATGTACTGATAGTCTGTCTATGTATTCAATGGGCTGTCCATCTTACTATATGACATAATCTGGGCAATATGCATGTTTCATTCACTTATTTTTCCCATGTAGCTAATCTCTATTGAGAGCCTATGGATATCATTGAGGACCACCTATCTTGTTCTGGGATGGTGTACTTCGTATATAACAACCCATCATCTAGTAGCATCTAGAGAAACTCCACAAGTAGAGAGGACCCACATTCTGTTTCATTTTGGCACAGGGCCCTATTGAGGTAGTTCTAGACAAATTTCTCCATTTTATGCATCCCTTGATATTGAGCATCAGAGAATGTTTTTCAACAATCTCAACTTCCTGGTTGCATCAGTCAAGGAAACTTGTATTAACTTAATTATCATGTTCGTTAGGGACATGTTGGATGATAGCCTTTAAGACTACATTTTTCTTTATGGCATTAAATTGCTTTTCATAAACAATAACCACAAAAAGAAGGAAAAAAAAACTAGTGAGAATAATAGACAAATTAGATATTCAAGTTGGTTTTGATTAGTATAGGATTTTTTTTAATTTTTAAATCAGACTAGTGATTTTAATCAATATTGACGACTCCCTCTACCTATCCTAATTAGTACTTGTTCTGAAAATTTTAATTTTAATAAATTTGCCTTTTAATAGAGTTACAGGCTAAATAACTTGCCTAAGAATATGCATTTAGTAAGTGTTACTGCCAGGACTCTAAACTAGGTCTTTCTGACTGAGTCCAGTTCTCTATCTGCTGCGCCACACTGTCTATTAGCACAGGAACAGCTCTTAAATGTCAATCAATGAGTCAGCTAATATTTATTAAGCACCTACAGTGTGCTAGGCAATGTGCTAATTGTTAGAGATACAAAGAAAGGCCAGCAACAACAACAGCAACCCTTTTCTCAAGCAACTCCCAGTCTAGTGGAGGAGACACTATCCAGACAACTATATACAAATAAGATATTTTCAGGATAAATTGCAGTACTCTCAGCAGGAAAACAATCAGATTATTTCAGACTTATCCTGGAGGAAATAGGGGGCCAATGGAGTTTGTTGAATGATAGGGGAAGGTAGTGGCAGGCAGACTTGTGCTTTAGGAAGCTCAATTTGACAGCTGAGCAAAGCATAGACTGATGTGGTTAGAGACTTTTGGTAGAGAGACTGACCAGCAGACTATTGTAGCAATCTAAGTGAAGTGATGGGGGTCTGCCTCAGGGCAGAAGTGGATGCATGCACCCAGAGAGAAGGTGATATATACCAGAGATATGAAGATAGACATGACAGAGCTTGATCACTGATTTAGTTTAGGGGATAAGAGAGAGTGATAGTCAAGGATGATACCAACTTTATAAGTGTGAAACATGGTAGTACCTCGACAGTGGTAGGGAAATGAGGAAGAGGGAGGCTTTGCATGGGAAAGTTAATGAGTTCAGTTTTGGACATGTAGGGTTTAAGATGTTTAAGAGACACCCAGTTCAAGATGTGTTCAAGATTTGAGACTGGAATTTAGGAGCAAGATTAGAGAAGGACAAGTATTTCTAAAGGTCATCTGTATTGAGATCATAGTTAAAACTGTAGGAACTGATGAAATCAATAAATGAAATAGTATAGAAGACAAGGTGAAGAGGAACCAAGAGAAAACTATAATTGAAGAATTTCTTCCAAAAACTGGAAGAATGGTTGAAATTTTCCCTCTAGCTTCAGTAAGTCTCACATTTGCAAAATTTCAAGGAAGGATAATCCCCCTTGACCCTGACTACTAAAGTCTTTTCCATGACACTCTTCCTTCAATTTCAATGTCCTCTTGTTTTTGTCAAGCCACTCAGGTCTTGAAATTTTGAATTAAGAAATTAGTATTGAAATAGATACCAGAACAGAGTCTAATTTCAAATTTCCCATCATCCAAACTGAAAGTTCTGAAAATCTTAGGAAATTCATGACACAAAATCCCTATGGCAACACTAGCCAAAAGCACATATAGTATCTGTATCACTGTTCTCTGTTTAATCAATATTGAAGCTTTGCCATTAGACCCATGCAATGAGAGTGATTCCCATAATTAAGGAAATTCATCAGTTTCTTAAAAAATCAAGCCCCATGTGATGTAACATGCTATAATAGAAACAAAGCTATATGGTACATACAGTGAAAAAGGCATTAGCTTTGGATTCAAATCTTGCCTCTGGCACTGAGTTCTAGACTTGCCCTAGCTTGTCTGTCCCAGGATTTCCTCAGGACTCCAGAGGTCCCTCTGTAGATTCCTCAGGTAGGTGAGGGAGTCTGACAGTGATTCTTTCTCTCCCTATTAGAATTATTCATCTGTAGACCCTAGTGAATTATTTGTGTAGGATCAGGGATCCTACATGTTTTGATATCCTGCCATCTTTCCTACAGAGTGCATTCTTATAGGTTACCTCAATTAGGGTCAAAACTAACTAATTCTCTGTTGAAAACCCTACAAGGACAAATGGCTGGTCAGTTGCAACTCTTAAAACTAAACTTCCTGGGACTCTTAAACCTAGTTTATCTATACTACAACATTAAATGTAATCTCCCAAGGAAATATTATGTTAAAAAAAATCTACCAATGATGGAAAGGCATTAAAATAATCTCCTCCAAAAATGATGACAACAGACCCTCACAACACATTAGTGGTATTTCAATATGAAATTTGGTTCTTTCCATCATGTTCTCTAGGTGAATAATACTGGCAGTGAGTCAATCATTTATTCACATGGATTTATTTTGATCTGATAAATTCTAGGCCCAATCTTTTAAGAAGTTAGGCTTCATTATCAGAGAGTGCTTAGGAAATTTCCAACTTGGTGCCTCTGCTCTTTGATTGGGAGATAGTTCTGTTTATTTAGGAAGCAGCATAACAAAGAGAAGACTCAGCAGGGAATCAGGAGTCCTGCATTCCAGTTCTGCTTCTATTAACTCACTGTGTTACTTTGATGAAGTCATTTTGCCTTTAAGATTCATTTTTCTTCCTTGTAAAATGTTGCTTTGGACTTGATCGTTTCTTACATCCCTTTCTGGCTCTAATAATCTGATTCTATTCATTCTGAATCAACACTGGAGCAGAAATTCATGTCAAGCTTTATCCTAAAAGTCATTCCTCTCAGGTTAGATGCCTTTTATCAGTGTTGCTAGACTCTTCTCTACTTTGGCCAGTCAGAAATTTAGCACTGTTGGTACATTAGCTCCAGAGGAAGCATAATTGAAACTGAGATAGATAAATGAAATTTGCAGTCATGTTTGTCTTCTCTGTGATTGCAAAGTATAAACTTGCCTGCACATCCCTCTCCCACATACTTTATTAGAGGGACTTCCCTGATGGCCTTTGTGCGACCAAGGACTAGAACCACATATTTAACACTCCAGTCTCCAATTCCACAAGAGACTGTCAATGTAGACATTGCTATGGATAAATTTAGATGACATACCTTTTATCCCTATTCCACAAATTGTGAGATTCAGTGCTGAGATTACAGGGGACTGGCTTGCTTTTTTGTGCAATGTGGGTGACTTCACTGATACTAAAAATAAATATTGGCCTTTATACTTTTAGCTACTTTCTTAAAAAAAAAAGAGTTTCCGTTACTGATTTTAATATCATAGGAACATAGAGTAAATAGGGGACTGACTCCCCATCTTATTGACTTTGTTATTATTTTGCCTGGACCTATGATTTCTTTGGTATGGGGAGCTCCCAGGGGATAAAATCCTCTCACCATGGAAAACAACATCCTCTGATACTTACAGCCTCAGAGAATTTCCTCTTTCTAAGATCATAGTAAAATAAATCTACTTTCTCATGATAAATTAAAGTCTTACATAGATAAAGTGACTTTTCCAAGGTTATTAAGAACTGACTGTAGATCAGAGACTAGAACCCAGGGCTTTGAACTGATTGTTCAGTTTTCATCTCCACCAATTTGGACATGCCTTAGTGGTAACTAACTAGTGCAGTTTTATTTAAAGCATTGACCTATTCCAGACAGAAAGTCTGCAAATGCATTAATCTGGTGGGAGCTGTAAAATGATGAGTGAAAAACCTATGTACATAGAAGCGTGAAATCCTTCTCCTGTAGTCAGTGAATTCTTGGTGCAATTGGTTTTATATCGAAGATTCATGTTTTGATCAATGTGTACAACCCTGATCCATCTATAACAGTATATCTTAGTACCTCAAAACTAAGAAAAGTTAATGGGTTTCTTCATGTTAACATAACTAATTGAATTATCAAGGTTGAAATTGGAACCCATGTCTTCTAGTCTTCTAGAAATAACATCATGTTGCTCTAGTGCTTTAATTTAGGTTAAAAACAAAGACAAGAAAGGAAGGAAGGAAGGAAGGAAGGAAGGAAGGAAGGAAGGAAGGAAGGACAGAAGGAAGTAAGAAAATCTTCAGTGGAAAAATGGAAAAGTTGAGATAGGAGATAGCAATGGGAGAGAGCAGGAGAAGGATTTCCTCCTTTTATGCTCTTTAACTTGAATTCTCATTAGGTTCCCAGTGTCACTGCTGCCATTTTAGTTTTCATGTGGCTTTAATTCACACTGTCTTTTTTGAGCCTCACAGCTACATTCTGTGGGAGGTAGGAAAGTAATCACCATCCGTGTCCATATCAGTATCTTCCATAGTTTGGAAAAAGGAGACTCAGAGTGATTTTTATTTGCCCCAAATCACAAAGCTAGGAAGCAATGGAACCAGTATTTGACCCCAGCTCTTTTCCCTTCAAAGCTAATGCTTTTGCCACTAGAAAGGTATAGATCATATGAGTATTTCTTAAAAAGGACAATATTCTTTCTTTGAGATAACAAAAGACAAGGAGAACTCTACATTTGCTTGTGATCTCTCTGGAAATTAAACTAGGGCAAATTCAGTCCCTTAGCTTTTTAATAAGCCAAGCAAGTACTTAAGAATGAAGCCATACAAATCAGTTACCCACCATTTGGCATTTTTCTGCTGTTGCTGCTGCCTTTTTTTAGCTTAGTCATTTTTACCCAGTGCATTATCTTTTAATCACATACAACTAAATATATCCATCAGTTAGTAGAGAATTAGATGCATTCCTATGTCTCTGGTACTAATACAGTGTATTAAAGATGATTATTCTTCTGTGTTAGCAGGGATTGGGAATGTGGGCATGTTTGTCATTGTTGTTAAATCCTCTGAAGTCAATTGCTAATTATAAGAGCTTGTAACTTTAGGGACTTCGCTGATGCATCCAATTGAACTGTCAGCTCTTTCAGGCTAGAATGGATATATAAAGAAGCTCTATCCTAATTGCTTTAATTAATGAATGCAGAGATAAGGCAGCAAATAGAGAGAAATGTTGCAATAGAGTTATAATATGATGGCAAGAGCTAAGTATAATATTGATGCTTTTGGTAGCCATGTCCAAAATTCATCAGGAAAAACTTAGGGGGCATTTACTGCATGCAGAAGACTGTGCTAAACTCAGTGGGGGATACAAGCAAAGCTTAAAAGAAGAACTATGGAAAATACTTCATAAGCCATAGAACATTCTATAAATGCTGCTATTAATTCCTTGATATCCCTCATCTCAAGAAGCAATAATGTGTATGTGTGTATATGTATGTTATGGAAATTATATATTTGGAATTGGATCCTAGATTTAGAAATGGAAGGTTCTAGTCCCACCCCTTCATTTTATAGAGGAACAAACCGATGCCAATAAGGGGAAGTGGCTTGCCTGAGGTCACAGAGAAAGGCAGCATATGAACCCAAATCTGTGGATTATAGCATCAGCACACTTTAATTTTTAAAAATATTTTTTCAAAGAATAAATATCTATTTTCTCTTTTCACCTCATCTCCCCATTTAAAACAATTCATTTAAAATATGTATCATCAAGCAAAGCAAATTCACACATTAGCCATATCCATAATAAATATGCCTTATCATGTGCCCAAGTCCTAATCTCTCTGTCCAGAAATAGGTCATATGTTTCATCATCACTGCTCTAGAATTATAGTTGTTGCTTATACTGATCATAGTTTTTAAGTCTCTCAAAGTTGTTATTATTGTATGCATCATTTTTCTGATTCTACTCACTTTACTATGCATCAATTCATATAAGTCTTTCCAAGTATCTCTGAGGTCATTTCTTTATCATTTTTGATGAAGCACAATAGTATTCTATTAAATTCATATATTATAATTTCCTCTGCCATTTTCTAATCAATGGGGAGCATCGTCCCCTTGGTTTTCAATTATTTGCCTTTACCAAAAGACATTTCTTTTTTGTAAATGTGGATCCCCCCACCCCTTTCTTTGACCTTTTTGATGATATAAGCCCCCCAGTGGGCTGGGTCAAAGAGTACACACATTTTCATAACATTCACAATAATTCCAAATTTCTTTACAGAAAGACTGGACCAATTTACAGCTCCATCTATTGATATACTTGTTTTCCTGAAGCCCTTCTAACAATTGTCTCTTTCCAACATTTGTCACTTTCCTCTCTGGTCAGCTTTGCCAACCTGGTGGTATAAGATGCTTTATTCAGTGTTTTTAGTATTCTTTTCCCATACAGTTTTTGATAGGTTGGATGTCTGCCTTGGAAAACTGCCTGTTAATATCATTTAATATTTGCTGGGGATAAGGCAGTGCCCTCTCTACTATATGTTGCCACCTTCTCCCCACCCCCAAAAGATTTTGATAACTTTTGATTTTATATCGCCTTAATTTCCCAACATATCCCTTCCCTCCTACCACCAAAAGAGCCAGCCTTTATAGCAAAGAATTATAAAAACCAAGATTTTTTTTTTAAACAGGAAGAGAGGTGCTTTCTACTATCTCTTTTTCAGGGCCAGGCTTGGTCCCTGTAATTACACATTGTTCAGTTATGATTTCTGTTGTTGTTCTTTCCAGTTATATTGTTGTAGACATCTGATATATCATTTTTCCTAGTTTACCTAAGTAATAAAATTTCACTGACAGTCAAGATGCACATGGATAGTGCAATTCAAGATTAAGACAGTATATGAGGGCCGCAGTGGGAAGTCCAGACAATGAAGGAAATTGAAGTTGAAAGAAAAGCGGACATAAACTAGACCTGGGAAAAAGTGATGAGGAAACTGCTATCTTGAATGTGTAAAAGGGGTGGGGGAAGGAGATTTGGTCCTTTAAGAAGTCTAAAGTTCAACAAAAGTACCTTCTCTATTGCTTCCCCCTTTACCCCCTTAAAGATACACATGCACACAAAGGACCATTCCTCTATTCAGGAGTTTATAGTATTAATAATAAAATTAAAAGCTAAATAAACATGCAAAGGAATAAGGAATTAGGGGAATAAGGAAAGGAATTATCACTCATTTCTGTGACACTTTAAAGATTATAAAGTATTTTACCCCCATCACAAATGAAGTGGGTAGGCCTATATTTATTTTCATACCATTTCACAGATAAGAAAACTGAATCTCAAAGAAATAAAAGGACATCAATGTGGTAATTTAGCTACTAAATCTTTGAATTAGGATTTGAACCCTGGTATCCCAATCCAATTTTAATGATCCTTAAACTACTCTGGGAGTCCTGTTGTTTACAAAGCATGGGTGGATGGATTTGTCTTTTTTTTTTAATGTTTGTTAAGGCCAGAGTAGAAATTAAGCCATAAGTTTCCAGAGAAGTCGTGGCTCCTCTCCAGAGGTTTAGCAAGCTAAAGAAGCAATGAGGAAGTCTCCCTCTGATAAGGTATGAGAACTCATTAAGGATGATTAGTTTGGTAGCAGGTATAAGGCAATTCAGGGACTGTTTTAAGGCAAATTTCTGAGCCAGAGACCATTTGTTTCTCTTAGTTTCAGAGCCTCGGGACAGAATAGTCAGATCATGATGAGTTACTTGGTAATCACATATGCTTCATTTGGTGAAGTGCTGGCCATGAATTTCTTGTTGCCTCCTGATAGAAGATCCCTTTGGCATGTTCTGCTTTCTTTCCTTTTCTTTTTTTAAAAGTTCTATAGGTGCATTTTTTAAAATTATTCCACAGAAATTTTCTGATATATTTCCCTTCTACTTTTGAACCTTTCAGTATTTTTTAAAAAAAGTTAGTGAGCCAAATTGATTATCAAAAACAGTCTGATAGTGTATACTGCATTATGGTACCTACAGACTATCATTTTTCCATTTATAGAAGTGAAGTGTGTTTAATTATATACACTTTGGAATTAAGATTGGGATTTTTCTGAGTTCAACTGCCTTTTAGTTATGTATGTGTGTTTCTGTTTCTGCTTACACACTTGTTAATCTTTTTAACTTCTGTTACATCTCTGGCTAAATCAAATTTGTTGTTTATTATGACACAATAACACTTTACTATATTAACTCCCCAATTGATATGAATCTACTTTTCTCTCATTTTGGGGTGAAATTACATAAAATTGGACTACCAATATTTTGGTGCATGTTATATATATGCATATATATGTGCATATATAAAATATGTTTATATACATATACGTATACATGCATATATTATGAACTTCATAGATATTAGACATTAGACAATAAACATTCATTCATAAATAAATGTCTGAAAAATTCAGTAATTTTTCTCACATTTTTCCAAACTGTTCTAGTGAATGATTAGCCAATGTCCAATACTTCCAACAGTGCGCTAGTGTGCCAGTTTTACCACAGCCCTTCCAACACTATTTCTGTTTTTATAATCATTGCTCACTTTATTTTTTTTTGTTTGTTTTCTTTAAGGTTTTGTTTATTTTTTTTCTGTGGGATTTACGCCCTTAATCTCTTTCCCTCTACTTTCTCTCTTTCTCTTTCTCTGTCTCTCTCTCTCTCTGTCTCTGTCTCTCTCTCTCTGTCTCTGTCTCTGTCTCTCTCTGTCTTTCTGTGCCTCTCTCTCTTTACCTAGGAGATATCACATCTACAAGAAAAACTTCACACTATCTTTATTTTAAATATTTATGATTTTCTTTTTATTTAATTAATATATTAATTAGGATTTCACCCACATAGATCTTCTAATCAAAATACTTTTAAAGCTATAATTTACCGTATAAATAGAATACATTGTTATTATTATTATAACTTAATTGCATGTGATTATATTGCATCTACCTTGTTTTGACTGATAATGTATCTGGTCTGTTTATTAAAGGACTCTACAATGGTAGCATTACTTAGAATTTATGAGTTCATCTAAGTTAGATTTTTTTTTCATTTCTTTGCATAAGTGTTCTAATATTCTCTTCTCCAAATTAATCATAAAACAACAAATATGAGACATAAATTCACTAGGATATTGAGTGAATAATAATAATAGCAATGTTCTAATTTACACAGTGTTATAGAAGTCAAGAAAGCTTATATGACCTTCACTTGTATGTATTATATCAATCTTCCAATGGTAAACCTCTCTTTTCATCTCAAGGTACATGCAATATAATAATTAAATAAAAAGAAAATCATAAATTGCCCAGTGCAATAGCATCTTGCTGTTAATATCTAACATTTTATGAAATGTTACTCATTTTTTTCTTTGTTGTTATATTTACTTCATTTCTAAACATCACTTTACACCTTTCCCTTCCCATGGAACTCTCTGTTGCAACAAAAGTTAAAAGAAAAGAGAGGAAATGGGAAAAAAAAATCAGCCAAATTTAACTAGGCATTAACATCATAGACCATACTCAACATGCAAAGTCTTCTTCCTTCTGAAAGGAGGGTGTCAGGTACACTTTCTTATATCTTCTTTAAATATAATCTTATCCATTATAATGATATTGCACATTGTAATTATAATGTTCTATTTAATTTTTTACTTGTTATTTTCACTTATTTTACTCTGATCATTATATATCACATACTCTTTGACTTGTTCTTCTTACTTCACTGCATCTATTCATATAAGTCTTCCTATGCTTTTCTTAATTCTTCATTTCATTATTTTTATGATATATTAACATTCTATTGTATCCATGTTCCAAAATGTGTTTATCTATTCCCCAGTTGATAACCATCTAGTTTGCTTCCAGTTTTTGTCAACTATAAGTAGTATTGCTATTTTGGTGAATGTGATACCTTTCTGTCTTTGATTTCCTTGTGATATTTGACTACGTATGGGGTCCTGGGTCAGCAAATATGGACATTTTAGTTAATTTTAAACGATTAATCATTCCAGACTGCTTTCCTAAGATGTCTGCAAAAAATCTCAGCTCCACCAAAAGGGGTTTAGTGTGTCTGTCTTTCTACAATACCCCAAAGGTTGCGTGCCCCTATAACATTATCTTTGCCAGTCTGTTATATGTGAGATGAAACCTGAGAATTGTTTTCATTCATAAAACTTTTTTTTAAAGTGCCTATTGTATGTAAAGGAGTTGTGTTAGTTTCTGGGGATAAAAGAAATGGCACAGCTCTGTTCTCTAGGAATTTATAATCCACTAAAAAGACAAATAGCTTTCTAATGAGAATCACATTGTGAGACTTTCACAAATAACTTGGTGAAAGAAAAGGCGGTCTACATCTATGGTATTTAAGTAATATATCAGTCTAAGTAACCCTGCTTAAAAATGAAATCAGTTAATTTATCATTATATAATCTGAATATACTCAGTGATCATCTCTTCAGTGTGCTGAGAAATCAAGTTAATAATCCATTCTTAAATAATATCCAGTATTAGCAGCCAACACACTAAACTATAGTGTCCAGACTCAACTTTTTTTTCTCCTTTGAGAAAGTATGATAGTATTTATTGTTTCTACACTTTTGACAACTTTACTATTCTTCATGAACTATCAAAAATTATTACCAGTAATCCCATGTCCACCATTAGAGATCTCTCAGTACTTAGATTTCAATTCTCGCTTAACTCCTAATATTTAGTTACCTTATGACCCACATACTTATAGAACATCTTATAGATGTTCTATATCTTAATATAGATTAAACTCTTATAGAACATCTTAATTGTGAGTTTCCATCAGCACGTCAAACTCAACCTATTTAAAATCACACATTACAATTCTAAAAAACATGATCCTCTCTAGATCACTATATTTTTTCAGTGGTACCACCATTCACACATTCTTCCATGTTCACAAACTTGTGGTTATCTTCAAATCTTCTCTATCACCCACCACAGCCAATGAGTTAAGAAGATATAGGTAATGAACTATGGCTGTAGTGAGCAATTCAACCTCCTTTTATATTATATATAATAATATATAATATATTATAATATATTATATAATAATATCAATACCACCTTCTTCCCCACACACTCACATATGTACATACACAGAAGTAAACCAAACCTCCCCCCCCCCAAGTTATATTATTCCTTATTTTAGTAAGTTCCAGCCATGGAGTATAAAATAACCTTTGCCATGCCAATTATTTGGAAACTTCCCATTTCCTACCATCATGGAAGATTGTGTAGCTTTCTTCTAATGCCCACTTGCCCCAGTGGGGTAATTACATGTCATTCAAGTCTCTGAGCACATTCTAAACCTTCTAAGCAGTTTTTTTTTTCCATTTCCTAAGTCATAGGTCATGAAATTGTCACTTTGTTGACAAGCTACCTTAGCTTCCAGTTCTAAGATGCTGAAAGAGGTTTGGGTTAACTTAAGTCTTTCAATCTTATAGGCTATCTCAAAACTCTGTTAAGACCATCTATGTTCTAGAACTGAGGGATTATCACATTCATTTCTACAGCAAAGGTTTATATTTCCTTAGATTTTACAATGTCCTGAATATAGAATCACTATTTCTTTGCTTACTTTGACTTTGATGGTGACAAAAGCATATGGCATCCCCCAATGGCCTGAACTAAATAAGCTTTGCATAGATATTTGATGTCTCTCATTTCTGATTTGCAAAGGAAATGCCTACTGTAAGAAACAGACAACTTATTGACTGATTGATTAATTGATTTATGAAGACTTTCATGTAGTTTGGGTAGAGGAAAGGAGAATGTTTGCTGGTGCTCTTGCTTTAAGTCAAGTAAGTGAATAAAATCAATTTTCCCTGAAAAGAAATTTACATGAAAGTTGAAAATATTGTGCCAAACTAGAAAGGGTATTTGGAAATGCTCCAGTACATTGAAAACAAAAAGTGTATCTTATATTTCCAAATGTGGTGGCCACCGGGGGCAGGCATCCTGGCAACTGGGAGAAGGACAGAACTGAGTTTCTTTTGGGAATGGTGTTTTGTCCTTCACTTTCAGCAATACCAAATATAGATCTGGGGGGGTTAAGAAATATAGCATTACAGTGAAGTCTCAAATGCTAATTAAGTGTCTTTCTCATAATGGAAAATCAATTTTAATTGTTCCAAATGGAACCATTGTTTATAGTTACAGATGGCTTCCAAGCAGTACCTGGAGAAAATAAATGAGTCTTAGGAGTAGGGAATTATGCTGAGTTCCTTAGAGTATTGCAAGGAAAGCTTTAGAGAATTTAGGCTAAGGAGGTTGTTGCACAGAAAATAGATTACCTGTGAAAGCAGCAAAGTGTTATTTTCCTTTATGACTGTACACATGATAATGTCATCATTTTCCTTCTGGGAAACATTTTAACTCTTTGAAGTAGGACAATGAATTCTTACTGGTGGTTGTTGTTCTAAATTCTTACATGGAAATGACAACTTCTTTGAATTTTCTCTTTCAAGGGATCTAGTTACATAAAATGTTTAATTTGGATAGAGGACACAGTAATGTATAGAATATTATCATAATCTCTCAGGTTACCAATACTATCATTCCATATGTTATAAAAGAGAAAGTCATGTAATATAACCTTTGAGAACTTGACCTCCTAATGCCATTTCTGATCTAATCTGTGTTTCCCTGGAGAAATCCTTCATCACAGCTGACCTTAGTTTCCTCTTCTGTAAAATGAGATGGCTGGACTAGATGGCTTCTGAGGTTCCTTACAGATCTAGATCTGTGATTCTCTATGAATTCCTGAATTTCTTATGGAAAGGAACCAGTAATGTTTCATCTTAAAATGTTTTGTATAACAATCCAGTTCCAACTGTGATAATAACTTTTAGCTAATTCTAAAAGACAAATACTCTTAAGATTTTTTTAAAAAATCCTTTACTTTAGATATAGAAAGTATCTTAGATCTTAGAAA
The DNA here is from genome assembly GCA_028646515.1 of Pseudochirops corinnae. Taxonomy (NCBI): domain Eukaryota; kingdom Metazoa; phylum Chordata; class Mammalia; order Diprotodontia; family Pseudocheiridae; genus Pseudochirops; species Pseudochirops corinnae. The sequence continues at coordinate 39,776,576 of CM053590.1, forward strand.
TCAGTTTTCCCATCCATAAAAATAGGGGGCCAAATTATGGTCTCTGAAGTCCCTTTCAGTTTTAAATCCAAGATTCTATGTTCCTATGATCTAGTTCAAATTCATGATTATTTAGATTAGGAAATTGAGGTCCAGTGATTTACCCAAGGATAAACAATTCTGATTTGACTATCCTCTCAATTACAATGTTACCATCAGCACAAGAAGAGTTCAATTCACAGTTATTCTGTGTGACTTGTACCACTTCTCTGCCGCCAGCCACCATGTGACCCACCATTGATTGTCCTTTGGGTCATCTTCAGTTTCAGTCATTCACAAACTGTAGTATTTTGTGAATCAACAAATTACAACATGACAAAGATTGTTTTTTCAATCATCGTACTCCAGAAAATGTTTCCTAATATGGTAGTAAAAATTATTAATTCAAGCTTTAGTTCCTTCAAGAGATACTGTATATGACTCCTTGTGGGAGGAAGTAGAGTGGAGGATGTTGTTACAAAGCTAAGTCATGGAGGAAGCTGCACTGTTTCCCTGAATTTTGACCCCTTAATACAGTGGCTCTTAATAGACATTTATGTAAATGTTTATTGAACATATACTTAAAATATTTTGTATAATTGTAATGGCAAAATTTAGTACTAAAGAAAAGATAAGAAAACACAACTCCCTAATTTCTTTCTAGAGGTGATGAAATATAGAGTGTAACTGTTGTTTCCTGTTAGATTCAGCTAATGTCTTAGTTCAGAAGAACTCTTTTCTTCTTCTTCTTCTTTTTTATTCCATTGAAAGGATGACTTTTGGGGAAAGAGAAAAGGGGTATATTAAGAAATAAAGGTAATTTTGAAAACAAAATATCAATATAGAACTAATTAATAACATAATTCAGAGTCATAGGATAGTAACTTAATAATGAGTCTTATATCTAGATAAACAACCCCTTGATGGTCAATCATTAATTGTTTTTAACATTTTAGTGGACTTTTTAAAAATTTATTTATTTATTTATTCATTGATTCATCTGTTTATTTATTTGTTTGTTTATTAAGTACCTACTCCTTGGGACAGCACTAAGCACATCCTGGGGGAGATCCAAAGACTGATCCCTGGTCCTTGTCTTGAAAAATCTGTCATCTACTGAGGCTAAAATTACTGAGTTGACTTCAGTTTTGCAGCTAGTGGACTTCATTGTGCTTATTTTGGTGATGGGACAATTAGAACTAAGTCAGGTGCTAGAGTAAGAACTGGTAAAACATTAGTCATGGTGCTGGGACTCTTAATATGGCTTTGAAGATTACCATCACTTTATCTATTGAAGAGAAGGCCTTTGAGACTTTTGAAACGAATATTCTAAGGGAATATTAGACAGAATATTAAACAGAATATTAGGAATTATAGCTATGCCAATACAAGTTCTGTGATGTGAAACCTATGTTGGAACAGGTTGAAGTGAATGTCATTGGATGATCATTGGCATAACTGAAATAATGCCATCCCATGCCAGTGGCAGCTATGTAGCATAATGGATAGTGTCACAGGCCTGGAGTGGAAGATTCATCTTTCTGAATTCAAATATGACCTTAGGCACTTACTAGATGTGTGACTCTGGTCAAGTCTCTTAACCTTGTTTGTGTCAGTTTCCTCATTTGTAAAATGAGCAGGAGAAGGAAATGCAAACCAGTCCAGTGTCTTTGCTAAGGAAACCCCAAATGGAGTCACAAAGAGTTGGACAAGACTGAACAGCAACAGTAAGGTGATATGAATAAGGGAGCCCTGCTGAAAGTACTTGTTCATAATACTGGGCTTTGAATGACAGCTTCCTCCCACTTTATTGAATCCAAACATTAAAGGCTTTCCAAGGAACAAAAAAAGAAAAAAGAAAAAGAAAGAAATCCCTAAAAGCTAACTCTTCTTTTCACATTAGTTGGGAATATTATTTTTCATTCATGTTCATTCCCCTTCCTACTTTTTATTCCAGAGATAGTTTGCTAAGGCCATAACACTAAATGGTAAGAAAAATAAGTCATTGATCTAACTAAACACTTTTCTTATATTCAGCTGAAGATGTTACCGATTTCTGTGGTTTCTTAAGGATCCTCATGTCTTGACTAAAGTCTTAGTGTTGGCTAGGTATTGGATACAGCACTAAGAAGTCTTGTTAGTATGCTAATATTAAATTAGTAGCAAACCACAGAGAAAAGTTGTGAAGAGGTCGTCCCCTACTTTTAATGTCACTGAATATTTAGCTCTAGATCAAGATCTAGAAGGGACATCTACGGGTCATGTAGTCATAAGGTCATGAAATCATAGATTTGGAATTGGTCAAATCCAGCTTCTTCCTTTGTAGGTAATGAAATTGAGGCACAAGAGAGATTAATTAATCAGACTAATGTGACTTCTTCATTTTCCCTTGGGAAATAAGTGGCAGAGCAAAGATCTGAACCAAGGACCTTTGATTCTATATCTGTCATTCTTTCCATTGTCTTATTTTTTTAAAACAAGTCACATATTTGGAGCTGCAAGGGATATCAGAGTCCATATAAGTCTAACTTTCTCATTTTACAGATGAGAAACCTGAGGTCCATGGAGAATCATCGGATTGCCCAAAGCCAAAAAAGATGTTATATAAAAGACACATTGCCTCTTAGAATGGAAACAGATCTCAGAGATATTAGTCTTGCCCTGCCCTCCCCCCATTTGCCAAGGAGAAGGCTGAGTCCCAAAGTTAGGAATGGACTTTCCCAAGGTCACACAGATAGTGGGTGGCAGAGTGGGGACTATAACCCTGTTTACTGATATTCACGCCAATGCACAGAGCCATGAGGATAGCAGATGCTATGGAAGGAGAGTTATCATGCATAAACTTTCACTCAGTTACTACTTCTCCCAGCAACCCCTTGAATTACCACATAAGCAAGTTTCACAGTAGACAGTAACAGATGGAGGACCAGGCAGAATGCTGAAGTGTTTTCATTTTAATTTGTGCTTAGTTTTTCTGGAATCTGCCAAGGAGCTTTGCAATAGAAGCACAAAGGGGCATGTGCCTGGGAGCATATATATATCCACTCCATTTCTACCCACTATTGAAAAGCCAGGCACAAAGAGCATCAGGTTTAATAGCAGCTAAATAATAAATGCGTCATTTCACAATATGCATTTATGTACTTTTAGGGAAATAAGTGGTTTTAGAAAAGTGGTAAGGGAAGCACTTTCCTGATAGTGACATCATGTTAAAAAACATCCAGGGTGAACTAGAAAATGATAAGCACTCAAACTCGCACTTAGGGTTTTTCTGGAAATGCTTCCTGGGTGTCTGGGTGGCCTTTCTGGAGCTTGTAGGTACAGCTTAAAACAGATGGGTGAAGGAGTGAGGGAGACAGGTGAGCAGATAAACACTAGCAGAAGACTGAGACAAGGAGAAGGGGTGGGGAAGCTACCATTCACTGAATACACTCCTTAAGGTTGCCAAGAAGATCAAGGGTGGCATCTCTAAAGAATTTTCCTTGCTTGATATTTCAAGTGCTTCTTATCCCGATTTCACTCTACCTTTTTAGCCAACACTATATATTGTTCCCTTTCCCATTCTCAATGGCCCAGACAAAGTAATCTTGTTGCAAAAGACCTGAGTTCAAATCCTGCCTCAGATACTTCCTTTCTGTGTTACCCTGGACAGGTCACTTGGCCTTCCTTAGCCTCAGTTTATTTATTTCTACTTTGAGGACCATAATAGCACTTAGTTAACATGACTCTTGAGATGATCAAGTGAGATAACATATAGAACATACTCTGTAAACTTTAAAGTTCTACATAAGTGTTGGGGATTATTAAGTTAGTTCAAGCAACAAGCTGTACATGAAACCTTTCCTGATCCCCTCCATCAACAGCTAATGTAATTTACTTTCTTCCAAACTGCTTTATATTTAACTACTTTTTATTTATTCTTTTTATACTTGTTTATAAATTCTGTATCTTTTCAATTATGGAAATTCCTTAAGGGTAGAGATTACTTTACCCTCTTTAATTGTATTCCCAGCACCTAGCACACTGTATAGTACACAGTTGATGCTTAATAAATGCTTATCGATAGAATTTCTAATTTGAGACTTATGTCCTTGCTCCCTGACATACGAAAGTCCAGACCTGATTTTCATGGTCTGTGTAAAGCAGAGGTGTCAAACTCAGGACCCATGGACAAAGTCACAAAACTTCCAAGTGGGGTCAAATCAGATTGAAATATCTTTGGGAATTGTTTTAAAAAAATAGAAATATGACATAGATAATGTTAATTTGTGGCTTTCTAAGTCAATATGCAGCTGGCAGGGTCCATTTCTATTTGAGCTCGACACCATTGGTGTAGAGGACAAGTGACTAGAGCAATGATTTGGGGGAGTGGTGGAAAACATATTTATCAGGACAGATTTTGGAGGGCACTGAAAGTAAGGTAGAAAAATCACAGCATCTTATTTGGGAGAGAACTTCTCAATGCAAGGATCTTCTCTTTAATGTGCTAGGTCTCAAAAAGCTCTATAGCCTAGAGGTACAGTCGCTATATATGCCACCTCTGCCTTATCTGCTTTCTCTGGACTTGGCTCCTCAACTCTCAGACTTAGAGAATCTGTGACTGTCCCCTGCTTTCTACCTAGACTCTATATGTACTCCCCTGACCTCCAGCACTTGTCTTTGTTTTGGTGCTAAATTCTTAATTTGGAGGCAGTGGATAGAGCACAGGGCCTGGAATAAGAAAGACCTGAATTCTAAACTCAGCCTTACACACTAGCTGTATTCCCATGGTTGAGTCACTTGACCTCTGTTTGCTTCAATTTCCTTATCTGTACAATGGGAATAATAATTACACCTACCTTCGAGAATTGTCAGGAGGGTCAAATGATATAGTATTTGCAAAATACTTAGCTCAGTTCTGTGCACATAATGGGCACCATAGACACCTACATACATGTATTATCGTTGTTGTAAATAATTCTAAGGAAGTACATGGAGTCTGTCATTTCTGTTTTGAATGTAACAGAGCCATGACACAGATCCCCAGCTGTGAACAATCCAATAGCTCGTACTTTTATCTGTAAAAATGGACATATTTGGCATTCTAATTTTGTTTGGCTAATATGAAAATGAGTTTGTGTCTCAACACATACTAGTTGGGAGCAGGAGATTACTCCCAAACTATGGGGCGGGAACCTGGATCTTGACAAACTGCAAGGCGCACACAAAGTGGGTGATTTCCTCATTGACAGTCCTGAAGAAGTTGCTTTCCTAACAGAAAAGTAGGCCTTTGTAATATTCTCTCAGACATTCCCTGTCTAGTCGCCAATAGTCATTTTCCACCGTACTGTGTTTGAATCGATGGAAATTTAATGAAGTGAAAATTAAATCAATAGAATTAATTCTCCCATGTGAGACGTATTTCCAGGGCCCAGGTACTCCTAACTGACTTCCCCTGGATCTAGAGACTAATGATAGCTGTTGTGTCATATTCCAATTCTTCTTCCTCACACTTCGATTCCAAATCTTCTTCTTTGACCTGACAGCCCTGGCTCCTTTCCTTTGAAAATAGCAGACCAGCATGTGGAAAATGTTTCAGCATGTGATCTACTAGCTTCTTCTTTCCTAAGATAAATAAATTCAGTAACTATATCCTTCTGTATAAATAACAATCATAATCAATCTCTTGATAAGAATATGATCAGAAAAGTCTTTATTTTGACCATAAATTTACAAATAGACCCATGCTGTATTCCTTCACCTCCTTAATTTTTTCTTCTTCTTTATCTCTCTTCCTTCTCTCCAACTAAGAAGCCAAATATAGAATTACATCTTTTGGGTTTTTGGTCTCTTAGTGCCCAATAATCAACACATTTTTTATGTTCACTTTCCATTGGGCTAGACACAGCATTCTTCAAGTGTAATGCAAATACAAATTGATGTGGTGAATATATGGGAACAGTGAATAGATCTGCCTGACTGGAGTAGAGAGTTCATATCAAGAGATAGTATGATGTAGTGGACAGAACAACAGACTCTTAGGGAAGGAACATTTCAGAGATACATCCCTGGAATGCTTCCTCTCTAGGCCTGGTGGTTGACACTTTGTTTGCTCCAGTGGAAGCCAGGTTGCTTCATTCAGGAGCTCACCAGGGAGTGAGCTGTCAAAACAACAGGACAGAGAAAACATGAATGGAGTGGAGAAAAGGAGAAGTAGCAGGACATGCAGGGAATAAGCCTTTACCTTAGTGGGGAACTGTGCCTTCCACATCAAGGCAATAGCCTTATAGAAGCAAAGAGGGGATTTTATCACACTCTGGTAATTGGACTGAACTCTTTCTATTCACTTTTGGGAACTAGTTATCTTTGGTCTCATGTATAATGAACTGTTTCAATGTGTAAGCATTAGTAAGAATAAGAACCAAATGGTCAAATTATATGAAAAGGCAATTTTCAAAGGAAGAAATTCAAGCTATCAACAATATATGAATTTTTTTTTCCAAAATATGGTCAGAGGCATACAAATTAAAGCAACTCTGGGATTATACCTCTCCTCCCTTAAATTGGCAAAGATGAGAAGAAAGTAAAATAATAATTTTCCTTTATTGGATAGGCTGTGTGAAAATAGGTACACCAAAGCTCTCTTGGTGGGACTGAATTAGTCCAGTCATTCTGGAAAGCAATTTGAAATTATGTGCAAAAGGTTATTAAACTTTTCCGTAGCCCAAAGATATAAAAGAAAAAAGAAAAGAGATTATTTGTACAAAAAATTTAGCAACATGGGTGTGGGGTGGGGGCTAGCAAAGAACTGGAAGCTAAGGGAGTGTCCATGAATTGGGCAATGGCTGAACAAATTGTAGTGTACAAATGTGCATTTATATTATTTCATTTCAACCTCACAAGTCTGTGAAGTGATATGACAGGTGTAATTATCCCCAGTTTACAGATGAGGAAACTAAGGCGAAGAGGAGCTAAGCAATTGGTTTATGGTCACAAAGCTTTTAAGTATTGGAGGTGAGATTTGAATCCAATATAGGTTCTACATATACCTTCACATTAAACATATTTTCACAATAGTTAAGTTGTAAAGAATAATTATATAACCAATGGAATGAACCACGAGAGAGAAGAAATAAAACAAAACCAAAAAGAGAGAGATCCCTTGAAATCTAGCTTTTTATGTCAAGATTAGGGATTTAAAAGAGACTATTTTTGGAAACGTGAAATTTTACCAATTTGTACCCAGTATTCCTAATTTTGCATTTTGGGGCCAAAAGTTCTAATTTATCTTTCTTGTGATAGACCTTCAAATACTTAAAGATGGCAATGATGCCCCACTATCTATTTCAAATACTAAACATGTCACATTTTTTCCCGGTAGTTTTCATGTCTTGTCTCATTAGGTTCCTTCATTGAGATAGAAGCCCTCTTTTGGACAGTTCTAGTTTGCTAACAATCCTAAAATTTGGCTCCCAGAACTGAACCCAAGGCACCAGATGCATTCTGCACCTTTGATTTCTGAATCCTTTCAATTAAAAAAAGATACTATATCCTTTCCCAAGGGAAACTTGTTTCTGTGTCCTCAACACCAGAAATGTCTAGAAGTCCTTCTCAGGATCTTAGCTCAAGTCTCTACTGCAGCCACATAGGTCCACTAGCCCTTGTCCTCATTGGGAAACCAAATAATGTCTCACCATCTCAGAAAGCTAATTAGAAAAGAGCATTAAAAATAGCAATCAACAATGGTTCTGTCTTCTTGTAGAATTTCAACTAGTGAAGGCAGATGGCCAAAATGGGTAACAATATGTTAAGCCCATAAGGGCTCTCATCTCCTTGGATCTAAATGTAAAGTTTTCCTTTAAAATTTGAAATTACCTTGGAGCTAAATTTAATTTCAGAGGAGGCTCAGTTTACTTAGTAACTGAAACAACTTGTGTATTCATATGGTGTTTTAGAATCTAGGGGATGAAAGATGTCCTAGAAATATCTTGTATGCACTCCTTCCTTCCCTGCTTTTCTAAGTAGTAAGATTGAACCAGAGCAAGCAGAAATAATATCACTGAAACATGGTCTACTTTGGTAGAGAATATGGTAGGAATAGTATGCATAATAAGGGACGTTTGCTCTTGGAAGTACATGCTTGTGAGGACAATTTCTTCCTCCCCTCCACTTTTTAGATTCCTTGGTTTCATTCAGGGTTTAGCTCATGTGTCACCTCTTCCAGAAGGCCTTTCTGCATGATCTTGTAATAACTGTCCTTTTTTTCTGCCAGTAGAATCTCAGCTCTTTTAGGTTTGGGAAAGTTTTTCATTTTGTTTGTTTTTGCACCAAGCATCATGGCTTGCGTGGTGTCTACTCTCTTAATAAATTCTAGGGAATTAAATTGTCTATCAGTTAATGTTTTTAGAGTAATCTGGAGCTGACGAAATGTTTTTCCCCACACAACTATGTGACATAGATCAGACAAATACTGCCATTTTAAAGATGAGAAAATGAGGTTCATGGTAGTTAAATGTCTTAGCCATGGCCACACAGCATAAATCTGTGACTCAGCTATAAGTCCCTGACCCTGAGTCCAGAGACCCTTTCACCAAGCTAGGAGGGCAATCCTACTTGTTTATTTGGTGCACAGTCATAGGATTGGCTTCAAAGTTCTTCTACTACTTCTACATATCAAGTTAACTTCTGCCGAGATTTGGCAAAGAACATATTGCCAGCATTGTTATTATTAGAGTTAAAATTGAATCCCTAAGAATTCAGTTTTCTAAGAATTAGGAAATATCCCTGAAGTTTATCCAAATAAATGAAAAATTATAATGAGTCTTTGGAAAAAAAAACTTAATTAGAATTTTATGACAGGTACTATATAGCACTTTAAGACTGATACAGTGCTTTACATATATTAATGTCTTCAAAACAGCCCTGGGAAGTAGGGGTTTTTAGTATCCCCATTTTTCTTATGAGGAAACTAAGAGAACAATTAATTGATTTGATAAAAATCATACAGCTAGTTAATATCTTAGGCAGGATTTAAACTCATGTCTTCCTGACTCTAAACCCAGCAATCTTCACTATGCCATGTAATTAATTATCTTAATTTAATGGGATTAATATATAAACATATCCATACATATACATATATAATGTATATCTCTTAATTATAATTATATGTAAGTATATAATTATAAATTAATCACTCATTGGATATACCTTAGGAAGCAAGGGATAAACCCGTAACTCCGTAGCCATAATAAACAACTGCCATTAAAGGCATGCTGCAAAATCAGAGACTAGGAAAGGAGCAATGCTTGACTTAGCTTGAAATGAGAGGCCTAGATTTATACTTAAGATGTCCCTGTTGTACTGGAGTCCAGTTTTGAATGGGGTGTCAGGGGCCAAATGCACTTTCTTTGAATCATCAGCTTTCATTTTCTAAGCCCAATTGCAAAAATTCCATTTGGAAGGTAATCTATTGTCTTCGTGCTGCATTGGCAGGGAACAATGTGAGAAGGCCTACTTTCCTTGGTCATTTCATTTGGATGAGAATGCTCCTCTCTCCATTTTGAATGACTCCTTATACCACTCACATATTTATACTGCTCCAAGTTGTAGTTACTTGGCATATACTTCTCATGCTTTTTATATCTTTGTGTTTTCCTGTCCTTTCCCCTATCTATAATTTTAGTCATTATATTACTGAGCCATAGTGCTCAGTAACTTTTTAGTTAAAGAATACATAATTTAACCAAATATGCCAAGACCTAGAATTATTGTTTTGTTGGTACTAGTTGCTAGAAAGTTCTTTTATTTATTTTTTCTTTTTAAATTAGATTTTTATTGATTTATTTTGTTCCCCCGTACCTCCTCTTCTCTCCCTTCCAATGAGATTATTCCTTATAATAGATACTGTTGTTAGAAAAAAAAGGAAGAGAAAACATTAAAACCAACCAATGAACTAAAAAAAAAGAAATATGACATCAGATACAATATTTTGCTCTCCATATCACTTCCTCCACTACCCCCCCTCCCCATACACCTTGGTAGCAGATACTTTTAACAAGGAGGTAGAAAAAAAAGACTAGACTAATGATCTCTCTATAAAAGAGAAGAGATCACAGGCCCACAAATACCATTTTTACTTCAATTAAATTGTTTATTTTGACTGCCTTAGAGGTGAGAACAAATTGTCCCATTAACTGAGCAGCTTTGTAGACCTCATATTTTAACTGAAGACTCACTGACCACAAAATTCTGTTTCCTTTGTATTGTGGCTAAATAAGTTAGGGCAAGATATTAATGAGGCTGGGAGCAGAGTTTCTTATGTTACATGACTATTGACCACCTGCCCCCTTCTATCCATCTAGTCATCAGATGAGATTCCCCATTAGGATGGTTTAGACAAACTTTAAGTTTTACTAGAAAAAAACCAACTCCTTGCACGTGGCCTTGACCCAGAATCTATATGTCTGTCTGTCTAATTTATTTTCTTGAAGATGATTAGAATAAATGAAAATGAGCCTGATATTTAGATCATGTGAATCATAAATTGAGATCTGGAAAAACTCTCAGAGATCAATGATTTCAGCCTCTTTATTACACAGATTACTTGACTGAGGCCCAAAGCAGTCAAGTGACTTGTCTATACGTATATCAATTAAGTGAATTGAAACTCCTGTTCTCAAACTCTAGGTCCTCTATCATACTGAGCATCCTCCCTTATATTGTATGGAACCTAATTACTCTCTCTTTCTCCTATGATCAATGTGACTATTTTGAGGAAAGCCAGATCTGTTTCCCATGTGTCTACTTAAAAAAAGAAAAAAAGATAAAGAATCTTGTGATGACTGAGAAATCTGAATTTAAAGAAATACATAGATACAGTATGATTTTTCCACATTGCTGTCAAAATAATATCCCTAAAATACAGATCTGACCATGATATTTTGCCTACTCAGATACTTTAAAGGCTTCTTACTGATGTTAGGGTCAAATCCAGGTATTTATGACCTTTCATAGTCTACAATACGGTTCCCAATCTATCTTTCCTACCTTATTTCACAATATTCTCTATTGCATTTTCTCTGGTCCAGTGAAATTTGCCTGCTTGCCAATTTGAAGTCCTGTGTCCTGTGCTTTTGTACAGGCCCAGCCCCATTTCTAGAATGCATTCCATCCTGTCCTCTGCCTCTTCAAATCTGTCGTTTCCTTCCAAGTTTAGTTCAGATGTCACCACCTAGACAAGTCCTTTCCCAGTTGTCCCAGTTTTAATGTAATCTCCTTCTTGAAATTACTTTGTAGATTTTTTTTTAATTACTTGCTTGTATATGTGTTGTGCCCCTCCAGGAGAATATAAATTATTTAAGTCAAGGACTGTTTTTGTTTGTTTTGGTTTTTGTATTCCTAGTACCTAGCACAGCAATTTATGCATTATAGACATTTGATAAATATCAATTGAATTGGATATGCAGACAACTGATTTAGGATTACCTCCCTCATTCTTAAAGCCTGATAGATAACCTGTCTTTTGATATATAATCAGTTTCTTATGTCTGTGGTATTGTTTGGTGTTCACTATATCCAGAATCTCCTGATTCTGTTCACAAAGAAAGGATTAATGAAATAAAGGCCTTACCCTTCTATGTAATTTACAATTTCTTGTTCTCTTTCTTTCATTATTCCCAATTCACATTTTCTAATATATTGGCCACAATTCTCACATATTCTTGACTTTGTACTTAAGTTACTGAGTATCCACTTGCATGTTGATTTACTTTGGAGATTCATATTGAATTCTTTGTAGAATTTCTGCAGCTCTTAATCCTGTGTCTTAAGTATTCATGCATAATCTTGAGTTATGTTCATCATGCTCTTTTTTCAAGTTCTAATCTAGGGTGATTCTGTACAAGATACAAAATTTTCTTTTCTTTTTTTTTTGAAAGTTTATTAATTTATTCATTTTCCTGTTTACATCATTCATTTCTGTGAGATTTTGAGTTACAAATTTTCTCCCCATCTTTCCCCTACCCAACACCTCAAAACAGCCATCCCACAGTATAACCCCTCCCCCAATCTCCTCTCTACTATATCCTCCCCCTTGCCCCTCTGTCTTTCCAGTAGGGCACGATGGATCTCCCTACCACAGTGCCTATGTATCTTAATTCCCAGTTGGATGTAGCTAAAAATAATAATAATTAT
>CM053590.1:39789267-39814063 GCA_028646515.1 Pseudochirops corinnae
TTCCTCCTGAACTAGGTAAATGATATGTTTGATTAAAGTAAGATTGTTAACCCATTTTGAGTTGCTTTCCTTTAGAAAAGCAGATCTAAGAACCTGTGCTAGTAGCTGCCCTAGGCATGCTAGGGTGCTTACTGTTACACCTTGCTAAGTTCTGGGGATGAAAACAGAAAAGGAAGACAGGTCTTACTTTCAAGAGGCTCACATTCTAATAACAAGATATAACACATAGAGAAGGGTTCACCTCCAAATTAGAAAAGCCTAATCCTTCCTAGGGTATATAAGTGAAGCAGATGGCAAAGCATCTTTAATGTTACTTCCATTAATAAAACCGCATCAGTTTCTGATGTTGTGTCATTTGACAGTGCCAAGGTCTTTGATGACAAGAGCTTTCTTTTTGAGGTCTTCAATATATGTGACTGATGAGAATGCTGGGGCAACCACACATAAAGAGGGTACTGTCAGGCTATATCTCAAAGAGGGTTGCTTTCCAAGATAATAGCTATGGAGACTGAAAGCAGGGCTTCTGTTCTGGGTAAGTATTTGGGGTGAGAATGTCAGTTGTTTCCAAGCTCCCAATCTCATGTTCCCAGGCTGTGCCTACCATTGTCTGATGGGAAGTGGTGGTAGAAGGAGTCTGACCTGCCTTGCACATGCAACTTCCTTTCTCTCCCCTGAGATGTGTATGTAGATAGTCCACATTCTCTTCTCATCCTTCTTTTTACCACCACCCTACCCATCAGCATCTTGTAGATTCCTCTTAAGGGATTTTCTCAGAAACATTTCATTGGGTCATTCATTTACAGCTAGTAGGGATTTATGCTCACTATTGAGTCGTTTTGGCTACATCCAACTCTCCATGACTCCATTTGGGGTTTTCTTGGCAAAGATCTTTGAGTGGTTTGCCATTCTCTTCCATAACTTTTTTAACAGATGTGGAACTGAGACAAACAAGATTAAATGGCACGCTCATGATCACACATTTAGTAAGTATCTGAGGCCAGATTTGAACTCAGGTCTTTTTAACTTCTGTGCCGGCATGCTATTCACTGTACCACTTATTTGCCCCAGTAGGAATTTTAAGGGCTGTCTAATCTGACTCTTAAACTTAATAGATGAAGAAATAGAGGGACAAGGTGGTTAAGCATCTTTTCCAAGAAAATACAGGTCAAGTCAGAGGCAGAATTTGAACTCAGATCCTCTAACTTCAAAGAGCCACACTATCTCATTTCTTCCTCTTTGAATATATAACATCTTACAAACAGCATTTAGAAATGCTTAAATCACATGTCAATTGTATGTTCCACTTCTGGAAAAGAGCTTCTTTCGGTAATAGCTATATGATTATTTATATGTTATTGGAAACTCTTGACAAGAATGACTAATATTTATGTTTTGGTATATATTTTCATAGAATTTTATATACATTATTTTATATGACTCTCATAATCCTCATATGAGATGAGTAGCAAAGGTATAGTTTGTTTGTTTTTTTTATTTCACAGATGAGGGAAGTAAGGCTCAGAAAGGAAAAACAACTTGTTCGACATTACATTGCTCTTCTGATTCTTAGTCTAAGGTTCTTTCCATTATGTTAATTGCCCTGAAAAAGTTGAAATTCTTCTTCCACCCAATGCTTCCTTATTTCTCCTCTTAGTATTGATGGGCATCTTGATATGATACAGTTTTCTTTAGAAAAAATCAGACCTTTAAAGGAACATATGTTTATAGTGGGGATGAAGAGGGAGATAAAATAATATAAGATAAACCCAATGGCATACATGCCTTGCACAAAGGAAGATTAGGACATGGTTCCAAAAGAGACACTTACTCTAAGGAAAGAACTGGACAGTCTTTCAATCCATGAAATAAGATCCATTTGCTGTTTGAAATAAGTTTATAACATGTAAACTAAGAACTGGGCTCTTTGGACATTAAACCAATCACTATAGAAATCCATTGCAATCGAACACATTGGTTTTCCCTTATACAAATTTGTTCCTTCTCACACCTTTCATTTATTCCTAGACATTTTCTACATGCAACACGATTTTGCCTCTCAGAGATATCTCCATTTGTTATATCCTATTATCATATCTCCCTAGCTTACACAGTAAACCAAATTGGCTGCTATTTTTATGGAACATTTCTTCATAATACTATTTTTACTTATTATAGCTTCAATAGAATGAGCTCATTTAAGAATGCCTCCTCATTAAAATGCCATTTGTTCATTAAAACCTATTTGTCTTCTATAATTTGTGGAAAGAGATTTTTGAGGGGAAAAAACACACTAGAACAGCCTGAAATTTCAGGTTAGGGAAAGGAGTTTTATTTGGACTATGTAGGACCCAAAATTAGCAACAGCTTGTCTGAGGAAGACTTCAGAATTTCAAAGTTGCTTTAAGTTTTTACACATTTAACAGAGAGCATGACTAGACTACGAAGAAAATTCTATATGATGATAAAACTTCACTAAATTTGAATCTATTAATTCTATATTTTTATTGGCATGAGAAATCTGCAGCTCATGGGGATGTGATCTAGATAGCCTTGTAAATAGGAACATCAGTTATTTTATCCTACATGATATTGCCTAGATCAAAATTGTCAATAATATCAATATATCATAACCAATACCCACTGCCATTTCCTGAAATCCTATTGTTTTAGAGACTTATACTAGATGATTTAGTGTTATCCAAGCTAACACTTAAAGCCCAGTGGCATCGATTCCCCTGAGTATCAGTCCATTTACCAGCACCACATTGCTTCCTGCTATGTGTATAACTATTTTCCCTGTAGAGCTAACTGCCCCCTCTAATGTTGTTTTGTCTAACATTCTGTTTCCATAGAACCAATGAACTAAGTCTGTACAATTAACATAATCTTCAAATAGTAAAACATGTTAAGAGAACAGATTAATGCACATAAGAAGGGCAAATGTCCCTTCCCTGAAATATTCGGGGACTGGAATTCCTAGACGATAATGAGCAATTGCCGGCTTTGGGGCAGAGTAAAAAGGCAGACAAATTTACCTGATTTGTTTTAATGGTTTGGCCCACAGTGAATCTGGGGTTATTCTTATGTACAAATAGGATGGAATAAGGTTCTAGTAATTCACATTTAGGATAGTATTTTAAGTTTGTAAAATTTAGCAGGTTCTTTCTTCATTATAACCTTGTGGGGTAGGCAGTACCAGTATTATCACACCCATTTTACAGATGAGGAAACTGAGATTTATGAAGCTAAAATCACTTGTTCATGTTATTACAACTAGGAAGTGTTGGAGCCAGCATTTGAAACCAGTGCTCCTGAAACTGAGTACCAGGCTGCCTTTTCTTTGAAGGTTTTTTAAAAAAGCTTTACTAATATTAATAAAATTCACAAATTAGTACAAAGATTTTTAATTAGGGAAGCTGGATAGGGTGGAGCTAAGGAGTTGATAAAAGTGTCTTAATTTCAATAGGTTAGATCTATTTATAAAGTGCCTGCTGTGGTTGATGAGCTCTCCTAGGATAGGTGGCAGGGAGACACAGAAAAAAGAAAACTTTCAAGGAGACCATATTTTCTCTGGCTGTCCTCCATGCCTGGAATACTCTCACTCCTCTGCTCTGACTACTGACCTTCTTGAATTCCTTTAAGACCTAACTAAAATCCTACCTTTGCAGGGAAGCCTTCCCCAACTCCTCTTAATTCCAGTGCTTTCCCTATGTTAATTATTTCCTATTTATCCTACAGGTAGCTTGTTTTTATACATTTGCTCTCATGCTGTCTTCCCCATTAGACTGGAAGTTCCTTAAGGGCAGAGACTGTCTTTTGCCTCTTTTGGCATCACCAGCCCTTAGCACAATACCCCACAAATAGTAGGTACTTATTAAATATTGATTGTTATCTATACACAAGAGTATATGGAATAAATTTACGCAGCAAAAATATAAAATAACTATAGAGTAGTTGTGAGGGCACTCGGAGTTGATGATATAAATAAAGACTTAGAGTAGAGAGTTATACTTGAGCTTTGTATGGAAGGAAATAAAGGCTTCTATTCATTTTCCTAAATACATATACTACTCAAGTTGATTTTTTAAATCCTCACTCCAGTTACTTTGTGCAATACAACTGTATTTCTTTATAAGTATTTTATAATTACAGCTAATCATATATTCACATTGGCTTTCCCTTGATTAAACAATGAGTACAGTTTGTGCTTGAAAACATTTAAAAAAATCAAAATCCACAATCAGTACTACGCAGACTTTTTTTTTTCTTGTTGTTCCATTAAACTGCAATCATACCATGTTTACATAGTATCCAGGACTTTTTCTACCATACCTTTCTGCTTCTAGGCAAGCACCAGATAAATAGCTCTTATGAGAACTGAAGTCATGGCATTCTAGACTACCACATTTAGAAGACACTTCAAAGGATACATAGTCCAACTCTCTCACTTTATGGAAGACATTTAATAAATGCTTCTTAATTCTATTTGGCTTTGAGGTGAGCAAATCTCTCCTGAAATATCAAAAATAAACTCTTGTGTTTGATATTAAAGCACTTCACAAGTTGGCTCCAACTTACCTTTGCTGGCTTATTATACCCTGCTTTCATGCAGTCTATTGTCTGGCCCTGTGGCCTTTTTAGCTGGTGCTTACATGTGAAAATCTATTTCCCATCTCACTGCCTTCATATGAACTATCTGTCCCCCATGCCCAGAAAGGATTCCCTCCTCACATGTGCTTCTTGGAATCTCTATTTTTCCCCATTGTTCAACTCAAATGAAGCATTTCCTCATCATTTTGGTGCTAGTGCATCTCCTCTCCACCAAAAAAAAAAAAAATTACCTGTCATTTACACCGTGTGTGTGTATATGTGTTGAACCCCTGAATACGGTTTAAGCTCCTTGAAGATCACATTATTTTATTTCTGTCTTAGTTTAATCAGTACCTATCATATAATAGGCCCTTAATAAATAAATGTATGCTGATTGTCTTATTGACTGATACCCAAAATATAGAAAGGAAGTGGCAAAATAGATAACCTTAGAGAAAAAACACTTTCCACTAAACTTAAAAAAAAAAATGATAGGAACATAAATCATTCAAAGTACAGCATAGCCATGCTAGAAATCAGAGGGAACATTCAGGGTCATTCAGTCTATGAGTAGGTTAGTCGACTCCTTGAGAGCTGGGTGTCTTCATTTACTTAGAAAGTTTCACAAATGAGAAGGTAAGCAATGCCCTTGAGCACTCCTTATGTGGAGCCTCTAATATCTACTTTGATTTTAAATACCACATACTATAAAGGCAAGAGCCATATGATTCCCAGTATCATTGCTGCTAAATCTTTTCCTAAACCATCTCCGCCATTCATCTTGCTTTCCACACTAGAGACAACTTGCAAATTGCTTTACACCCACTCACCTGGGGTGAGTCACGATTTATGCCAGGTGAGTGGTAGAGAATGCTGAAATTCAGTTGTGTGTATACGTGTGTGTGTGTGTATGTGTATGTGTGTGTGTGTTTTCCAGGCAGGAAGTTTGTTTCTTCTCTTTTCTAAACTGGATAGAAGAAATTGTGTCTAACAGATTTGGTTTGAACAGATAGGACCATAATATATTTCCAATGACACTTGGTCTATGATCTTTTTCTTTTACTTAGTTAGCTCTTTTCTTCTGACATTTCTTTCATCACTAAAAGAAATGAAAGGAATTCTTCCATGTTAATGCTTAGTCTTCTGAAACATAGTATAGCAGTGGATACAGTGCTAGACTTGGAGTCTAAAAGGTCTAACCTCAAATCTTACCTTGGAAACTTATGAATTTTGGGATCCTGCCTAAATCAATGAACATTACTATGTCTCAAATTTCATCTTCTGTAAAATAATTGTTCCTACATTAGAGAGTTGTTAGGATTAAATCAGTTGATAATACACCCTGAAAATTTTAAGTCTTGCTATATTGGTGTTATTCATTCTTCTTTCTCTAAGAAGACCAATGACTCCATAGGGTTACATTCTGACTTGTGTGTGAACTGATTTTAAGTGAGGCAGAGTTCCACAAAATCATCAGCCTCACTTTTTCTTCCAGAGTCACCAAAATCCAGTGACAAGACAACAGTCAGGGCATGTGGCTATTGACCGGGATACAGTGAATGAATTTTGTGCCTTCCGTGTCTGATCAAACTCTAAGTATTCCACAGTGCCTGCTTCAGCTGCCTTCATTGCCATTGGAACAGACTGTTCTCATCCACCATCCCGTTGGGGGAAGTCTTCATATGCTTGGGGCAGACATCTCCCAAAGCTTGGTATATAAGGATGAACTGAAAGTATTAGTGTTTATAAATCTTTTTTGTTGTTGTAATTCAGTAACTTTCAGTCATGTCCCACACTCTGTGAACCCATTTAGGGTTTTCTTTGCAAAGATATGCAGTGGTTTGCCATTTCCTTCTCCAGCTCACTTTATGAAGGAAGAACAAAGACACACAGGGTTAAGTGACCTGCCCAGGGTCACAGAGCTACTAAGTATTTGAGGCCAGATTTGAACTCGTGAAGAGGAGCTTTTCTGATTTCAAGCCAGTGTTCTATCTACTGGACCACAGCACACATTTTATGGCATTTTGTCTGCTTCTGCTAATTGTTTTATCTGACAACACATTCTTAATCATCCAGTCTTTCATACACTTTGTGCTATTACATGTTTCCTTGGCTTATCATTGCTTGTGTACATGCTTGTTTCCCATACTAGATTATTAGATCTTTGAGTACTTATTTTTTATATAACTCAGTAGTTTTCCTAGCCTATAGTGGATTAATAAATACTTCATGATTCAATTAATTAATTACCAAACCATATCACTATGCTACATAATAGTATGCACGCGTCTTTCTTATTTTTCATCTCAAAATACTTTGCTATAAGGGAGGATCATAAGAAGTTATCAGTAATGATAAAGCAGCTTTCTATACTTGCAAGTACTTGCTTTTATCTCACAATAAAAGAAAAAATCTTAAATTAGCATAGGGCCTGGTGCACATAACTGGGGCATTTAATTGAGAACCTTGCAAGCTGACAATGAACCATTAATACCTATGATTTCAGAACAATTATTCAGCTAGTTCAGAGTCATCTAATTCTGTTGTCATCCAATCCACATCTCCTCAATTTTCTACAATAATAGCATGACATAGTTTATGAAGAGTTTGTTCAAACATGAGTTAACTCTGTCCATAGCATTCTTTTGATCTACATGTTTAATATCACAGAAGGAAATAGATTTTGTCCGGTATAAACTGTTCCCAATGAATTTATGATTTTTTTTAACCACTCCCTTTTCCAGTTGTAGAACTATCTCCTTCATAATCTATCCTACAATTTTACTGAGAAATAAAGTCAAGTTCACTGGCCTATAGTTTATGGACTCAATTGTCTTGCATTAAAAAAAAAAACAGTTCAACATTGGGACTTATCCAATACTATCATGTTTCTTTTATTCTACCTAACCTTTCAAATCTTACAGTGGCTTAGAAATCACATTTGCCAGTTCTTTTATTCACTGAGGGTATAGTTAATTTGATCAGGGTTATTTAAATTTATCAAGGCCAGTCTTATTGTTTCCTTATTTGTTTTGATATCAACTTTATATTAGCTATTTATGTTCTATCTTTTCCATTATCCTTAAAAGAGAAAACAGACATAAAATGACGACTGATAAGTCCTGCTTTCTATTTTCAATTGTCAACATTCTATCTAGCCAAAGCATTGATTCTCTTCTCACTTTGATCCTCTTCTTCCTCTCCCCCACAACAGAGCTAAAAAGAAATCTCTGCCATCTTAAGCTCATTATGAACTTTAGTATTCCTGACACCACTATTACAAGACTTGCAAAGCCTTTGTTACCTGAATTTGCTTTAATTTTCTAAACACAGCCTTTTTTAAAAATTTAAGCTGGTTAGTGACTGTGCATACAGAGTGGTCACTTCAGACAAACCCTACTTTTCCTGCAAATTACAAATGGTTCCCTCTGCATCTTCAAAATTTCCTTATTGAGATTTTCCCCATCTCCAAGACTGACTTCTCCAATACATTTTTAAACTACTTGATCATAGACATACTTTCTCTGAAATACACCCGCATAAAATCTAAGGTAGATGTTAGATTATGCTCCGTTTTCTTCTGTTCCATTACAAAGTCTAAGAAACTGTATTCATTTTCTCTCAATAGTCCCATTAATTCCACCCTAGCAACAAATTCCTGTATATCAGAAAAAACCACGTAGAAGAAAAATTCCCATTGTTATTTCCTCTACTTGTCAAGGGATGGTAGCTTCAGAAATTATTTGCTCTTCTGCTTTTGGTAGATAGTGAAATTCAACAGATTTCTGGATAACATAATTTCACCATCTTCGAGAGATTTCCAATCTCTGCTATAATTATGCATCTTTTTCCTTTTTCTAAGTGGCTCGTAGAAATATATAGCAATATTACTGTGCCCCTCTGCTGATGCTCAATCAAGCAATGATCAATAAGCAGTTATTAAGCACCCTCCATATGCCAAGCACTGTACTAGGTACTTGGTTGGAATACAAAGACAAAGAATTAAAATCACTATTCTCAAGCTGTTTCTCTTTTACTGAGAGAGACAAGATTTGCATAAGCATATACATCATGAGCATAAGGAGAATACATATGAATAAGTATAAATTGGTAAAAACAAAACAGGGGGTTAGCAAGATCAGGAATGACCTCATGCAGAAATTGAGGACTGAGCTGAACTGTGAAGGAATATAGAATTCTTTGTTACACAGTAAAACAAACAAAGAAAAAGGAGTGGGGAGAGATTTATTCCATATGCTGGAGGAGGATGGCCATTTCAAAGGCATAGATATAGCAAATGCAGTGTCATCCATGAGGAACAGAGAGAAGACTGGATTGCAAAGCATGGGACAGGGAGGGATTTCTGGCATCACTGAAAGAAAGAGAGGTTGGGAATAAATGTGAAGTTCTTTTAAAAACTAAATTTAACTAAAATTTTCCATCCCATAGTTCCCTTCTCTGGTTTTTGGATTTCCTCACATGAATACATTTTCTCTTTCATTTCAATTATTATCTTTTGTTTTTACGATGCCTGGTGTTCTCTCTTCTCTCAGAGAATCATCTCTTATAGTAAAGGATTTTTTTTTCAAAGAAAGAAAAAGAAGAAAATTTTGGAGTGGGAGTTGGTATTCAGTAAGACCTATCAAAAGATGGAAAGTCTGACATTGTATTCAATGATTTAAATCTGTGGCCTCTGACATCAACAAAGAAAGAGAGAGATCTCATCTTTGGGATCAACCTTATTTATAATTTCACAATATTCAGTTTTAATTGTTTTGTGGTAACTTCTCATTTATATTGTTGCAGTCATTAGGTACATTATTCTCCTGTCTCTACTACTTCACTTTGCATCAGTTCATATATATCTTTCATGAGTCTCTGGATTCAATACATTCATCATTTCTCATAGACCAGTAATATTCTATTAAACTTACGTAACACAATTTGCTTAGACTAAATATAGTCTCTTAATATGCCATATTACCACCTTCTTTTGTATTTGTTCTACATTTTTGATAAATAATGTAAACTCATCAAGAGCTATATTCTAGTCATATTTTTAATTATGCCAATCCTTACTTTTACTAATTCAAATCATATTTTCTTTCTTGTATTACAATCTCTACAAACTTCTATTATTCCCTAAACATCGTGCATTTGTGTACAGACATTTCTGTATCAGATTATTGCTGGTTCCTTTTTGGATTTTATTTTGTCCCTTAAAGCTCTAGATTTTTCAATTGCTATTCTTACTTTCAAACTGTACCCTAAGTTTATGGTAATCTAGCTTGATGGATATTCATGGGCAGATAGATGCCTTCTTTGCCTATCCTTTTTTGGTTTAAAGCCCTTCTGATTCAATTTGAAAAAAAAAAAAAGTAAATATATTCTCACCAGTCTTTCTAAAAGAATATTCAATCCCTGGCCAGAATCCAATCATTTCTATATTTGAAGCCATAGTCTTCAAATCTAAATTCCATTTTAATAAACATTTCCTAGTCAGTTGTTCACCTCTCCTGTCAGTTTTTCTCTTCTGTGAGACTTAATTCCAATGGAAAGCAAAGACAAAATATTATCTTGGCACCAGTGGTATTCACTTTTTTATCCAAATTTCTTCATCTTTGTTAATGCTTTCCAGGTTATTTCTGGCAATATCATTTGCTCCAAGCTGAATCTCAGATATGAGTAGAAGTCAGCAAATTTTACAAGTCTTCAGAAGTTCTCCATTATATTTGTGATTTGGGTCCCCAAGAACAAATAGACTTTTCTACTCTAGCTCTTGAAAAATAGCTGACTCAGTTTCCCTGAGAAGGGAGTCACCAATCCAGACTATCCTTAACTTCTTCATTCAGCAAACCCTGTATTTAACCACAAGTACACTGCTGTTTTTCTACTCCTGCTATGAGAAGTTTCTGAGTAATTTCTCTCTGTTTGAACATCACAATTAACATAGCGCATCTGTAACATGGCCTAATATTGCAGAGGTGAAGGTCAAATTATATTCCCCAGAATACAATGATTGGCAATCATTTTAAGTAAAAATAGGAGAAGTTTGTTTTTGGCAATATCTATTTTTCTCTTTCGATGCTCTCTATTTCTCTCAGAATCACCATGCATTCATTCTGACTCAGTGTTCTGGTGCTTTCCAATGTCCCCCAAGTAGAAATCATCCTCTCTAGACCTTCTACCCATTTTAGTCCGTGTCCTATGCTCCAGTCATCTCATGGATCATTTAACAATGTACTGAACTGAAAAGGAACCCGATTGCTTAAGTGATTGACTAGCTAAACTGACATTTTCTAAGAACTATTTTAAAGGTATTTTTACATATCAGATAAAACATTAGGTAATATTTTAGCTATTTTAAGGTATTCTAATATATTATCTGATTTTATCTTTAGCTATATAGCTAAACAATTATATATACTAGATTTTTTAAATATTTCATTTAGATACAAATATATTTTAGATATTTATATATTTGCCAAACACTAAAAGACATATATTGCTTTTTAACATGGGCTTTAAATTTTCAACCATAGGAATAGGTATCATGGTTACAACACCTGACAAGTGGAAGCAGAGGCCTTGGAACAGTGGTTCTCAACCTTCCTAATGCCATGACCCTTTAATACAGTTCCTCATGTTGTGGTGACCCCCAACCATAAAATTATTTTTGTTGCTACTTCATAGCTGTAATTTTTATACTGTTATGAATCTATCTAATATGCAGGATGTATTTTCATTGTTACAATTTGAACATAACCCTCAGGTAGAGAACCACTGCCTTAGAAGGTGGTATGTTCTCCATCAACTGAAGCCAATGAGTGAAGGTAGTATAAATGGTCTGTGGAAATGTAGTAGAGGGAATTCTTGTTCAATTACAGGTTGGATTCATGAGTATACTTTTAAGGTGGAGGTGAGTAAGGAGAGCATTCTAGGCTTGGTGAATAGCCAGTGAAAGGCACAGAGGTAGGATGTGTCATGTTGTGCATGTGGTACAGCAAACAGTTCAGTTTAAGAAGAATATTGATCAGCTGGAGAACGTCCAGAGGAGGACAAGCAGGGTACTCAAAGTCCTTTTGTCACATGGCAATTGGTTGAAGGAAATGTAAAAGATAAGATTCTGGAGGTTAATTCCAAAGATAAGTTACATGGTGCAGTGGATGGAGCTCTGGGGCTGGAGTCAGGAAAACCTGAGTTCAAATTTGGCCTCAGACACTTAGCAGCTCTGTAACCCCAGGCAAGTCACTTAACCCTGTTTGGCTCAGTTTCCTCATCTGTAAAATGAACTGGAGAAAATAATGGCAAACCATTTCAGTATCTTTGCCAAGAAAAGCCTAAATGGGATCACGAAGAGTCAGACAAGACTGAAACAGCTGAATAACAAAATGTGAGCCAGATAACAACAAATTTCAATGGGTTCTGAACTAATCAAAGAGCTGGGTTCAAAGATTAATGAATCACTGTCAATTTGGAAAGTCTCCTGAGATCTCTGACTCTGGGCTATTTAGATTTTTTTTTTTTAAATCAATCACTACCCTCAAATTTGTATATGTCACACAGCTATATGGATTAACTGATTTACTCAATTATACAATCAGGAACCAAAAGCATACTTGCAGCCTAAAACACTAGGTTAAATCTAAGGGTAACACAGCAAATCAGCTTCAAAAGAAGATGAAGGTAGTAGCATTGATATTCATTTTTGTTTTGTTTCATCCTCCCTGCTGTGGGGGAAAGAACATCTGGAGATATTCAAGCTCAATAAGACAGCAGCATGATATGTCAGCCAAAAGAATTAATGCAATCTTGGGCTGCATTAAGAGAGATATAGCACTATGAATCAAGACTTCATAACCTGTTCTTTTATTGGTCAGAACATATCTGGCACATTTGGTTTAGTTCCAGCATGATACTTTTTAGGAAGGAAATTGATTAAAAAAAAACAGAGGACAACAACTAGAATAATAAACGTCCTCACACTATACCATGTGAAGATCATTCAGGATCCCTTGGAGGAACTGTTGCTCTTAGCCTGGAGAAGATTATGGTCAAGAGCCAGTGTCATTATCTTCCAGCCTGTGCAGCACTGTCTATGGAAGAGTTATTAGATTTGTTCTTCTGGACTCAGATGGGATTCAATAGTAATGAGGGGAAATTGAAGATGCAGATTAAGAAAAACAACAATAACTACATAAATCTTAAAATTCTGACAATTAGAGCTCTCCATACAGCTGCAATGGGCCATAATGGAAGACAGTGGGTTCTACTCCCTGGAAGTCTTTAATTAAAGGCTGGATAATTATTTGTGAGGCATGAAATAGCTGCAGTTCTTTTAGGGGTATGAATTGGGCTAAATGACCACTGAAGTCCCTTCCAATACTGAAACTGTAATTCTATAAGGCAATTAATGGCACACCCAAATGAAAGTGAATGGATAAGACTAAGGTAGGGTGGCCTCTTTCTCATGATGACTTCACCACCAGAAAGTGTCATTAGTTGTTGCCCTTAATAGAGTGATATTATCTTTCACTTGTCTATATCTCCTAGTTACCTACAGGAAATAAGTTGGAGAGTATTCAGATTGGGACTACTCAGATATATTTTTGTATTCTCCTGTTCCCAGGGCATCTTCCTCTCCCCATATTATACTGCCCTTTTTACTCCTCTGCAGAATACCCAACTATCCAGAATGCTTAAAGTCCAAAAATGCCCTCTGAACAATTTATGTCAACTCTCTTCATGTCATTCCACCACGTGCCATATGGCTTAACTCACTTTATGAGAAAAACAAAATTGAGTAGTGGTGGCAGGGAAATCTGCTAGTAAATGCTTCTGGGGGCAATGAAACTAAAAATAAAAAAAAAAAATCCCAAGAGACACATTTCCAATAACTGGGAGGTGGTTGGTGAGCAGCAGTATTTCCCTTCAAACCTCAGGCTATTTATGGGATCAAAGTTCTCTCATTTTGATAGCATTTAACTGCAGCCTTGAAATGGGAACACTGACACCGATACCTAAAGGCTGGGTAAAATGTTGATTCTCTCTCACCAGGCCCCTTGCAATTACCAATTTTAATGGAAAAGGTAACCATTAATATATGTGCATTATTTAACTGCATCCCCCAATCAGTCTTGCCAACCTGCACATTTCTCTAATAAGCCATTTGTTCCTAGCTCAATTATTTTGTGATATTTGATTAAAAAATAAGCACCAAAATAATTCTATTAGGGTTAATTGACACACTCTAGTAGGAAAATGAACCACTTTACTGGCCAAGCTTTTAATAACAAGTTTTCCAGATCGTTTCAATGGGCACATTGGAACACATTTCTTGAGGACTGTTCTTAAGATTTAATACAGGCTCACAGATTGCTTTTACACAACAGTTTCCATGTCAACAGTTCAAATAATTAACTCAGTCACATAGATAGTAATACATTATTTAGGAGACTTAGATGCTAGGATTTAACCATTAAAGTCTTGTAATTAGTTTCTAAATCCTGGGCTTTAAAATGATAATGGTTTTATGCTAAGGCTATGTCAATAACACTTAGTCAACACAATCCAGTGTAATATTAGAATGTTGCCCCCTCCCCAATCCTCTTATTAAATCTATGAGCAGAAAATGAGAAAAACTCACTATAAATTAAGCTAGGTCAAGGGAGATAACCTTCTAGAAATGTCCTCCTTCCTTTCCAGGATTAATCCCCAAAGAAGAATTGAAGCTCACCAGCTTGGTAGAAACTCAAATCCCTGTCATTCCTGATGAGTTTGGCATCAGTAACTCGATACCAAAAGCCTGGGCTTAGTACAGCATTGAATACCAAGTCAGCATTTCCATTTGCAAACTTCTTCAGGGTCTATAACTTCATTATCCATTTTTACTTCAGCTGCCAGTTGGCACAAAGGGCTTTTATTAGTGAATAAAATGTTTAATTTAAAGGAAAAAAAGGCATTTATATGAAGCTGTAGACAAATAAGGCATCAACGATAAGGAGGTCAGAGGAGAAGTTGTTACATTTTGCTAATGGAAATTTGTCCTGACTGCATTTCCTTCCCCCAAATGTTTAAAATTTCCTGATGTTACAAGCTTCTGTGGACATCACTAGTTGATTTGGAGATGACTGGTATAAGAAAATCAAGGAAGAAGTTTGCTTATGGATGCACCAATTTGGAATTGTTTTTAATAACACCAGTTATACATTCTTTGAAGTTTTCTAATAAACTTAAGTTTTATTCATATTCTTGCCAAATATGCTTAATTTGATTTTCTGTTACTACTTTCCTGGGCAAACATATGCTCCTAAAGATGGTGGAAGGGAGGGTTTGGTGATTCAGAAAATGTTCCCATAAAAAGAACCTCTTCTCCTTCATTACTAGGGATAACTTTCACTACAGTCTGAAGACAGCTAAGTCATCCAAGCAAGCCATGAGCAATAAGGCAGGAGCAACATTTGCTACTAATTTGATTGGGATTTATGTAGCTAGCCCTGTTATATAAGCCAGAAATTAATCACACATAGTCAGGTAGATCTCTGCCACTCAGCCTAGTCCAGGCCTGGGGAACCTGTGGTTTTGAGGATGCATGTGTCCCTCTAGGTTCACAAGTGTGGTCCTTTGACTGAATCCAAAGTTCACAGAACAAATCCACTTAATAAAAAGATTTGTTCTGTAAAACTTGGACTCAGTCAAAAGGCCACACCTGAGGACCTAGAAGGCCACTTGTGGCCTCAAGCCACAGGTTCCCCATCCCTGGGCTAGTACTTCTCCACACATTTCTACAACACACACCCACCCCCCCCTGAAAAGAAGTACAATGAAAACGTTATTGGTCCAGAAGACTAAAATTGGCATGAGTAGTAGTTTCCTTGTTGCCAAAGGCATTTAAAACTGAGCACATGAGGGCCATCCAAAGGCTGGATGGTCTTCCCATTCTTGAGTGAGTCAATATACTGAGAGGCAGCATGGCATAGTGGATACAGCTATGATGGTGTCAACAAGCTGACTTGGAGCTTGGAAACTGCCTCTGACACTTGCCAGCTGTATGACTTTGGACAAGTAATTTCCCTTCTGTGGGTCTTTTCTTCAACTTCAAAACAATAGGGAGGGACTTTGTTCTATTAAAGGTCCCTTCCCCAGAAGTTAGGTGGAGCAGAAGATAGAGTGCTCCCTGGATTCAGGGAGACTCAGCTTCAGAAGTTCAAACCTGGCCTCAGACACTTACTTGCTGTATAACTCTGGGTAAGTTTGCTGTTTACCTCAGTTTCCTCATCTGTAAAATAAGCTGGAGATGGAAATGGCAAACTACTCCAGTATCTTTGCCAAGAAAATCTAGATGGACTTACAAAGTCAGACAGTACTGAAATGACTGAACAACAAAGTCTCTACCAGTCTAAATCTATGATCCTCTGACCAGCACTATCATGGCAAATACAGAAATGAAGAGAGATGCATTCAACTAAGTCAAGTCTGTAACTCTGATAAAAACCCTTCCATGCCAAGTAAACTTCCTTTGATAAATGCTGCATGGTCTATCAATGTCTACTTTTGTTTTAATTATGTGCCTGAATGAGCTAGAGAATGGATAAGACATTGTGGACCATGAATCAAATCTGATTCATTTCTGGTCCAGAATGAGAACAGAGGTCTGATTAATCAGCTATTCCACAGTCAACAAACATATATCAAATGCTTAATATGTACTAGGCATTGTGCTAAGTTCTTGGGATACAAATGCAAAAGAAAAAAGAATGAAAAAGAAAGGAGGGAAGGAAGGAAGGAAGGAAGAAGGGAAGGAAGGAAGGAAGGAAGGAAGGAAGGAAGGAAGGAAGGAAGGAAGGAAGGAAGGAAAGAAGGAAGGAAAGCAGTTCCTGCCCTAAAGTAGCTTACAATTTAATGGAGGAAGACAACACCACAATACATTTATACTTTGAGGTGATCAGGAAGGTCTTACAACCTAAAGACCTTACTCATTTGCCTAAAGAAATCCTCATTCTTCTACCCT
Source organism: Pseudochirops corinnae (assembly GCA_028646515.1). Taxonomy (NCBI): domain Eukaryota; kingdom Metazoa; phylum Chordata; class Mammalia; order Diprotodontia; family Pseudocheiridae; genus Pseudochirops; species Pseudochirops corinnae. The sequence continues at coordinate 39,805,868 of CM053590.1, forward strand.
TATATTTGATCTGACATTCCTATGCTTAATTTCCAAAAGGTTAGAAAAGAACAATTTGTTTTCTGAATGAAAGTATTTGTAAAGATGGTCTCATATTCACAGATTAGTTCATAAGAGATGATACTGTAATCTCAGAAATCAGAGTTCAGTAATCTATTGAGTAGAAGATGTTAGTGATACATTTTGACAGAGAGAAGGAAGGTACCTCAAGGAAATTATGGGGAAGGAGGGAGGTTGGAGCATTGTAGGGAAGTGTTAAACTTCCCAGAACCTGGAGAGGAAGTGATATATCATCAAAGGCAATCAGAGTCATAGAAGTGCTAAAATAAAAATCATGAAGATATATAAAAATACGCATATGTGCGGATACTTCTATTTATTCATTTGCCCTTTTGGCACAAAGCTGAGTACACAGTGTCATATTACTCCTTGGAGGGTAAAATTCCAAATGTTCATAGCAGTCATTGTTCATGCCAACATGTGTCTATAAGAACAGGTGTGTGTATGTGTATATGTATGTGTGTATATGAATGAATACAAAGAAGTAATGACAAAGTTTGGTGTGGTCTTCAGAGGAACTAGGTTCAGATCCCATCTTTGACACTTTCTACCTCTCTCAACCTCCCTGAGAAAGTCATTGAATCTCCCTGGGGCTCAGTTTTCTCAACTATAAAATGGGGGTGGGGGGGGAGGTTGTTGAGATCGCCTCTAAGTTCCCTACCAGCCCTAAAACTATGATACTACAACTTATTGAATGCTGCATTGCTCTAGGCATTGTCAAGGTACTAAGAACACAAAATTCATAAGCAAGGTCAAAACCAATCATTGTGTAACTACTTCAAGTTTAGAGTGGTAATATTTTCAAGATTTATTTTTTTTTTCTTAAGAAAGATGAAGCTGGGGAAGGGTGGAATTCCTTAGTCTTCCCTGTTAAATCTTTGATATTTTAAAATATATTTTTATGGAAACTTCCATTTATAACTATAAGAATTCAAATTTACAAGAGCACAATTAAGCAAGAAAAGCTGAGTCCATAGAATGAAACCAACAAAAGACAAAACCAAAAGAATAGGAAATGACATTTTAAATGATTGAAATGACTCTGCAACTTCCACAATTGACTGAGCAATGACCCCACCAGGAAAGATGTGAACAATGACAGTAATGGAATATTTTCCACAGTGTCCTTGCATTCCTAATCTTTTCGACCTTCTGTACTGTACACATAACATGAACTTATTTTTACTGCTGCCTTTAACTTCATGATTTGAGTCAATGTGCAAATTGGGCTTTTGCTTCTTTCTCTACTTCACGACTCAAAAACTGGCTGACATCATCCAAATATACCGATATTTCTATGTTATTTATAGTCATTTCTTCTTAATTTACAATAATGATCTTTTACTCTTCTAGAATGGACATCTCATTTCAGTGGTGCACAGAAAGCTCAATGAAGAAATGTACTTTACCAATGCAGCATCACTCCACAATTTGCATTCTTAGAAAACTGTTTCAGGGAACCAAAAAGTTAACAAGGTATAACAATATTCCATTACATTATTACACTTTATTTTTTCTACGATTCCTCATTTGTGTCTAGTTATTTTTATTAGTTTAAATCATATTCCTAAGAAGGCATCCTAGGACAAGTCTGACTCCAGCCCCCTGTCATTCTCTCTCCAGCCAATATCCTCTTTATTATTTTTTGCCCTTGGACTTTACCAAAGTGAGGGGATTAAATGAGAAATAGTAGGTAAAGTGCTTTAAAAATGTTAAACATAAATGCAGAGGACAAAGCCTGGTATAGGGGTTCGAGAGGAGTCCAGAAGATCTGTGTTTTAGACTACTGCCTCTGCCTCTTACTGGCTGCATGATTCTGGGCAAATCAAACATTTTAATGCCCCCTGAAATGTTCTCAACATTTCAATGAGCCCTGCGACTCTCAAGATTATAAATTGCAGAGGAGATGCTGAATTATACTGATGGAGAGAGCATTCTCATGAAGAGTTTCCTAAACCGATGAAAATGCAAGTCCCAACCGAAAAAATAGAATGAAAATACACTCTTGTTGCAATAACAGAGAGTCAAAGAGTGTACCAATTTTTACAACAATTTTTATTTCATAACAATCGCAAATGTATAGATTCCTCAGAGCACATCTGGCCAGAGGAGAAACAGAAGGCTAGAAGATCACGAAAAGGAGCATTCTAGGACCAAGATAATGAGAGAAAATGATAAAGGGGCGGGGAGAGCATCGATGGCCATTTAACTAAAATTGGGATATGCACAATAAAAATAACTCACATTTATGGAGCTCTTAAAGCTTAACAAAGCACTTTCCTCACAACCACCCTATGAGGCAGAGAGTGAAACTTTATTATCCCCATTTGATAGATAAGGAAGCTGAGTCAGCTCGAGGAGGTTAAGTCACCCAGTATCACTGAGTCTGCACTTTCAGAGTCACAATGCAAACCCCAGCTTTAGAATGGAAGACCGGTGCTCTTTGCTTTCCAGCAAGCTCTTTGAGGGCAAGGATTTTGTTATTTAGGATCGTCTTCTCTCTCTGAACATCTAGCACTGGCTTTGTCTTTCTTTATATGCCCAGTACATAGTACCATTACTGACACATAGAAAGCAGTTAATAAAATATTGGTCAACTGACCACTGGACAAGGCCCTAGAATCATAGATTTGAAACTGAGAGGGACCTTAGAGGGACACCTAGTCCAGCTCCTTCATTTGACAGATAAGAAATCTGAGGTACTTGGTGACTCAGTGACTTCTCCAAAGGTCACCTACTTAGTAGGCGATAGACATAGGATTTAAAAACTTCTGACTCCAAAATCCTGTGCTTTTACCATGCCAGGCTGCATTGATAATTGTTTGAATTTTGCTACTTAGAAAAGCAAGACTAAACTGAGGGGATGAGGATTATTATGAAGGCTTTTATTAATTTATAAAATGTTTCTATATGTGTGGAGTAAATTCTGATCCATGGCCATGCTATGAATATAAGATTTAAATCTTCCATTTCATTTCCCTCAGTGGATAGATCTTCCTCTAGTCTTCATAGACCATAGCAGAGAGAGCTGCCTCTAGTGGCAGTGTTAGCTGGACCATCTATAGCTACTTGTAGGTTTTTCTACCTACTGGAGTTGCTATGGTGATATAAACAGGTGAAGTGTAAAATGGGATGGTCTCTCCACATGCCAGATTAATAATACAATACACAAAAACATCTTGAGGAATAAGGACTTTTGGTATTTGGGTTAAGCCATGATTTTAAAAAGATCAAAGTAAGAAAACTGCACATTTATGATTTGCTCTAAAACTTCAGGATCTGGGATTAGCTCTCCCTTACGAAAGAATTTCTGGATACTAGGACAGAATGACTACTGGCATACATCGGGCCAGTGCTGAGCTCTGGGCATCACTGTCATACCTTCAAAGACAATCTATTGATTATACCATTAGAGAGAAGATTATGAATTCTGCAGCTGACTGTTGCATCTTATTTCTCAGCATCCTTTCAATTCTGAGTGAGATTTTGGGGGAACACTTTATCTCACTTGATCAACTTCAGAGTTGTGAAAATTCTCCATTCCCCCTCCTCCTCTATAACATGCTGACAGTTTTGTCACTGTCTGAAAAGAAGCCAGGGGACAAGCATTTGCTAAGTGCCTACTATGGGCAGGGACTGTGCTAAGTACTTTACAAATGTTTCATTTTATCCTCACAGCAACTATGTGAGGTAGGTACTATTGTTCTCCCCATTTTACAGATGAGGAAACTAAGGTAGTATTAACCCCTACAAAATAAATACCACGAGTCCATGAGACATGCATTGCAATGGTATCAATGAATACCATGTTAATAAATACCATACAAGAGAAATAAACATGCACCTAGAACTCTTATACAGGCTCAAGGAATTCACATTCCAGATAGAAACTTGCATATTTAAGAGTTGCTACAAGGGAGGTAAATCTCAAGGGGAGGAATGAAGTGCAATCCCCGTACAAAGGGGGGGTGGCATGGGAGGAGGAAGGGAGCAGTAGGGGAGGGGAAAGGATTAATCCCCTCCCTCTAGGAGCAAGAAGAGTAAGGTGAAAGAAAGGGAGGAGGAACCTGAGTAAGAAGGATGGCAAAAGCAGCATTTTTTTCCCCCCTCAGGAGCTGCTAGACCAGGAAGATAGGATGGTCTGCTTTTCTACAAGGGTCCTAGCTATACAAGTAGCTTCTCAGTTTGGTGCAGACTGAGTGATTCCTGTTTTTATAGATGATTTGACTCCTAATGACACAGAGGAAGTCCAGTTAGGGGTGAAAACAACAAATTATGTCAGCCCAGGAGAGGCTTCATCATTGTCATGTTCGGGGCCTTCTATATACCCTGGGTCCAATATGGTCACTCAAGAAGAAAGGTTAAGGGCAACAGCTGGCAGAGGGAAAGTCACTTGCCCAGGGCCCCACAGCTAGTAAGTGTCTGAGACCAGACTTTAACTCAGGTCTTCCTGACTCCAGATCCAGAGCATGAGACACTGTTATCCCCTACTTGATTCTAATCATTCCTGTCCATAGTTCAGAAACTATCTAGCTGCCTATGTTCTTCTATCACCTATTTCAGATGTTGAGCATAAAGAACTGTTCCCTAAGACCCTTGAAGAATCTGAGAGTTAACCTCCATACATCTATTAGATTCAGAAAAGCCTATGATGATAATAATGACAATTAATTAACAGCATCCATTTAGATGACATTTTTGCATCCATAATCTATTCTCTCTATAATCTTATCTCATTCTCCCAACACCCACAGAAGTCTTAGTATCCCAATCCTAGATTTATGAGAATTTTTAAAATGTCACTTACAGAGAGGTATCATGACTTACATAAGGTCATTTAGACAAAAAAGTCAACAATATGCACTAATTAAGGAACTATTGCATACAGAGAACTGCATGAGGCACTAGGGAAGATTCAAATCTTATTTAGGACAATATTCTTGTCGAGACTAAGGATGGACAGGTAAGCATACTACAGGTCTAGTAGGTCATTAAGGAACTTATAAAACTATATATAACACAATATTGAATGATATGCTAATTTAGAGATATAAAGTAAGATAGTAAGGCTCCCACCTTCACCCCCACCCCAAAGAATAGAGCCAGATATTATTCTGATCCCATGTGACATGCTTTCTACTATTATATTTTAAATTTCATATCTCAGGAAAACTTTATGAGTGACATTTGAATGACACCAACTCTGACAGAAGAAATTTAGGATCAAAATACATGATGAATGAACCAAGATGAAAAAAAGGCCTTGAAGATAGGGCATATATGGGCAGGGTTAATCTATGGGAAAATTGCATAATAGGCAATAATTCTCCTCAGATTCTGTGGCTTTTTAGTGCTAGACCTTACTGCTTTCTTTTTCCTAAAGTCTGCAAGATAGTCATGGTCTACCTATTCTCTCTCTCTCTTTTTTAAGTCATCCATCAGAAAATGAAAGAATAGACTTCCCCGTGCATTCATAAATGGTGATAAGCACCTAACATCATTCTCAACCATATTTGTGCTTTAAGAAAGGACAAATATTTTACCCAAAAGAATGAATCTATAATAGTAAGATTTAGCATTTTGGTAATTAAACATGGGGATTACAGAGGAAATAATGGGGAGCAGTTTTTAATTCCCTCTATAAATAACACAATGTAGAGAAATATTATAAGAGTAAAAATTCTGCGCTCCCCCCCTTGGGGATTAACCTTGTTAATTTGGAATCCAAGCAGTCAATTAAATCAATTTGCAAATATTGATGGACCCCTTCCAACTGATACTAACATTTATAAATATATAATAATTTAGACCCTAGCCTGTCTGCTTTCCCTACACATTAATAAAGGAGTGGAAAAAAGGGAGAAGTACTGTTTATAAAGCTGAGTAGTAGAAAAAAATAGCAAGCATTTATATAGTTCTTTGGGTTTTCCTTCTTTTATCTCATATCTCAGGCCCTAAAATAGCCTGAAGGAATCTCTCATTCCCATTTTGAAGATGTGAAAACTGAGCTGAAAGAAGTGGGGTGCCTTGTTCAGAGTCTTTGAAGTTTGAGAAGCACTTTCCTTACAATACTCAACTTGATCCCTTCTCATTGATTTCTCTTCAATATCCTTCTTCTTTTCTCTTCCTTCTCTTCATCTCCAAAATAAATGCTTTTGGAATTTTTTCTTGCTCTTAGTAGCCATCTCTCAACAATCTATCCTATCCTGCCTGTTGGTAAATAGTTTAGATTTTAGGATGTTAGTGCTATGCCCCCTCTTGGGTTATCACTTATCAATTTTATATTAGATTTTCCAAGATGACTTCCTTAATAAGGGATGGGACTGGGGAGGGTGCTGTGAAACCAAACTTGTAATTATGATCCTCTGTTTCCTCACCTCCCCCCCATTGTGCCGATGAGGTGACTGAAACCCTAAGACATTGAATGACTTGCTAAATGTCACAGAATCACTAAGCGTTTGACACAGGATTCCAGCCCAGATGTCCTTCCTCTAACTGTTGTGTTCCTTTCCCTGCACCAGGCAAGAAAATCTGAAAAATATTTTCATTCACCTGTTAACCTACTTGAACACCAGAATTTCCCTGCATATAATGACAAATCATTCCTAACTATTCCTTAAATTGAGATTCTCATTAAAGCAGGAACTTTAAGACACTTTAACTTATTTTTGGCCTGGGAAAATAATAAAATGACTTATTTTATTGAAATTTAGACTTTTCTCCATAAATTCAATGGGGAAAAAAGCTCCCACTCTAAGGGTTTTCTTTAATTCTTGAATGAGTGACCTCTCATGAGATTTATCCACTCCCCTCCTTGCCTATATTCTTATCCAGATTGGTCTCTTCTCTCCTTAATACCTCCAGTTCAGAACATAGACACTCACAGGTTTAGTCACTGGCAGACTTTCATGAATGATAGCTATATTGAGCTCAAATCTACTACATTATTTACCTAACCTGTATAAGTTCTTCAAGTGCACCTTGGGTGATTGCCCACTGTGTTTTCTTTCCAATGCCTTCATCACGTAGCAGACCTTGTTTTTTTTTTTGTTTGTTTGTTTTGTTTATTGCGGGGAGGGGGTTGTTTTAGTTTTTTATTAACTGAAGTCCTATTACAGGTTTGGTTTTCACTGTGTCCTCATCATCCCTATCCTATACTAAGAAAGTCATCCTGGGGAATTTCACATAATACTAACGTGAGAGGGCCAAGCACTAACATCTTAAAATCTAAACTATTTGCCAATACGCAGGAGAGATTGTTGAGAGATCTACTAAATGAAAGGAAAAAAAAATTCAATAACTTTGATTTTGGAGATGGAGAGAGAATTAAAAAGATACTGAAGAGAAATCAATGAGTAAAGATCATCTTACGGCCATAGGTTGAGGTTCTGAGCCCAACCTGGAACACCAAAGTCTAGTATAAGAGTGAAGAATTAGGTTATGATTCAAGATTTTGACTTGTTTTGCTTTCTGGTTTGTCTGTTTTGGTGTGGAACTATAACTTAACCTGGGTGTGGAAACATTCTCTATCAAGTCAGACCTATATCTAATTAGTAGCTGAGAATCTTGGCGATTAACCTAAGATGAATTGAAAAATGAAATGATTTGTTAACAGGTCACATGGAAAATGGGTCTCACCAGTTAATCATAAACCCACAGCTTCCTGACTTCAAGACTGGTTTTCTATCTGCAATGCTTAATGATGATGGTGGTGGTGGTGATGATGATGACTTAGAAACATTTAAAACACTACATAAATGTAGCAATAGTAGTGGTAGCAATTAAGAGAAAGAGAAGAATGAGAACCCCACCTCTCCCATCTATTACAAATATTAACTTAGGCAACACACTTAACTTAGCTGGCCTCTGCTTTCTCATCTGTAAAACAAAGGCTTTAGACTAGATGACCTCTAAGGTCACTTCCACGTCTAAATTCAGTTCCTTTGATAGTTTTCTGACAGTAACAACAACTCAGTAACATAATGAATTAAAGTAAGAGTTATTTTATATGTAAGAAAATATAAAAGTTATAATGGTTATTATAATAATTCTTTAAGATTTGTTAAGTGTCTTGCTTACAGTAGCATGATTTGGTTTGCTGCACAAGTAATACAATCTACCTTTTACAGATGAGGA
>CM053590.1:39814563-39859031 GCA_028646515.1 Pseudochirops corinnae
ATAATTGTTACAATAGAGGGAGAGAACAGGAAGGCAAAAGGGAAAGAGTCAACCTTACTCTCACAGAATTTGGATTAGGGAAGGAATGACATAAACTCTAAACTGGGCATCTTGCCACATAGAAGAGTAGGGGGAAGGGGGTTGAGAGGTAGGATGTTGGAGGGGAGGGCTGATGAATGTTCACATTTCTGTAGAGGGACAGGGACAGGGTGGAGAGTGATTGGGGGGGGCAGGATAGGAAGAAGGGACATATAATCAGACTCTCACAGTGTGCTCACTTTGGAGAGGTTTTGTGTAATTTTACATATTCAGCCTGTATTTGATTGCTTGTCCTTCCAGGGGGGTGGGTGACAAGGGAGGGAGAGAAAGAATCTAGAATCTAAATTTCTATAATCAAATGTTATAAATATCTATCTATCTATATGCAATTATTATTATTATTATTATTATTATTATTAACTTCATCCAACTGGAACTTGAAATACACAGGCACTGTGGTTGGGAAATCCATCCTGCCCTACTGAAAAGTCAGAGGGGTGAGGGGGGAAGACATAGGAGAGAATAGACTGGGGGAGGGGGGAATACACTGGGATGGCTGTTTTGGGGTGGTGGGTATGGGAAAGATGGGGAGAAAATATGTAACTCAAAATCTTGTGGAAATGAATGATGCAAACTAAAATAAAATTTAAAAAAAATATATTTGTGTCCTAACACAGTGACTAATATAGCATGGACCATTAATAAATGATGATTGATTGAAAAAAAAATCCTCTCCCCTTATCCTACATTTCTGTCCTCTTTCATTTTTCACTTTTTAACCTCATGATCTCCAAAGCTTAAAACAAGGAACTGATAAAGGGGTATTTGATTAGGATTGTAAGTGAGAAGGCAAACATAATTAGAACTGCAAAGGGAAACTTAAAAATTCCCCTTCACAATTTGAACTCTGCTAACTGTCTCTTGTCAATAGTCACTGTCCATTTTTAGCCAGGTGTACCTCTCTGAGAATAGCCACCTATCTAATGGCCAAATCTGAAGAACTGTTTAAGGGCTATTAAATTTATTAATATTATTCACTCTGGCTTGAAATAAACAGAATTAAAGAACATGTTCAAATTGGAACTAATTTATCTTCATTTTTAAAAAAATCAACATTATTGAATCTTCTTGGTCCCTTAATGCCTAAACACCTTATAGACTCATTTTGTTTATTTTGAATAATGTAAATGACAGTCAACAAACCTGGTCCTTGAGTTACTACATCTTGAGTTACTACATCTTAACATGTGTGCATATGTAATTGTGTGTGTGTATGTGTGTGAAAGAGAGAGAGACAGAGACAGAGACACTCCCGTGGCACTCTGTTGAAACTTTTCTCAGAATACTTTTAAATGTATAATATAAAAATATGGTGCTATATATGAAACCAATCATATTGAAATGCAGTTATCCAAATATTACAAAGGCAAGTTCAAAAACTCCAGGGTAAAAACCTCTGCTACAGAAACTCTTGGAGGTGACCTGATATTAAAGATTATTGTGTATTTCTCTAAGTAATTCTCTAATCTTAAGCAATGTCCCTTTGGCAGCCGACCAGTTTCTTGAATATGAAACAGAAGATGTTCTGTGTGTAAATTGCATTTGACTATGTTAGATCATTTGCCAACATTCTGGAGTATGGTTTCACTTGCCTCTGTTGGATGATTTCACTGGCCTCTTTTCCCACATCTATTTTCTTCCCTGTCCAATCTATACTTCACATAATGACAAACTAATCTTACTCACGCACTGGTCTAATTCATGCCACTCATCTACTCAAAACCTTTCAGTAGTTGCCTATTAAAGGAACCCGAGGAAAGTCTCCAGTGCTTTGAGCAGATCAATTACAGAGGATTTACAGAAAAACCTGGATAATAAAGCACGTGATAAGAAGGTACATATGGGTTATGATCTATCTGTACTTGGGGAGTAAGGTCCCATATTGAAATACGCACCAATCCATTGAAGCATCAAAGAACTGTTTAGACATACACATAGGGCTAGGGACCAGTTCTATGAATTCACTACCTTAGGGAGTTCCCAGAAAAGGAAACCCCTTCTACCAATCATGATTATGTTTTCTGCAACCTGTATTCAGAGGGTGTTTCAAAGAGCACTGACAAGTTAAGTGTCTTACCCAGGTTTACATAGGTAGAATATGCCAGTGGCAAGACTCGTACCCAGATCTTCTTGGCCATGATGATGGCTCTCTATCCACGATTCTCCCTGCCTCCTATATTCAGATACAAAGCACAATTATACAAGTCATCTTAAAATTCCCCTAATAAAAAGGGATTGGCAATATTTTACATGACCCACATTTTCATCTCCTCGTAGTATATGTGTCTGTGTGTTTATATAGCCTATATACAAATAAATTTGTATTTCTGGCAGAGAAAATAGATTATTTTGTGTACATTTTGGAGCATAGGGTAGCTTTGTGATTTTAATACATACAATTAAATTGAGTGAAGATCTGCTTTAAATGAAAATTGAAAGCAAATTAAATAATCATTCAGTATAATGTTTGTGAATGCAGTTTTCCCATCTACTTTGATAAGTTGGAAAGGGGAAAAAAAGACTGATCTACAAAGCTGGGCCTTTTATTTTCTCAGAGAGAAAAGAATAAGCTGGCGACATTCAAAATTGGCTATAAAATATTATGTGTAATGCTAATTTGTTTTTTATATTTGGGTGAGCTCTACATTTATTCCCATAGATCTAGTTTAATCATCTGACACATCAGTTTTCACTACTGCTGAAAATAGAGAATTTTCTCTTAAAAATGTTTTTTTTTTTCTGTAGATTTTTTTCTTTTGTTCTTTCGTGGTATATCTATGTGAAACTTTTTATTTGACCTTTGAAAACATTTGGGTTAATAATACCTTGCTATTTTTCCTTGGCCTTAACTAATTTTTATGTTCATAATGTAACACATCATTCTTCTTTAGTTTGAAGAAATATGTTTTGAAATATTGGTAATGTTTTAATATCTTGGAAAAAATGGTGCATAGAATGAAATAATTTTATTTTATATCTGTTGGATTTGTTTATTCTGACTCAAGTTTGTGTTCAGGTAAATGAGTTCAAATCAGAAAATCCAAGACCTTTTGTAATCTTGAAGGTTACATGACAGAGTAGACAGAAAGTGAGAGAGAGAGAGAGAGAGAGAGAGAGAGAGAGAGAGAGAGAGAATGCTAAATTCTAAATCCTATTAAGGACTCCCTATCACATTTTCACTCTCAGGGTTCTGAACAATTGCCTTAAATATGAACCTGGAATATTATTTCAATTCAAGTAAATGGTAATATGACTTCACTCTCTAGTACATGGGGAATAAAGTAAGAAAGGTAACAATATTGAAATATTAATGGGGCAGCTAGGTGGTACCAGATAGAGTATCAGGCCTGGAGTCAGAGAGATGCATCTGCCCGAGTTCAAGCATGGCCTCAGGCACTAACTAGTTATGTGACTCTGGGCAAGTCACTTAACCCTTTTTGCCGCAGTTCCATCATCTGTAAAATGAGTTGGAAAATGAAATGGAAACCAATCTATACCTTTGCCAAGAAACCCCAAATGGTATCTTGAACAATCAGACATGATGACCACACTACAACAATGAGATAGTAGCATTCTGTAATTATTAAAAAAAAAAAAACATTCTTTTTCTCTTGATTATTCTGACTGTTTTATACCCATGAGGTATTAAACTATCCAGTCAGTTAGTCGAATTCCAGAAATGCCAAACAATCCACTTATTTGGATCCATTCTTGCTCTACTCAATAAGGCAATAGACTGAATACTAGAACCACAATCAAGAATATTTTCACTTGGGAAAAAGCATTTGATGAGGGTCAGATGGGAATTGGTGCAGAGGCCAGTCAGAAAGGACTGAGTAGTCATCAAAGGAAGGGAAACATGGAGCAATTGTGTCTGCGGGATAAATGCACATACATGAGCTACCACACACACATGCACACATGCACACATGTGTACACACACACATATGCAAGATTTAAGCCCCATGGGTTTAGCTTTGTTCATTTTGTTCTGTCTCCACAGCATACCAATATGAATGTTCTTGTGCTAGCCACAAAATGTACATTTTTGGTCTTAATCATTTAATATGTGACAGGTAGTTCAAGTTTCTGAGTCCCAGGTAATCCTCCGGGGAACCATTGGATATTGAATGTATGTTTGTGTAATTCAGGCACTGACCATTCAACCCCTTTACCAACTTCTAGGATAGTTTTCCTTGTGTGGCATCTTCTACTGTTCCTAATGGTCAGATCCAAGAATTCTCCAAATAACTAGGTGAAAAATCAGACAGGTGAAAGATACAGTCCAGCATAATTATTTTACATAATCAATACAAAGTCACAGATGTGACTAATTTTCAGGATGATAGGCCTGTAATATATAACTGAGCCAGGAACAGTAGAAGATGTCATACTATGACCCAGAATCTTAAACCACCTATTGCACACTATTAAATAATTAAATACAAAATAAAATGTAGTGATGTAAGTAAAAATTGCATGAGAAATATCAACCTAGTTACATATAAGACTTGTATTTGTGTCTATATTTCATAGTTTTATTCCTACTCTTACTTTTGTAATGTCTTCATCAACAAAAGAAGCAAGCTTCCTCTTAAACTATCAGAGTTTAAGTTAAAAATTCAACTTAAGTATTTTTGTACCACCTTCTACCTGTTAATTTACATTCTATAAAGAAATGTCCAATCTTCCTTTAAAGGCTTCCAGGCCATATTAATCCTCATTTAAGATGTTCACACATTCTCAAGCAATGGCCTCCAGCTATTAATGAATTTCAGTAATAGTCTTATTTCTCCCTGGGGATGAGTATTGGAATTAATTGTTATTGATTAAAGGATTTGTTGTAATAAATTATATTAGCAATCACAGTCATGCTGACAGGATATTGTGAGAGACAATTGGCACATATTATCCTTTTTGCCCAAACTAACAACTTTTAAATCCTTGACTCTTCAAAATCTTAACAGATGTTGCTAATTTCAGGTTGATTTTTGTTAATTTGCTTTGTAATTTTCCTTTTTCCACTTTCCTATATTTCTTGCAGTGTCTGTTAAATAGGATGTGTATAATCTACTTGCTTCTGCTTTATATTTTTTTGTGCTATAGATAGATGATATGCAGTGGGGCAAAGGAGTACGAGACATCCCATCATCAGTCTGCACTTTGCCTTGTAAGCCTGGCCAGAGGAAAAAGACCCAGAAGGGAACACCTTGCTGTTGGACCTGTGAGCCGTGTGATGGATACCAGTACCAATCTGATGAGATGACATGTCAACACTGTCCATATGATAAGCGACCAAATGAGAACCGTACCGGCTGCCAGGATATCCCCATTGTGAAACTTGAATGGCACTCACCTTGGGCCGTTATCCCCGTTTTCTTGGCAATGCTTGGGATTATTGCCACAATTTTTGTAATGGCTACCTTTATTCGTTACAATGACACTCCAATTGTCCGGGCTTCAGGAAGAGAGCTCAGCTATGTCCTGCTGACAGGAATCTTTCTTTGCTACATAATTACCTTCCTGATGATCGCCAAACCTGATGTGGCAGTGTGCTCCTTCCGGCGAGTGTTCCTGGGCTTGGGCATGTGTATAAGCTATGCTGCTCTCTTGACTAAAACAAACCGCATTTATCGTATATTTGAGCAAGGCAAAAAATCAGTGACAGCACCAAGGCTAATAAGCCCAACGTCACAGCTTGCAATCACTTCCAGTTTGATATCTGTCCAACTTCTAGGTGTTTTCATTTGGTTTGGGGTTGACCCACCCAATATTATTATAGATTATGATGAACACAAGACAATAAACCCTGATCAAGCCAGAGGAGTACTCAAATGTGACATTACAGATCTACAAATCATTTGTTCCTTGGGGTATAGCATCCTACTCATGGTTACATGCACTGTCTATGCCATCAAGACTCGGGGTGTCCCAGAGAATTTTAATGAAGCCAAACCCATTGGATTCACTATGTATACAACCTGTATAGTATGGCTTGCCTTCATTCCAATATTTTTTGGCACTGCTCAGTCAGCTGAAAAGGTAAGTGAAAATATACAACAGTAGGATAATGTCAATGTATTGCATTTCTAATGTATGCTATTGTGTTCTTTTTCAATGTAAACTAATTAGATTAGGTGCATAAGGAAATTATTTCTTTATTGAAAATAGCATTGTGAGGAATGGCAAGCATTTTATCCACAACAGTTGCCTAATATACTTAGGGAAAAGAAGAATGATCTGGGAATCAGGGTCTTTGATTTCTTGTTATGGATTTGTTATTAGTAGTGTTGCTTTAGGCAAGCCACTTCACCATCTCTGGTTCTCAGTTTCCTCATCAAGAAAATAAGGGTCATCAAGAAAATTGGAGTCAGTGAACCCTAAATCCTTTCCAGTTCAAAATTTCCGTAACCCATGTTTCCAGTAGGCGCTAAAGGCATTCTTTCCAATAATCTGTGTTTCAGTCCTAATTTGTAGAATACTTGGCAGTTGACTGTCTCCCTAACTGCAGAGATGCATTTTGACTAAATCATTTGGATCATAAGACATAAACTTGGCATGTGTCAAAAACAGTGAATATTGCATGAGTCTTCAGTTGATACGTTCAGCACCAAGGACAGCAAATGGTTTCCAGACAATGCATATTAGTCATAAAGAAACTTATGGGAACCTCCTATAAAATATGTGCTCAAAGAGCATTGTATGTTTCTAATACAGTAGATTTAAATTCCATAATGCATATTAACTGCCTGTGAAACTACCTTGCATTTCATTTCAATGTATACTAACATTCCCTGACTGAAGTATGAGTATTAGAAAATACAAGGTGTGGTAGAGAAAGAAGACTGTGTGAAAGGGAATGAGAAAAGTGAATTTTTTTTTCCATCTCATAAATATATTTTTCAAGTGGATTTTCCTTGAACTTCTTATGTATGAGAGTACATTTTACCAAATAAATTCTTTTTATTACAAAATAACCTTTTTAAAAAGATATGAAAATGATTTACTATGATTCATTATTTTCATTTTAATTAGACCTTGAAGGATATGAAGGTCAAAAATGATTCCAGTAGCTTTTGTCAGCTATCTTCACATTCAGTGACTTTGGGGAAATAGTCTGTAACCCATAAGGGATCCTCAGAGGCACTGATGTTCTTCTGACACTTCATTGTAAAAGGAAGTATATATAAGATTGTCTTTGTTTTAAAGTTCTAGCCAAAATCTAGACTGAGAGGCTTTTAGTATGGCCAGTAATGGAATTCACATGATGACAAACTGGTGCAAAAGTTTAGGAATTTTGCTTCAAGTACCTTGGTGGTTACAGATACTGTAATTTGAGGATGATGGCCACCATCAGACCCAAAGATGGTTGGACTAGTGCAGTGTGCAAATTTTCAATCATTTTAGACATTTTTATGTCATATCTGTAGAGGTTTCTGTATGGGCTATAATGTTGTAAATGCTTGATTGGTGCAATTAGAGGCAGTGTGTCGCCAAATGGGAACAATGAAATCTTATATGCAAATCTGCATACTCTAATATTAGGCATATGGCTGGAGATCCAAAAGAGATCAATTAAAATAGCACATAATGTACATGAAACTATGGGATTTAAATTTTGTATAATGGAAAAAGGCCAGATGCAGTGAACAAAATGCAGCTGAAGAAATTCAGCTACTCTATCATCCTACAGATTTGCAATTCAGTTTTACTTAGATTTGACAGTTAAAAGCTTTAAAAAGAGGAGTTCTATTGTAGCAAAAATAAAAAGTATTAGGCAGTGAGTTAGGTAATAACTAATTGTTCTTTCAGATTATCAAATTGGTTTTGATTAAAACACAAATATCTTTGGCAACCTTTATGCATTCATTTCACTAGCGCAATGCAAAAGCACAAGCAAAGTACCTACTTCCAGAATTTTCAAACCAGGTGTTAATCTCCCCCTTTTTAGACAAGGGAGTATGTCCATGCCCTGGCAGCATCAAAGTGACTATATAGAGCCTCTGGTATACAGCCCAGAACAGAGGAATGATTACAGTTGGGGTAAAGGTGGTAGGCCATCAAAAACACTCCTTAAGATTTCTGTGAGGGATACCTCTCGTACCTGAACAACTCTGTCATGGAGTATACAAATATGTTTATAATATTATCTCACTTATCCATGGCTTTTTTGTCAATAAAGCATGATTTTCTCATAACTACCCTGTGAGATATCTAGTATAAATGTTACAATAATCATTTTATAGGTAAGGAAGCTATGACTTGCCCAAAGATACACCTCAGTTAATGAGTACCAGAGGCAGAACTCTAACTGAGGTCTTCAGATTCCAAGTCTAGTGTTCATTCCACTGTATCATTCTACCTTCCATAAGGAACTCTAGGGTGACTTATTGTAATGCCAGTGTGATAGTGTAATATTCATAGCACCCATGGCAGCTCTGAATATGCTGGTGTAGTTGTGAATCACAAAATGTAACAGACTATTCACATGGAAGGCAGAAACAAAACGTTTTTCAGATACCAGAATGCCAAATTCCAACAACAGAAAGCCAAATCCATCATAGCAAGCAAGAAGTTGGTACACATAACCCATGCAGCAAGCTCCTACATCCGCAAGCCTTCCTTCCATCAGGCCTTCAAAACAAAACAGGCTCCCTGAAGTAAAAATGCCCCTCTTTCACTCATGTTAACTGCTCTGTCTTCATGCTGCTTGTTCCCAGCTCTACTAGTGTTCTCTCTCCTGCTCCACCCTTCCTGTTCTACCCTTTCAGCAAACTCTCCCCCCCATGGGCTCCATGTGATTACATTTGGCCTATTAAAGGGCAGGAAAGATCTTCAAATCACCATTCCCATTACATTTATATATAATCTGATAATTCAGTTTTCATCTGGACACACTATCAGGGAAAAATCCGGGAGACTAGTTTTATTTTTGTTTCTGTGGCAAATTTTGTATGTCTCAAAGGAGGAAAGAAGAGACAGATTTCTATTAACACTTTTTATATGGGGTAGTCTTGAAGAGAATGATTAAGAATAGCAAGTTCTCTGTAATATTGTCATGTTTTCCCCTTCATTTCTGGTTAATGAGGAATCTTTGAAGTAGTGGTGACAGAAAAGAAGTTGTCCCTTTCTATCAGGTATCTCTGACCACTAAAGAAACAAGCCAACTTAATGTAAAACAAGACTGACAACAAGTGTTTCATCAGCTTCTATTATGGCATTTCCTTCACTGACATAGGTGAGAATGGTCACCCTCTTGAAAGAAAGATAATTGTTCCTTCCTCATGGGGATATTGTAAGAATTCATTTGTTAGCTGTCTGTTAAGTGATTTGAACTTCTTAGAGACAGGACCTTTCCAGATGATAAATTTGTTTACAAAACTGTTAATCCTTACCTGTTCTTACCTCTAACCCATTCATGTGCATGGGGACCCTGCTCACCATACTATAACTCCCTCATTTTGTTGCTTTCTATAACCCACTGCTGAATTACATGAATTGTAGTTGTGTAATTCCTTTGAACCTAATGACAATAAGGATTATGAACTTTCCTCTAGCATTTACTGTGGAAGAAGGTTGACTACCTAACTTCATTTTATGGAAGAATTAAAAGCATTTCAAATCTTATGATGTGCCAGACAGCTGAATAGTGGGGCTTCAAAAATTAATTGATTCAGATTTCATACTCAAAGTTACAATATAATATTTGGAGACAAGACATCTATAGTAGTGGTTGGCAAGGAATGGAGTTTGGATCTGTAAATTCATAGGGAAGTTGTATAGAATAATAAAACAATTGACTAACATTCCCTTTACAGCTGTATTGGTAGTCATAATTCATTTAGAGATATTTGAGTAAGAGGTACAAAGCAGTGGCTGAAAAGTACATAGCTTCAGGACAGGAGATGACATGAGGGAGTTAATATAGTCCCAATGGGTTTCAGAGGCTTAACCCCTCATGGTCTTGGTCCCTTGGTGGAAGAGCAGTGTGTGAGGTAGCTTTGGTAAGAAAGCCTTATCCTAGGAAGTTCAGGGTATCTGAAGATGACAGCTAATAGTATGTGCATAAATCAAAATCCATTTCAGCCAAACAATTGAATATTTTTATTGCTATCCCTATGTGTGTATATACATATATATATATATATATATATATATATATATATATATATATATGTATATATGTACTGTGGGTTTCACAAGATTGAAGGAAAAGCTACAGAAGTATCCTATCATCATGGAACAGATAAAAAAGAGGGAGGGAGGGGAAGAGAGAGAAAGAGCAAGAGAGAGAGAGAGATCACCCCTTGATTTATTGTGCATGTAAGTTTGAGAGTAAAGACTGTGTCTTATTTGCCATTCTATCACCCTATCTATAGATAGATGATGATAGAAAACAATGAAATGAATAACTGTTGTGAGATAAAGGAAAAAATTTCAAGCACCAATTAATGCATGAGTAAGACTTCCTGGTTTTGAAGTGTTCTGTAAGCTCTTATGGACCCCAGGTATTTTTTTTTTATTGTTCAGAATATCATTGCAAATGGGAATGATTCATTGTCCTTCCATTGCATCCTGGGCCATGTCCAGTTGTCCTGATGGACATCAGAACACTGGACCCAGATAGCTCTGGAGGAGAAAGTGAGGCTGGTGACCTTGCACAGCTTTCCCTCAGTCAAATTCAAATCATGTCATCATTCCCTGATGTCATGGTCCTCTTTAAGAATGAAAGACAAACACAAAAACAGCCTTCCCTCTATTGTCCTCTCTCCCTGGCCATAATTTGATGCAATAGTAGGGAAACTTTACTTTGTCAGAAAAATGCATCTCATTCTAGGCAATGGTTCAGTGTGAAGTCATGCACAGAGGCTTACTCTAATGTGTATATATATGGTTATTTAAACTTTGCTGTGTTGTTTGGATGTGTTCACTTTTCTGCCGGGTGAAAAGTCATTCTTTTGTTTCTTTGTCCATTATGGCTACTGCGGTATCTGAATTCTGTTCTGATTCTCTATATAAACACTACTTCCCTACCCTTATTATACTAATCTGTACATTTGAGAACTCTTGAAGGTGCCCTCTTTGATGGGATGGTGGTACCCTCACCACCATACCCCCTCTTTCTTCTTACATTTTTCATGTGGAATGCTTACTTGATTTCTTTTGAATTAATTTAAGGAATTGGGGGCTTTATCAGATTAGCCCTGCTACCCAGCTAACCAAGATTGCTACCCAGTCCTGTGATGGAAAATTTCTGTTTCAGGAACTAAAATGTTATCTCTGTTTAAACCAAAGCAAGGAAAGAAATCTAAGAAGTTACTGAAGATTTCTGGTGTGTGTGTGTGGGTATGTGTGTGTGTGTGTGTGTGTGTGCGCAGTTAGCTAGGGTATGACTTTTGTAGAGACAAGAGAAGGACAATATGAGAGCTAGCACTGAGCATGAAAGAATTTCAAGAAATTCCTGTCCTAAGTGCAAAATCAAATATTGAAGAAGAGGACTTCAGCAAAGGATTAGGAATTATCAGAGCAATCTGTGAACTGCATTTCCCTTTCTCCCATGTAAACATAAAAATGTTATGAGTGAGATAAGGCTCTTGACTTAGGGCAAAGTATAAGCCAATAAGAACAATATGTTAATAAATGTTCTTAAATGTTTATTTTTTATTGTTATATACTGAATGCCTAACAGAGCACCTGGTAAACAGCAGATGCTGAATAAATATTTGCCGAATAAATGAATGAATAATAATAGTGATAATAAAAATTGTTGATATTATTCTGGAGATAGAAGATATGTGATAGACAAATGGAACATGTATTAAGTGCCAAGTATGTGCCAGGCAGAGCTTTTTGTTTGGCATATATTTGCTCATTTGATCTTCACAGGAAACTGTTTAGGAAGGGTCACCTCTGACATGTTATTTTATATTCCAAAGAAGAGCAGGGAGAGGCATGGGAAACCACCACTGCCTTAAAAGTCCGTCTTAATAGAATTTAACATGTGTTAAAATCTCCCTGAGTTTTCTCTGACAGTGTAGGAAAGAGCAGCAATGAGTGGGCATTCTAGGTGTTGAAGGAAACTTTGTTAGTGTCCCAACAATTTGCTAATGAGAGAGCTGGTCCATAGTTACACAATCATCATCCCTTTAGGAAGTCAGACTACAGCCTGAACAGCTTTCTTCTGAACATAGTGCTTCATTTGCTATTGAACTGTAAGCACTTCCTAACCATCACAGCTGTCCTCAGCTTTCTGCTCTTGGGTTTTCAGAGTTCAAGGTAGCTGACAAGGTAGCTCAAACCATCTGCTACACAACTAAGGGCCTCTGGGTAGCACATCTTGTTAACCTGCACCTTCTGTAAGTGTCTGTCCCTAACATGGCATGCAATTTGGCCTAATTGTTTTGACGGTATAGCCACTTTGACTTCTCTGAGGTTATTTGGTTACCTTGTTCAGAAAGTGAATGACCTCAAAGGATTGCTAGCCTTATTTCAGAGTCCCTGATTATATTCCATATATAATATCAAAATGATACTCCCATACTTAAAGAAGCAGTTATTTCATCAGTGTAGGGAGGGAACTCCTAGTGTGTGAATTTCCTCCACTAATGAAGATTACATCCAATCTATGATTTAGGAGTTGGGTGAGATATAGAGGTTAAGTGTCTCTCCCTTATTACTTAGCTAATAACTATCAGAAAAATCTTCAAACTCTAATCCCAGCATACTGTGAACTGAAATCACAACCCCAATTACCTTAATAGGTAAACTGCACTAGTGTTTATAGGGGAGACCTGAATCTCTAATATCAAGTGTGTGTTTATGTGCTCATGGTATACATGCTGAGGAGGAGCTACATGGAATCCATAAAGACCACTAACTATATGTAGATCTTTGAGCATAGAGTATTCAAGTAATGAAATAAAACTGAGATTGAATTATAACTTCATTGGGGGAGAGGTACTGTGTATAATATATATTCATACCTTTCAAGAATACCTAGTACAGGTCTCTTGATTTAGGGGAGAGAGAAGGGAAGGGAAGGGAAAGAACAGAAGGAAGGGAAGGAAGGGAAGGGAAGAGAAGGGAAGAGAAGGAAAAAGAAGGGAAGAGAAGGGAAGGGAGGGAAGGGAAGCGAAAGAGAGAGAGACAGAGAGACAGAGACTCATAATTATTGGAAATAATTTGTAATTCACTGTTTTTGTGTCGTGGAGTAAAATCAGCAAATTACATTTTGCAAGCTACCTGAGGGAAACTGTCACCGCTTTCAAGTTCATCAATGGATGTCCACACCTGTGAGAGCATGGTTCCTAAACCAAATAATCCCAGAGCATTTTTCAATGATTTGATTTTTGCATCCAAACCCTTGGGTATTTTATGTCTGAAATAAGCTGCCCAATTTTATCTATTTCATTGTGTTTCTCTGGGAACTTTCCCAGCACTCCTTCAAATTGGCCAGGGTAGATATGATGGCCAAATAGCATTGCTAATGAGACATGAGTTACTGGGTAGCACTGGGCATGTTAGTTGATTAACAGAAAAGGCTTTTTTCTCTTTAAGAACTGCCTGTGAGACTGAAGAGAAATCCTCTTGATTTTCAGCTCCTAAAGAAGGCTTTATGGAAATGGGGGAACTTGTCATCTTCATTTCATGATTTCAATCCTTCTCCCAGAATATGGAAGTTAAAATAAAATATGAAATGAAATGATTCTTTAATGGTGGTGCTGAACATACATCTGCCTTAGATAACAAAGGCAGTGGGGTCTGCTATGGGACCTCTGGTGCCTGAAGTTGAAAATTGTTTTATGTAACTTCTCTAACATTCAACTTTATGTGTTGAGCGATTGTTTGGTATCTTGCAAATTGTGAACTATATGAACCTAAGATTCTCTTTGCAGAGGATGGAGAGAAAACAATATTTGCAAGAAGCCTGCCACCCATAGATAGTCATTGAAATTTGCTGTATACTTTTAGCAAATAGATTTTGACAAAAGAGTCCCTCCTTTTACAGAATATTATTAGTCTTTTTGCAAGGTTGTGTGACTTGGTAGGTAGAGAGGCAATGTTGGAATTAGAAAGACCTGGGTCTTCTGGCTATGAAGATTCCTAGCTCTATGACCTTGGACAAATAATTAAATCACTTGACATCCAAGTACTCTAGGAAAATCTTTAAGATCATGAGACATAAATAATTTACTTGTTGGAATCACAGGATCATAGATTTAGAGCTGGAAGGAACTTTGGAAGTTGTCAGCCCTCCCCCACACCATATTACAGAGGAGCAGATATTGTATTAGCCAAGGTCACACAGAGCAGAGTTTCAAAGCCATGTTCTCTGACTTCAGGTCCATTGTACTTTTTACCATACCACTTTGCCTCCCTGGTAGATCAGGATTTTCATTCCAGGATTTCCCCATACTGGTGAAAACCCAAGGCTAGATCCAGCTAGCCCTCTACAAATCGTCTTACAAGGCTGAATAAATTTCCAAAGTTATTCACTAGAATCCCACAAATGATTTATGGATAGCATATCAGTGTTCTAAAAAGATACTGTAAATGCAGCAACTCTAAAATCTACAAACTGAGTCAGACCACAAATTAAGAATACCCCTTAGCCGGGGAGTGATCCACTTACCTTGAAAAAAAAATGCATTACCTTTTCCTCGCATACTGACAGTCAGGTTATACTTCACAATTTCTTTCTTTTTTGTATGGTAAAGGTGTGTTTTGATCCCAGAGTGAATTTTGCCTTTCCCAGTCACCATGGCAATGATATAGTTTTTGACTGACAGGCTCAGCAAGCTCAAAATGCAATAATATTTGGAGGTGTATAATTGTTATTGTTGAACCAGAGTGGTAATAATGGGTGCTCTTATATTTTAAAGTCCTTTCATAGTTTTAATAAGTACTGTATTTATGTTATTGCATAATTATATGCGTGAGCCTGATTGCCGCTGTCTGGGAGTGAGGTTCCCATGCCGGCTCAGGCTGTAATTGAGGTGTAACTGCTTGTGGGCTAAGAGCCATGGAATAATTGGGCTGTGATTCAGTTTTGCCACTCAAAAGCCAGCCTTGTCCTCCAGATGAAAGCTGGAGGGAAACAAGGATAAGAATTTCGAAATTATTGACCCAGTCAGTAAGATATAAAGAACATTAATAATAACAATAATACCGCCTTCCCAATCACAACTCTTGCCTAAAATTGGGATATGCTAGCCTTTGGATTGTTCACACATCACTTTGGTAAACTGGCTGGACAGTCTTCCTGGATTTGGAATTTGGAAGGCAAAACCCACAAGTCATTTCACAGAGTGGCAGGACAAGGCTGTTTGTTTTTTTTTTTTCCCATTCCTTGGAAAACTTTGAAGAATGCTATTTGCTCCCTCTGCTCCTGAGAGAAAACTGATGACCCTTTAAGAAAATCCCACCAGGTTAATAGAGAAATGTTACCCATCTGTCTCACAGTCCCAGTTCTTCCAGATTGGTGACTGGATTAATGGGAAAAGCATTGACTTATGTGTCAAAAAGAGTAGGTTATAATCCTGGTTCCACCTTCTACTATCTGTGTGATCCTGAGCAAATCACCTTAGTCTCTAGGCCACTGCTGCCACATCTATTCAAAGCACAAGCTTAGATCATTTAAAAAGTGCCCCAATCCTTTTGAGATTGAATTTTCTTTGCCCCCTATAAAGATAATTAAAACATTAATGAGACCTCTATTTTTTTTTAAACAAGCAAAGCACATTTGAATGAATATTGTGCTTCCAAAGAGTTAGAATGAGTGCCAAACACTTACTCAATGAGGCTGCCACTGCTTAACACATTTCAGGTAAGCCCCTCCAGATACACTTTATGAACCACGAAAGAAAATCAAGTTCTTTATAAATATGCCATTTTTACTCTAAATATTATTATGATCTATCCACTTTCTTCTCCAGACTTTTCTATGTGTTTGAAGTATTTCCCAAAGTCAAATTCATTCAATAAAGGTAAAGATTTGACACCAATGAATATATTCAGAGGAGCAGCGAGGAAAGAACACTAGATTTGTAGTCAGGAACCTTGGACATAGTGAATAATCTTGGGCAACCATTTAATCTCTTAAAGACTGGAGATAACACAAATTGTAGAGGCAATGTGTAGCAGAAGGAGAACCAGATTAACCAGAGTCTAGAAGATCTGTGATCAAATCTCAACTCTGATTCATACTGGATATCTGATACTGGGCAAGTAATCTGACCTCTCAGTCCTTTTAGGCACTAAGATGCAGAACAGGAGCAAATTTTCATTTTTATCACGGGAAGTCCTTCACCATTCAAATGGCAGGTTCATATTAAAAGCAAAATGAAACAACATTTCTGCACCACCTGTCTCCCAAACTTACTCTAAGGAAATGACAAAGAAAAAAAAAAGATTCTAAAATGGTATTGAACAATTGCAATCTCATCACAACATGCATGTAGCCACCAAGGGTGACTTCTATTAAGGAGACAACCTCAAACAAGATATATGTTATAGTATGCATATATACATGTTTATATGTATATATTTACATACATATATATTCATCAAAGTAAATTTTGTCTAGTTTTGTGTGCATGTGTGTGTGTGTGTATGTGTGTGTGTGTGTGTATGTGTGAAATTCCCATCAAAATAAATTTTACCTATCCAGATATTTTGGGAGATTCCTGACTAGAAATATATTATGAGTCAAAATTTTAAAACTGTGCCATGGTAACCAAAAAGCTAACACAAACTTACACTGTATAATTATAGGATGCAGAATTAAAGAGAGGATAATTTCCCTCTACTCTACCCTCTTCTGGTCACATATGGAACATTTTATCAGTCCTGAGCCCATCATTTCAAGAAGGACATTGGAAAAGTCTATAGCATAGGTCTAGAAGAGGATGACCTGGATGATGAAATGATTGAAGGGCATACCAGACGAAACTCAGTTGAAATAAATGGAGTTGTTTGATCTAGAAAAAAAAATTTAATGAAGTATGCCATGATAGCTGTCCTAGAACATTTGAAGGGTTATCATGTGAAAGAAGGATTCAATTTTTTTTTTTTTGCATGGTCCCAGGTGGCAGAACCAAACAATGTCTGGGAGTTTCAGTGAGGCAGATCACTGGTCAACATAAAGAAAACTTTCTAACAATTACAGCAGTTTAAAAGTGGAATGGACTGCCTTGTGGAGTAATAGATTGTCCTTCATGGTTGGTATTTAAAACAAGTGGAAAGTCCATCTCAGAAATGCTCCCAGGGGAGTTTCTATTAAGGTGTGAGTGGCTCTAAGAAAGGTCCTGAAAAGAAGCAACAAAATTGAGGTAAAAAAATACTCAAATTCAGTGAATTTTTGGCACATAATAAGGAAGTAATAGATGGTTGTTATAAGTATGGAGGCATGGTGTCCATCAGATGCCTATACAATGGAATGGCAATGGAGTGGAAAGGTGATTGGACTGAGTATCAAGAGAACTGTCTTACAGCTCTACCATTCAACAAATAACTTTGGAACTTTTGTAGAAAATGAGGAGATTGGACTAGGGAAATTCAGGAGTCAGTCCTCAAACTGATGTCAAACAGCTGCCATGTGCTGCTTGGAAATAGGTCAATAGAGGGTGAATGGGGGAGGAATATGATGTTGTTTCAACTGGTAGCATTTTGTCTAGATATTATGGTTCCTCCCAACACAGTGGCCTGCTTTAGGAAAGCACAGTTTGCAGTGACTTCTCCCAATATCTGTCTTCCCATTTTTTCCCATTCTCACCAAGTATGTCCACCCTTAGGTCTTTCCCAGTTTCTCACTGAATATATTAATATATTTCCATTGACCAAATGGAAGCCTCACATTCTCCAAGGTAGCAGTTTAATCACAAAGTAGAATATAGGCTACTGTCAGCTGACTGGAGATGCTGAGATTAGAGTGGATAGAGTGCTGAAAATAAAACAAATCCCAGTGTGAAGCATGAAGAAAAACCCTGCTTTCCCTGCCCCAAATGCTTAAGGGGTCTCTGTGTTCCTGGACTTTGATTATAAAAGTCTTGAAGCTGTCCTTCAGGAACTATTAAATAATCTATTGCATTTTAGACCCAGAACAATTGCAAAATTAATCATGTTCCTTTTTTTTTTTATTTTTCTGACTTGAGAGAATGCTGGTTGCCATTCTTCTGCATGTACTTAGATATATTCCAAAGAAGGTGAGACATAAAAGTAGCTTGATGGGGTAGGATCATTCTTTTTTGAAAAAAAACTAATTTATAGTCAGTAGTAAGATAATCAATTGAATTTTGTGGATAAAAAAATGGACTAGTGATGACTTGAATCATGGATTTGTCTTTGCATAAAGATTGGTACCTTGAAAATAAATGATGTCTCCAGTCAATGCTTCATACAAAACACTAGAACCTGCTAATTAATATTCTTTCCTGAACATGATGCTGTTTTAGAATACAAGTCCATAGTTAGAACTAAAAGGAAGGTTAGAGATTATATATTTGGATCCACTCATTTTATATGGAGTGAACTAATGCCTAGAGAGGGTTAAATGACTTGGCAGGGGTGAGAGGGTGAGGAAGAGGGAGAGCCCAAGAGAAGGAGAAGCAGGCAGAAGTCAAACTAGAACCAAGTTTCCCTTTCTCCTGCCAGAGGCAATCCCTGTTAGTGCCCTTTGGTAAGTAAGTAGTGAATGTTAGCAGTACTTTCATCTTTTAAAATTCTATGCCCACATAATCCACCATCTGTTATGAATGATGCTTTGGAAAGGAGTTTCAGGGTATAACTGGCTTCCCTTCTTAGGCAACAGGCCTTAGGAACTTTTAGCAAGTGGCCAACAGGAATGCTAAGGCAAGCCAAATCTCATTCCATAAACAAAACAAAAACAAGAAACTTTGCTCAACAGGAGTATATTATAAAGTTTTGAAGTATACTTTGGTGGTGGGATGCTAACTTAGAACAAATATGTAATCTGATCAAAACAACATTTGTACATTGAGGACACAATTCTTTTTTTTTTTTGTCTTTGTTTTTTGGAGGGGGAGGGCAAGGGAATTGGGGTTAAGTGATTTGCCCAAGGTCACACAGCTAGTAAGTGTTATGTGTCTGAGGCCAAATTTGAACTCAGGTCTTCCTGACTGCAGGGCCAGTGCTCTATTCACTGTGCCACCTAGCCACTCCTGAGGATATAATTTTTAATCATAATTTTCAACATACAAGACACACAAGTATTCCTGTAGATAGGATAAAATTATGTTACCTCTCCAAGGTTTCATAGGGCATACTTTGACAGTAAACTGCGTAACCAAAAAGGGAGAAAAAGAAGGGAGTGTAGAATAGAGAGAAGTAGGAAGGTGAGAGGAGAGAGAGAGACAGAGAGACAGAGAGAGAGAGAGAGAGAGAGAGAGAGAGAGAGGGAGAGAGACAGAGAGACAGAGACAAAGAGACAGAGACAGAGAGACAGAAGCAGAGAGAGAGATTTGTAATGGAAGAAAATTAAGGGCTATATGTGCAACCTCATAAGCAGGAAGCCAGGTTCTAGTGGGTAACAGATGCAAAGGATTAGAAAATATCCTTAGTCCCTCTAGTTAGTACAGTAGACAGTTCTTTCTTTATGTAAGTGGACCATTCTACAGAAGTGTAGGTAAAATGATTTTTATGTAATGCAAATTTGCCCTCAGACTTGGGGAAGGGAGAGAGGGAGTCAGAAAGTACCTTGAAGGAAGGGGGCTGCCACAGGGTTCAAGGACACATGGAGGCTGAGAACAGACACACAGTACCAGAGCATGGACAGACTAAAGACAGACAGACGAGACATACGTGCAGGCATGTGGGCAGAGTAGGACAAAGATCTCCTCTCTACTGGAGGTCTCAAGCCAAGCCCCCAATCTGGCAGCAGTGGCTGTGGCTGTGACTAATGATGGTCTCTGGGGCAGAGATGCTATAGTAAAGAATGTGAATGTACTTGACATAAAGGATTTCTCATCTACTTGGCACTTCTACAGGGGAGGAAGGATCTCAGGCTTTGAACACTACAAGAAGACTTGATCTTACTTATCACTAACAGTTGGAGAAAGCATGTTAGTGAATGTTAAAATTAAAAGGAAGGAAGGAGGGAAGGAAGGAAGGAAGGAAAGAAGGAAAGAAGAAAGGAAATAAGGAAGGAAGGAAGGAAGGAAAAAAGGAAGGTGAAAAATCATTCCTTTTGCTAGAAAACTATAATGTGCAAACACTGAGATAAGAGCAGTGTTTATGTATTAATCTAGTTTTTTTTTTTAACTTTTTATATGATCTCACCAAAAGAATACTATTGTCAGGAAAATAGATTTCAATAATTGCTCCATTTCCTGACTTACTGAAGTTTGTATAAGTCCACAGTATCTGATGTTATGCTGAAACTTTCCCTTAATATATCATATAATCACCCACTTGCTTAAAGGCAGTTTTGGAATGGAATATACTTAACATTTACCTGGAATCTTATCACAGAATCACAGAATCCTGGAATTGGAAGGGACTTTAGAGGTCCAAGCCTTGGAAGACCTCCTGCATCAGGAAGGCGAACCTTTCTTTAGACAGGGGCAATTTTGATGTGAGTCTTGGAGAGCAACTCTCCCCTGAGAACTCTTCTTTTCATTCAAACACTGACATTCTCACCTTTTAGGGGGAACATAATATGGGAATTAGATAGTCTGCTGCCGGCAGGATGTGAGGTACCAATGAAAGGGTTTTGGATTTCCAGACAATAGTCCTAGCCTTGAGTCTTGACTCTGCTATTTATTACCTCTATGAGCTTGGATGAGTAATTTAACTTCTCTTGGTTTTAGTTTTGTCATTTATAAAATGAAATTCCTGGATGTGGAAAGCTTTAAGCTTATTTCCATTTCTAAATCTCACTATGCCCCCATTTTTAGTACATAGAACAGAGGGAGGAGCACAACACTCTAAAAGTCAACTCTTTCCTTCAAGGACTGACTTCCTTTAAATCTCAATTAACATCCCGCCTCTTGCAGGAAGCCTTGCCCAGTTCTAGGGCCTTTCCTCTGTTCATTGTATCTGACTTAACCTGTGTATTTCTTTCTTTATATATAATTCCTTATTTTCTGCATCATTAGACTGTAAGCTCCTTGAGGGCAGAGACTTTTAACTTCTTTTTTAAATATTAAATACATATGCAGTTCACATATATAGTAGGTAATTAATAAATGTCTATTTAATTGAAATGGAACTAGAAACTATGCCAAACCCTCATGGACTTAAGGCAGATGACTGGCAGAGTGGATACACGGCTAGATTTGGAGTCAGAAGAACCTAAATTCCAATCCTGCCTCCAAATCTATGAGCTGGATTTAGAGTCAGGAGGGCCTGAATTCAAATCCAACCTCAGGCTATGTGACCCTGGGCTTGGCTTAACTCTTAACTCTTAACATTTAGCCCTGTTTGTCTCAGTTTTCTCATCTGCAAAATGAACTGGAGAAGGAAATGGCAAAGCACTCCAATATGATTGGCAAGAATATCTCAAATAGGGTCATGAAGAGTAGTATATGACTGAGCGACTAAACCACCACAGCAACAACAGCAAAATGGTGATTTTAATAGCACCAGCTTTGCAGGGCTCTTGTGAGGATCCCATGAGATAATACAGGTAAAGCCCTTGGTAAACCTTAAAGCCCTAAACAAATACGAGTTCTTATTAAGATGACTCTAAATCATCCCAGTTAGTTTGCAAAAACCCTGTGAATTGAGGCACAAATGAAGACCAAAGAGATTTTTTGACATCACACAGAAATCTAAAAGAATTGATTTTTAACCAAAAAGACAAAACTACCCAGATGTTTAAACACAATTCAGCCTCCTGGCCTAATATGAAATTATCTTCAAAGTTCTTTGGTTATTTGCTAAGCTTTTGAAAAAGCCCATAATATTCACACAATGGAATCCATAACTTGTTTATCATTTCTTTTTTTGGCCAATTAATAATCTATTTCTATGATAAGGACAATGACGGCCTAGTCATTTCATTCTAACAGAAACATTTTTCACTATTGTTAAGCAGTACTGACCTTACCATTCCCTTCATCAGCCCTTTAAGAGATGTCGCTCTGATACTTCATCCTGGGGTAGAGGTGTCCCCAGCTACTCAAAGGCTATATATATCAGGGCTTCAGCTGATCTTTGGAGGGATCACCATGAGATGGTGATGAGAAGGAAGGACATCTAGATGTTGTTTGTAAAGGCACAAAGAGAAGTGACCAATGCCTTTTTGTTTTTGGGGAACCTTAGAGAGGCCAGTTTGGCAATAACATAGCAATGGAATAGAATGTAATGTGAAATCAATCTACAAAGAAAGATTGATGCAAATTGTGAAGGCTTTTGAATATCACCTAGAATTTGTATTTTATCATAGAGTCAGCAGGAAGCCACTGAAGTTGCTGGAATTGAAGGAGGAAGGAGGCTTGGTTGAGATAGCTAAACCTGTGCTTTTAGAGCATCATTTGACAGCTCTGGAAGGATCATGTCAAGAGGAGGCAGCTAGCAGTTGGAAGACCAGTTAGGAGGAGTTTACCACAGTTTGAATGAGAAGACCTGAATTAGGGTGGTAGCTATATGGATGCTGAGAAGGCAGATGTGAGAAATGCTGAAGAGGAAGAATTGACAGCATTTGACAATTTGGATTTGATGAATAAGGGAAAGGGAAGAGCTAAAAATATCTGAAGTTGTGAAACTATGTTGAACCTGTTGTTTAGGGGCAGTTTGGAATGCAAGAAGAAAGCACTAAACTGAATTTCAAGAGACTAGAATTCTGGTCCCTTCACTTCCATTAATTATATAATGAATATGCTTAATTTTTTAAATAATTATTGCTAATTGAATAAATGAATAAGTCATGTGAACTCTGTGACCATTAGCTGAAAATTGGCAATATTTGATTAGAAAATTTCTGGATGAGGGGGAGGAGAGATAAGCATTTAAATAGTGTCTAATGTGTCCCAGGCAGTGTGCTAAGTCCTTCTTTTTAAAACTTTATTCCTATTCATTTACAACATTCAGTTCCACAATCCCTTGAATTTCAAATTTTCTTCTCCTTCCTCTCCTCCCTCCTACCTCCCATGACGGCATGCAATCCAACATAGGTTCTACAAATACTTTCACATTAAACATTAGTCAAGTTGTAAAGAAGAATTATAACCAATGGAATGAACAATGAGAAAGAAGAAACAAAACAAAACAAAACAAGAGAGAGAGCACGTAGTTTGTTTCAATCTCTGTTCAGACTCCATAGTTTCTTTTTCTATGGATGCGGATAGCCCTTCCATCATGAGTCTTTTGGAGTTGTCTTATAACTTTGTGTTGCTTTGAGGAGCCCAGTCTATCAAAGTTAGTCATCGCAAATATGATGTGTCTGTGATTGTGTACACATTTCTCCTGGTTCTGCCCTCCTCACTCAGCATCAGTTTATATAAGTCTCTCCAGGTTATCATGAAGTCCGTCTGCTCCTCATTTCTTATAGCACAGTAGTATTCCATTACATTCATGTACCACAACTTGTTCAGCCATTCCCCAATGGATGGGCATCCCCTTGATTTCCAATTCTTTGTCGCCACAAAAAAAGCTGCTATGAATATTTTGGTATATACTGGTCCTCCTCCCACTTGTATGATCTCTTTGGGATACAGTCCTAGAAGTGATATTGCTGGGACAAAGGATATTGTGCTAAGTCCTTCTTACAAATATCATCTTATTTGATCCTCACAACAACCCTCTGAGTCACAGTGTTGTTTTACCCCCGATTTACAGTTGAGAAAACTGAGGCAAACAGAGTTTAAGTGACTTATCCAGGTGTCTGAGGATAGTATTGTATCGGAGGAAAGAATTGAACTTGAGTCTTCCTGACTCTATCCCCTGTGTGATTGTATAGTTCTATATTATCATGAACACATTGCACATTTGTTAGGAGTATATGAGAGGATGGGTATGTTTTATGAATGTATGGTGACACGAGATAGGCCTGATCTGGGTTGGTTCCTCTGCAATTTAGATCCTAAATTGGAAAGAAATAAAACAATTGTAATATATCTAATAGTTAACAGAAGGAGGCTCACTTAGCTGGACCAGGATAAGGAAATTCA
The DNA here is from genome assembly GCA_028646515.1 of Pseudochirops corinnae. Lineage (NCBI taxonomy): Eukaryota > Metazoa > Chordata > Mammalia > Diprotodontia > Pseudocheiridae > Pseudochirops > Pseudochirops corinnae. The sequence continues at coordinate 39,838,791 of CM053590.1, forward strand.
GAGCAGGGAAAGGATACTTGTTGCTAATAAAACATTGCTTCAGTTGAACATGAGGGTTGTTCATTCTGCTGGTCTGTGGTCATGACACTGAGGAAGTAGCTTCAGTCCCTCATGCCCTGGTTGTTTTGTACCCAGACAAACAGAAACATATCTCTGAGGCTTAGTCCGTCCTTCCAGTTCAGTTTTTAGGAAAGGTTCGATAACTTTTAAGGAAAAATCTCATCTAACTTACATAGGAGTTGGATGCTGGGTTGTGATATTGATTTCACTACATCTGGCCTCTGACATATATTCTGGAAACCTGGGCAAGTTGTTTAACTTCTCAGGCCCCCAGTCATCTCTAAAATTATAAATTGCAGATCCATATTGATCTGCATTTGCAGAGAGAGTGTCCTTATTGGGAGTTCTTTGTAGCAATGAAATCAGATTCACTCCATCACACATACATACACACATAGTCATAGCTTTGTGTGTATGTATACATGTTATATGATCCAATTCACTGAACTGTACTATTATTAGATTTATATATTATTCATCATACTTTCCTTAGAGCCTCTTTATTGTACTATGCACACAGTAGGGTCTCAATATGCATTTTTAGCTGAATCGTGTCCTTTTCAAGGAGAAATTATTTAGAAAAAAACACATATTTGCTGATCACATTGTCTTTCAAGGCAGTGAGGAGGGAATGGAAGGCAGAAAAATAGAATACTTGTAAACAGTTATAAAATGTAATTCTTGCATGTGTGATTGCTAGACTGCAATGAAAACATCACACACATTAAGAGTATTAGACAAGATAGGCAAAACTCTGCCTCTCTCCATCCAAATGCCATAAGACAGAAAATTAGATTCACAATGGAAGAAACAACCTCAAATGAGCACAGAAGCTTAACATGGTTCTTTTCTTCTTAGCCATGTTTTAATATTCCTATTCACTTAATATCTACCTCTCTGACAATCATCTTGTGATGATATTAAGAAGAAAGATCCCAAGGTCGGAAGGCTGTTCTGTGTAATTACTTACAGATTAACACTTCTCTCCAGAAAAAGAGAGATACGATCACCATGGAGGTAACAATCCAACACCCCTCCCCAATCACTATTAACATTGTGGGTGACTATTAATGCTGAATTAACTATCCATTTTTTTGACCTGAATTTTCAGCTCTTGGAAAAGGAAACTTTATGAAGAAACAATTGTATGTAATTTGCATGATTCTCTCTCATGATGATGGTAGAGTGATTTGAGGAAAAAAATTACTTTTTTATAAGTTTGTACTATCCAAGGTAAGCCTGTGGTCACTATGGAATGCTTTGAAGTTGAAAAGTTTTTTGCACCTTGATGTTTCTTGCAAGAAAAAACAGGATTTCTTTTTTCCTCCTGTAATTATTTTTGCCTCCTTTTATATTTCCCTGGGTGTATGACTGTGTGTTTGTGTGTGTGTGTGTGTGTGTATGTGTGCACGCAGTTGTGTGTATATTCGGAAATATGGTATTGAAGTTAAGCTATTTAAAGCCCTTCTTGTTCTGTTAGATATGGAGATGTTGCCAAAAGGGAGGAAGTATTTTTAAACACGTTGTATGTGGAGGTTCAGAGCATTTTTTGGTTCTGGGCCCTTCCTTCTTTGCACAATCATTGTGCTGTGATTTGAACTGATAGAGAGCTCATCTCCAGTTGGAATATACCCTAAAGAATGTGATATTAGGAGAATTACAATAATAGCCAGACCAAAGGGTGAGCATTATCAGACTGCCATGTATTACACACAATAAATCACTTATATAGGAGAAGCATCATAAGAGAAGATTCATGGGATCAGAAAAGGCGTTACAACATTAAGAAATAAAAGGAATGTTAGAGAATATGAAATCTGATCCTGACAATTTTTTTAAAGAATGTATACTGAACCCTGGAAAGAAGTTAAGTATTTGCCCAAAGTTCCACAGTCAAACCAAGAGGGGCCATTCCTTAGTGAAAGAACCCTGCTCCTTTCTGTGGAAGATCATAAATATTTTACCTGAAAAGGGACTTAGAAATCATCTCATCTAACCTTCATTTGTAGATGAGGAAACTGAGCCTACAGAGGGAAAGTGATTTGCTCAAGGTCACAAAGGTAATAAGTAACAAAAATAAAATTCAACCCAAGTTCTTCTGACTCCAAATTTAGTGATATTTTCTAGTACACTGCATGGTGATAAATTGTGTTCTTCAGTAGAGAAGGGAATTTCTGGTTGATTGCCTTCTGATCTTCAGAATTAAAATGGTACTCACATTTGGTTCTTCTTATCGATGGATGTCTTTAGTAATTATTTCCTGAGACAAAAGTTAAACCACAAGAGAATTTTACATCAGAGAAGAAATCTTTGAACATTTACATAGCTGCTTTTCCAAATCATTTTTATCCCCTAAATAAACTGACAGGCCATTACCACAAAATTGTCCCTGTCCTTTTGACAGTGTTCTTAGTTTTTAGTACAGCCTCATAATTACACTGTTGATGAAACAACTCAATTCCAATAGCATATTGGAATCTATGCAATGTAAAACATATTTCCATTCATATTATAATTTCTATTTAAAATGTATCACTCGGGCCACAAAATCACTACTTCAAAATCAATGGAAAATGATACATTTGGGGGTATGTTTAATGTTCTATACATAATTTAATTAATTAAAATGAATACATGAGAAAAATATGATATGCAAAACAAGTATAACCAAACTCACCCTTTCAAAGTGAAGGAATTGTCCATGTATAAAACATATGGCATACTATTCTAGTTGCATCTTCTTTATTATAATTATTATTGTTATTATGTTTTTTTCTTGCAAGTAAATTACATTGCCACAATAGATACTATTCTTACTTTCTCTAAGTATTATTAGAGAGTTTGCCATCATCCCTTGTTCCCCCCCTGTAATTCTCACCATCACATATCCTTAAGATAGAATGGTACCTGGGTTAATTTCACACCTCTGGTAACTACTCCTTGTGTGACCTTTGGCAACTTATTTAACTCCTTCAGCCTCAGTTTCTTTTTGTGTAAAATGGTGAACATCTGGATGATGAGGTTTCCTGAGTTTATAGTGAAGTCCAGTCCAAAGAAAAGTAAGCTAGTGGGGGAAATGGCACGAGGTGATGCACTGGGCTTGATGTCAAGAAGACTTGAGTTCAAATTCAGCTTCAGATACAGTTTAGCGATGGCACCCTCATCAGATCACTTAATTTCCATTTGCTTCAGTTTCTTCAACTCTAAAATAGGAACCATAAAGCACCCATCTCACAGGGTTGTTGTGAGTATCAAATGAGATAATATTGGTAAAAAGCACTTAGTGCAATAGCTGGCACTTAATAAATGCTTATTCACTCCCTCCCTTTTATGATGTGTTCAATTGCGGGTTCACTGTTTTAGGCAGGGCATTAATAAGGTAAAGAGAAACTGGAGGATATAGAGTGTCCTGATGTTTTCTTATCCTACTACTTGAAGATTGGTTGAACGCATTGAGATTATTTGGCTAAGGGATGAGATTAAGTTCATGATGAAATGGAGTGGGTGAGGCTAATAGGTATTTTCAAGTATTTGAAGAGCTGTTTGTAGCAAGAACAATTAGATGTGATCTTTTTGTGACAGATGTTGAAAGGAAAAGTACTGAGTGAAAGGTATAAAGAGGAAAACTGGCAAGGAGATACTTCCTAACAATCAGAGGTATCCACAGCTGGCATGGACTACCTCAGGGGTTACTAGGTTTTCCTTCATCAGAGATTTTTAAGTACATCCTAGTTGAGGAGATTGTTGTTCATACATGAGTTAGACAAGATGACTTCTGGGGTCTCTTCTATCTCTGAGGCAGTGAGAGTCCGTGAACTATCTAGATGACTGAGGTCTACATTTGTGTTACTTTTGTAGTTATCCTACAAGGAAACTTGTCTTGATCTTTGTACTTGTTAGGGCTCCCTTCTTCCTTAAACTACTCTCCTCTCTTTCCCTTCCCTCCACACCATTAAGGAGTATTTACCGTGCTGGTTTATTGTGAGAGTCAAATGCTGTTTGTGAAAGCTGTTAACCCATCATCTGACACACAATAGGGGCTACATAAATGCCTTTTCCTTGGCTGAACAAGTTGTGGCATATGATTGTAATACAATAACATTGTGCTATAAGAAATGAAGAGCAGACTGTTTTCAGAAAAACCTGAAAAGACTTACATGAATTGATAAAAAGTGAAGTGAGCAGAACCAAGAGAATATTGTTACACAGTAACAGCAATATCATATAATGATCAACTGTGAATGACTTAGCTTTTCTCAGTAATACAGTAATCCACACCAGTTCCATAGGACTCACGGTGAAAAATGTCATCCACATCTGGAGAAAGAACATGTTAAAGCATACTATGTTTTACTTTATTTTTTCTGCTTTTTTCCCTTTTTGCTCTATGTCTTTTTTCATAATATGATTATGAGTTTGGGAATGTTTTGCATGACTGCAAATATATAACTTACATCAAATTGCTTACGGTATAGGGAGGGTGGAAGTAAGGCAGGCAGGGAGAATATTTGAAACTCAAAATGTTAAAAATCATCTTTATGTATAGTTGGGGGAAAATAAAATATTATTATTTTTTTAATTCCTCTTCCCTTTTTCCCCATCTGGAAGAGGTTGGGGTGGGGGGGGGAAGCAGGTAAAACATTGAAAGGGTGTAATCCAATTTGAATGATCACAAATTCTGAATTAGTAGAACTAGAATACATGGGATATCCTTGTGTGCAATAGGTACTTTCTTTAGTCTCTTACTGTGAAAGATGCACCTGGGCTGCTATCTGCAAAAGACTGAATGTGACACCATGTAGCCATTCAGGATGATAACCATAACATGTATATGTCATACATATGTCAACAAGATTCAATTGGAGCTGACAAAACATTTGTAAAGGCAGAGAGATTGAAGCCCAGATGGTGATTGGGCTTTTGATGAGAGGTTTAACTATGTGGCATTATTCATCCTTGACACATAGAAAATAAACATAAGGCAGCCACTTCATCTCCAGTAGCATGGCAGAGCAGAGGAAAAAGTGGATTTTATTCCAATTTGCAAACTTTTTTTTTTTGCAATTTACACAAAATCCTTGTGTTTTCTTAAATTAGATGCCACACCTTTTAGCATTTCCCAGCAGATGCATGCATATACACAGAAAGACAAATATATGTGTGTGTATACACACGCACGTGCACACACACACACACACACACACACACACACACACACACACACCAGAGGTAACTAACGTGAATCCAACCCTATAATGTTAAGTGGCAGCATAGGATTGAATGGATGTAAGATACTGAATCAGGAAAATGAGTTTCTAGTTCCAGCTTTACTTTTCACTAGCTGTGTGACTTCAGGCAAATCAGTATTCCTCTCAGAACCTCAGTTTTCTTATATAAAAAATGAAAAGATTGGATCAGTCAATTTTTGAGGTCCCTTACAGTTAAAATTTAAATTAACAAAAAAGTAGGAAAATGAAGGAACATTTTTTGCCATTATAATTTGGACTTTTTTTTTAAAGGAAAATGAAACTTTCTTTATTCCTATACTTTACCACATAGAGAGAAATTCTAAAGGACTAGTTCATTCAAATATATTATGTTTGGAATTATTGAATAAGTTCAAAAGGACAACTATGATTAGAGCTATCTTTCAACATTATTTATAAAAGTAATATGGTTTTGATTTTCCAGATGCTAAAAATGTCCTAAGTCATAATGACATTGCCATTCCCTGAAATTGTTTGGTAACATATTATGATGGCACATTGTCCAAAACAATTTGAAAAGAAATTAATGGTTTCCTAATAACATCATTTAAATAAGATCAATTGTATTGGACTAAATGATTATTATTCCTTCACAGAGACTCTCTTTACCTGGATTTTTACCAATATGCACATTTTTCTCTTGCTTGTCTACTTCTCCATTGTTCTTTTGATGCTTCACTTCAAACTGTACAGAGACTGCTCAACAAGTAGCTAGCATAGAGTTCATTGCTTCTTTCACTTTATAGGGAGCTGAGTCTCTTTACCTCTACCCACACCCTGCATACCGAATGGCCATCTTTTCATGCTTCTGTTGATTCTTGTAATTGAAACTCAATTTTTCTATTCAGCTCTGGTCTTTTCATCAAGAATGCTTGAAATATCTGTATTTAATTGAATATCCATTTTTCCCCTGAAGTATTATTCTCAGTTTTGGTGGGTAGGTGATTCTTGATTTTAATCCTAGCTCCTCTGATCTCCAGAAGATCATATCCCAAGCCCTTTGATCTCTTAATGTATAAGCTGTTAGATATTGTGTTATCCTCATTTTATTTCTATAATATTTGAATTGCTTCTTTCTGGCTGCTTGCAATATTTTTTCCTTGATCTGGGAACTCTGGAATATGGCTAAAATATTCCTGGGAGTTTTCCTTTTGGGATCTCTTTCAAGAGGTGATTGGTGGATTTTTTTTCAATTTCTATTTTACCCTCTGGTTTTAGAATATCAAAGTAGTTTTCTATAATAATTTCTTGAAAGATGAAGTCTAAGCTCTTTTTTTCATGACTTTCAGGTAGTTCAATAATTTTTAAATGATCTCTCCTGGATCTATTTTCCAGGCCAGTGGTTTTTTTCAATGAGATATTTCATATATTCTTCTATTTTTTCATTCTTTTGGTTTTGTTTTATAATTTCTTGATTTCTCATAGAGTCATTAGCTTCCATTTGCTCCATTCTAATTTTGAAAGAATTATTTTTTTAGTGAGCTTTTGGACTTCCTTTTCAATTTGGCCAGTTCTGATTTTTAAGGTATTTTTCTCCTCATTGACCTTTTGGGCCTCTTTTGCCATTTAGGTTATTCTATTTTTTAAGGTGTTATTTTCTTCAGTATTTTGGGGGCATCTTCTTTAGCAATCTATTGACTTGTTTTTCATGATTTTCTTGCATCACTCTCATTTCTTTTCCCCATTTTTCCTCTACTTCTCTTACTTTGATTTTGAAAATCTTTTCTGAGCTCTTCCATGACCTGAAACCAATTCATATTTTTCTTAGAGGCTTTTGATGTAGGAGCTTTGACTTCATTGTCTTCTTTTGGTTGTATGTTTTGATGTTCTTTGTTACCAAAATAAGATTCTATAGTCTGACTTTGTTTTACTCTATTTGCTCATCTTCCCTGCCAAATACTTGACTTTCTCACTCTTGTCAAAGTAGGACTCTGCTTCCTGTGGAGGTGGGGGTACAGGTGGATGTACTGCCCCAGGCTTCAGGGGTTTTGTATCAGCTGCTTGATCCCCCATCGTCTGTGGGCCTACAGTTCTGGAAGCAGCCACCACTACTTCTGCTGCTGCTGCTCCTGCCACCACCACCACCACCACCACTACCACTACCACCTCTTTCACCCAAGTCCCTCACTGACCTTCCACACTGTCCTCAGTGCTTGTGGGTTGAAAGGTATGGAAACCATCACAGCTGGCAATGATTCAGTCCTGTGAGGCCTGCTCCAACCATGTTGTTGCCAGCATGGCCCATTCCAGACTGAGCTCCGCTCCCAGTCCAATGCCATATACCCTTCCTGCCAACCTTCCAGGCTGTCTTGGGCTGTAGTTGTGTTTCACTGTCATTATGTGGGTTCTGCTATACTATAATTTGCTTAGAGTAAATTTTTACAGATACTTGGAGGGGTTTAGGGGTGAGCCCAAGCAAGTCCCTGCTTTTACTCTGCCATCTTGCCCTGATTTGAATATTTCAAGTGAAAAATCTCAGCTTAAATTACTTGAAATATTGCCTCACTTCACTGTTTTATATGACATATTTATAAATATATCCATATAGTCCACAAATTATCCAAAGTACTCAATACGGCAGTGATCTATGACTTTTTTTATAGAATAATTTCATCCATCTACACAGATTAAATTCATACTCAGAGAGTAACACTGTCTCAGAAAGATTAAATTATTTCCTCAATATCACGTACCTAGTATTGTTCAGAGGACTTGATCCTCGGTCTTTCTAACCCCAGTCCCATCTCACATCACATGTTAAGACCCATATCTTCACTTGCATAAAATATAGCCAGCCTAAAAAGTGAAATATAATTTTTAGGTATATATGCATGTATAGGATCTTATATTGTGAGAAAATTTCACTTTTAAACAAGAAAGGAAATGATAAGGGCTTGATAAAAGAAAAGTGTTTATGGAAATATTTATTTTGTTTGTGATTTTCCTTTGGCAGAAACAAACATTGTCATTGCCTTTAAAAGGATGTCTTGTAAATCTACGAAGTGTATTCAACTATAATAACTACCAAAGACTTTCCAGTTGACAGTGGAACATAACTTCTCCCCACCCCACTCCTTCCAAAAACAAAATGAGTATTCTTTAAATTTTAAATCATTTTGCTCTTCTTATCAATATGCTGTTTCTCCTGTCCTTAAAAGTCCTCTCCCAGCTGAAATATTCACTCAAGCTATCTTTCTTGTTCTACATCTATATGCAAAATTCCCAGAGAGACATACTTACTTTTCAACTGTTCACTTTTCAAACCCATACAGTCTCCCTTCAGACTTTACAAGACTCAAATTGCTTTTTTAGAGGAAATCTATGATCTCTTAGTTTTTACATATAATGGGTTTTTCTCAGTCATCATCATCTTTGGCCTTTCATTACTGACTGCCTCTTCCTGGGCATTTTTTCCTCCCTTAGATTCTGAGACACTCTTCTTTTCCCTGTTCTTCTCCTACTTGTATGCCTGCTCCCTAAGTCTACTTTGCTAGATCATGTGAGGTCCGTGGAGATGGAGATTGTCTTGCTTGTTTGTATCCAGTCCCCAACACTTAGCACTGTGCCTCATACATAGTAAGTGTCTAACAAATGCTCTATCTATCTATCTATCTATCTATCCATCCATCCATCTTTGATCCTCTTATCCTTTGTCTCTACACTTTCTTCCTTAATACTTCCTCCACAGTCTTAATTATAATTTCTGTGTAGATGATTCCCAAACCAAAAATCAAGTCATAATTGTCTCCTGAACTCTAGTTCTGAATTTTCAACTACCTCTTCAGTCACTCTGTATGAATATCCCATTAAGATTAAGATCCCAAATCCTACATATCCAAAATGGAGCTCACCATTTCCTAACCACTCACCCACAAGCCTGCATCTCTCTTTATTTCCATTTTCATTGAAGACATCACCTTACCAGTCACCCAGGTTCATAAGATTAAGCCATCTCTGATTCTTCTTTCTCCCTTATGCTACCCTAACCCTAACCTTAACCCTAACCCAGTCTTTGCTAATTGTTGCTATTTCTGTCTTCAGAGCATTTCTCATATCTGTCCTTTTCTCCATTTAAATAATCACCATCATAACTCAAGACAAGTGTTTCTCAGTTGGAGTACTATAATAACCTTCCATTCTTCCACCCCTATGCATTTGTACAACCCACAGAGTTCACTCCTTTCTCATCTCTGCCTTTTGGAATATTTATCTACCTCCCATAGCTATTAATGTTTTTCCTTCCTCAAAAGATCCTTTATCTCCTTGTCAAATCTTGTCTTTCCTCCCACTTTACAGTAGTTCTCAATTACACTTATCTATTTGAATATTGTAAACTCCTAGTTCTGCCTCTAAGGAGAAAGTAAACTCCTTTAGGGAAGGGGCAATATTAGATTTTTTGTTATTTGTTTAGTTTCTTCTGTACCTCTCACAGTGCTTTCCAACTCTAGGTATTTTATATCTGCTTGTTGACTATTGAATTGAAGAGTGGAAAGTCAGATAAAACATCTATTGATCCTTTAAGTTATAAATGCACTTGAATTTAGAAAAAGAAACACTGTGTTCTTTGGATCATGCTAAAATGAAGAAAGAATATTTGAATATACCAGAACAAAATTTGCCTGTGGTAGAATGTCAGATTTAGATTTTTAATTTATTCTAGATTATTATACTTTTATCTGTTTTGATAGTATTATAATAGTATATTCTTAGGAAAATGCAATAACTTACATGGATTTTTTTAAATAAAATATCTCCCATCCATATATCAAAATCATTCAAGTTTCCCTAGAAGGTGTCTATATACATAAATCCATACAGATATATACATACACACACACACACACACACACACACACACACACACACACCCCTATATGTGTATATCTATCTATATCTACTATTTTTCTGTACCTCTATCTATCTATTCATCTAAAATAACACTGTTCAACTGGTAGCAAATTCAGATACACCATAAACCAGAAAGGGATTTACCACTGTGATTGTGTAGATCCAACATAGAGTTCATGTTCAAGAAAAATTTGGTATATTCCTGTTGGTAGATGACATGCTGAGTGCATCAGAACTAAATAATTATAATAGCTTATTTCTTTAGGAGACTTGTGCAGGTTACTTGCATCCATAGAACCTAGCATAGCACAGTGCATATATTGGGTGTTTAAGAAAGATTTATGGAATTACTTAACTTAAATTACACATGAATTTTTGTTATATTTTAATAAGTAATTTTCCATCTGAATATTAATAAATTACTGTGTTGTATGTGGTTTTCTTTGCTTTTAATTTTATGCTAACTTTTCTAAAAATTGATACTTCTAGTCTCTAATTTCTACTCCAATCCAATAACTTTGTACAATATTACCAGATAAATACCTCTAAAACAGTTCCTTCTTCTTCCTTCTCCCCTCCTTCCTCTCTTTGTCCTCTCCCTCTTCTTCTCCTCAATGATTTGCTAGCTCCCTGTTTCATGCAAAATCAAATTCAGTTTCCTAGTCAAAAGTCACTGCAATCTGACCAAAACTTTCCTTTCCAACTGTATTAATTTCATGACTGATACCAACCATGTTTGTTCTCTAATGCTAAATTTTCGTTATGTGCATTCATACCTCAGAAATTGTCAAATGCTATAAACCAGAACTTCATTTATTTTCTTACTGATTGTCTGTACTCAAGAAAGCAATATAAAATATTAATTATGCAGATTAAGCTTAAAAGGCTTACATGCATTTTTGTTTTCCTGGAGAGGTGACTGGTAGACATTTCCCAGCACACATCTGGTTATTCCTACTACTCTTCTTTACAAATATTCCTTTCCAGTTTAGATGATCATTGCTTCAATGCAACAATCAGGAATTAAACTAACAATTAAAGTAGATATTTTATCTAAATAAAATTTCTTTATAAGATCTGTGAGATGCTGAACAATGTGCCAAATAACACCAAGCAGAACAAAATGGATTACATTTGGATAGGAAAAGCCTTGTTATTGATCTGAGAAATGTTCCTGAGTCAGTATCTGTTTACAATCAATTCTTCAGACCTCAGAAAGAATTAGTAATTATAATAATAACAATTATACGTACCATAATATGTACAAAAATTGTATGTACAATTGAAGCAACCTAAATTATTTAAATGAATAATTTTTTGAAAAAGATAAGTAACAGAAATGACATCAACATGAACTTACCCAGAAATTTCAATAATGTGAAACAATTCTTATTACAGGAGAATTAAAGAGCCCAGGAAGCTGTTTAGTCAATAAACATCTGAATAACTTGACAAAGTCAAGACCTGAGTAGAATTGAGCCCCTTGAGAGCAGGAACTTTCCTTTGCTTTTCTTTGATCTCCAACACTTAGCACAGTGCTCACACTTAGAAGGTACTTAATAAATGTTTATTGACTGTTATAATCTTACAAAAAAGATGGCAGACTTTTGTGAACAATATCATCCTATAAAGCAGAGCGAAACAATGAAGGAGAATGCCATTTTAAAGACAGTTTGACAAGATATATAGCTAAGCAAAGTCATCCCAAGAACATGGAAGAGTGAAAATGGAATGTGAACTACACAGAGAAAAAAATGAAAATATTTACAAAATTATTATAACAAATCTTTCTCTCCATTAAGGATGTTGGGCCTGAATATAACAGTCCTAGATATGTTGAAGGAGGAGATATAAATTGTACCAATGAAAACAAAGAAAGATAGGAAAATCCATCCTGTATACAATCCAGTTGCAAGAACTTTGAGAGACCTAGATAATGTGTCTAAAGGAAGGGAAGATGCCAAATGTATGAAAAAAATCTTGGGCATCCATAATGTAAATATAAAATACAATTGTGTCAGCATCAATAACTATCTACCTATATACTCATTTCCTACAAGATCTATCTGAGCTGCATTTATATACACATTGAAGACATCTTTGATGAGTGTATTGAGTAAGCTGTCTTCCATTATAAGGTCACATCATTGCTATTCTGCAATTGGCTGAATGATGTAGTAATATAAAATCCATTCTTGTTGTTCGTGTTATTTTTTATTAAATACATTTTACATAGTAGAACAAAACAACCTGTTACATGAGTTTTTACAGAATATTTCCCATTCATATATAAAATCAAGATTTCCTAGAAGAGATATTAAAAAAAAAACTGCCCAGCCACCTTCTGATAGTAAACTCAGATAAAGCATAAACAAAGGGGATATTTGTTCACCAAAAAGATTCATCACTATGACAAAGTAGATACCAAATAGAGCTCAGGTTGAAGAAAGATTCCCTGTGGATTTGAAGGTCCTCTCTGTGTTCCACTTCGTAGATGATGTTGTGTAGACTGCATCAAAGGTAAAGAACTGTAGTAACTTAAAGAGTTTGGCCAGTCAGTTCACAGAGGAAATATCAAGGCGATAAAGAATGACTTTTGATCAGATTTCAACTTGCATTTACATAGACGCCACATATAGCTTCATTATCCATATGTATAATTGGAACATAGAGTGCACAGATGGACAATGAATTTGAGTCCTGAATTGAACAGGAAAAAAAGACATAGTCTAAACTGCTCCCAGAAAATTGAAAAGCCCCTTGACTGACCCTAAATTTCCTATTAAAGCAAAGACTTATCTTTTTAATACTAATATTTTAAAAGTGATGCTAGATGCTAAAGAGACACAGACAGCAACTTGTCTCCAAAGAATTAAAAATGAATATCCCTCAGAGGGCAATATAGAAGCACATGATGGCTATGAACAGGCTATAACATATAACTAATGAAGAACTAAAATGAAGAATAGGAGGAAAATATCAAAGAATTGCATGTTTGAAAGAGAAGGTGGGTTGGGCATATGGCAAGAACAAAGATGAAAGGGGGACAGTCAGAGTGTTCCACTTTTACTCTCACCATGTCAATGAAATGGAGGAAGGGCTCCAGAATAGTGAGTAACTCTCCTGTGGTGAATTAATGGAAGGATGTATATGAGAACTGAATAGACATGAATGGGTCAGTCTGCATTTATGAAGGGACATCTTGAATTGATGAAAGTAGAAATCCAGTAGAATAATCAAGTATGTGTGTAGCTTTTCTATATGAGGGAAAAGAGAAGAGAATAAAACTTTATATAGCACCCATTTTTTCCCAGACATACTACTAAGTGTTTTTTAAACAAATATTTGATACCCACAGCAACAACCTTGGGAAGTAGGTGCTAAAATTTTTACCCTTTAACAGAGGTAAACAGAGGATGAGTAACTTTCCCACAGTCACACAGCTATTGTGTCCAAGGGCAGATTTGAACTAAGGTCTTTCTGACTCCATGTCCACCAAACCACCAGCTGTCTCTAATAATCACAACTGCTTTTCCACTCAGTACCAGAATGGTTTGAGAATTCCCAGTTAAATTTAATAGGAAAAAAAAAAAACAATGAAGGCACAGATCAAGTGCATAGTTAGTGTTCATGAAAGATATTTTAATAAAATACAGATTAAGAAACTCCCATTTTGTGATAAGCACTGTGTTCTAGCATAATGATGGCATCACCATTTTAATGAATTATTTTTTTAAATCAACAGTATTTATTACTGACCTTTTATATACCAGGTACTATGCCTTATCTTGAAAGTATCTTTGCCATTTTTCAAGTGGTCATGAAAAGTTTGCATTCATCAATCAACAAGCAAGTCAACAATCATGTATTAATACCCTGGTACATGGTACATGTAGGGGATACAAAAAAAAAATCTAACAGTGGAGAAAATATGCAGCCAATGATGTAAACAAGTTATATAAAGGATGAATTGGAGATAATTATAGACAGGAGGCACTGTCATTGAGGGGACTGGCAGAGGCTTCTTACAGAAAGTGAGATTTCTTATGCATCTTATGCATTACAGGCACTGGAGATAAAAAAAATGGATTTAAGCAATCTGCATTGGAGGAACATAATTTCACTTGATCTTAGAGCATATTCACTTATTTTAAATTTAATTTTTCCCACAAAAATTCTGTGACCTAGGTAGTGCAAGTATCATTTTCATTTTACAGTTCAGAGGAACTGAACAATTCAGAGAGGAGAGGAGGTAATCACAGAGGGGATCACAGAGATGGAGAGTTTCCTAGCCAGGATTCTAGCCCTTGACTCTCCAACCCATGTACAAGTGTTCTTTCCCTTACTCCAAGATACCTCTCTGGTATTTAGTACTGTCTGAGTGAGATAGTCAGCACTTGGCCAATATAATTTGTACATAAACTAGTGTTGTTTTCCAGTTATCATCACTAATAACAGCCAGCAAATATATATAGTTCTTCAATGTCTGTAAAGTACTGTACATGTATTATATTGTTTGGTCCACATAAGGACCCTGTGAGGTAGTTGCTGTTATTATACTCTTGCTTTACAGACGGGGAAACTGATTCTGATAAAATAAAGTGACTTGCCCAGGATCACATGTCTAGTGTCAAGGAAGCAGGATGAAAGTATGGGTCTCTCTGACTCCAGATCTAGCTCTCTCTTCATTATACCTTTATTAAGTAACTGCTTTATGCATTCATAAGTTGGGAAGAATGTGAAGAGGTAAGTTGCATTTATTATAGGTCAGAGTTCTCCACTCGAAAGAGTTGGAACTTTAACTCATTTGACCTGGGTCAATGGCCATCAATCAAATCATAATGACTTCCTATCACTTTGCAGTGTAAAAATCAGTAGTGATATTCAGCTGGTAAAAGACCTTCCCAAGAAGGGGATTTCCAAATGTCAATAAAATCTATATGCCATCTACTCTGAAGAAGCTGAGCTATTTTCTTTCAGCTCTAGCTTAGTACATGAGTGAGGCTAGTGAGAGCTATTAGGTCAGAGGACAGTCATGTCATAGGAATAGAGAGAGGGGGAAAGACTAAAATGTGAAATAAATGATATGCTTTTTTTAGCCTTCTCATTTTGCATGTGTGTCACCAAGTTCTGTAGTATTTAATTAAGGTAATTAAGTGTAATTTGAAGACAAGTTTCTCCTCTTTAGTGGTGGCATAGATCTTGTTAACAATTTAAGTTATCAACATAATGTGAAGACTAAATTGTCCCTAATTTATGAAATTGAAGACTGGGGAAATCAGTAGGAAAGTAGCCAAATGTCAGGTGTCAGTAAAGCAAGAGTGTGCAGCAGACAAGGGAGAATATCTGTAGCCACTTAAAGCCAAAGGGAACACATACACACAAAAAATTAGGAAATGGAAAGACAGCAAAATTTCTAGAGAAGAGTGATGCTCATTAGCATGATCTCTGGAGAACTGATATGAGTTGCAAATGGACATGTCAAATGCGCAAAGGGACTCAATGTTCATGTTCTACATAAGAAGAGACATTTCATCTTTGCAATAGAAACTAAACACTAGTACATATATCACAGTACTTCCAAGGGATCCGTGGTCTCTCACTAATGTACACCCTCAGGCTAGCAGAGCAGAAAGCATACTGTGATCCCATCTCATCCTCTGTAATTGTTGTAACTCTACCTTTTTTCATGTCTTCCCAAAGTTTCACTCTATGGGATCCAACCAGAGGTCTTTAAATATGAAATGAGTCTCAGTGCAGCACTCAGACTTTCCATCTGTTACCCCTTGCTTTTACTAGATCACTGATTCACTTTTTCTGTTTCATTTCCCAATCACACATTGCCTAGATAGTGTCGTTAATGATGATTTTGCCCACAAGTCATTGTTGATAATGCACTCCACACTATTTACACTTACCTCTTGTCTTTCCATTGCCTTTTGTGTCACTGGGAAAGTTGATTTTTTCAAATATTCCAGTATTGGATAATTTATAAGCATATAGATATAGCATCATTGCATAAACATTGGTATTTTTAAAAATGTGTTTTTATTTCAGGAAGAAGCTTGGAATCATTAAAAAGTGATATTCAGTTTCCCAAATACAATCTAGACCACTGTCTAACTCTTGTTCAATTCTGGATTCAACTTATTGTTCTTCAGTGCTTGTCTAAGATATATACATACAGCTGTATAATAACATATATATAAATATATTTATATACACACACATACATTTTTAAAAGTTTATTATAATTTATTTTACATTTTTAAATTTCTCTTCCTTTATGGACACCTCAGAATAATACATGTAAAATGCTTCATAAAATTTAAAATGCTATATAAATGTGAATTATTATTATCACATTTTATTATATTAATATAAACTATATCTACTATATTAATGTTAGTCTAGTAATCAAACCAGCATGTCCATTTCTTCTGGGAAGGAACATCAGTTACCTGCCTTATGCATCAGTTAAGCATCTTTTCAACTCCCCAGACCAAAATGCCCTTCCTTGGTGATCATTCTACACTCACCCTTTTCTTCTCCTGTTAAAATTTATGATCCTTGAGGGCAGGTGTTGTCTACCTTTTATCTTTGTATCCCTAGTATTACATTGCCAGGCATATAATAAGTTTTTACAAGTGTTTCTTTTTAAAAATCAAATTATTCATATGTTGTCATTCCATAGACATCTGAATAGACTGAGGCTTTCTTTCTTTTATGTTCTGTTTTCCTTCCTTCTTTTCTTCCTTCCTTCCTTCCTTCTTTTCTTTCTTCCTTCCTTCCTTCTTTTCTTCCTTCCTTCCTTCCTTCCTTCCTTTCTTCCTTCCTCTCACCCTCCCTCCCTCCCTGTCTCCCTTCTTTCCTTCCTTCCTTCCTTTCTCCTTCCTTTCTTCCTTCCTTTCTTCCTTCCTTCCTTCCTTCCTTTCTTCCTTCCTTCCTTCCTTCCTTCCTTCCTTCCTTCCTTTCTTCCTTCCTTCCTTCCTATTGAAAACAACAGCATTTCACAGAAATAATTTCCATGTCTGTGGCCAAATTAAATGTTCATTTAATGAATTAATTTGGAGAGCTCTCAAACCTATTACTGTTACTCCCCCCCCACACACTTTTTTAGAGCAATTCATAGAGGACCAGCACTTTTCTTCATTGTTACTCATTTTAAAATATGCATGTTTTTCTTCTCTCTCTGCATATGTAAAAATTTATTTCCAATCTTTTGGTTTTAAATCTGATAGGAGACTCTATTTATACCTTAATTTTTATAAAGTGATTGCTTTTCCCACTTCCCTCTCCAACTCCTGATTTTTAAAAAAATAATTAAAATATTAGAAAAATGATGAAATATCACATAGTAACTTAAAGCTGTGGGGTACAGTGGAGAGCATACTATATTTTTTAGTCAGAGGACCTTGATTTTTAAATTCTGGGTTTGCTACTTACTGCCTTCCTGATATATAAAATAACAGAATTGCTCTTATACGGACACTTTCAACTTTAAATAAATCTATTCTGCCTTTTCTTCGTTTTAGAAGACTCTATACCCCATATATTGTCATTTTTCCACCAACTCCTCACCCTGGTTAAAGCAGATGCTGGTAAGAAAGTGACTATATCCAAGGCTGCTTTTGTCCAAATAAGACAAATTCTTGCCCCAAGAAAGAAGTAGGTAAATTGTTATTTACGAGGCTTTGCTACCATTTCTCCTGATCCAGAGTTTATCTCTTCTGTCTTATGCCAACGAAAAAGAAAGCTTTTCTCCCTTGTGGAAAATTATGGACTAGGCTGTCTCTTTAATTACATATAAATATAAGAGATTTGGAAATCATTGGAAATTGACACTCAAAAGTAAATTGATAGACTTGCCATAATGAATTTTCATTTAAGTGAGTGCCTACATCCTGTTACATTGCACAGTGACCATGTCCCAATTTAGCAGTAATAATACATGCATTGCACGGTGATTCAAGAATCCTATATGCTAGAAAAGCAAGTCATCTTCAGTTTATAAATTATGATGAGCCTTGCTGTTTCCATGACTACAGTTTGCTCTAATTGTAATACATTAGTAGCAACAAGAATTGGATGGCTTAAGTCATTTAGTTAATTAAACTCATATGTGGACTCTGCCAAAGGAATCATGGATGAAATTAGCATCCACTGTAATGCACCTGTAAAATATGAAATACATTATTACTGGTGGGCATGTGCTAGTTTGTGTATTCATTCCATGTCTTTTGCATCCTTACATGTGTTCACTAGTGGCATGTTTTATAATTTATATTTAAAGTGCTCACTTGGATGAAGTACAACAGCATTGATCAATGAAACACTTTTTCTTTTTGGTTCAAACCAATAAAATATGTGAGATTTCAGCTGGAGGGGAAGTGGAGCAATTCCAGCCCGTGATGAATCCACTGTTCCTCAGCTAACACACTTGGTGTTTGAAAATAGGGGTATATAATAGGAAAAGGTTTACACAGCCTTCACTGAGGCATCCGAGAACCACTGTCAATGTTGATGAGAGTCTGGTGGCACTTCCATGAAGGAAAAAAAAAATGAGGATGACTAGCAGACGTATAATAGCCTGACTCAAGATGAAAGGGATGGGCTTTCCCCTATTACATGCTGCCTATAAATTTGGGAAATTGTTACATCTGCCCTATTGCTAAAGCATTAACAGCAGTGGATCGTGGCGATGTGAACCTGCATAGAGAAATGTGAGATCTGCTCATCATGTAAATGAGAGACTTTAAGATGGTTTTCTTGCTTTATTACTATTTGTAGCCTATGTTGAATCTTGCGATTTGCTACATGCACAGGTGTTTGCTTTCATCAGGTATAATAGAGAGGGCACTAAGCATTAGTTTCCAAATGGGATTTCTGTAAACTGTGACTTCATTCCATCTGCAGAAGACGAGGCAAAGAGAAGTTACAGAATGAGGACTTAGCTGCACCTTGGCATCCTAGAAAGAGTGTTAGATTTAGGGCCAAAACACCTCAGTTTGAATCCTGATTTGACTATTTAATATAAACCCTCTGTTTCTACTAATATAATATGTTATATTAATATATTTAACTTAATTTATATAATTTACATTTATATAAATTAAAATAATATAATATTATAATATAACATAATACACTAATATAAACTCTCCCTTCCTTTCCATAAAATGAAGTGGTTAGGCTAAATGACTACTAAGGTCCTTCTCAGCTCTAAATCTTACAATTATCATCATTGTCATTATCTTCCCCAGTCCTAAATCATTTAATACTTTCAATAATGAGTTCTTGATTGAATTCTTCATCAGATACTTAGTAAATAACCTGTCATTTCACCTCTCTAAGCCTCGATTTACTCTTTTCTACACTACAGATAATAATTCCAATTATTTATGTTCCTAGACAAGTCACTTACTCTCTCTGCCCCACACTGACCTCTTTAGAAATATAAAATATAGAGTAGGTGCAGATCTTTATTGGTCAAGACCAGACAATAAGCATTTATTAAATACCTACTATGTTTGAGGAACTATGCTTAGCACTGGAAATACAAAGAGTTCCTCCTAGAATGGTGATAAAATCACAGGCTGAATTAAAAAAAAAGAACCACAAACCATACTGTACCTTCCTGATTGGGTTGGGAGAAAAGTGCTTTGCAAACCTTTAAGCAATGTACAAATACAGGTTATTGTTATTTTGTTACTATTATTGTCATCATTATTACAATTTATTATCTTCCAGATACATAAAATCAAGGCACTGATCTAGATGAATTCTGAGGTCACTTCCAACTTTAAATACATCTCTGCTGCCTTTTCCTCATTTGACAGGTCTCTAATTACTACCTCATACATTTGTTGGTTTTTCACAAATCCCAAAGTGCCCATATCAAAGTCTGCTTTTGACCAGATAAGACATTAGTAGTAGTAGTAGTAGTAATAGTAGTAGTAGTAGTAGTAGTAGTAGTAGTAGTAGTAGTAGTAGTAGTAGTGGTAGTGGTAGTAGTAGTAGTAGTGGTAGTGGTAGTAGTAGTAGTGGTAGTGGTAGTAGTAGTAGT
>CM053590.1:39859531-39875557 GCA_028646515.1 Pseudochirops corinnae
AGTGGTAGTAGTAGTGGTAGTAGTAGTAATAGTAGTAGTAGTAGTCATGGTAGTGGTAGTAGTAGTAGTAGTAGTAGTAGTAGTAGTAGTGTTTGTTTTTATTTCTTATTTATCATCATCATCACCATCATCGTTACAGAATATATGACGTTATGCTATACGCCGTATTGTATGTGTTTAAGTTATTGCTAAAATGTTTATGGTTTGGTAACGTTATGACACATTATTTCCTTCAGGGAGAATCTTTCTAAATCATAGGCAAAATTAAATTAAACCAAAACTCATTTCAACCGAATGACACCAAATCCATGTTCATCCAACGTGCACACTTAAATGAGTTATATTTGACTTATGCATCAGTGATCTTGGAAGTTCATCTTATTCTGTTCATTTGAATACACACAAATGATATCATTATATCAATTTCATCCAGTAAGTATTTATAAGTATTTACTATGTTTAAGATCCTGTGGCAGATAAAAAAAGAGGAAAGCATAGTCATGGTGTTCGAAGAAATTACAAGTCAACTGGGATAAAAAAAAAAAAAAAAAGATACATGAAACAAATAATAAATTAGGGAGCATAAGATTAAGTGTTGGGCAGCTACATGGCACAGTGCATAGTAAGCCAGGCCTGGAGTCAAGAAGACCTTAGTTTAAATTGGACCTCAGACACATACGAACTGTGGGACTCTGGGCAAATCATGCACCTGTTTGCCTCAGTTTCCTCATCTGTAAAATGAGCTGGAGAAGGAAATGGCAAACCACTCCAGTATCTTTGCCTAGAAAACCCCACATAGGGTCACAAAGAGTCCAGCATGACTGAAAGAAGGGAACAAAAACAGCAACAAAAAAATTAAGCGCTGAGATGAGACAGTAAGAACTATGGGTATTCAAAGGAAGGAAGAGCTCACTGTGGGCCCAAATGAATCAATCCCCGTCCCTAATGTCACCTAATAATCTGGTGATAGATCTACTGTAGCAGTTTTCTGAATTTGTAGGTGGCATTTAACCAGAAAGAACTCTACCATTCCTAGTTCAAGTGAAGCTGAGTGAAGAGAGAATCAAATTTCCAAAAATGTGCCCTAGCAAGTTTAAGCAATATCCCTGGCCAGCTTTAAAGTCAGGTTCCTCAGAATGCTACGGTAATAGACATCTTCTTGAGATCCCTGAAATCACACTGTACTTATAGCTAAGTTTAGGGTGGAAAGAAGTACTCAAGGACTAGCTAGTTTTAAAGAATAGCCCCCTGATTCCAAGATCCTTTGCTAGCTTCTGGATAACTTTCCTTATATGGTACAGATGAATTGGGTTTCTTCAGGCTACACTTATGCATGGGTATAGTGTGTAATTTTTTTTGGGGGGGATAGAAGGGGTAGAGTACCAGAAAGACTCCTGTTACACTAAAATTCCAGGGTTTGATGTAGAAACATGGACATGGTTCCCAAGTTAGACAACATCTATGTCCCATGTTGATGCACATCAATGTGTCAAAATGGGAATGGTAGTGCCATACCAATGATTTTAATCCAGAATGCTCTATAGCAGATCAGAAAACAAATTTCCAGTAATCTTAGTGCTATTCCTGATTAGTATTCCCATTTTTTTTCCTTTGTGAAGATATCACCAGGCCCTCATCAGTGTTGAAAAGGAAACTGAGACCTCATGGTAAAAATGAAACTATAATTGAGATCTACAGCATGAATAGAATTTAGGAGAAAAGATATGGGAAAATGCATTCCAAATGGAGAGGCATATCCAAGGAGATGAGTCTGGGAAGAGGAAGCATTTCTAGTTGGAGATAAGGAAAGTTTGTATAGATGAGATTTGTTAGTCAAGCCAATCGGTCAATAAACATTTATTAAGGACCTACTATGTGCTGAGCACTATGTTAAGTATTAAAGACACAAAGAAAGGTTAAAAAATAGTCCTACAAGGAAAGGCAAAAACGATAATAATGATAATCCTTCACGTCAAGGAATTCAGTCTAATGAGTGGGGCAACATACAAACAAGATGTATACAGGACAAATTGGAGACAGTCTTAGAAGAAAGGCACTAAAAATAAGGAAGGCTGAGAAAGGCTTCTTACAAAAGGTTTGTCTTTGGCCGAGACTTGAACAAAAGCCAAGAAGCCAGGAGGTAGAGATGGGAAGGAAGAAAGTTCTAGACATGGGGAACAGTCAGGCAAAATGCCCAGAATCAGAATATGTAGTATTTTTCAGGAAGAATATCAAGGAGCCTAGTTTCACTAAATGCAGAGTACTAGGGAGGGAAGTAAGATACAAAAAAATTGGGAAGGTAGGAAGGGGACAGATCGTGAAAAGCTTTAAAAAACAAACAGGAGGGGCAGCTAGTCAGTGAATAGTACACTGACTCTGGAATCAGGAGAACCTGGGTTCAAATCCAGCCTCAGACACTTGACACTTAACTAGCTGTGTGACATTGGGCATGTCACTTAACTCAAAATGCCTTGACTTCCTCTCTCCAAAAAAAAAAGCAAGCAAGCAAACAGGAGTTTATATTTGATTTGGACATATTAGCGAACCGCTGGATTTTATTGAGTGGGATGATAACATGATCAGACTGACTTTTTAGAAAGAGAATAGACCAGAGTAGATTCCCTGTCCAGTCTTGGGCTGAGAGGAGGAGAGTATGATTTAGGTCTTGCATTCTATCTATCTCTTTCTTTTGCCTCTAAAAATAAAGGCAATTAAAATTTCAAGTCAGTATTAAAATATAAAATATAAAAAATATTAAAAGCAAAACAAACAAAAACACATGCACAAGCACACACACATACCACACTTCAATCTTCTATTGTTTACACTAAGATTTAATAGGGATAGGGATTGGATTTGTGATTGCATTGATACAGGGATCTCTAGGGTGAGGAAACCTTCTCTGTCAATGCAGGATAACAGCTTCTATGAATATAAAGGACCATCCTGGGGAGGGGGGTAGCAGCAGAGTCAAGATGGTGGAGTAAAAGCAAGGACTTGTTTGAGCTCTCCCCCAAACCCTCCAAATACATGTAAAAATAACTCTAAACAAATTCTAAATTAGCAGAAACCAAAAAATGACAGAGCGAAGCAAATTTCTGGCCCAAGACAGCCTGGAAGGTCAACATGAAAGGTCTGTTGCACCAGGCTGGGGGAGGAGCACAGACCAGTTCTGGCCATGCCAGCATGAACTGGGCTCTAGCAAACTTGTAGTAGCCCTCAGGGGTTTGAGTCACTGGCAGCTGTGATGGTTTTCAGACTTTTCAACCCACAAACACCAAAGACAACTTACAAGGTCAGTAGGATAGCTCTGTCAGGACCTGGGTGAGAGAGTAGCAAAGTCTGACCACATCCCAAAGCAGAGTGGGCAGAAGTGGTGACAGTGGCTGCAGTAGCTGTTTCTGGAGCTCTTGGCCCACAGACAGTGGGGGATTGAGCAGTTGGTCACAGGGGGATTGAAGGGTTCTCTTTGTTGGTACTGAGGCTGGATTCTCTTACTTTGACCAGATTAGATCTTTGATGCAGTCCTGGGTGGCAGTCCTAGGACAAGGAGGAGATCATGGCTGCAGTGGAGAGGTAATCCTTCTCACAGTTCTCAGGCAAAAAGAGTACTTGTGGTCACTCAAAAAACTAGAGCACAGGCCAAAAAAGGGAGAGGAGCCACATCTCCTTTGATCATAGCAACTTGGAAGAACTGAAAATTTGCAGGCCCCTGGAAGCATCTCTGAAAACAGCTGCACAAAACCTGTGAAGCTTAGGAGAGTACATCCTCCACAGTGGAAGCAGAATCCTACCTTAACAAAGAGTTTAAAAGTTAATTAATTGGCTGGGAAAATGAGTAAACAGCATTAATTTAAAAAACTCAGACTATAGAATCTTACTTTGGTGACAAAGTATATGAAAACATGCAACAAGAAGCCTACAAGAAAAATATGAATTGTTCTCAGGCCATGGAAGAGCTCAAAAAGGATTTTGAAAATCAAATAAGAAAAGTTGAGGAAAGATTGGGAAGAGAAGTGAGAGTGATACAAGAAAATCATTAAAAACAAGTCAACAGCTTGCTAAAGGAGACACCCCAAAATACTGAAGAAAAAAAACACCTTAAAAATAGACTAACCTAAATGGCAAAAGAGGTCCAAAAAAATCAATAAGAAGAAAAATGCCTTAAAAAGCAAAACTGGCCAAATGGAAAAGGAGATCCAAAAGCTCACTGAATAAAATAGTTCCTTCAAAATTAGAATGGAGCAAATGGGAGCTAATGACTCTATGAGAAATCAGGAAATTATAAAACAGAACTAAAAGAAAAAAATGGAAGACAATGTGAAATATCTCACTAGAAAAACAACTGACCTAGAAAATAGATCCAAGAGAGATAATTTAAAAATTATTGGACTGCCTGAAAGCCATGATCAAAAAAAGATCCTACAAATCATCTTTCAAGAAATGATCAAAGAAAACTTCCCTGATATTCTAGAACAGTAGGGTAAAACACAAATTGAAAGAATCCAACAATCACCTCCTAAAAGAGATTCCCAAAAGGAAAACTAAGAATATTGTAGCCAAATTCCTGAGTTCCCAGGTCAAAGAGAAAATATTGCAAGCAGTCAGAAAGAAACAATTTGAATATTATGGAAACATAAAAGAACTATTCTAATGTAAGCTGGCAAACACCAGATGATAGTTAAATTCAAGCTCAGTGCAATGATAAATTCCCCAGAAAACAGAATGATGAAAACAGTTCCCTCCATAAGATAAAGGGATGGTTGTGAAATATCCTATTTATATGTATCATACTATATCAGATGTGGTAGCCACATTTTTCACTTTTGTGTGATTCCTCCCTCTCCTTTGTTATAAGGGAGGGCTTGGGCACTAGGAGTGATATGTCAGGAAATAACAAATGACTGTGATACAAGTGGAAAAAATGAGAGAAAAAGAGAAGGGAGTGGAGAGAGAGACAGAGACAGAGATAGAGATAGAAGTGAGAAAGATAAAGAGAAGAAGGAAGGAAAGAAGGAAGGAAGGAAGGAAGGAAGGAAGGAAGGAAGGAAGGAAGGAAGGAAGACAAAAAAAAACTGAAACACAGGGAAAGGGATTGGCTAATATCAATTTGTTGAGGAGAGAAAGGAAAATAGTATATTGTAACCCCAAAGTGGAGGTGGGGAGGCAGCAGAGGAACTCATTTTAAGAAGGAAGAGAGGGTGGTCATGAATATCAAACACTATAGAAAAGTTAAGAGGCATGAAGACCTGGAAAAGGCCAGGGACTTTGGTGATTCAGGACCTTCAAAAATGCAGTTTCTTTTTTTCCTCTAGGAAACAGACACTATACTGTTAGAATTAAGTGGAATAGGGAATGCTTTGTTGTATGTAGATTAGGACAATTGGGGCTTCTGCTCTGCTCTATTCCTATCCATCCCCTAATGCCCTAGCATCCACGCCCAATCTTCTCTGCTTTCCTGGTACCCCTCTGATATGAAACTATAGCTTTCTAAGGCAGCCTCAGCTTCTGAGATTTCTCCTTGACCTTAACAGTACACACCTGCACTGAATCCCACTACCTTAGTGTCTTGTTTTCTTGTGGGATTTAAAACAAAGACACTGAATTTGAGAATTACCTTTATTCTGAACCTTTTATGCATGCTATAACTGGAGGTGACTGTGAAACATCTCAGTGAAAGTGAGCAAAATGGAGTTAGAGATAGAAGACTTTAAACCCTTTATTTGGATAATTTGGTTTTCTCAGGCTTTAGCTTCAGATAATGCCCTTAGGGAAGGTAGTGCTAATAATAGCAATTTCAGGTTCCAGGAGAGGATAAAGAGTGTTTATTTGTGGCCAGTAACCTCAGAATCGTACAATATGGGCAAGAACAGTAACATGTAGGTTCAAAGATCTAGAGAAGCAGTTTCAGAGATCACCTAGTGCAACCTGATCCTAGGGGTAGCTAGATAAATATGGCAGTTTCTAGAGCACCAGACCCGGAATAGGCAAGAGCTGAGCCCAATACCAGCTCAGACACTTATCCACAGTGTGACCCTGGGCAAGTAACAATCTCCATCTGCTTCAGTTTTCATTTGTAAAATCGGGATAATAATAGCACGCACCATTCAGAATTGTTTTGAAAATAAAATAATATTTCTAGAAGCACTTTGCAAACTTTAAAGCACTAAATAAATGTTATCGTCATCAGTGTCATTAATTTTATTACTGTTTTTACAAAGGAAGACATTGTGGCAAAGAAAGTTAAGTGATTTGCCCAAAGTCACATGTGTAGCAAGTGTTAAAGTCAAGATTGAAATGTACATCCCCTGACTTCGGTTTTTGTTGCTGTTTTGTTTTCATTTTTCCATTCTACTTTACCATATTGCCTCCTATGGGACCAACTGAAGCCCCAAATATAATTTTGCGTGTAAACCTCAAAGTAATAGATGGGGGTAAGCTTTCTAACTGTGGCTAAAAGTGAAACCAAATAAGGCAGCTCCCCACAATATCTCAGCATAGTTACAGGTTTAGATAGACTCCTACTTAGCTGGGCACAAGATTCAAGGAAGAAAAGCAGATTGATCTTGATCTACATGGCCAATAGTAGATTTAGTAATTCATCTTCTTTGACCAAAGTACAGAATTCTATGATTAAAATAAATTAAACCTGTCCTATCACATTTTAATCTATTTGTAACCTTGACCTTGAACCTTCTTTTAACTTTCATGTTTATTTGTTTGTTTTTTTTAGCTGACAGAGAAAGTATTACAGCTGTTGAATCTACAGCATTATAAAAACATGTATAGAAGAAAATTGGCTTGAAATTGTTCACATCTTCACCAAACCAACCTTGACAACACAAGGCACATGCTCTAGGGTATCAATTAGCCTTCAGGAGGTTACTGGAGTACATATTAGTATTCTCACATCTCTTTTATGTAGAACTGAGACCATAGATCTTGTTGATTATGATTTTCCACCCATCTTATTAAAGTGAAATACACTAAGTGATGAGTAGTCCCTGCTAGAAAAAGAAGGTAACGTAGAATGCATAGAAACAATAGCTAATGTGCCTTTCTTCCCATAGAAAGATCAGAACGGTTGAGACATTTGCATAGGATAAACACCACCAAATTCCATTAATTTATACTGTAGTTTATATCTCCTATCTGTTTGGAAACACTGAAATAGATTTGCAGAGATCTTCGTCCTCTCATTCATCACTTTGTGTGGGGAGAAATTCAGTGTCTGTAAGTCAACAATAATTAGAATTATAGAATTAGAGCTAGAAGGATCCTTAGCTCAATCAATCACTCAATCCATGTTTAAGTGCTCACTGTGTTTCAGGCACTCACTCTCCTAATCCATTAACCTGCCCCTTCAAAATATGTTTGTTCTTTCAAATAGACCTCTCCATAGTATTTATAGTGATCACCAGCCAGTGCTGCAGGATTGGACCTGTGTAGTTCTGAACTTCAGTTAAGCCCATCCTTGCCTGCAGCTCTGTCCTAGTTCTTCTGATTATACCACAGGAGGACTGAATGAAGCAACTGGGATGCTTAGCCTGGAGAAAAGAATTGGAATGAGAATGTGGTCCTGATGGCTCTTCAGAATTTAAGGGAGCATAAGATTGTAGATTTAGAATCAGAAGGAACTTTAGAGAACATGGAATCTAGCTAGCTCTGTCATTTTACAGATAGGAAAGTAGAGACCCTGAGAGATTAAGATTTTGTGCAGTGTGGTGCAGTGTAAAAAGAGCACTTGATTTGAATTTATCTTTTAACATCTTTCAAAGATAGATTTTATTGATCTTTTGTTTTTTTATATTGCTTACATCAAACTGTATCCCTTGCCCTCCGCATTCATAAAGAGCCATCCTTTACAATGAAGAATTTTTTAAAAGAAGAGAAAAAAAAATTTGCAACAAAAAAAATCAGCACATTGAAAACTATCTAATATTATTTACAGTGTTTCATATCTGTGGGCAAGTCATCTCACCAATACCTCTTCAAAGGATTGGGAAAATTTCTGATCATATATATGGTTTTCTTTGGCACCAAACTTCGTCTTTATAATTTTGCAGCATTCAGTTCCACCTATTTTGTTGTTGTTCTTTCCATTTAAAGTATCATGGTCTTTCTGAATGCTCT
Source organism: Pseudochirops corinnae (assembly GCA_028646515.1). Lineage (NCBI taxonomy): Eukaryota > Metazoa > Chordata > Mammalia > Diprotodontia > Pseudocheiridae > Pseudochirops > Pseudochirops corinnae. The sequence goes on from CM053590.1 coordinate 39,867,665, forward strand.
TTTCCTGGATCTGCTTCCTTCACTTTATATTAATTCATGTATATCTTCCCATGATTCTCTTTGTTCATCATATTCATTGCTTCATGTACATCACATGGTAATATTCTATTACCCCGATGTGCCACAATTTCTTCATTCCAATTAATGAATAACTACTTTTTTTTTAAGTCCTTTGCTATAACATAAAGTGTTATTATAAGTATTTTGGTGTATATAGAGTACATTTTCGTCAATGACCTCCTTGGGGTATATGCCTAGCATTAGAATCTCTGGGTCAAAAGGTAAAAATGTTTTATTCAGTTTATTTGCATAATTCTAAATTACTTTCCATAATGGCAGTACCACTCACAGCTCCATAAACAAAGCTTTAGTGTCCTTGTTTTTCCACAACCCCTTAAATACTGATTATTACCACATTCTGTCATCTCTCTGTCTCCTCTGCAGAGGTTGGAACATATATATTGTCAATTTTTCAAAAATGCTGATTTGTGTAGCTGAATTTTTTGTGTGTGAATGTCTCTCTATGTGTATTATTCTCTGTTACTTTGGGATGATTTTGTGGGAGAAGGAAAGAAAAGGTATATATTGGGAAAAACAAGTGAAGCAAAAACAAACGATAATAAAATTATTTTTAAAATACTACCTTGGTATTCAAGATGATTTTTTTTTAAATCATAAGTAAGTTTTTTCATTAATATGTCCTCCCAATATCTAGCTTCATATTAAGTAAATTACGAAATGAAGAAATAAAAATCAAATTTAAAAAAGAAGTCCTTCCATATATAACTATATAATCTGGCAAAACAAATTCCCACATAAGCTACCTACAAAAATGCTGTCACTTTCTGCATTTTGAATTCATCACGACTTTGTCAGGAAGTGAATGAAATATTTCATCTTCCTCCTTTTGAACTCATAGTATATTATTGTGCTTCTCAGAGTTCTAAAGTTTTTCAAAGTTGCTTTTTTTCCCTCCATAATGTTATCATTCTATAAATTGTTTTTTTTTCTATCTATGTCATATCATAAAAATCTTCCCAGTTGCTCTGAAATTGTTCATTTCATTCTTTTCTTATGGTGTGATAATATCCCATTATATCCATATAGCACAATTTGTTTAGCCATTCTTCAATAGGAAACACTTTTGGTTTCCAATTTTGTACTATTACAAAAAGAACTGCTATAAATAATTCTGTACATATTGATCTTTTTTCCTTTTTCTTTAGATTCTTTGGAATATAGATATAGTAATTCAATATCTAGGCCAAAGGGTATGCAGAGTTTAGTAATTTTCTGTGCATGGTCCCAAACTGCTTTCCAGAATGTCCAAACCAATTCACAACTTCACCAACATTGCACATACCTGTTTTTCTTTATCACCTTGTAAATTTTGTCTTTTTCCTCTTTTGACATCTTTGTCAGTTTGATAAATATGAAGTAAAACATCAGAGTTGCATTAATTTGCATACCTCTAATTATTAGTGATATAGAGCATGTTTTTCATGTTTGCTGATAACTTAGATTTCTTCCTTTAGAAACTTCCAGTTTATAGGGGCAGCTAGGTGACACAGTAAATAAAGCAAGGGCCCTGGAGTCAGGACGACCTGAGTTCAAATCCAGCCTCAGACAACTTGATCACACTTACTAGCTGTGTGACCTTGGGCATGTCACTTAACCCTGATTTCCTTGCCTTCTCCCCTCCAAAAAGACAAAAACAAACAAAAAACTTCCTGTTTATATCTTTTAATGATTTATTTATTGAGGCATTATACTTATTATTATAAATTTTTATCACTTATATATCTTAGAAATGAGATCTTTATCTAAAAATGTGTTGCATTTTTTCCTAGTCACCTGCTGCCCTTCTAATCCTTACTATACTAGATTTTTTTGCAAAAACTTTTTAATTTTATATAATTAAAATTGTCCATTTTATCTAGTGATCCTCTTTTTCAGTTTTTTTAATCATGAAATTTTCCTTTATCCATAAATTGAAAACCTAACATTTTCCTTGTTCCTCTCATCTGTTGATGATATTCCCTTACATATCTGCATTCACGAAGAGAGAAGCTATAAAACCCCTCACTTCAGCATGTTAAAAAAATAGTGTGATGACTGGTAGAGAAGACTGTATTTGCTCTTCCCGTTCTCTTTCCTGGACCCTATTATGGAGCACATGGATAGAGGAGTATAACTTGATTCTCTACTCCCATGCCCTTTGCCCCCTTTCCATCCCTAGCCAGGGGCACTGGCCTGGTTGGGCTCCTCACACACTGCTATACTCCATTTCCTGAATGCATGCCTTTTCACATGCCTGGAATTCTGTACCTCCTCATCTCAACCTTTTGCCTTCTAACTTCTACAAGAGACCTTTATTCTGCCCCTAATATAACCCTCCTCCCCCAGCATATAGACTACTATTGTCTTCTCTCCAGGATTATATCCCATATACTACCCTCTATGTATTTTGTGTGCATCTTATTATCTCAGAGAGTTGCTTGGGGCATCAAGAAATTAGTGACCTTCCCAGAGTCATACAGCTCACATGTTTCAGCAGAGAAACATGAAACCTGATTTTCCTGACTCCAAGGCCTTCTATTTCCTACACCATGCTGCTTTGAGACTTCTGTACTAATTATTACTTTCTATGTACTTCTTTTCTTAAGTGTGTAGTCATAGAATCTCCCGAACTGAATATGCAGAAGATACTGTTTCATTTAGTTTTTTTGTTTTGTTTTGTTTTGTTTTTATATCCAGCACCTTTCTCAGGGCCTGGCATATAAGTGGGCATCCTAAAAATGTTCATTGAATTAAATTGAACTGAGTTACCCTATGTGAGACGATTAAAATGAAGGTGCTGTTTATAGTGGATTCACCCTGTGGTATAATTCTTCTTCCGACTGTAATATCCATTCCCCAAACTAGAATGTTATTGAGCTTTATTATTCCTAGAAATAGTATCATTTCCCAGTAGCCCCTGAAGAAGTCAATGATACTAGTCATGAAAATGACTTTGAAAACATGTTTCACCAATGAAACAATAGGCCTCTGACAGACTTTTGTTGTTTCTCATTTGGGTTTTTTTAATAACTGCTAGTGAAGGAAAGTCCTTCAGAATCTTCTCTGAGACTATTTTTTGAACCATGAAAAGAAAGTGTGACAATGAGAACCAACCAAACTCCAGATGTTTTCATCAGCCAGCCAGTGTCACAAATTCATAAATTGCTACCAATTGTCAAATGAGGCATCAGTTGTGACCTGCACCTTGACAAAACCCACCCGGGTGATACTTACCGTCTTACAGTCTGTTATTCCTACTTATTCAGACAGATGAAAGGTAACAGAGGTAAGGAGACTGTCTCAGAGAAGCCACTACTTTCCAAAATGACACTTGGACCAGGACACTCTATAGTGCATATGAGAGGCCAGTCTTCAAGCTTTGCTATGGCTAGTTTCTTTGAAATGGAATTATTTATCCTAAGAGACCATATAGCTTCTTTAAGAGCTTTCACTCTGCTTATAGGGTAAACTTAAAAAAAAATAAGATTCCTAGAAACTGGGACTTTAGAAAAGTCAAGATTCACTAAGCATATCAACCCTCATTCAATGGATACATATTTAAAGTTGTTTTCTGCTTTAAAGCCAGAAACATGATTTAGGCCACTCTTGACATAATGAAACTGGATTCAGAGACACTGGATCCAGAGGGCTTGGGTTCAGATTTTGCCTTTAATACTTACTATATGCCCTTGGGCAAATTATTTACCCTCTCAGTCATATTTTCTTCATATGTAAGTTGAACTAGATGTGGCATCTCAGGGCCCTTTTAGCTCTAGGTCTATAGTCCTATTTTAGAATATAAGCTCCTTGTAAATTCTTTTCATTCATGGAGTTTATTCTCAGTGCTCACACCAGAGGAGGTAGTTAATAAGTACTTACTAATTGATTAATCCCTGATATTAATTTCCAGATATAATAATCAGTAAATAAACATTTATTAAGTGCCTATTTTGTGCCAGGCCCTCTGCTAAGCATGAAGACATAATTTTCATTTCTCAGGCCAGTAGGACTATTACTGCTTCTTAAAGAAATCTGTCCTTTAAAAAAGGAAGAATCTTTCACCCAATTAAAGTGTTAGGAAAGAATATTTTTGAGCTTAGAAAGAGAATAAAAGCTCACCCAAAGATTAGGGGGAGCCATGGAAATTAATGATAAGAAAAAAAGAATCAATATGAGCTCCTCATTCCAGTCTGTTTCTGCCTTTCTTGACTGTTCACCAAGGATGCTGGCCAGGGGTTCACTTCTTTCTTTCAATAAGCTGCCTCGGGACCTTTGTTCCTTTGTCATGGCCCCAGTGCTGATGGAAGTAACCACTTGGTAAAGCAGTCATGTTCAGGCCCAATCAGGCTGCGTCAACCATGTTTTGTTTCAGCTTTGGGTTGGTAGCCTTGACCTCAACCTTGAGAAGATTCTATTTTCTGCCTCTTGTTTGGATCTGGCCTATCTGATTCCTAGGAGGCAGAGGGAAATTAAATGGGACTAAAGAGAATCACAGACTCTGATGGCACTGATTTTAGCCACATTTTTGCAAGTAGTCAAAGTCAAGAACTAATGTAATTATGTAGAAGAAGTAAAAATGTAATGTTCACATGAAGTAACTGAGTATTTGAAGCAAAACGTGTGTGTGTGTGTGTGTGTGTGTTGCAAGTGGAAAGGATAAATTGAGACATGATTTTCTGGTATAGGGATTCAGGACCTTTTCTGTATCTGTTTTGGACCCCTTTGGTAGTGTAATGAAGCCCTTAGACCCATTTTTAATTTTTTTTTAATTGAAAATCAAAAGAAATGCTAAACTTCAGTTAGAGGTCATTGGAAATAAAGATGTAATTTTATAATTCATTAAGTTCATGACTTCCCAGATTAGGAACCCTTGCTTTATTGCATGCTGCCAGCAAGTAGGTTCACCTAATTAAATTGCAGTTTAAAAATAACAACCATAACAGGGAAACAGGTGGATTCACCTAATGCTACACAATGACCAAAGGTTGCATCCTTAATCCCTTCAATTCAACTCAATTCAATAAACATTTATTATGTGTTTACTTTGAACCCGGCACTGTGCTAAACTGGGGAAAGGAACCAGAAAAAGAAAGGCAATCTCTGCCCTCTAGGAGCTTACAATCTAATGGGAAAGACAATACACAAAAGGACACTGAGGGGAGGTGGGGATCTGGTTCCATGGTGCAGAAACCAGGCAGAACTGCACATGCAAATAGTCTGAATTCTGCCCTCATAAAGAAAGACTTTTTTCAGTGGTGTTTGATTATTCACGACCCCATTTGGAATTTTCTTGGCAAATATACTGGAGTAGTGTGCTGGTGTCTTCAGGAGGCCTTTAATACTCTACCTTCTAGCCTTCTAATCAGAAGCGAGAAGAGGCTAAGGGAAATAGCATCCAAGGCTTGAGTTTGTAGGATGGCGATGAGATTGTGAGTGATGAGCTTTTTATTCTGGGAGGGGTATCTTTGTCCATAGAGTTGAAGTCTCATATACTTTTGGGCACAGTTTCAGTAGGAAAGAAGTTCAGAATGGTTAAATCAACGTATCGCCTCTCTTGGCAACATAATCCACACATGAACTAGACTGAGGATGGGTCAAGAACATCACTATTTTCTATGAAGAGGCCAACAACTACCCCTGACTCACTGAGTCAGTGCCTCAATCAAAACATCTTGGGAATTCATGCTCAAATGTGAGTTGTAGTATCTAGGAACTTTTGACTATGAAGATCATTTTAAGGAAATGGTATGTCATATCTGTAAAATAGGAAATTGGGGAGGGGCAATGGGGAAGATCAGAACTATCTTTAAGCATTTGAAAGGATTTTACGGGGAGAAGGGATTAGACTTAGTTTGGTTGTAGTGGGCAGAAATAGAAACAATTGATAGAAGCTGAAAAAAGACCAATTTAGTTGGTTCAGGAAAACATATATTTACATTGAACCCGGCACTGTGCTAAACTGGGGAAAGGAACCAGAAAAAGAAAGGCAATATCTGCCCTCTAGGAGCTTACAATCTAATGGGAAAGACAATGCACAAAAGAAGCTGAGGGGAGGTGAGGATCCTTGTTCCATGGTGTAAAAACCAGGCAGAAGGGCAGATGCAAAGTAGAGTGAGTTGGAAGGCCAAGTTCTGCCCTCATAAAGAAAGACTTTTTCAGTCATCTGGAACATTCAAAACATAAAATGGGCTATCTCAAAAGGTGGTGGTATCTTTCTGCTCCCTGGAGGTTTTCAAGCAGTCTGGACAATAATTTTTCAAATATATGATGTGTTCCTTTCATGTTTGGGTTAGATGAGATGGCTTCTGAAATTGCTTCCAACTTTTAAATTTTGTCATTATTTGATTTTTTAGGCCTCTTCAAGTTCCAATATTCTATGATTCCATGAATCAGGGCACTGTGTATAGAGTACTATACCAGGCATGGCTGGGAAAAATAAAGGGAATAAGAAATAGATTTCCTCAAGGAACTTATGATTTATCAAGCAAGAATGGATAAACACAGAGGAAAATGAAGGATGCTCATAAAGCAACATATAAATAAATGTACAAGAATTTATATATAAAGTCAAATGCTATTTTTAGGGACTTTTAAAAACGAAAATGCTGATTTTACAAAACCAAGGTGACTGGAAAAAATATATTTATCTGAATGATGCTTACATACTCTTTATGTAATTTTTATTGAATTCATCAAAAAAGAGGAAAAGGAGTATGCCTGGCATATTTTATTCCCACTATTGCCATCATAAAATTTTTCGTTGTCTTTCAATAAAATTCTCAGTGTAAATTGCCAATTTCCATTTTTTTTAACTGAAAATCCATTTTTATAGAATGACCTTGGTCCTAAACCACAATTTAAAATAGGATTTTACTGAAGCATGAACAGAATTTTTAAAAAGGGGAAACAGAAGATTGGACAAGTCTTCAGGGAAACTGGAGTTGGGCATAACCAGTTCCCATGATTCTGTCCCAAAGTATAGGAACAACTTGTGCCTTATGTGGTCCCTAGCTTATTCAAGCAATGTTATCAAATTGCTTTCACCAAATCTAGTGAATAAAAATGTGTTGTGTGGTTTTTTTTAAGAACAGACTAAAAGAACTCTAATACAAGACTTTGATATTGTTCCTAGAGAATACATACATAGTAATATTTTTTGGTGGACTAGTGCTTTTTTATGTAATACAAATATGATGTATAAACAAAACTTCTAAATTGACCTTTTTCTGGATTCCACCAATTAATTATTATTTTCTTAATTATCTGTGTCTTAGGCCTTAACCTCAAGGGTCAGTGGATTAGCATCAGCATAATGAAGTCATTCCCATACATTCTAAACGTCATGTTTCTATAGAAGTTAATCTTTCTGTTACCACAACCATTGAGGTAGGCAGAGTAAATATCCCCATTATAAATAAGTGGAAACTGAGGCTCAGAGGGGTAGAGTTACCTAGCGTGTGAAGGTAGTAAGTACAAGACTGGGCTAATTGTCTTAAAGTCCACTATGCTTCCTCAAAATATGAATTTAATGTTTGAATCCACACTGGTAATGCCTATACTTTGAATTGTTTTTTCAGTAGGGAAGATTGACTGGGTAGAATGCAAATTCTTTGAGGGCAGGATTTATTTATTCCCCTGTTATCTTTGAATCCACCATATAAATTTGAAGCCCCAACCCTAATTTGTGCCTGTAATAATAATCAGTTTAGCAGGATACTTAGCACTTGCTAAGTGTGGAAGGGGCAAACCCTGTCCCATTGTTGAGAAGGCATGAACTCCCCTGTTGATGTGGAAGAAGGGGATTGGCTGAGCCCCTGTTGATGTGGAAGAAGG
>CM053590.1:39876057-39891237 GCA_028646515.1 Pseudochirops corinnae
GTTGTGAATATTATAATGTTTTGAATGTTTGTCTTGATTTGTAATGGAATAAACAGAGTGTTCACTATATTTTGTAATCTGAACTCTAAAAGCTGTTCACAGTAGCATTCCTTTGGGAATCTGCTGGTGCATGGCATTACAGTGCCTTACACGGGAATAGTTCTTAGGGCATGTTTACTGAATGTATAAATTTATGCTGATATCTCCTCATTCTGTCCTTGGCTTTGCTTCATGACCTGTGAGAGAACCTCATAAGACGATCAACTAGAACTCGTACTAAGAACAAATCAAGACTACATGGCCTTTATATGATTGAAGTCATAATCTTAGCACCATTTAAATTTGCGTATTAGCTGATTGAACAAATGTTAGCGAGTCTACTTTTCATACCTAGTCATGAAAACCTATTAGATGACTATGTTTTTCATTTTAAGAAATATGGCTATATGAATATGCTTAATTATCCTTTACACTTTCATATTGGGGGTTTCAGATTGCCAATTCATTTTTTCCCCTAAAGATTATCCAAGAGATAGTGTGGCATAGTCAATAGAAAGTTGTCCTGGAAGCTAGGAAGACTTCAGTTCAAGTACCATCTATGACATATTCTAGAAGTGTGACCCTGGGCAACTTACAACTTCTTAGATCTATTGAAGGACGTTTTTCTCATCTGGAAGTTCTTAATACCAGTGCAATCAGAGGTCCAATCCCAAGTCTTATTGATATCCTAAAGAATATCCAGTGATGGAGAAGACCATTTGAGACTTACTAATCAACATCCTTAGAGAATTTAAATATCTGGACTAGTCTTGTAAATGTGAAAACTAGAAAAATGCTTGCTGGACTATGAAAACATAATGAGTTAGTACTCAACAATAGCCATGTGGAAAAACAACTTCTGGTGGGATAAATGAGTATTGAAAATATTAAGATGACTAAAAATGGATTGAAAGACTTGCATTTATAAAAGGCTCCCTATAGACTAGAGGAAAGCTGGAAGGGAGTCAGGTAGAATATTAGGGATATTAAAAAGTGTATCCATTGTTTTAGGAGTATTGGAATGTATCAAAAGGACATGCTACTGTCATGTCTAACTAACTCAGTAATGAAGTGGCATATCCAATTAGCTTCTCCTATGATATAGTGACTAGTTAGCAAACTAGGACCTCATTCATTATTAGAATTAGCTGGACAAATGGTTGCACCAACTATGAAAGACAGCAGGACATAATGTGTAGAGAATGGCCCAAAGCTTGGAAGACCAGGACTAAAATCTGGCTTCCGACACATTTGCTTTGTCACCAGGAGCTCATCATTTAGCTTCTCAGTGTTCTAGGCAACTCTCTAAGAGTATATAAGTTATAAAAAAGGCACCAGTTGTTAAGTTGTGTTTCCTCACCAAGGAGCTCCTTGTAGCAATGAAATCTTAGGTTTTATGAAATAGTGACTAGTATCTGTAGTGGAATTCACTGAAGGTTGGATATAGTTCTATTGTCTTATACCTTCACTTTTCACTGAGATCTGAACACATGGATCAAAGGCCCAAAGTCTTAAATTTAAAAATATCAAATACATTTTGATTAATAATTACCTAAAGTTAATGATCTGTCTCTGAAACAAATAACAAATCAGATTTGGAAAGAGGATAAATCGTGAAAAGCTATACTAAAATTAGGAATGAGAGATTAGCATAGTAAGGCATCATTGTTCATTCTGGATGCCGACATTTTGTTGTTTGCATTCTATGAGCTATGTTCACCATCACTCCTGTGGAAATGCCCAAGCTTATCAAAACCTTATCAAAATGGTACCCAACATTGGACATAGTGTCTCAGATGAGCTCTGCCAAGGTCCTCATACAGAAGCACTTTCTGTCCTTATCCTTTGAATTCATACCTCTCTTAATAAAGACAAAGAAGAAATTAGCTTTTTGGTTAATGTCTCACATTATTTGTTGACTTAGGTTGAGCTTGGAGTCCACTAAAACCTTGAGATCATTTTCCAACAAATGACTCTTGAACCAAGCCTTCTCCATCTTAGATTGTCAAGTTGATTTTTTAAAATCAAAATGCATGTACAATTTTATGTTTAAGGACACAGAAAAATAGAATCAGAAGAGAGCAGTGTTCTAGAAACCAAGTAAGGTAAAATTATTAAGGAGGAAGAAGTGGCATTTCTTATGTTCAATCTCAATATAGAAGCATATGCTAGGAGTAACGACACAAGGAGAGAGAGTGGACCTGGCAAGAAGGGTTATCCAAAAGTAAGACAAAGGAATGGATGTCAGATAATGGTGTAGAGAGGTGTACAAAGTTAGGGGGAGGAGGAGGACGGATGGAGGGGCACTCAATAAATAGCCTAATTTTCTTAGGAAAGCAAGAGGTAAGGACATTTGCAGAAAAAGGAGAAAAAAAGATTTGAAAAGAGTTGAAAATGTTGGCAACAACTGCCTAAGAGAATGGAAGAATAAAAATTGTTATGATACAGCAGTGAGCGCCCAGTCGAGGTGGATAGATACCTTGTATTCACTCTGTATGGTTGCAAGAACATCTATGATCTGTGTCTAATAAACTTTTCCAAACTTATTTCCTCCCTTCCCTAACACCTCTCCATGTACTCCTACACTCTGGATTAGCACAGAAGAGTATTTTCTAACATTTCCTAAATTTCTAATTTTCTAAATTCCAATCTCTATGCCTTCATTCTTGTTTCTTGCACCTACATTACCCTAACACCACTACCACCCATATCCTTAGGTCTCCCTTTTCAATTCCTACTCATGCCTCAACATCTAGTTCAAGTCCTTCTTTCTCTTCATTGTTCTTCATCAAGAAGTAGTATCTGCTTCCTCTCACAGCACTCACGTTTCTTATTGTTGTAAGAGTAGATGGAAATTGATTTCATCAAATCGCCCCATCCCATTTAATATAACAGACAAGGCATTATGTCCTGTTACCTTACCCAGACAATAATATGTTGAAGGACTGGAACTTACCTCCCATGGAAGATCCATCAGAATCAGAGGGGCAGTGTGGTACAGTAGAAAGAATGCTGCATCTGGAGTCAGATGATCTCAGTTTGAATTGGACTTTAGCCACCTATCTATAACCTCTGTGACCTCTCTGGTTAACTGCTTCATGTTTTATTCCTTTTTTGTGTGTAAATTGAAGTCAAGCTAAACAAGCTTGGTAATCCCTTCAAGTTTGAAATGCATAATGTTAAGAAGCTTTAAATGTATGTAAAGCACTTTGCAAATCTTAAAGTATTGTGGAAATAAATAAGAGGTGGAGAAAGAGGAGTAGAAGTAAGAGCTATCTAGGTAGCCCAGTGGATAGAGCACAGGCCCTACAGTCAGGAAGACCTGAGTTCAAATTTGACCCCAGACACTTACTAGATGTGTGGCCCTGATCAAATCACTGAACCCCAATTGCCTCAAGAAAAAAAGAATAGGAGTGGGGGACATCTATGTGACCCACTGGATAGAACACCAGCCCTGGAATGAGAAGGACCTAAGTTCAAACCCTCTATCACATACATATTTGCTATGTGGCCCTAGGAAAGCCACTTCTCACTGCCTCAGTTTCCCGCTCTGTAAAATGGAGGTAGTAATAACACCTACTTTCCAGTGTTGTAGTGAAGATCAAATGTGATAATATTTATAAAGTGCTTTGCAAACCTAAAGCATTTTGTAAATGCTAACTAGTAATAGTAATAGCAGTAGGGATACTTGTAGTCACAGAGTAGTCCATGAAGCATGGCAATATTGAGCAGAGTAGAAAGCCCTGGGTTCACACCCTGCCTCTAAACATACAAATTATGTCAATCTGGACAGGTCACAAATCAGTGCTAGAAGTACCTTTGTAAAATTATAAGTTGCAAAACAGGTGCTAATCTACATTGTTAGAGAAAATTTCCTCATTTAGAATTCCTATACACATGATGTCACAAGTCCCACTTCACCCCACCCTCAAATAGTTTTCATGTTAAATCAAAAGGTAAAGAATTCAATTTACAGAAACTCATTTCACAAGTAATTGAATATAAATGTTATGTGTAATTATTGTAAAATTCAATTTGACAAATATTTATGACACATGGTTTAAAATCAGTTGATATCAATTCTTATATTTGGAGATGCCTTCAAAGCACCCTCCCCACTGAGGTGATAGAATCAATCTGCTTGAACATCATTGTCTCCCTGTCAAGATGATGAGGTCCTTTGATGCATCCAACAGCTAGAGTGACAGCAACAATTATCACTCCATCAGAGGCACAACTCAGTAGGTCATGCTGACAGAATCATTTCTGAGATGACTTTCCTGTGGGAGGGCTAGTGGCATTCTTTCGTCATGGGCCATAGGCACAGAACCTAATCTGACGACTATGGCCTTGTCCTTGTAACTCTCAATGGAATTGATATAGGTCTCTGCTATGCAGTCATTACACTCTCTTTTAAGCAGAGTCCAGGAGGATTCAGGAGTGACATAGGATGCATGTTAAAATAGCATCTGTCTTAAGAAGCTCTTTATTGAGTTTTTAAAACTTTATCCATTTTATCTCCCAACACTCTGTATTTACTTATTGTTTCATCATTTCAGTCATGTCCAACTCTACATGAATCCATTTGGTGCTTTCTTGGCAAAGATAATGGAGCTGGCCATTTCCTTACCAGTTCATTTATAGATGAGGAAACTGAAGAAAACATGGTGAAGTGACTTGCCAAGGGTCATAGAGCTAATAAGTTTCTGAGGTCAGATTTGAACTCAGGAATATGAGTCATCCCTATCATAAGACCAATACTCTCTCCACTATGCCACCTAGAGATCTCTGTATTTACTTTAATTTAGAAAATGAATCAGCCAACCAATTAATCAATAATTAATTAACAATTAACCAATTTAACAAAATTTCTTAGCACATGCTTGCCAGGCACTCTACTAGTTACTGGAGATACAGTTCCTAACCTCAAGAGCATGTATTCAAACAAGGATAATAATAAGGATCCTTTGCCCAACATGTTCAGATCTCTATACCAATGAAAACTTGAACCTCTTGGGTCTTTGTCAGGTCTAGTTAAGTAAACACATACTTGTTAAGTATCTGCTATGCTAGGAACTGTGCTAAGCACTGGGGATATAAAGAAAAGTTAAAAAAAAAAATTGGTTCTTTTGTTTTTCTTTTTCTCTTAATTTCATGACAAAACTTTCAGTCCCATCCAACTTGATCTAAATTAAGGATAAGGATAAATCTCTCAGAGCATCCAAACAATTTTCAGATACAATGAAAAAGATGTTAGCTTTTAAATTACAGGATCAAGTTTGAATCTGGTATATTTCACTTACTGTATATGTGATCTTGAGCAACTCACCTACCCTCCTTAGGCCTCAGTTTCTCATCTGTACAATGAGATATTGGTCTAGATGTTTCTAAATGTCACCTCCAGCTCCAAATCTTTGGTGATGTAAGCTTTTTCATTTGCTTGAAAGTTTAATTTCAAGGTTATAGGTATAATTGCATAAAAATTTTCTCTATTTCCAAAAAATTACCCTTGGCTTATGTCTTGTAGAGTAAATGCATCACCATAAATGGGTTTTCAAAGGAGATACTCCATTGGGAACTATGTCCATCCCTGTGGTACACAAATCCTCAACATTATCCAGTGATAAAAGTCATTAGAATTCCCCATTTTCCCTAGGAAATATATATAATGTCTCCATTTACTGACTTTGTAACATAATTTTCATAGGTTCATAGATATAGAATTATAAAGGATCTTAGAGCTCATCTTTTCATTTTACACTTGAAAAAAACTGAATCTCAGAGCAGTTAAGTGACTTGCTTAGGGTCACCAGCTAATAAGAGTATGAGGCATAATCAGACTGAAGGCTTACCGATTCCAAGTCCAGTGCTCTATCCATCATTCAGCTGACACATTTATTAAGGGTCAATTTGCTCACTCAGTTCTATCTACTACATCATACTGTTTTTTCTTTTCTTCATTCTCCTCTCAGAGTATTTAAGCTATCCCCTGGAAGTCAAAAAGCTAGGGGGAATCAGATGCTTTCTGTCCTGGAAGGACAAGCCCAAAGCATTAAGCCACCCATAGCAATTATTTTAGTTAGTAGTTAGACCACGTCCAAGTGGAGAAACCAGCTTCATATTTATGGTTCACGACTGGTTCCCTAGACTGTTCTGACATTGCAAGCTTGGTGGATGTCTTTCTTTGGATCTGACTCAGGCTTTGACTTTTGATTCCTATCTTGCATGTGGAGTTTTTGCACTAATATTTCTAGTTCTGACCTCCAACTGTTCCTTCAACTAATTGCTACGACATCTTTTGGTATCTTCATCCTTATCACATAATTACACATATGTACATATACATCACATGTGTGAATATATATGTGCACATGTGTAAGACTCGACTATCCTTCACCCTCACAACTCATAGTTGCAGCTTGGTTCCTCAGAAAGTAGTTGGTTACTTTGGTTACTTCTTATCTTGGGGTTATAAATGTAAAAATTAGACACTGCAAGTTTGTCTGATACTATAGTTTGTGACCCGCCAAAGTGTTATTCCCATTGATCATCGTTTGATATCAGTTAGCCAGCCACACTTAATTAACTTTTAGGAATGAGTATATACTAAAGTAGATGGTAAAAAAATAACATTGGTACAATATGCCTCACCAAACAGGAGACATGTTCTCCCATATCTCCCATATGTACATATGGGAAGTGGAAAGTAGGATCAGGCTTAGTGAGCACCCGCAATAACGACATAATCAACACCTCCTTTTTGCTGAATGTTCTTTTCTCATAAAGTTGACCATGTGTTGCCCATGCCATAGTTTTCTCCTGAGCTTCTTGTAGATTTCTGCCAGTCTTTTCTCAGCGTGTCTTGTTTGTCCTTAGCTCTTGATGAAGATGCTGCTGTCAGCCACTGTCTGAGGGATCCACACTAGGGATCTGCCAGGATCCACACAGGAAGTCCAAAATCTTCGAACCTTTCAAAATTCACAAGATTATCTTTTAGTCAAGAGAATGGATTGATATGAAGAGACAGAGGATCTTTCTTTCCTCTTCCAATTAGTTCCCACTGAGAGGCTTGGTTGGAACTGTTTCTACCACTGGTCTGGCCCCACATTGACATGGCAACCCCATACTACCTTTTTGTTTTCTGTAAGCTCCCCAGGACTGTGTCTCCACACCAAACAACTGCCATATACTTCCTATATACGGTTACTTTCAGCTCATCTAATGTCTCTTACTCCTTCTGAAGCTAAAGAACTTTTCTGTAATTAGTTATGTCTCTTGGCATGGTTAATAGATTGATTTGATAGAGATATCCTCACCAGAGAAAACTATCAGGACTAGAGCATCTTGTTAACTTCAGCTGGGTGGGATAATTGACTGAATCAATCAATCATTCCCACAAGTAAATACTATTTCTTTGTCAGGGGCAGGGTGGTGTACTGGTAGAAAGTTGGCCTAGGGGCCAGGAAGACCTGGACCCAAGTCATTCCTCTGACATATTCAAACACTTTGACCCCAGACAAATCACTTAACATATCACTTCACTGGGCAACTCAGGACAAGGAACCAGATAACACTGGAAGAAGGCGTTCCTCTAGGTGGTCCCTATACCTACACAATCACAGGTATGATAAAGAAAAAAAAAAAGATCATCAACCTTAAAGCACTATGTGAATGTGTACTGTTTTTGTCCTCTTGCTGGAAAAGACCTTAAGGCTTTTAGCATTTTTTATAATAGAAAGCAGGTTGAATTTTGAATCACAAGTCATGGGTTTTCCTATTTCTCTAATACTATCTCTCTGTGTGACTTTAGGCAAGCTTCTTAATGTCCCTGAGTGACACAGGCATATTCACATATGCCATCTTATGCTCAGGTGAGTCTGCTTATATCCTATAACCCATATCCAGGGTATCCCTTCTTTCCAATATGGGACCACTAAGAAATGAATTTTTGTTTGTTTGTTTATTTATACTCATTCATGGACTTTGTCATCATACCTTCCAGAAATACTGATCTTGTAATAGGAGGAGCAACACTTAGACCTCGGGCTATGTAATCTATTACCTATGGATAAATTTGGCTTGTGTTTTGAGCTTGAATCATAAATCAAGGTTTCTTCATTCATTTTGTACTCAGAATCATCTCTGAAGGTCCTTACTCAGATGTCCTTCCTCTTTTGTACTCACTTCCTTATGTTCTATTCCTCGAAATAACTTCTTTGGGTCTATACCTCGATGCTGCTCCCCACCCCCACACTCATTATGGTATCCAATCCCAACTTCCAACATATACCATCTGGTCCATATTAATTTTCATTCACTCAGTGCCTGCTAAATATATGGTATATAAACATACCATGGGGCCTGACCTCACATCACCATCTCATCGTAAGATTAAAGATTCCTTTAAAAATTGAATGTAAAGTATTTTGTGTACCAAATGGAGATGGAGGAAGAACTTGTAGTCATATTGTCATAGAGGACTACTGGTGAAGAAACTCCCTCTTCCTATGCAGATCAACACCTTTTATGCAACCTTTAGAATTCACCTAGAGCAATAAAAGCTTAAAGCCCTTGCAAAGGGTAGCACAATGAGATGGGATTTGAACCCTGACATTATTCAATTCTAGATCTAGTCTTTATAAACTGTACTATGTGGCCTGTCACCTTAAACATAATATAAATGTCAGTTATTTATGGAGTCCAGACTATATAATGTATTTCTTATTTATTAAGAGGAGACAAGTTCAGGAAAGTTCCAACTTCCCCAGTTAGTGGCAGAGCCAAAATGAGAGGTCAGTGCCCTTTTCCCTTTATGCAGGTGTAATGCCATGCACAAGCAGATTCCCAAAAAAATACTACTGTGCACAGCTTTTAAGGTTCCAATTACACAGTATAGTGAACACTCCATTTATTCCATTACAAATCAAGGCAAACATTCACAACAAATCATAATAACAAATCATAATATAATATTCACAACATTACATCTTATCCCAGAAAATCACAGTATAGTGTTCATAACAACTTAAACTTAGAATGGCCACACAGTTTTCACTACAGTGGCCACAATATTTAGAACAAAAAAACAAAAGAATAATCATCTGGTTTCCCTAAGGGGGAAACCCTCCTTACTTAATCATTCAATCAATTCACAATACAATAATCAATCTTCCACTCATGGGGCAACCATTAACTTAATCAGTCACTAATCTAGATTCACAATTACTAAATATCATTAATCACTAAGTACAGTCATTAGAAAATTACACAAACTTCCCCCCTCCAGGTGTCTTCAATTTTATCATGCATCCAAGGGGAGGCCTTTTCTTCATCTTGACTCAGGATGGTCTCTCAGATTCCCTGGATCCCCTTCCATGGTCCCAACTCCTACCGTAATCCACCAAACAGTCACCTGGATTCAGAGGTAGACAGCTCCCAGGTTCTTGTCCAGTCCTCCAGGCAGTCCCTGGTTCACACTGAAGTTCGCAGGGTCTGGCACATCTCAGACCCTTCACCACTTCTGTTGCCAGGAACTCAAGGATCCACCAAGCCACAAACAAATATAGTCTTATCCTGGTCATACTTCTTCAGTCCTCCAGCAGTTCAGCTCGCCCTAGGACCTGCCTTCCAGGAGGCCTTCCAGACAGCCCTCTCAATCTTCCAGAAGGCCTTCCAGGCAAGCCGTCTCAGCCTTCCAGGTGGCCTTCACCAGATTCTGGTCTCATAGAAAACTCCAACTTGGTTCTCAGTCCAGCAGGCCCAGCTCCCAGATGCTGGGACAATCCTGTTTCCTCCTCCAGGAGCTACCAGGAGGAACATTCCTGATTCTGCCTCTCTGTCTCTAGAACTCTTCTTAGATACACACACTGGCCCCCTGTCTCAGCCAACCCCCCCCTGCCACATCAGCAACAGGAGACAGAGTTCACACCTTCCGTACTTAGAGGTAAGTTACTAAGGACTAAGTATGTGCTAAATTGATTATTGTTACACCAGGCTCATTCTCTCCTTGGCACTAGTTTGAAATGTGATTCCAGGTTACTTATCTTCACACAATGCCCTGACCTTCCTTTGGACAAGGATACATGAACAACTAGCATATTACAAGCATGAACTACTAGGAACAGTATCCCTTACATAACCCAGAGCCATCTAGATCTCTTAAAAGATCCACTCATTCTCTGGAGATGAATGCCTAGGGCCCACTTCACATACCAAAGAAAGCTTGGTTCACACATAGGCCTACTGCTTCTTTTCTATAGAAGAAGTTGTTTCTGAAATCTTTGTTGGTTTCTTGTTGATTTTAGCATGATGGAAAGAAATCTTATGATACCACTCAGATCACACCCTACATTTTAATAAATAACATTCCCAGAGCAATATTTAACCAGATTTAACAGAGCAACAAAGTTAGTTGGATGACCTCCATAAGACAGCCTGGCTAAATTCTTATAATTACCATTTGCTAGTCAGAGTTCTGAAGAATAGTGAGATACTAAAGCTTCCCACTCCATTCTCTTCTCATTACCTCTAATAAAAACACAAAGAGCTGCTTTGCCCACACACCAATGGGAAAATGTAAAATTTCTCCCTGGGGTCACCTGGTGCTGGCTATAAGAAATGATTTTAAGCTGGACAAAAGATTAATAGATGTCTATGTTCTTAATATTTTATTGGGTATTTTTCTTACATCACAATCCCTTCACAGTGACTGTATCCCCTTCCATAGAACCATTCCTATATTGCAGTAGCCAAATAATATGGCAGCCACATTTGGCAGCATATGTAACGTTCTATATCCCTAGTCTACCTCCTTCCACCAAAAGGAGAAAAAAAAGGTACTTTTCATTTTTTATCCTTTGGAACCATGATTGCTCCCTGAATTTAATGTCACTTCTGAAACCTATTAATGTCATAATAATTTACATGATTATAATTATTTCATATTTTTATCCTTATTCTGCTTTCTTTACTATGCTTCACTTCATATGTTTGCCCATATTGCTTATCATGCCTCACTTTTTTTCTTATAGTACAATGATAAACTATTAAATTTTTATTAATGAATGAGAAAGCATTTATTACACATTTATATGACACCATGATTTGTTCAGCCATTCCTTAATCAATGGGCAACTACTTCATTTTCAGTTTCTTTGCTATTGCAAAAATTGTGCTGGGAACACTTTGGTATATATGGGGCATTTCTTCCTATTATTTGATCCTTTGGAATATATTCTCAGCTGGAGGTGGCTGGATAAAAGTATATGAACACTTGAGTCAATTGCTTTTCATGCTCAAGGATGGCCATTTTCTTATGAATGGCAGATCTGTGTTAAGGCTACATTATATGACTTGGTCTTAATGGAATCCAAGAAAAGTTATGGGACATGTAATAGCATAAAGAGAAAGAAAAGAGAATCTCCATCTTAGATGTAGATACCTTTTTTTGGCTAAAAGAAGTGTCTCTAAAAGTTGCTGGATTGTTAGGAGCTTGCCAAATATTAACCTGAGAGATTAGGCATTTCCTACCAGGCTGTACTTCCTCAGACTTTTCCATTATGCCCCAGGAACCTGAAGATCACTTCAGTCCTGGAGCTCTCACCTCATCAATAGCCTCTGCCCCTGGGCTCCTCCCTCTGATTGACTTGTAGAATGTTCCAGAGCTTCAGTTTAAGGAAGGTATTCAAGCCAGTCATATTCAATTCCCACCAGGCTGTAACCCTCTGGATTTTTCTATCACATCCGTGTACCAGGTATCTTCTCTCATTTCCTCCTCTGCTTTTCTGGTTCCTTTTATGTGTTGTCTTCCCCCATTAGAATGTGAACTCCTTGAATATAAAAGTTGTCTTTCTTTTTGCTTCGAAATGTATTCCCAGTGCTTGCACTTAGTAATGCCTGTTAACTGACTGCAATTTTGATTCTCAGATACTTCCATAGATCTATGTTCTCTTCTCACTCTAGAGATATGGATTACAACCCATCTAGGATTTCTCATCCTTTGTCATTCTTGTCCACATTATCCCTTGAATCCTCCATGTGGTCTATGTAATGTGAGTTTGAGGGGGAATAAAAGTTACTCAGCAATTTTATAATTTTGTTATTCTGTGAATATTGGTTGAAAACAGGCTTCTCTGAGGCTAGGTGATTTCCATAGTGAGGCACTACCTTGTAATGTAACCTGTCTGAGTTGGGTTCCTCTGCCCTGAATTCTGTGGTTCTAGTATTTATTCATCTCAAGCTTAAAATGTCAGAAAGATACTGCTTGGCACTGAATAATTGAATATACTGAAGTTAAAGAATTAAAGGACTGAATGCTACTCAAATATCTATACAAAAGCTAAAAGAAAAAGAAATATTCCATTTGAAAATTCTCATTGTGTATAAAGTGAACCCAATAGGAAAAGGGGCTGAGAAATATGATTTATAGCAATAGCAAGAGCTTGGCACTCAATATCATAAAGTGCCAAGACTGGGTGTCAATCAATTTAATGGAGCATGGATAGCTAGAGAAACAGTTCAAAAATAAAAAGCGCTGCAATGATGTAATCCTGCATTTAGGGAGAAATAATGCAGTGCATTGTTTCCAAAAACAACAAAAGAATTTTATCATGAGAACAGCCACAGTGAAGAATCATTTTGACTTTAGACGTTGGCATGTGACCTACTCTTACTATGGAGTGGACATACTCATCTCTAACACATTTTTTAAATCTTCTTGAAAATTGTTTTGAGTTCACGGGGGAGGACATTACAGGTGCAGAGATGCTAGAGGTTGGAAGAAGTTGAAGCCAGCCACTGCAGTACCCATATACGTAAAAAAGAAAAATCCAAAATAAGAATGCAGCACTATATAAAACACTGATACTTAGGTGAATCTGCAGTTTCATCAGTACAAATAATCTTTCTGACAGCGTAGATGGCAATCATCTCATGCCTGCCCATCCTATACAAATCTTGTCCATGGCCTCCCACACATTCTCTATGGGGAAGTGAATCCATCCAAAATACTACAAATCTTTTCTCTAGATCTTTTGAGGTAGCGTGACTGTCAAAGGAGGACACTACCTGTCTAAAAATTGTCTTTTTGTCTTAGTACTTGACCAGCTATCCCCCCTCACATTTGCATCGTATATTTCTTTGAATAGCAGCAATAGTTCAATTACATGTTCTATCCTTATGCCAGCCCATTTCTTCTTAAATGAGTCTATGAATTTTCTTGAACATGGCAGCATGGCAACAGTGACCATTTTATATCTTTATATTACAATGGCAAATAGGTGTCTTGTATTCTATGCAGCCAAATTATCTACTTGGACTGAAAGAAGGAGAGAGCTGTTTTGTGTCAGTGAAGGAATGTAAAGAGATAGAAAGATATGCTGAGAGGCAAGTAAAGAACCCTAGATCAAACAACACCAATATTAGTCTGATAAATCTGGTTCATTTAGGACATCATTTACCTTTCTACACTCTAATCAGTTAAACCAACTCTCTCTCTCTCTCTTTCTCTGCCCCCTTTCTTTTTTTCTCTCTCTCCTCCCATCTCCACTCTCTCTCTTTCTCCCCACTCCCCACACCTCTGTTCACAAACAGAGACATAGACAGATACACACCTTGCTCAAGCTCTATGCCATCTCACTGGCCATGTCTAGTTTTATTCTACTCTCTCCTTTGTCTTCCTCATGGAATCCCTTTTTTTCTTTCACGATGGAATTCAAGCACCACTTTCTACATGGAGCCATTCCTGATAACTCCAGCCACTAATTCCCTTTCTTCCTATGTAGTCTTTAACCACCTTGTGTTTATTTTTATTCAACTCTCCATGTACATTTTGTATATACTTACATATTGTCAACTCTCCTGAAACCTCTCTATTTTCAAAGTTTTCTTTATTTTTAAAATTTAAAATCTCCCTCTCATTCCCTACCTCACTGAAAAATTATTTGTAAAACATAAATAATCAAGCAGAACAATCTATATGTCTACCTACCTCTGTGTGTGAATACGTAAGTATACAGATATCACGTATACAAGAATCTAACATTTATGTATGTGTGTGTGTGTGTGTGTGTGTGTGTGTGTATGACAGAAAGGTGATGGATTTAGAATACAAAATGAGATTCTGTAAGTACAGAAATATGTATAGCAGCTCTTTTGGTGGATTAAAAAGCAACAGCAACCACATGGGAACCTATGGGATGCTCATTATTTGTAGAATAGCTGAATGAAATGTGGTACATGAATATCATTGAATGTGAAGGTTTTGTAAGAAATTAGTAAACAGAAGAGAGGAAATAGATTATTTCAGAGACATGGAAAGACTTATATGAACTGATACAGCATGAAGTAATCAGAACAGAATAAAATTATACTCTGAAAGAAATATTATTGAAAAGAATATTTGAAAACTATAATATATTGAGGAATAATGAAATTAATAGAAACAGGAGTTCAAGAACTTTAAAAGCTAAAAGAACTATGATTAATAAAATAATCATCCAAGATTCCAGAGGACTAATGATAAAATATACTTTTCTACCTCCTGAAAGTAAGATGACAGATTTAGGGTATAGAATCTTATACACACACACACACACACACACACACACTCATTTCATTCCTTTTTGTTTTTTTTTTTCCATTTGGCTATAGATAAATAAAATTTCTTCTCTTGAAAATTATCTGTTTGTATTCTTTGACCATCAATTGGAGAATTACTCATATTCTTACAAATCTTAGTCATGTATGGAATCACATATAGTTTTTTTTTTTATTTTTTGGAAATTACTGGAAAAGTATGTTGCAAAGATTTTTTTTCCACCTATTCTCCTTTTAATCTTATTTTTTTTTGTTTATTTCATTTTGTACAATTAAAAATATCTTTTTTTATTTTCCATGATACTCTTTAGCCTATGTTTGGCCATGAACTTTTCTTCTATCTGTTTATCTGAGAGGTACTTCTCTCCTCCCCCATATTTTTTTTTTTGTTAATTTGCATTATTATATCTGGGACACTTGTTTTGACTTAAGCTATGAGATATTGTTCTAAATTTAATATATCCATTTGTTATCTCTTTTTCTCAGCAGGCTTTTTATCAAATAGTGATTCCTTATCCCAGTAACTGAAGATTTTATCTTTATCAA
>CM053590.1:39891737-39914582 GCA_028646515.1 Pseudochirops corinnae
TTTTTTTTATATGTAAACTCTGGTTATTTTTGACTCGAGTGTCAACATGTTTATATCCAAGAAACATTCCTTTGAAAAATGTCCATTATCTTGACTGACTTAGGATCATCAGGAATAGTAATCATATACATTTACAGAATAATTTTAAATTCACAAGAAACTTTACAAACAGGACCCCCCTGACAGATCACAAGGCTCTCATTACCTAGGTGATAAAAGCTCACGTTTATATTGAACTTACTGTGCTCCAGGCACTGTGATAAACACTTTACAATTATTATCTCATTTGATTCTCACAACAACGCTGGAAAGGAGGTGCTTTAATTATTCCCATTTTACAGTTTGGGAAAATGAGGCAGGTTAAGTGATTTACCAAATGTTACATAGATAGTAAGTCTCTGAGGCAGGATTTGAACTCAGAGCTTCCTGATTCCAGGCCTGATACTCCACTGACGGACCGTCTAAGTTAGGAAAAGTGAAGTGATTTTCTGTGGTCACTTATCCCAGTGTCAGAGCAGGCATTCAAGTCCAGATCTTTTTATACCCAGTTCCTTGTTTTAGTCATTAAGTTGCCCTGACTAGGGAACCAAATCAGTGAAGTCACAGAGATTGACATATCATTTAAATATTTAAAATATTTAACATTTAACAACATTTTCTAATACTGGTATGATAATTGGTTGTTTTCACACAACTGCTACTGCTATGAATATTAGCTAATATTTACACAACATTTTTTTGTATCATAGAATTTGCAAAGCGCTTTCCATATATTATTGAATTTGATTCTCAACAATCTCGTGAGTCAGGTTCCATCGTCATCATCATTTTACGGATGAGGAAATGGAGCTATGGAAGTCCAATGCCTTGCTCAGGCATCACAAAGCTAGTCAGTGTCTGATGTGGGATTTAAATTTAGGTCTTTCTGGCTCTATCTGAAACACTCATCCATACCACACTGTCTCTCCTATAGAATCACTATGCTCTCTTTATAATGGGAAATTCATTATGTTCTTTAAATTAAGGCGATATAATGCGAGTTCTTTGAACTACAGCCTGCACTATCTGTCCATGTTTTATAGCCAAGTAGGCGAAGAGAGACTGTTGTCTGAATCTATTTGGTGTGGCAGAAGGCATGGTATTTGACACTTAGAATACACACACACACACACACACAACACACACACACGGTGATGGGTCTTGAAATATTTAGCTCCATTTCCTTGGACAATGAAATTTCAAGAACTAATTAATTCCAGAGTCACATAATGTCAATGAAAGGGGAAACTGGAGAGCTAGTCACCATATAACAGAATCAGATGGAATTTGACATGTGTAAGGGACCTCAGTATTGAACAATAGTCCTACCCATTTTGTTGTCATTGCTGTTGCTCAGTCATTTCAGTCACATTTGACTGTATGTGATCCCATTTGGGGGTTTTCTTGGCAGAGATACTGGAGTGGTTTGTCATTTCCTTCTCTAGCTCATTTTACAGATGAGGAAACTGAGGCAAGCAGGGTTAAATGACTGGCCTAGGGTCGCATAGCTAGCTGGTGTCTGAGGGCAAATTTGAAGTCAGATCTTCTGACTCTAGGTCCAGTGCTTGATCCACTAGACCACCTACTTGCAAGGGATTTCCCATGCCATCTAGCAACTGGTTATACAATCCCTACCTGAAGACCTCCAAAGAGAGAAAATCCACCACCAATCCAGTTTTGGACAGCTTAAACTGTTAGAGTTCCTCTAAACATTAAGTCTAAATAAGGCAGCTAGGGTGGCTCAATGGATTAGAGCATTGGACCTAGAGTCAGGAAGAGCTGAGTTCGAATCTAGCCTCCAATACTTCCTAGCTGTGTTATCCTGGGCAAGTCATTTCACCTCTGTCTGCTTTAATTTTTTGATCTGTAAAATGTTAATAACAATGATTCCTCACTAGTGTTATGAGCATAAAAGGGAATTATATTTGTAAAGTGCTTTTCAATCCTTAAAGCACTAGATAAATCCTAGTTATAAATCTGTATGTTTGTAACTTACAAACATTGTTCCAGATTCTTATTGCCTCACTTTGTGGAAGAAGAAACAGAAGCCCAGAGAAATTAATATTCCTGTAATACCAAAGAAACATTAAATTTTAGGACTGGATCTAAAATACTGGTTCCCTGGGTCTTCTTCCTCAATATTTGCCACTACATTCCATTCTATTCCCATGCACTTCCCTACCCAAATGATATACACGTCCAAAGAATCACACACACACACACACACACACACACACACGCACTATTAAAAAAGAAGCATGTTTGCTAGTGTTGAACTCCATGTGGATTTAACTCTTTTTTTTTCTACAAAAAAAAGCCAGGAGTGAGGGGAATCCACATATTGACTAAGCAATTTTAAGGAAAGGTTTTTGTTGTTATTTTATTGGTTGTTTAATATTTTTATATTTATATATGCTTATACAAAATATATTTCACATTTAAGTCCTTTTGCATTAAACATGAAGTACAAAAATCCTTTGCATTCGATTCAGGCTGCCCACTGGTTCTGTTTCTAAATAAACTTCCTGCCCAGAGCCCAAACACAAGCTAATATCACCCTCTCTGCTTCTTGCTGAATGCACACACAATTATAAAAGATGTGCTTGAGCAAGCAGAAGAGAACGAAAAGCTGAGAAATAAATAAAATAAATGCAATGAAAATAATTCTTGAAGTATGACTCAATGATAACCACTGAGAATGGTTTTTATTCAGTTCAGAGAAGTATTCAGGGTTTGCATAAGAATCTCCCAGTAGCCCCTGGGGACATGGCCTGGTGATGATGATCTGAAAAGATCTAAAATGGATAAAAATAAGTACATATGGGGAGAAGGAGCCAAATACTGGAGGCAGACTGTGAATGTCTTAAAGAAAATAGACATACAAGCAAATCTTCATTATCTGTGTAGGTTCCAGGGCATTTCTATTTCCAATTCTGTTATAGCTATAGTCCTTGGCCAGCTTCCCTAGCTATCCAAATGGGTTCCAGAGACATCTCCTAAGCTCTTCCTTGGAGCTACTTTTCCTGGATGCTTTTTTCCCCTCCTTCTAATTCTCCAAATGTCATATAGGAGTTACACTAGTTACTCATACCCTAAGCACAGGCTCTCTGCGCTTCAGGGGTTCTATGTCTATAGGAAGCATGGAAGAGCGGGTTGACTGCTGGCTCTGGAGTCAGGAAAACATGGATTTATATCCTGCCTCTGACACTTACTACCTATGTGACCATTGGCAAGGCAGCCTTTCCTTGTTTCAGTTTTCATACATAAAAAAATAATAACTACCTCACAGGCATGTTGTGTGAACTCAATGAGACAGTTATTTCAAGAGCTTTCCAAACTTTAATGTATTACATAAATGTCATTATTGATATTGCTAATTAGCTTGAAAGAATGACTATCATATTCTTCTTTGAGTAGCTTAGATATGAAGTCCAATGTCTGTAGTTAATATCGTAAATTTAGAAAAGTACTATGATATTTTTGAAAAATAAATGACCAAAATGTTACTGTAGGGTCACATCAAACCTGAGAGGCTTGTTGTTATCAACACCTGATTGTAAAAAATAGGAAACTGGAATAAAAGAACTCATATGCAAGGTGAAAATAATCCTATTCCAACCTATGTCTATATCTTTTTTTTTTTTTGGGTGGGGGAAAGCAATAGATCTTGGGTATTTCTGACCTGAGACTCACAAAGCTCTTGTAAATGTGTATGGTTTTGAGACAGATCCATAAAATCAGTTTTAAAGAATACTGGATCCATATAAAGAGTTAAATGGAACTTAATATGAATGGTGAATCCTAAGTCAGATAATTATTTAGAAGAGTGGACTGATTTAACCCCACACATTGTCAAGTTAAAGAACAGATCTAACTTTAGCCTGAGGTCTTATCTGCCCTGCCCTTGGCTGAATGTGGAAGCTAATAATGAAAGAGCTATGAGTCTACCCACATCAATGAGGGGCTTTCTGTTTGCTTCACCTTAGCAGAAGGAGAGGGCAGCCAGGTGGGACAGTGGATAGAACGCCAGGCCTGGAGTCAGGAAGACTCATCTTCCTGAGTTCAAATCTGGCTTCAGATACTATCTAGCTGCGTGACCCTGGACAAGTCACTTAACCCTGTTTGCCTTTAGTTTCTTCTTCTATAAATGAAGAGAAGGAAACAGAAAACAATGCCAGTATCTTTGTCAAGAAAACCCCAACAGAATAGGACACAAGAGAAATGACTGAATAATGAAGCAGATGAAGATGACCAGCAGAGAGTTAATACTACCTGACACTTACATCACTATATGGTAGACACTGTAATTTTAGGTATTTTTACAAATATCCTCTCATGTGATCCCCACAGCAACCCTAGGAGGTGGGTACTGTTGCTAGCCCCATTTTACAGATTAGAGAACATACAGATGTTCAATGCCTTGCCCAGGGTCACACAGCTTGTAACTGTCTGAGGCTGGATTTGGACTCATTATTCCTGACTCTAGGCCCAGTGCTCTATTCACTGCATCACCCAGAGAGCAGACTGAAAGAGATGAAGTTTACCATCTGGACTTTGATCCAGGAATAAGGGGGAAGATCCCACCCTTCTGCTCTTTTGGGGGAAGAGGTAGAAGCCTAAGTCAATGACTCCAGTGGAAACCCAGTAGGTATAGAAACAACATGATGTCATGCCCCATAGAAATAGCAGAAAACCTTCAGAGAACAGGTCTAGCAAAGGGAAAAGCTAAATAGAACACACAGGGGAACTAGAGTAATGACACGTCCTAAAGACATTAACACACCTGCAGTGCCAGAAGCATAAATGACTCCTCCACTGGATGTCCTGGTCACACGTATTCTTCACATATGTTCCCCTTCCTCATGTACCTTGGTCACATGCATTGGTTATGTGTGTCTGCTCCTCCTAATGATGCTGCAGGAATTTGTGTGAGAGCATTCTCCAGGTTGATTGGGCACATGTTCTACTATATTTCCTATTAGGTTTTTCATTAAATGTCTTGGCTTCAACTATGTCCTCTGCCTAATTAGTAAAAGTAAACCTATTTTTGGGGGTTCTTGGACTGCAGCTTCAAGTGAATGAGGAGTTATAGAGTACCTTGAACATGGGGGAGATTTTGTGGATGGGCACACATGCAAGATGGGTTCCCCGGGTGCTACAGAATTTATTTTCACAATGAGCGCTGAAGAAATATCAGAAACATAATAGAGTCAAAATTCCAACTCTGGGCTTCTTATTTTAAATCTGGTGTTCGATTCAATATATAGTGCTGCCTTCATTGTTTTATTTATTTAAGAATTCTAACCTCTGTTTCTAAGCAATTTCCCTAACATTCTATTAGAACTTGAATATAATTTAGCTTAAAAATACTTTTGGTTGCAAGCTTTCTTAGCTTCCCCTCACCTACCACTTAATCAGATATAGCTTTTGCCTGGGCTAGATGTTACCACCACCCTCATCACCACCACCACCACCACCTCCTGTTTCAATTATTCTTTCAATGAGCACTTCCCCTCCCTCGAGGTTATGATTTCTTTTTCTGAAGAAGGGGAATTTGGGACAAAGTCTAAAAATAAAGAGACATCACTTGCTCTTTTCTGTTAATATTCTTTGTTTTTCTTCCATTAAATGGGAAGTGTAATTCCTGATCTCTGTTTCTATTCACTGTCAGATGAATTTGTTTACTAATCTCTACGTTGGTTTTCTGCTGACAGACTTTCTTTCCCCTGTCCCTGTCTCATTTTTTGTTTGTTGGTAGGAAGACCACATGGGATCATAGAAACAAAATCTGCTGGAATTTTAAGTCATCTAGTTGGACCCTTTCATTTTATATATAAGGAAGCTGAGGTTTAGAAAGGTTTTAGAATTCATTGGGCATTTATCAAGCACCTGCTACATGCCAGGTATAGTGCTGAATGCTGGGGACTCAAAGAAAGGGTAAAAGACATCCTTGATGTCATAATCTAATGGGAGAGATGATATATAAATAACAAAATAAACGCAATACATATTGGAAAAATAGTAGATAACCTCAAAGGAAAGGCATCGGCAACAATGGGGACTGGTAACAATTTTTGCAGATGATGGGATTTTAGATAAGGCTTCGAGGGAGCCAGAGCACAAGGAGGTGGAGAAAATTCCAGGTGTGAGGGACAGACAGTGAAAATGACTAGAGTCAGGAAACAGAGACTTGAGTGAAGAACAGTGAGGAGGTCAGTGTTACTAGATCAGAGAGTACTTGGAAAGGAATAAGATGTGAGAAGCATGGAAAGATAGGAAGGGTCCAGGTTATAAAGGGTTTTAAAAACCAAACAGATTTTCTATTTTATCCTTGAAGTAATGGTGAGCCACTGGAGTTTTCTTAATGAGGCAGAGGGATGATAAGGTCAAACTTGTACTTCAGGAATATCTGGCATTGGGAGAGACTTGAGGAAGGGAAGTCAACCAATAGGCCATTGCAATAGGCCAGGCATGAAGTGATACAAACAGGATGGCTGCATTATGAGAGAAGAAAGGGGATACATATACAAGAATGTTTTTTTTCCAATTCATTAATTTATTTATTTTTAATTTTCAACATTCATTTTCATAAGTTTTAAATTTTCTCCCTCCTTCATCTCCCCTCCCTCCTCAAGATGGCAAGCAATCTGATATGGGCTCTACACATACATTCTTATTAAACATATTTTCACATTTGTCATGTTGCATAGAAGAATTATAATTAATACAAGACATTTTTGGAAGGCAAACATGACAGGACTCAGCAACAGATTAGATATGGGAAGGTGAGAGTCAGGAATCAAGGACAGCACCTTGGTTGTAAGCCTGAATGACTGGAAGGTTGGTGGCACCCTTGACAGTAAAAGATCACTTAGGAATAAGGAAGTATTTGGGAAGGAAATCTAGAGTTCCATTTTGGCAATGTGGAGTTTAAGATATATATGGAACATCCAGTTAGAGATATTCAAGAGGCAGTTGGCAATGTGAGATTGGAGGTCAAGTGAGAGGTTAGGGCTGGATAATAAAGATCTGAGAATCATCCACATAGGAATAATTTAATCTATGAGAACAGGTGAAATCACCAAGTAAAATAATACAAAAGGAGAAGAGGGTCTAAGACAGGCATCCAAGTTAGTGGGTATAACCTGGAGGAAGATCCAGTACAGGACACTAAGTGGTCAGGCACGTAGGATGAAAATCTGGAGAAAATAGGGTCACAAGCACCTAGAAGGAAGAAAATATCCAGGAAAATGAAATGATTGATAATGTTAGAAAGAGTACAGAGAGATCCAAAAAGATAATTGAAAACAAAAAACAACATCGGCTTTAACAACAGATTCTAACTAACATTCTATTCATTCATTCATTCGTTTGTTTGTTTGTTTATACATTTGATCCCTCTACTACTCTAGGCTAGAAATGTAGTGGGCGCCCATAGGCTCAGTTCCCCTACTGATGAAGATGGATGCTTTGGCATCTACTTCTGACCTAGGCCAGTTTGTTCCTCTTTGGGAATCCTGGTACTGCTCTGCTCCCTGGAGCTTACCATATTGGTGCTGGACTACCTTAGCATGCTGCAGTTCCAGAAATGGGGCTGCTAGGTTGGACAGTGATAGAGCACTGGGCACGGACTCAGAAAGACCTGAATTCAAATCTGGCCTCAGACATTTACTTAATTGTGTGGTCTTGGCCAAGTCACTTAATCCTTTTTGCATTAGTTTTTTCATCTGTAAAATGGGATAGAGAAGGAAATGGCAAACTACTCCGGTATCTTTGCCAAGAGAACCCCAAGAGGGGTTACAGAGACTCAAACATGACTCAAAAACGACTCAACAAGAGCAAAAGCTACAGAACTCCTGAACTGTCAATTCGATACCTTCAGCCTAATCCAGTAGCCTATAATGTGAGCATATACCGCCATACCTGGCTGTCATTAGTAACTTTGGAGAGAAATATTTCAGGTGAATGATGATGCTGGAGAGAGTTATGAAGAGAGTGAGAAGTATGGAAGTGGAGCAATGTCTGTAGACCACCTTCTCAGGTTTAGCCATGAAGGTAAGGAGTGATATAGGATAAGACTTAACGGGGATGGATGGATCAAGTTGGGGTTTTTGAAGAAGGAGGAAAGCATGGGCACATTGGTAGCCAGGAAACAGGAAAAGACTCCAGATTAGTGAGAGAATGAGAATGTTTACAAAGGCGGCTATCTGCTGGAGAAGAGAAGAGGAAATGGGGGAGAGATTTGCCTTGGCAAAGAGAAGGGCTACATTTTCATGTGAGACAGGAGTGAAAGTGAAAATTATGCTAGGAAACATCTGGGTTATGTAAGATGAAGAGGGGAGAAGAGGGAACTCTTGTTAAATAACCTCAATTTTCTCAATGAAATAAGAGGCACAATTATTAACTGAGAGGGCCAGAGAGGTAGATCCACAGGACATTTGCTGTAGGATAATAAATTTTAGAAAAGCTATTTTGCAGAGTGGAATATTAAATCCATTAGGGGGGTGTATAAGGATATACAAGTAAGGTTTTGTTTTTTTTTAAATAATAGTATGTAAATAACATTCCATAATCATTAACAACTTTACTAGGGAGAAAAGTTCATTGTTTTTCTTCTAAATTGTTAATGTCCAACTTACTAACTGTCCTGTTTCACAAAGTGATGAAAAATGTCTATTACATAGATGATAATAATACCTCTGGATGGGCAGCCCAAGGAAATCATAGGAAGATAGATAGAGACATAGAAGGGAACTTGGAGATATTGTGTGCAATCTCATTTTATTTTTAAAAAATTGTCTTTGTTAATTTGTCTGTTTACTTTTAGTTTATAAGATTCAGTTCCACAATCCCTTGAGTTTCAAATTTTTCCCCTCTCCCATTCCCCCCTCCTCCGTTCCACCCCCCCACCTGCCCATGACAGCATGCAATCAAGTACAGGATCCCCAAACACTTACACATTAGACATTAGTCAGGTTATAAAGAAGGATTGTAACAGATGGAATGAACAATGAATCTCCTCATTTTTAAGACAAGGAAGTGAATGCTTAGAGTTTAAGTGCCTTACATAAGATTCCCCCAGGTAGTGCCATGAGTAATAGTAAACTTAAACAAAGTCTATTTTAAACTCTTAAACAATGCATGTGTCTATATACTGAGACTATGAGGAGAATAATTTTATTCATTATATTAAACTACACAGAAAACTGTATTATCCTGACCAATGTTTTCCCCTTTTCTGTTTTTTAAAGCAAATATGCTATGATTTTCTGCTTATTTATATTTTTTGATAAACTGATTTTCTGAAGTAGTATGACTATTGCATCACTAATTAGAAATTGATTGTATTTTTCATGTTATCACACAAAATGGGGCAGTTTAGACTGAGCAAGAAATCAAGCAGTGTAGAAATGAAATCTTGGTTGACTTTTTGAAAGTATAAATGCACAAAGGTGAGGCTTCACAACCTCCAGTAATCACTGATCATTGATGCCAGGGAGCTCCTGACCACTGTAGTGTTGGAGAGGGCATGAATTATTTTATAGGTTGGTAAACTGCAAATCTGTCTGCTTTATGGGAACTCTATAACCATTAAGCCATCACAGGCACGCCATTTTAATAATAGTGCACAGTATGTGCCAGCATATGGGGCTTCAACCAGGTGAGCCTTTGCTTTCAGACTCGAGGGTAAATGTTATAAAAGAACTTGTCAACTAGATATCCTTTATAGGAAGCACTGTTACCAAACTTTATAGGCTTAACTATGGAACCTCTTTAATCAATTAACCAATCAATTAACAAGAATTATTAGGCATTTGCTATTTGTTCGACACTAAGGATGCAAGTAGAATGAATAAAACGATCTTGATTTACAAAGAACTAATATTGAAGTCCAACACATTGCTAGAAATAAAACAAAACACTAAAAAATACCCGCCAGAGAGTCACCCAGAAAATGACAAAAACATTTAGTAAAGAGGAACACATGACCTCTCTAGGCAGCCCTTTCCACTTAGAGAGTGCTGATTAGTAGAAAGTGTTTTTCTTCCCCCACCTTGTACAGAATCTAAATTTATCTCTTGTGACTTCTACTCCTTGCTTCTAGTCTTGTCTTCTGGGGTCAGTGGAATAAGGCTCACCCTTCTTCTAAGTCATAGCATTTCAAATATAGGAAATTGTTATGTGCCTCCTAAATATTCTATTCTTCAGGATAGACCTCCCCAGCACATTTAACTGATCTTCACATTACCCTTCACCAGTTCTGAGAAGGGAGTGATGCAATTGTTTTGTAGATGGGAGAAGGGTAGGAAGAGGGAATAAGTTTTAATTTAATTTTTTAAAATTCAAATAAAGAGATAAAAGAGGCAGCATGGAATAATGTATAGGAAAATGTCTTCAGAGCCAGGAAGGACAGGGTTCAAATCTTGCATCTAACTGTGTGACCTTGGGCAAGTTATATTGGTAGCAAGATTTTCCTTATTCAACAGATTTCTCTATTAATGAAATAGCTGGTCCAGTCTCTCCTACAGTCTGCTTTTGATATATCAGGGAAGAAGTGTCAGGATTTAAGAAGCAATAGTTAAAGGTCATATTTGGGTTTAATTGGAATAATTCTCTCAGGCTGTACAACAACTGGCCAGCTGTTTCTCTGTTGGATGATCTAGTTAGAGGGAATTAGGAGGGTGGTGTGTTTTGGCCACACTAGAAAGGCTTCCTATTGGTGCAGTATATTAACAATTTAAAATCTGGGTATTAGAAAAAAAATTGACATTGACTTTTACCATGTAAAATATGTGATAGAACTATTAATTGGTCTGAAACCAGGCTGCAGGGACCAAAGGAAAAGAATTAATATTAGAATTACAGGAATTGATTTCAAACTTAGCCTCTGTCACTTCCTGTGATAGTGTGGTCATGGGCAAGTCACTTTAAGCCTATGGGTGTTAATTTTATCAACTATAAAAAATGAAAGGGTCAGATTACATGACCTCTAAGGTCCCTTCCAACCTTACATCTATGGTATATGGTTTTGTGTCTCAGTATCATTAGTACAATCCTCCATACAGTGATTGAGATACCAGGTTTGGAGACTTTGGGTATAACTAAATTGTATGAAATTTTCAAGGGGCTATAAGCTAAGGCATGCAAACAAAAGTTCCGACATTTTAATATAATAGTTGTAATAATATATATATAATATATGTATATACGCTGTTTTAAAAAATGCTGGAATGTGTATTTAGTTTCTCTTTAAAAATAAAATAAAATAAAAATAAAATTCCTGAACCTTCTCTCACTGGAATTTCTTGAAGATTAAGGGGATAAAAATAGTCCACATTTTTAATAATTTTAAAAATATATTTTCTGTGTGACTTTGTACAATGTATTTCACTTCTCTCTAGGTCTTACTTTCCTCATCTCCAAAAAGATGAAATTGAACTAGATTCAATCTGATCCAAAAAACATTTATTATGCAGCTACTATGTTCAAGATATTGTGGTTAGGGAATACCAGGCACAAAAAAACCCCTAAAAAACAGATTCTAGCCCTGAAACGTTTACATTTTACTTCAGTGATGTAAACTATAAATAACCTATATATATATATTTATATATATATAATATATGTATATACATACATACACATACATTTATACATACACATACATACATACATACATACACATCTACACACACCTATATATATTCACATACACACCTGTATATACATACCTCTCTCTCTCCCTCTGTCCCTTTCTCTCTCTCCATATACATATATGTGTGTGTATATACACACACACACACACTCACAAACTCATACACACACACACACACATATACACACACACATACAAGGTGGGAGAGACTAACAAACAGGAGGACCTGGGAAAATTTCTTACGGACTGTGCACATGATCTAGTCCCTTATGGAAGGTAGGGATTCTAAGAGATGGCAGGGAGGAGTGTGTGATAATAATAATAATAAATAAAAATTATCATAAGTTCCTCTGTAATTTGAAGTTTGCAAAGCACTTCACAAATACCTCATTTTGTTCTCATAACGACCCTGAGAGGCAGGTGCTCCCATGAGCCCCGATAGACAGATGAAAAACCCGAAGCAGGAGACACTGAAGTGCCTTGCCTAGTGACAGCCAGACAGCCCCTGACCCCAGTGCTCCACCCACTTCCCCACGTGCCCTCTTCTTTTTGAGGTGCCCTTCAAGTGCCCCTATCACCTCAAAGTCTATGATCTAATGATTTATAAGAGGCATGTACTCCAATCCAACCCCCACCACACACATTTTTAAAATAAAATGTAAAATCAAAGACCTTTCAGTCTTTCAATAAAATTTGACTTTTTTACACAGTGAAAACAGTAACAAAAGTGCTGATGTGCATGGGCTTAATTCATTTTCTACTAAAAATAGATCTAGGTCACTCACTCATCTTCAGATGATGCTTTTTGGTCTTTTATCTCATTTATTCCTTGTACCTTCCTTGGATGTCGCCCTCTTAGCTGTATTTTTAATTGTGGTATTTTATATTAGACCTGCTTATCTCATCTCTCTTGGAGCAATGTCTTTAATAGGCCCAGACAGTATTAACCACAGTGGGAAGCATCATGTCACTGCACATCATCTCTCCACTTAAAAACTGCCTGTTGGTCAGTTTCTTCTGTTTCTTTTAACAGAAAGGACGGGTCAGCAATATATAATGAGGAAGGCGGCAAGGAGGGGATGTCAGGGCCTTGCCATTTACACTGCAGATGGATCCAAGTACTGCCGGGGCATTTCCATTTGCCCGGAAGCTAATTCCATGTGTGTTGTCTCCTCCAGTTAAGAGGGTGAGGTTTTCAAGGGCAGGGATTCGCTCGTTTTTTCCTCTATCACCAGTTCTTAGCACAGTAGTTGGCAAATAGCTAGTGCTTAATAAATGTTTTTTTCATTCCTTCATTTATTCATGAATTATTTAAAAGGACACTATTTTAAGACCTTTCAGTTTACACAGAGTAGTAGCTTGCTGCATAAAGTAACAAATAAAATTTAGCATATATTATAAATTAGTATTTTACTGAAATATAAATAGATAGAATTTATGTTAAATAATAACTTTTTAAGAGCATATTCTCTGCTCGATCAATAAATGTTTACTATACTGGGCTCTACGTGCTAGAAGGAACCATGAGTTCCAGTGCTAATTATTTTTGTTGTTCAGTTGTTTCAGTCATGTCCAACTATACATGACCCCTTTTGGGGTTTTCTAGGCAGAGACAGTGGAGGGATGTGCTGTTCCTTCTCCGGCTCACTTCACAAATCAGGAAGCTGAGGCAAACAGGGTTATATGACTTACCCAGGGTAACACAATTAAGTAAATGTCTGAGGTCACATTTGAACTCAAGATGAGCCTTCTTGATGCCAGGCTCAGCCCTCTGTGCATCATGGCGCCACCTAGTGGCCCTTATTTGAAAGATGAGGAAACTGATGGTCTGAAAGGCATCATGATGAAATGGAAGCGATGACAGATTGGGTATCAGAAGGCCCGAGTTCAGATCTCAGATCTGTCCCTTCCTCCCTTATGTGACCTGGGGCAAGTTACTGTAACTCTCCAGGTTTGAATTTGCTTATCTGTAAAATGAAGGAATTGGACCAAAAAACCTGTAAGATCTGTTCAGCTTTTAAGGTTATAATGATTTTAAGCTCTGCAATGGCTAGATGTGTCCAAGTTCATGCAAGAAGTGGCAGAAGCAGGATTCGAACCCAGGTCTCTTGATCTCTAGTCCTTTTGACCCTAAAGATTTATTTGTCAAAGGTTTTCAAAGCTACCATCAGCGCAGGTTCCTTTCAATCTCCCATACCTTGTATGTATGTGTATGTATATGTATATGTATAATATATTTATATAATATATATATGCTTATATATTATATAGAAAGTATACTACTCTACAATATAAAACACTGTTAACAGTGCAGGTCCTAAGGCCCCAAAAGACTCTGAAATTCCTTTTGAACCATCTCAGAAAGATTTAGTTATTCTTTGTGGTATTTTTAGGCTAAAAGTAATTTATTATGAATTGCATCCTAAGCCAGTTGGCAGTGCAGTCATGGCATATGTGGCCCATCAGTGATCCTGACCACGAAAACAAAGAGGATGCCTCAGATGTCAGATATTACAGTTAACTAGAAGTTTGTATAAACATCTGTGCAAATAACTTGTACTTACTGTATGCAGGGCCAGCAGTGAGATGGTTCAGTGGATAAAGCACCAGGCCTAGAGTCAGGAAGACTCATCTTCCCAAGTTCAAATCTGGCCTGAAACACTTACCAGCTGTGTGATCCTGGGCAGGTCACTTAACCCTGTTTACCTCAGTTTCCTCATCTGTAAAATGAGCTGGAGAAGGAAATGGCAAACCCTCCAGTATCTCTGCCAAGAAAACCCCAAATGGGGTAAAGAGTTGGACATGATTGAAGCCAGTGCTTGCGTGCGCACGCACACACACACACACACAGACACACACACATTCCACTGTATGCAATAAGTAGAAATAGCATTCTTGATTCACATACTCTCTGATACCCAAAAGAAAAATGAAGGGAGTGGATTTATCACTTTCCCCAAACGAGAGAATTTCTGCAAGAACATACTTGAATTCGTTTGGTCTTGCCACACTTCTCAATGACTAAAGAATAACTTGTGGCATTTTACTCAATGTCAATGCTAGGCATCCAACCAACAGCAACATGTTTTCTGACACATTCTAATATTTACTTTCTCTACCATCTTTGATTTTGAACAAATTTTTCACTATATCATAGAGCTAATGATGTCTTCTGTCTGATTGTTCTCATCACCACACAAAACCACAATCATTCAACAGCCTAGTAGGAAGTTCAGAAATTATTATGGTTGAAAAATACATTAACTTACGGTCAGCCTGGTGAGGAGTCTCTTCAACAACCCTAGCCAGGACAATCCTCAGACAAAAGACATGCAATCTACCTCTAAAACCTGGAAACCATTGATGGTTTCGTGAGATATGTCCAAAAATGTTTTCCCTTGGCATAGCTTATGGGAATAAAGGATCACCTTCCACACCAGATGCAGATTCAGAAGAAACTTTAACGGGGAGTGAGTAATTATTCTATTAGACAGTCTTTAGTAACCTTTGCCACTTCCTGAGAGACTCGTCCCTAAGAAGTTCTACAAAGGAATGCTTCACTTTTTCTAAAAGTTCACCAGAGAAGACGATTAAAGTGTTATAACCATTATTTCATCTAGTAGGATTTTCCTTATGTCTCCCTAAATTCCCCAGTCTTTTCCACTTCATCTCAGGCCTTTATTTTCACATTATATCCTTAATGGAAATGGAGATCAGTGCACCATACTCTGAAGAAGTGTTCTTTTTGCTTGATCCATGTTATTTTTTTCTGGCTAAGCTTCTTCTCTATTATTAAGAAAACAAATGAAAAAAAAAAATCATTCTGCTATTTACAGATCTCAACAAACACCAGGAGGTGAAGCTGGATTTGATGGTTCACTTTTCAACAAGTTTCCCATATATCAAACAAACACAGTCTAAGCAATCCAAGTTTATGGAATGCTTCCCCCCGGGCCCTTATTTTCAGAAACTTTACAACAACAGAATGTGAGGTTCTTAAGAGCACTGACAATTTAATTTGTCATTGCAGCATAATAAAGTTTTGTTGAATCAAACAGAACAGACACATTGTAAATATTCTCCATTGGGCTCTTCCTCTACAGGCAGGTCCTCCATATCTATTTAAACCCTGAGGTCAGATGAAGATCAATCAATCAATAATAAACATTTATTAGACATCTCCTGTGTGCCAGTCATTGTGCTAAGCACTGGGGATACAAAAAGAGGCAAAAGAGAGGCCTGTCCTCAGGGAACTTACAATCTAATGGGGGGGGACTTCATGAAAACAAATATACACAAAGCAAACTATATACAGGATAAATAGGAAATAATTACAGAGGGAAGGGACTAGAATTAGGAGGGGTTCGAGAAGCAACTTTCTGTCCATTTGTAGAGAACTGAAGAACTCTCAGTGAGGAATGTTGGACATGCTATTAGATGTGATAACTCTTAGTTGTTTTCCCCTATTTTTTTCCTTTGTTAAAAGGGAGGGTCCAATTTGTTAGAGAATGCATGCTGGGTAATGATTATGCTATGAGAAGCAAAAGAAATGAATAAAACTTTAAAAATGAATGAATGGGGTCAATAAATGAGATAAACTCCTAGGGTTAAGCATAGTACTTTTGTAATGGAAAAAAAAAATACACACACACACATACACACACACAAACATATATATTGCATCCAGAATGTATACTAGGCCATGTGCACATGTCTATGGATATACATGTCTATGTGTGCATGCCAATATCTGACAAGACCCTACTTCGGTGTCTTA
This sequence comes from Pseudochirops corinnae, assembly GCA_028646515.1. NCBI lineage: Eukaryota > Metazoa > Chordata > Mammalia > Diprotodontia > Pseudocheiridae > Pseudochirops > Pseudochirops corinnae. The sequence continues at coordinate 39,908,210 of CM053590.1, forward strand.
TAAAGATGGGGCAGTGACTTGAGATTATGAGGCTAAAATGGTAGAGCACCAAGTCGGAGATTCTATGAGGCTGGAGCAGTCTGGAGTATAATTCCAGTGATGCACAGTATGTTTGCTGATCAAAGGCTAGTTTAGCTAAATCTCTTTAGAGCAGTGGTTCTCAACCTTCCTAATGCTGTGACCTTTTAATACTTGTACGTGGGCATATCTGCATGTGGGCAAGCCCACCTGGAGATGGATAGAGGAGTGTTGTCTCGGTTCCTAAGACCATAGGAAATATGTGTTTTCTGATGGTCTTAGGCAACCCCTGTGAAAGGGTTGTTCGACCCCCAAAGGGGTCGCAACCCACAGGTTGAGATTTAGAAGAATGGTCTTGGTTCAAAGAAAATCCCAAAGATCATCCCCAAAGGATCGTTGCCTGTCCAGGTGGAAGAAAGCACACTGACAAAATTACAGATACTTGAAGAAGTAAATAGTGAGTGTGCATATGTGTATACCTATACTGTTATTATTATTATCATAACTATCAACATTTATAACATGCTTAAAATTTTGTGAAGCACTTTACATTTTTTATCTTGTTGGATAACATTAATTTTGTGTGATAGTTGCTGGTTTTGTCCCCATTCTACAGATGAGCAATTTAACGTGGGGAGAGGTTTGGTAGCTTCTGAGGGTTGCATATCGAGTAAGTGGCAGGGATAGGATTCATATCCCGGACTTTTTGACTAAAAGTATAGCACTCTATTTCACTACCTGGCTATCTTTAATATATATTTTTTCACACACACATACACATACACATACACATCCTGTTGTATCAAAGGTTAACAACATACATAGTTTAGTTGAAAAAGGCCTGTAGGATATAAAACAATCTTAACATAAGTAAAACTGAACTAAGTCTCAAGATGCGTTAGCAGCATCACCATTAGCTATATTCCAAATCTTACAAACATAAAGTGGAGGGGGAGTTGTTAAATTTTGTTTTTCCTTAGACATTTTCCAAATATCTTTTCACTTCACTGATGGTCAATGCTCATTATATTTTCAGTTGCTTAGTATCATAAGCACCTATGTGACATGAGAAAGAAAATGTGAATTAATTTATCATGTGGAAGGCTGGGAAATTAGTCATATTCCAGGTGAGTTAGTACCTTAGCTGACAGGAACATGCTGATATTTTAATGTAATGCCCCTACATCCCAATTATTTCATTTTTTTCCAAGACCTCTTCTTCACCTGGTTTTTTTTTTTTTTTTTTTTATACTGATATTCTCAGGTGGCATTCCTGAGGCAGGCAGTAATAGGAGATTTTAAATGGCACTGAATCCCATAGCTTGACTCAGACACAAATGAATACTGATTCTCAGAGACAGAGTTTGTGACTTCCCTGTCACATAGCTCATAAATATACTAACTGCTTGGTCTATCTGCCATTACATGTCCTGCATATGTACTTTCTAAAATGACATATTCCTTAATGCCATGGTGTTAATAAAATGTTTTGAATAACACAAATACAACCTCAAACACCTCTGTATAGTCAGTTTTAGGTAGGTTCAATAGTCACAGGTAATCTTTAACATCATATAATCTAAATGTGATTGAACTTTGGTATTGGAATTCTGTTTTGAATTTGTTTTCATATAGATTACAGGATCATGCGCTTAGAACTTCGTTATAAACCATAAAGAAAAATGACCTTGTTTGATAGACAAGGAAACAGAGACACAGATCAGTTAAGTGACAAGCCCAGGGTCACACATCTGGCAAAAATTCGAGGTGGGATTTAGTTAGGTCTTCCTGATTCTGTGACCTGCACACTAGCCCCCATACTATATTGTTTCAGTGAGTTCTTCTCTTGCTCTGGATAGCCATGTCACATTAAGATACTTTCTATTAAGAAAAGGAACTGAGCTCCCTATCTCCTGCCTGCCCAATGATTTCAAATGATGGCAAATTGCTATTTGTCCTCATGATTATGCTGTGGAAAGATGTGGTGTGTGTCATCATTGGTGGAATTTTAAGGAAATTGTCCTGTTGGATTATATCACGCTGTTTACCACAGTGAGGATAGTGAAAGTAAACTTAGAATACTTGGGTCCAAATCTTATCTGTTCTGCTTGCTACCCGTGAAATCTTGGGGAAGTAAATTAGTCTTCCTGGGTTTGTTTCCTCATTTATAAAATGAGGGAGTGTGACTAGGTCATCTATGATCACCCACGAATTCTATGATTCAAGGATACTAAGACACCATGACAAATCCACAACTAGTCCAATTCCTTGCACATATTTGCTGACTGATTGAATTAATTTTCCCTCATTTCTTACGACTCTTACTTGTTCTAAGTAGACTAAGAGAATATTTGCTTGAAGCAGATAGAGTTATAGCATATATGATTCTGATCATTTTCCCCCTCCCAATACTAGAGATGATTACTAGAGAAAAGACAGACTATTTTATTTCATTTAAATCCAGTCATTAAAAATAAGCCCAACTAATCCCATCAACGTTTATATAGCATGCTTAAAATTTTGCAATGCACTTTTAGATGTGATAACTCTATTAGTTCGCAATCCTGGTATATCTTCTTTAAGTTCTGGAAGCAATTGGTTAATTCAAGGATAGACAACATATGAAGAAGTAACCTGAGTCACAGAATTTGAGAGTTGGAAGGGAGTTCAACAGCCATCTTGGCCAAACCTTACCTTTGATCTTTGCTTCCTATTTCTCTGCCTCCCCTTTAAGTAAGTATTTAATAAATGCTTCATGAGGAACTAGTATTACCTAGCTCCTTCATTCTATTTTCATAACCACCAATCCAATCCAAATCTTGATGATCTCTAATCTGTATCATAGCAATAAACTTTAACTAAAAAATAATAGTTTTTAATATCACCAAAATATTTTCCAGTATCCATTCTACTACTCTTCCCAAAGATCTATCCCATATAACAAATCATATTGTCAAAGACAAAAAAGGAAAAACAAGAAAAAAATTGGCAAAACTATTCAATAAATTAAAAAAACACCATCTGAAAATATGTGCAATGAAACATACTCATGGGTCTCCCTCCTACCTCTGCAGAGTGGTGGAATAGAGGGGTGTCTTCTCAAATCTCTTCTTTGGTGCCATACTTATTCTTTATAATTTTACAAGATTCACTTTTAATTTTTTTACATTTTTCTTTCAATCTACATTGTTACAATCTTGGTGGATTTTTTTTTATTCATCATCATTTTTAAAGCATTGTAAAATCCCATTATGTTTATATCCTATAATAATTTATCTATTTTGCAATCGATGAGCATCTACTTTATTTCTGATTATTATCACAAAAAAAGGTTTCTATAAATGTTCTTGTAAATGGAGACTTTATTCTTATCCATAACTATCATGAGGTATAAGCCAGGAAGCAGAATGTCTAGATCAAAAGGTATGAAAATTTTAGAAACTTGACTTGCATAATTCCAAATTACTTTCTAAAATGGCTATATTAATTCACAGCTCCACTAATAATGTACCAGTGTGATTGTGATTGTCTTCTTACATTGACTCTCACATGGACTTTTCCTATTTTTTGTCTTTTTTTGGGTCAATTTGCAAAGTGAGAAGTAAAACCTCAGGTTTGTTTTGATTTGCAATTTACTTATTATTAGTAATTTGGAGCAGTCTTTTAGATAGTTGTTAGTAATTTGCAATTCTTCTTTTGAGAAATATTTATTCTTATCCTTTGACCACTTATTCTACAATGACTTTTTAACTAGCTTTTTTTCTGCTTCTAGTCTCTGCTCTCTCCAATTCTTCCTAAACATAGATACTGAATTAATTAGTATCTTTAAAACATGTGTTAGGTTAAGTAATCACCTTTAAAGGAAAAGTAATCATTTTCTAAAAAATTTTCATTGGCTCACTACTGTCTCTCGGATAAAATGCAAATTCTTTAGACAGGTATTTAAAGTCTGACTACAATCTACTTTTACGATCTTATTTCATATCATGATCCCCTTCTAGGTTCTATGCTCCAGGCAAACTGATTTAACTCTTCCCCAAACTTGTGTGTGTGTGTATGTGTGTGTGTATGTGTGTGTGTGTGTGAGAGAGAAAGAGAGAAAGAGAGAGAGAGAGAGAGAGAGAGAGAGAGATTCTTTCCCTTCTTTTTTTCTCCCCTATTATAGACCACCTTGTCTCCCCCATTCTCTTTGCTGCTTAATTACCCAGGATTTTTAGCAGAAATAGCATTAGTGTGACTATTGTGCCCTTCTAGAGACCAATTTAGGAAAAATGGACAGGAAACTACAAATGGGGTGGGGGCTAGGAAATGGAGGAAGTCTCAGGTTGCAGGCATTGCATAGTAATGGGGAGGGAGCTGGCGGCATGCATACCTTTTGAGAAACACTGCTTTAATAACTATTTGTTGGATGGAAAGAAATTAAATATCCACTTAAGGCCCCTATAAGTACACGGTTATATTGAAATGAAAGCTATGGTAAAAATAAAAAACAGTCCATTGAAGGGAATGAAAATTAACTGGAATGGGTTGAACGAGAAAATCAGTACTTAAAGCAAAAATACCAACATTTCCAGAAAAACCACCATGTGGGAAAGTCAATCTATTCGTGAATGAAATGAAATAAAAAGACCATAACACATCTAGGAAATAAATGACATTTCTCCTTCTAGAAAAGCATTTGTAGCCCATGGAGAGAAAATGTTACAGTCTCTAATGCATATGTTCCAATATACAGAGGAAAGTTTTCCTAACCATATAAGACACAATGTTGAAAGTGGATTAAAATGCAAAATGTAGTTGCAAATTGTTAATTAGATAATGCAGCTGGCTAAGTTATAAGAGGGACAAGAGATGTTGCCCAAGGGACATTTGAGAAATAAATGGTTCTACTTATGATGATTCTGATAATCACTGTGCTGGACAGGCACGCAAATCTACCTTATTTGTGCCACAGTGGAATTATGAGGGTCATTCATACCAGGATTGTAAACTCAATACTTTTGAATTAAGAAAATTTATGTGTATGTGCGTGAATACACAGGATAGATATATTTATACGTGTATTTATATGTAATATGTATACTAATATATGTATATACACATGTATACCTATACACACATATGCATATGTGTGTGTAGGTTTTATATATACAGATATATGTACACATTCACATATATTCATGTATATACAGATACATACATATATTTATAAATATACACAGATATAGACATACACATATACACACATACATACATGCATGCACACACATATATAGATATGGATCAACAGAAAAATCTGGATTTGCTTAGCCTAGAGAAGAGAATATTTAAAAGAACAGGCAATCTCTCTTCAGTTACTTGAAGTGCTGTCATGTGCAAAAGGGATTCAATTTATCCTGTGTGGCCCAAGAGGACAGAATGAGGCACAATGGATGAAATTTGCAAAGAAGTAGACTTATACTCAATATAAGGGAGGAGGGCATTCCTGATGATTAGAGGTACCCCAAAGTAGAATGAACTTCCTTAGGAGGTAGTGGCTCAAGGTCAGGAATGTTCTTCAAGGAATATTCTTAGACAGAAAGGCTTCTAAGGTCAATTCCTCCTCTGAAATTCTATAATTCTGTATGTTTATATATCCTAGTCAATGTTCAGAAAAATCTAACAGATCTTCTCTGACTAGAGAATTGCCTAATTCTCTCATATATGTGTGTGTGTATTTTTTATATACAGATATATAGATACATACACACACACTCACATGTATATATATATAAACATACATACACAGATATATACACATATACATACCTATATTTATACATGCACAAATATATACATAAACATATTTTATATATACATACATATATATGGATATGTATACGTATTGGGGAAAGAGAGAGAAAGAAGCAGAGAGAGAGATTATTTTAAAAACAACTTTAGGGGCGGAGCCAAGATGGCGGCATAGCAGCAGCAACAGATCGCAGCTCTCACATAGCCACCCAAAAATACCCATAAAATAGGACTCTAAACCAATCCTAGAACTCCAAAACGCACACAAAGATACTTCCCACTAAAGTCAGCTCGGCTACGAGGAACCATATCAGCACTGCGAATCGAAACCAGCCTGGCCTGAAGCTGCGGCTGTGCCCCGGGGGCGGCTGGGCGGGAGGTGCAGAGACCCTTTCAGGTGAGTGGATTAGCACCAGCTGCGAGTGGGGATTGTGAAAGGGGGAGATAAGTGTCTGGCCGAAAGGTCTCCAGAGCGAAAAAGTGAAAGGCAGAGGTTTTGCACCCTCCTCCATGTTGTAGCTTCCCGCCGGTGGCCTGCAGACAGCAGGGGGACTGAGCGATTGTT
>CM053590.1:39915082-39934725 GCA_028646515.1 Pseudochirops corinnae
CCCCAACCATAAAATTATTTTCATTGCTACTTCATAACTGTAATTTTGCTACTCTTATGAATTGTAACGTAAATATCTGATATGTAGGATGTATTTTCATTGTTACAAATTGAACATAACCCACAGGTTGGGAACTGCTACCTTAAAGCTATTCTCATACTGAGAAAAGTCTTATGAGTTACAATTATCATTTTTTCCATGTAGGAATGTAAATAGTTCAACTTTAATGTGTTCCTTATGATTTCTTTATCCTGTTTACCTTCTCATGCTTCTCTTGCTTCTTGTATTTGAAAATTCAATTTTTTTTCAGCTCAGGTTTTTTCATCAAGAATGCTTGAAAGTCCTCTATATCATTGAATGACCATATATTTCCTTGTAGCATTATTATACTCAGTTTTGCTGGGTAGGTGATTGTTGGTTTTAGTCCTACCTCCTTTTGATGAGGTTACCATAAAAATATTGAGGTAAGGGTAGGGAAGCTCTAGACCCCCAAATACTGATATGCGGGGTCCTGCCAAATGAATTTGACTCATGTCTTCTCTCAGCCAAAGAAAAGCAAAGTTTATTAAAAGTTTGCCATATTGGGTAGACTCTTAAGGAGCCCCAGTATCTGTAAGGCTTGTATTGGAAAATTTTGGGGCACTCTCACACCACATAGAGGCAAGATGGGGTCTTATATATAGAAAGGTTGTGGGAGGAATCTTGGGGTGGTCTAGGGGAGGAGTTTGGGGAGGGTCTTCAGGAGGAGTCAATGAGGTCAGACTTTGGTAAATGAGTGAAGTTGCTGGAGGCTACTTGGAGAAGACAGACAGTGGTGGGCTAGGCCAGTTCAAGAGTGTAACAGTTGATTTGGATGTACATATTTTGATAGACTCAAGGGTGGGAAGTAGAAGGACAATGGAGGGCCAAGCTAGTAACAAAGGTTTTGGGCATAGCCACAGTGAAAGGCTTATGGCCTCATGCAAATGTCTCATCAAATGGGAAGATTCAATCAGAGTTCAAGGGGGTTCCCAGAGCCTGTACCTTATCACTTTGACCTCTGGAATATCATATTCCATGCCCTTCAATCCCTTAACATAGAAGCTGCTAGGTCTTTCATTATCCTGATTGTGTTTCCACAATACTCAAATTGTTTCTTCCTGGCTGCTTGCGGTATTTTCTCCTTGACCTGGGAACTCTAGAATTTGGCTATAATATTCCTAGAAGTTTTCTTTTGGGGATCTTTTTCAAGAGGTGATTGGTGAATTCTTTCAATTTCTACTTTACCCTCTGGTTCTAGTATATCAGGGCAGTTTTGCTTGATAATTTCTTGAAAGATGTTGTCTAGACTCTTTTTTTGATCATGGCTTTCAGGTAAACCAATAATTTTTAAATTATCTCTCCTGGATCTATTTTCCATGTCAGTGGTTTTTCCAATGAGATATTTCACATTGCCTTCTATTTTTTTCATTTGTTTGGATCTGTTTTATAGTATCTTGATTTCTCATAAAATCATTAGCTTCCAATTGCTCCATTCTAATTTTGAAGGAGTTATTCTCTTCAGTGAGTTTTTGAAATTCCTTTTCCATCTGACAAATTCAGCTTTTTAGAACATTCTTCCTCTCATTGGCTTTTTGGTCTTTTCCCATTTGAGTTAGTCTATTTTTTTAAGGTGTTATTTTCTTCAGGGTATTTTTTGAGTCCCTTTTAGCAGGCTGTTGACTGGCTTTTCATTATTTTCATTCATCATTCTCATTTCTCTTCCCAATTTTTCCTCCACTTCTCTTATTTGATTTTCAAAATTCTTCTTGAACTCCTCCCTGGCCTCTAACCAGTTCATATTTTTCTTGGAGGCTTTTGATGCAATAGTTCTGACTTTGATGTCTTCCTCCCGCTCATGCCTTGATCCTTTTTGTCCCCAAAAAAGGATTCTATCGTTTGTTTGTGCTTCCTCTGCTTGCTCATATTGGCAGCCACTTACTTGACTTTTGACCTCTTTGCCATGGTAGAACTCTACTTCCAGAATGGAGAAAGCTATACCCCAAATTGCTGGGGGTTTTGCAGCTTCCAGAGCTATTAGATAGGTGCCCTCTCTATGTATAACAATTCTATTTATGGTGTCAGAAAACTGGAAACTAAGGGAGTGCCCATAAAATAGGGAATGACTGAGAAAATTACTGTGTAAGAATGTAATGGAGGGTGGAGCCAAGATGGCAGAGTAGAAACAGGACTTTCGCATGGCTCCAGCTTCAACCTCTTCCAATACATATAAGAAATGACTCTGAACAAACTTTAGAACTATGGAACCCACAAAGTCGCCCCACACACTCTCTTTCTCACTGGCTACACACCCCAGGATCACCACCCAAGACCGCAATCCAGATGCAAGCAGGTCAATGCAAGAGTGATTACCCTCTGAATGGTCTCTTGGTCCCCCTACAATCTGCTGGCCAGGAGCTCTGGAAGCAGTCACATGGCAGTGGCTGCAGCCACTATACCTCCTCTGCTTCTCACTCTGGGGGGTAGCAGCCAGACCATGCTCCCCCTGTTCCAACAAAATTCCACACTGACCTTTTACTTTGTCTTTGGCATTTGTGGATTGAGAAGTCAGGGAAACCACTACAGCTGCTGGTGATTTATTCACATGAAGTCTGCTCCAGCTGCTGCTGATCAGGGCTGACCTAGGTCTAAAACCATGGCTCAGTTGGGACTGCTCTCAGCTCCCAGCATGCTGTGATGGACACTTCCTGCCAGCCTGCCAGGCTTCCTTCAGTGGGAGATTTGTTTCTCTCTGTCACTTTGTGGGTTCCATAGTTCTAAAGTTTGTTTAGAGTCATTTCTTACATGTATTGGAAGAGGTTGAAGCTGGAGCCATGTGAAAGTCCTGTTTCTACTCTGCCATCTTGGCTCTACCCTCCATTACATTCTTATACAGTAATTTTCTCAGTCATTCCCTATTTTATGGGCACTCCCTTAGTTTCCAGTTCTCCGACACCATAAATAGAATTGTTATACATATTCTTGAAGATGTGCATCCTTTTCTCTTTCTTTGATCTCTTTGGTATATAGGCCTCATAGTGATAATGCTGGGTAAAAGGCATTAGTAATTTTAAGAGCAGAGTTCCAATTTCAAAAATTGATGGACCAATTTATAGCTTCATCTTTACGGCATCAATGCATCTGTTTCCCCAAAGCCCCTCCAACATTTCTTATTTTCTACTCTTGTCAAATGTATTTCAAAGTTATTTAAAATACTAAATATAAGTATGAAGACTGAATGTCCCTTATTTTTACTGTTCTTAGTGGAAAAAAAAAACCAACAAATTCAGGAACATCTTGCATATAAAAGGTGCCAGTTCTTTATTAATGTAAATCTGTTCACTTCACCAAGTATTCATAAAATGTCTCCCAAATGTCCCCCCCTCCACCTTAAAAAAACAAGAAATTTTAGCATCTACACTGAAGAAGCCTACTTTCTTTTTAGGAAGATAGATGTAGTATACATGTGTTAATGACATAGAGAAAAGTACAAGACATTTAAGTGACTCAGTGCTCAAAGAAAATGTTGTGATAGTAAATGTTACAAAATTTCAGAGAAGAAGGATATAATGGGCTATAAAGAAAGGATCACTGGCTTTGGATGCAGGACAGTAAGAGCCAAATTACAGCTACTCACTTGAAGTGGAACTTTGACAAGTCACCAGACAGAACTTTTTGGAGCTTGTATTTCTCAAAGGTAAACATGAAGTTTTGGAATATATGATCTCGAGGGTCTCTATTGGCTTTGAAATTCAGTGAGTCTAGGAGATCAGGACCTGGATATCTTGGTCAGCCTTTAAAGAAGACAAGTCATGAACTTGGCCTTGAAGTTTGAATAAGCAGGGGAGAGAAAAGAGTGCAGGAGATGGATATGGGAGGAACACAAAGACAAAGAAGGGAATGAGTATGTTACGTTCCAGAGAACAAGTCTGTTTGTCTGCAGTAGGTGGAAGGTTCTTTTTAAAGAGTAGTACTTGGATAGTGAAAGTGGAGTCCCATAATAAAAGGTCTTGAAAATTAGGTATAGATGTTTAGATTTAATTCTAGGAGCAATGGGCTGTTATTAAAAGGTTTCTGTTGAGAAAAGAGTTTAGGAAAAGAGATAGAGAGAAATATGAGAAATCATGGGGTTAAGTCAGTGGGTCTTTTAGCCAATTTTGCTAGTATATGTTAAGTTTGGGATTGTAAAATATTCTAGGATAAATACCCAGCAGGTAGAACAGAACCCAAGTTAAAGCTCTGCAAGTTATCTGCATGGAAACTGAGTCAATAAGAAAAGATAGTTTCTTTGACTAAAAGAGAAAACCATAAAGCAAGAAAAACTAAGCCTTATAAAACATTCATGAATGAGAGAGGGAAGAAGGAATCAGAGAAGCTAGAGAATCAGACAGATGAGGCAGTTGGAAAACTAAAAAGATAATTTTCATAATGATCTAGTAGGAGATAGTGTTATAAAGCAAAGTATTGGGACTATGAAGTCAGAGGACTTTGTTTTGAAGCCTGGCTCCTCTCATTGTTCTTACTGGATATATGGGTTGTTGGCAACCTTGAAAAATAAAAAAAACAATGAATTTGAAATCAGATGTTCTGTCACTCATATTTTAATGTTACCTTGATCAATTCACCTTTCTACTCCTCAGTTTTCCCACCTGTAAAAAAGGGAGGGTGTGTGTGTGGGGGGTGTGACCCAGACAAACTCCAAAGATGCTTTCAGTTCTGAATCCATGACCTTCGAGTTGATATAGCCAACAATAGCTCAGTAGCTCAGCAGAATGGGAAATTTATGCTAGAGAGAGCATTAAACTGACTTGAGTAATCATAATGAAGTGAGAAAAGCCCTATGTGTGCCCTGAAAAATGTGCAAATTGTACACCAGTTACATAAATTAAAAAGCATTTAAAACTTTTTTTCAATTATCAAAAACTCTACATTTCCCTCAGTTTACCCTTCCATTAAAAAATAATAAACTTGTAACAAATATAGGTAGTCAAACCAAATGACTTTCCATATCAACCATATGTGTATGTCATTCTGCACCGTGAGTATATCACCTCTATCAGGACGTGCATAGTAAGCCTTGTTGTCAGTTCTTTAAAAATCATGGTTCACCATGCTTCTATAAGCATTTTATTATGTGCTTATTATATGCCAGGCACTGTCCTAGATAGAAGAGTTTAAACTACTTGTTGCTTATCGGAGGGAAAGAAAGGAAGAAAAGAAAAGAGTCATACGAGATGCAAAGGAGAAGACTAAAGGAATTTGTTATCTGTCAGGGAAAAAAGAAAATGTGGAATGGTCCTAGATGAAGGGAGAAAGTTTTTGGGCTAGTGGAGAGATAGAGGGAAAAAAAGATTAAAAATTCAAACCACTAAGTAAGGGAACACAAAGGTCGACAAAGACTAACAGCATATAACTAGTTATATGGAAGACCAAAGAGATGAGATTAGAGATACTGGGAAGATTGAAACCTTGTCAAAGTTAATCAGGAAGCAATTTTTTATAGCTTTGTAAACTACTTAGGATAAGAGAATGTATTCACTTTTTAAGACAAAATCTGACATTGTCTTCTTGATAATGACACTACTGGGGACAGTTATAATTAAAACTTTAGAAGTCATAAACTTAAAGCATGTTAGCCTGACATGTGGGATGTACTTATATACTCTTTGAAAGCATGCATTAAAGGAAACAAGACCCAGAGGACATCACACCAATGCAAAGGACACCTGATTTGTAACACTCATTTTACATAAATAATTTTCATTTGAACTTGACATTGCCACATAATTGTCTGGCTTCTTCCTACATTCACAGATTCTTTTAAAAACAAAAGAGACTGAAAAGTAATGTGATTTTAAAAGGTGACCTTAAATTAGAGAATTAAAAAGGAATTGAATCCTGGGTTGCTAGAATTAGAAGGAACTTGTGATAAAACTGGTCCAGCACCCCCAAAGACGCTAACATCGAATGAGGAAGCTAAAGGCCAGAGGGCTTGAGTATCTTGTCCAACGTCACGCCCTAAGTAAGTGAAAGAGTTTGGGATTAGAACCCCGCTCTCATGATTGACAACCCAATACATTTGGAGCTCAAGGCAATAACTTTCATATAGTAGTGCCCAACACTAGAACATGAGCTCCTTCAGAGCAGGGGCTATTTCATTTTGTTTTTTTTTTGGTCTTAGTACCTTCATTCCCCTGCACATAGTGATCAGTTAGCCAATAAACATTCATTTAGAATCTACTATAGGCCAGATACCGTGCCGAGTGCTGGTATCACAGGACAAAGAGATACGCCGTCATGGTCAGTCCGATGGGGGAGCCAACACACAGACAACTTTGTAAGAACAAGAAAGCTATAAACAGGAAAAATCAGAGATAGAGCCAGAGAGGTAAGAAACCAGCACAAAGGGAGACTGAGAAAACAAAGGCTAGATGACCACTCCTTGGATGGTGTTTAATGGGGATTTGTTTTGATGTATGGATTGAAATAGATGACTGCTGAAATCCTTTTTAACCCTATAATTCTGTGATTCCATAACTGTTATTGAAAAGGCTGCCTTGTTCTGGAAACAGCACAACTACTTGAGGGACATAGTGGTCCAGTAGAAAGAAGACAACTTGAAGTCACAGGAAAAGAATTGGAATCTGGGTGACCTTAAGTGAATCATGCTGCTCCCTGGGCCTCCATTGCTACATATGTAAAATAATGGTAGAAGAGATGACCTCTAGTATACCTTCTAGTACTGGAAGTTTAGACCAATCATAATAAGATAAACATTGAGGAAATATAAATGGGAAAACATTGCCAAGTTTTGGTATAGGAAATGGAAATTCTACCTCTGGTTTGTGTTTTTAGAGAGGTGGGAGGAAGGAGGAGAAAAAAAGATCCTGTATTTTCTCTTCAAAATGAAAAGTTTGGGAAAATATACAAGTGAACACAAAATATATACTGTGTCTCTATATGCATCATGAAATAAGAAGTCGTTCTACCAGAAGAATGGGCTATATATTTCTTGAAACTTACTAAGATGGCATTGGTAACAGTGAGAAATATTTAGAGAGTTGACACAGATGAATAAAATGGCTCCCTCTTTCAGATCTGACCATGTGGGAATAGACAGTGTGTTTGTTTTTGGGTAAGGAATGAAAAGGATTGCTAATACATAAGATTTCTAGCATGACATAACCACTTTCCTCACACTTCAGAAAGAGATTTACATGCACCTGAAGCATGTATCTCAAGTTCACCCAAACAAGTAATAAAATTTCTATGTCAACTTAATATCATGTGTGCCTGGAAATATTCAATGAGAAAAAGAAAACCTAATAAACTCAAGTCTTGTAGGGTAATCATCTTGAGTTACTTCCTTTCTATTTAATCATACTGGTGACAGGATTGCCTGTCAGACACATACAATTCCCAGTTTTGTTGGCAGAATAAGTAGCAGAACTAAGTGGGGTTATATAGTTGGGTCTATCCCCAAGCAATCCTGCAAATCTAGACAGCCAAAGGATCTTCCTTTAATATTTAGTAGAAGTCAGTAAACATGAATTATTGCACTAGTCTTTTTATATGACGTCCTGACCCACTCACCTCTACCCCTGCACATATCCTTCATGCCTCTGCTAGATTAATTTTTCCTTATGGACAAAATCAATGCTATAACTCCCTTTACTAAAAACAAACAAACAAACAAACAAACAAAAACTTATGGGGTTCTGCGTTGCCTAGGATATAACATTTAAGCACTATCACCTGATTTCCACTCAAGGCCGCCATAGCTGTCCAAAAGACTACTTCTTTCCATATCCTTTGCACTACATCATCAAGGGACTAGTTTATGTTTCTGAAGCGTCTTATCTTTTCTACCTCATTGATTTATGCCATTCTCTCTTCCTGATATGCCCTTTCCTACCACATGTTTCCTGATATATCTTGAACTGATAATAACAATAGCTAACATTTATGGAGCACTTGCTATGCCAAGTGCTTTATAAACACTATTTGATGAGCTCCTATCTGTTCTGCAAAGCTGTTCTCAAATGCCATCTTCTCCATGTTGCTGTTATTCAATCCCCCAATCTTTAATAATCTTTTCCCATGCCATAGAAGACATTTATACCCTTGATTCCTTCATGTATTATTACGTATTTTACTGATTTGCGTATGTAGGGATAATGTCTTATCTCAACTTTGTTCTTCAGCCTCTTTCTCTCTGCTCTGAATTATGAAAGTGCTTACCAATTATGCTGAATCTACTAGAACACAATCCTAGAGGTTATCCTTTGTACAGATCCTATGGAGAAAAGATGAAGAGGGTGCAAAAGATATCACTTTACCAGCTGTGTTGAATTTGAAATACACATTCTCTGAGGAGGGGGATGTTGTGTATTTTAGCTGATTTACAATTGAGTCAAAATTGTGGTGTGACAGATATTTATACTGGGCTTCTACAGTTCTTTCTCAACCCTCCCATACCCTCTCCCTCCACTGCTTTACTTTCCCTCCAAGACAACCTTTTAAATATATGTGTGCATTATGTATACATGTGTATATATACATGTATGTATATGTATTGTGTATATATGCTAATAAAAATTATGAATATGTATGCCTATGTACATATATATATTTTTAAAGAAGAGTTTTTTTTTCTCCCCCCACTATAATGTGAATTCCTTGCAGGCAGGGTCTGCCTTTCTTTTTGTTTACTTTTATCTTTATATGTAGAACTTATCACAGTGCCTAGGACATAGGAAGTAGTAAGTACTTCTAAATGCATGTTGACTTACTGGTAAATTATACAAATATTTCTCAAACATGTTTGCAAATGTTTTGAATTAAAAACAAATACCAGGTTACACTGTGTATATTTGGAAGGAGGGGAGATTGAGTGCAGAACACCTTGACCACCTTCTTTTTGCACCACTCAGCATGATAGATGTAAAGAAGAGTGATTCCCAATGAATCACAAATTGAGAATGTGAATTAGGAGTAGGGACAACATACCTTTGCTTCACAACTGACTCCATCATTGGAAAAGGGGATATCTCTACTGACATTCAAATCTGGCAGAGCATAGAATGTAAAGAATACAGTATCACCTCTCTGCTCTCAAGAGGGTAGACAAGAGCAGGCCCAGATCCTAGCACATAGTTCAGCTTGATCAGAGGTGGTAGGCAACTTTGGACAACAAAGGCCTCTTAGACTTCCCTCGGCTTGCTCTTCTTTCCTAGCTGAGCACTAGAGTCTCTACTCCGCTTCGCTTCTTTCTAATTGGTGGCCAGGAGGCATATATAGCCTTTGGGGTTCTACTCTCTCTGGCCTGTCTCTCTTTGTTCAGGAGAACAATGGCTTGGCTCTGTTCTCTCCTCTGTCTTTCTTGGTAGGATCAGTTGCATGCTTCCCTTTGTTGTTTTCACAATATCAAAAGGTAGAACCTGCTGTCCTTAGGAGAAGTATCAGTTGCTAGATTGTTTGTAAAAATTCTATTTTTGTCATGTATGATTCATTTTTAATAGATTGGTGTTTTTTTTTAATAAACTAGAAATTTCCTCCTATTAGTGCCTACCTATACTGTATAGTTCTTAACATTTCTCTCTCTCTTTCTCTCTCTCTCTCTCTCTCTCTCTGTCTCTCTCTCTCTCTCTCTTTCTTTCCACACACAATCTCTAACTAATGGGGTTCAATTTTTCACATTAAACTTTTACCCAGTATGTCAAAAATTCTGAAAATACTGACCTCCAGCAGATTTGATGTTCAGCAGGATTGATGACATCAAATTACAGGTGTAAAAATTGAGGCTCAGAAAGGTTTAGTCAATGGTTTCCTGGAGTCATGCAACTTGTAGATGTTCAAAAATAAACTGAAAATCATAGAATTAAAACTGAAAGGTACTTAAGAGTCATCTGGTTCAACTCTTCATTTTAAATATGAGGAAACTGAAGTTTGGAAAGGTTTAATGACTTGCCTCATGTCGTATAGATGCTAAGTGGCAGAGTTGGGATTTGAACCCAAATCCTCTGTCTCTAAATCCTTCATTTTTGCTATACCATGCTTCCTCTCCTGGATCCATTTCTTCATATCCCCTGTCTGATTTCCTTCTCCTGACTCCATTGCACTGACTTCTCAACCCTCCCCCTCTCCCACATCCTCTTCCAGTGCATATGTGTGTAAACCTCAGCTCTGAGTAAGGGGAGTTTCTACCACCCACAATTTTGATGTCCAGTGCTGAATATCTTTTATAACTAGTTGCTAGATAAAATGTGTTTTGAAAGTAAGGGGGAGAAATGCTTACTTCCCGAATTCTCTTCTGCAAAATGCCAAATAATTCAGCTTATATTCCTTCTGAGACACAAGACTTTGTGATCAGATTTCAGGTGAATTGGGAAAAAGTTCTGGTCCCTGATATCTTGCTTTCAGTCATCATAAGAAATGATGAGAAACCAAATCCAAAGGATAGAAATGCCAAATCATTAGAGAGAAAGTTGATGATACAAGAGGATTAAGAGACTATTTTTTTTTTCAAAATAATTATCTCAGAATTGTATATCAATTAAAGTTTTATATTTCTATTTGCTTATCAAAAATCCATCAGTTATAGACTCAAAACTCTTCTATGTAGTAAGGGAAATTGAGATTCAGAAAGACATCTGCCTTGTCCCTTTTCCTATTGTAAGAGGAAAAGCCCACATTCAAATTTAAGTCTCCTGCCCTCTGTCTAGTGTCCTTTCCACTGATCAAAATATTATTATTATTTATTTTAGATGGAATGAGAAGGAAAGGACCTCCATAATTCAATCACATAGTTTGTATTGCTATATATGTGCTCTGACTTGCAGGGGTTTTGTTTTGCCTTGTTCTCTTGTTTGTTTGTTTTTGTTTTTTTCCAGGATAGTCTAAAATGTAATAGCCACCCACCAATATATATGAGAAACTTCACCAAAGAGTGACTTACAGATTCAATTTCTTTCCAACAAAAGTGAGGGTTTCCTGGGGATCCCAAGAAAATGGTGGACTTGTTTTATTTAGTCTATTAGGGGCATGCGTGCAGTAGAATTGAAAAGTGAATGATTTGATGAGTTTGATGCTTTGAGACTTATGAATAGCCTCATTAAGACTACAGCTTCTTTATATATTATGTCTGTTATAAAGAATGATGGCAGCAAGCTAAGCCCTGTCAAACTCTTTGTCTAGTATTTCTGCCTTTTCGTGGACCAACAGTGAAAGCCTTTTTTAATGTGATATCTCAATAATCAAAATGAATAAGTTAGTAACTAAAAGTGAATCCTGTTCAACATCAGTGGCTTTGTCTTGACTGTGATATGAAGGGTTTACAACCTAAGTTGTATATCCAGCCCTTCTCTGCTGTAATCTCAGATTCAGAAGGTATCTGAAAAAGATGGGGGAGGATAGAGAAAGAGTATCTTTTTTATCCAATTGCGTATATTCTTAAAAAGCTATAACTCCTTAGGTTATGAGCATGTAATATAGAACCTTTCAGATGGACTTGGAGACGACCACATGAGATCCAACCCCTACCTATTACTGGCCTTTTCGTTCTTTCAATCTTGAACCAAGCTCTTTCAGACTTAGACAGAATTACTTTTAATGGCCAGATGATATATTAGTAATATTGGTCAACATAAACGCAAATAAATATTCAAACAAGTTATGAATGGATGTGATAGGGTACATAGAAACTCTTCTCAACTAGTACACGAGGAAGAATTATGAAATTTAAATCTGGGGTCTGAATTGTCCCAGTATGATGCTCTGGGAAGAGAGTGTGAAGAAAGAAGCCATCAAATGGATTTCACTTTTCCCTGGGGCCACAACTCCCATTTTGGTTGGATCTCAGGCCTCATCTCTTGCTGCCATGATCCTGTTTCTTCTCCTCTTGCTCCCTCATGCAGAGTTTCCTTCTGCATGAGTTTCTCTTTGGCCTCTCTGTCTCTGTTATCAAATATTGCAGGCCACTGTAACCCTCAAAGAGAAGTTGCCTAAATGCCTATGAACAGGCTAGTATTCCCCACCATTCTGGGAAAAGCCCTTCATTGTCTCTTTTTATGCTTTTCAATCCAATTTATGGGCAAGTAAAGACAGTACTCTCTGATGCCCATGGTACTCTTAGAGACAAGGGATGAACAAGAACAATAATATGCTAGGTGACTCAGAGCTAAGGAGAAGTACATCTTTGATTCACCACGGCATACCATCTTTAAATGTCTGTGCCAATTTACCAATCAGGAGGCAGACAAAGCAAGTCACAGTGAAGCAAAATGAAAATGTGCTTACAAAGTGGATTTGGTGCAGTTGGTTCACTGCCTCAGCTGTCTTGTCCCTCTACTTCTGCAGTCTCTTTTACGTTTGAGTGAGTTTCTTTTAGGAACTCCATTTTGAGTGAGGAACCAGACCAGAAATTCTTCATTGTGCAGACTTTGTCGGCATGTCTTGTCTATCTTCTCTTTCCATCCCTCCAGTTTCCATTTGCCATTGGTGATTCCTCCTGAAGTCTCCATTTTTGAGGAAAGGCCCCAACCAACAATGCTTCCTCTTCAGACTTCACCAAGCCCTTTTGTGGGTTCTTCTCCCCACTACTTTCCAACTCTCTTTTATGTGCTATCTTCCCCCGTTAGAAGATTAGCTCTTGAAGGGCAGGGGCTGTCTTTGCTTTTGCTTGCATTCCTATCTCTAGTCCTTAATACACTACCTGACATATCATTTGCACTTAATACATGCTGATATGACTTGACATGGTTATAAGAGAATAATGTGTTCAAGTTTTATCAAAATTGGGTGAAAATGGAGATGTCACTATCAAAAAAATTTTCCCACAGAAATCTGAGAATACAAAACATTGAAATAATTAATGCTTACAGATCAATATTATTAATGTATGGGTTTCAAATAAATAACTTTTTTGTGAGTACATATTATGGTCCATTTTTAGTTGCTCTATAAGTCCCTGCTGTCCATATCCAAACAGGTACTAAATTTTCTTGTTTCTATCTCCACAACATCCATTGGGATCCATGACCAAAAAGTAGTTAAGAAACCTTGAATTAGGGCAATGATTCCCAATCCTAGTTAGCCCCACGCCACCCTAGACCTTAATGGTATACTTCCAATGCTCTAATAGATTTAAGGAGTATTTAAAAAATTTTTTCAAATAAAAAGGTTTCTATTTAAAATAAAATTATGTGTCAAACATGGCCCATGATCATTTTCTGTTGGGATGGGGAAGTGGAGAATATCATAGAATCCTACTCTCTAATGATTGAGAATCAGTACTTTAAAGAACTGAATCTTCTCTCTTCTCTTCTTTCCTCTCCTCTCCTCTCCTCTCATCTTTTTTTCCCTTCTTTCTTTTTTTTAAAGCAACTGTAATAAGTAGCAAATTTTACTGACTTACCTTTGATAGCAGGAAAAAAAATAACCAAATACAAGTTTTCCTCGACTCCTTACTGCTCCTTTTCTGAGCTGACTGTAAGATGGTGGCATAGAAATCCTTCTTTTCGAAGGGGGAGTTGGAGAAATGAGGAGTAGAAGACACTGTCAAAGGCCTTGAATCGCCTCATTGGAATGCATGGTTTTTTCCCCTTTTTTCCCCCAATAAGCAGTGAAGACCAGCAGGGCAGTTTCAAGTTGAAAGTATGCTGAGAGTCTGAGATGAGCTTTTAAAAATGTGTTCTGAGGCACTTGTGAAGGAATTCATCAATTCAATGGGCTTTTGTCTTTATCTGTTACTTTCCCTGTTTATTATATATTCAGCAGCTGGCAGGCAGCTCCTTTTATCAGGCACATGCAAATTCAAATTTATATCTGCTGGGAAACCACATTCCTGCTCCGAAAAGATTGTGTGTGTGTGTGTGTGTGTGTGTGTGTGTTCTTTTTATCAGAACCTCTAATTTCAATAACTTAGGATATAAATTAACCAATGGATCATAGACAATGATCAAATAATTTTAGTATTGTCTTCATTGTGGAATAGTATATGAACATATCCCCCTCCTAAGACTAAAATTGGTTCAATTAAAAGATGATATTTGGTGAAACAATGTTACCAGTATTTGGAGACAATGGAAAGAACCCAAGGTCTGGAGTCAGATTTAGGTTGAAATTCTGGCTTTATGATTTCCTAACTCTGTGATTTGGGGCAAATCGATTAACCAACACATTAAACATCTGCTATGTGTCCTTAAGGCAGTATGCCAGGCACTATAGATACAAATATAAAAACAAAACAGACCTATCTTCAAGGACTTTATTTTCTCCTGGTATAACAAAGGAACACAGATAAGAACCTATGAGACTTATCCTGTCCTGGCCTCAGTTTCCACATCTGTAAAATGAATGATTGGACTAGATGATCTCTACTGTTCCATCCAGCTCTAAATCTCTGAAAGGGAATGGGGAGAGGAAATCTATTTCCCCTACTCAATTCCCATGGATTCCCAAACAAGCAGAGTAGTATCATGACTCTACTGAGAATTTAGCAGTCAAGATTCCATGACTATGGGATCATAAATTTAGAGCTGGGAGCTGGAAGTGATCTCAAAGGTCCTAGTATCTTATAAGGGAAATACAACGTAATTTCAAGATGCATCAGAAACTACTGGGAAGGATCCGAAAAGAGCTGTTCTTTGAAGAAATGGAGGGATTCTATGAGACAGAAGGGAGGAGAGAATCCATTTCTGGTAAGGGGAGTCATCTCTGCAAAAGTATAGAAGTGAGTAGTACAATTTCTTGTATGGATAAAGGATAACAGCTTTTGGGCCAGAATGACTAAAACAGGTTCTAAATTAATAAGGAAATTAAGATTGAAATGTTAGATGGAAGCTAAATTTTGGACAACTTTACATGTCAAGTTTAGGATTTCGTATTTTTTCTATATATGTGTGTGGAGACTTTGAAGATTTTGAAATGATTAGACCTGTGTTTTATAAAGATCATTTAAGCAGCTATATTGAGGATGGTTGGAAAAGGGGGAGTCTAGAAGCAGAGAGGACAATTAGGAGGCTAATAAAGTGGTCCACTTGAGAGATGATAAGAGAATGAATTTAGAGTTAACTGTATTATGAGAACAGGACTTATTTGATCAAGATTGTGGAGACAGAACTGACAGCCCTTGGCTACTGGATATGGGACAGTGAGGGAGAGGAAAGAGTCAAGGATAATTCTAAGGCTTTGAACCTTGGGGAATAGAAGAATAGTGGTGCCCTTAATGAAACAGGAAAATGTGAAGGAAGCATAGGTTTTGGTTTTGTTGAACATAAAATTTCATGATTCAATTGCATAAAGATAATAACTGAGTTCTTGGGAATTGATTAGAGCTGAAGTGGAAGTTGAAAAAGAACAAACGAAGGTACCACTTAAAACAGGTATTTTTGTTGCTTCTAATATTTGGGATGTTATCTTTTCATCTACTAGAAATTAAATATTTTTCACATGTAAATATACCTCATGCTAAGGTAGAATGAGAGGGAGAGAGGCATCAAATAGAGTGCCCAGGACATAGCCTCGAAGTATGCCCACACAAGTGAGCAAGACAATAAAAATAATACTTCTTAGCTTCTTTGGGTCTTAGTTTGTAAAATGAGTAAATTGGTCTAAATAACTTCTAAATTCCCTTCCATATCTAAATGTGTGATCAGTGATCACAAATCACCAAAATTAAATAGGATGAAATGGAAAAAAGCAAAATGATGTTCAGTCACCCCAAACTGGAAGTGCCAGAGAATTTCTTAGGAACAGTTTCATAAATGGGCCACTGGACACATGATGCCAAAGCAGTGTTCTGCAACTTTATGGTGGGGTTTAGTTACAAAGATTTAGTAAAAATCTAAATGATATTGGGCAGACCAATTTAATGTAGCCCCTTATCATCTCTCAAGTGGACCACTTTATTAGCCTCCTAATTGTCCTCTCTGCTTCTAGACTCCCCCTTTTCCAACTGTCCTCAATATAGCTGCCTAAATAATCTTTATAAAACACAGGTCTAATCATTTCAAAATCTTCAAAGTTTCCACACACACATATAGAAAAAATACGAAATCCTAAACTTGACATGTAAAGTTGTCCAAAATTTAGCTTCCATCTAACATTTCAACCCAGTCCAATTTTCTTGCACAATTGTGTTTTCAGGGATAAGACTAACTACTGCCTCTGTTGGCTGTCCCTGGAAACAAGCCTACCAGTTAGTCAGTGGACAAACATTTATTAAACAGCTGCTGTGTGCTGGGGACACACATAGAAAAAGCATATGACAGTCTTTGCTCTCAAGGAGCTCATAATCTTATGGGGGAAACAATTATGTACAAACAAGATATATGGAAATAATCACCAGAGAGCAGGTGCTAGAATTAAGGAGTATCAAGAAAGGCCTGCTATAGGAGATCAGATTTTTTTTCTGTAACTTGAAGAAAGCCTGGGAATCCAGGAGGCAGAGATGAGGAAAGAGAACATTCTAAGCATCGGGCACAGAAAAGGAAAATACCTGAATTTTGGAGATAGAGCATCTTTGTTTGCTGAACAGCACATAGTCCAGCCTTGTTGAATCCCAGAGTATGTGGAAGTGTGCAAAGCATGAGAAGAGTGAAAAGGTAGATGGGTATAGAGAGGAGAAGGGCAGGTTAAAGGTTGTAAAGGGCATCAAATGAAAAATCAGAATTTCTATTTGATCACAGAGGTTAATAAGGAGGCACTGGAGTTAATTGTGTAGAGGGGTGACATGGTGAGAGGCATACATTTTAGGAAGATGGTAGTGACCAGCAAGAGGGGAAGGGACAGCAGTGAGGAGAGGCTTGTGGGAGGGAGAGCAACCAGCAGGCTACTGAGATGTTGTGGACTTGACATGATGATGGCTAGTGTTAAGGGAGAAAAGGGGACAAACGTGAGATATGTTATGAAGGTAAAATTGGCAGGCCTCATTATAAGTTCATCTTATAGTAGCTTGGGAAGTAGGGGAAGTTTCTCAGTCCCTCCTGCCTTCTCATGCCACATACCACACCCCTTGATATTTGAAGAGTCCTACAGTACTGAAAGTATTGTAATCAGGACACTTGTGTTTCATCCAGGAAGGGAGAAAAGGAAGAGATAAACTTTTTCATACTGAGTTCATTAGTAACTTAATGCATTATGGAGCATCTGCAGAGATCACTGGGAGTCATCAATGCTGAACCAAATTCTAACGTTTACAAGGGTTGATTTCTGAGCCCATAGAGAGTATTCACAACAATGAAATCATAAAGAAATAAAGTGAAGAAACTTGGAAGTTTGAACACAATAGCATCAAAGCTGAGATTGGATGTTGTAGGTAGTTTTGTTGTCATTGTTGGAGAAGGAAAGATGCTCCTGGGGCCCTTCAAATTCCAGTATCTTGATGTCTGTCTCTTTCTGTGTCTGTGTGTATGTGTGTGTGTCTGTCTGTCTCTGTGTATATAGATATACATATATACTCTCTCTTTCCTCCTATGTATATATACATATATATATATATGTATATATACATATATATATACATATATATATATATGTAATCTGCCATCAGCACCCTTTGAGATTATTTTACAGTCTTTTTATGGAATAGATTACTTCCCAAGGTCATAGCTACAAAAGAAAGCTGAAAAATTCAGTTTGGATGGATATGACATATCACTAGCTTCTAGTCAGGGAGACCTGGACACCAATCCTTCTTTGACATTATTTTCTCTGTGACATTAGACTAGGCCTCTAACCACTTTAAGCCTCCATTTCCATACTTATAGAAAGGAGGTTAATAGCCTAACCTCACAGGGCTCTTGCTAGGATCAAGTGGGTTAACTTAAAAAAAATGTAAGCACTAAGATGCTATTTAAGTATCATCTATTATTAACATGATGGCCCTCAAAAATTGGGTCACATAGTATCTTTACTTTTCCTCTGTCTATCATGTTTGAGACTTAAACAATGAGAAAGAATAACACTTTTCTATTCTATCCCTTTTCTAGTGTAGCCAGGGTGTGCCATCTGGTGGGTGGGGAGGTAGCATGGGAAGAACTGATATTCTTCCCCTAAGAGCTGCCTTTAATTGATTAATTAATTAAGTCTTCTTCCCCTCCCTACCCTCACCTCCTGCAATTGAATTTATCATACAAAAATGATTGAAGAAAGTTTTCATTCTTCTTGCCCCGGATAGCAGAAGTGTTGGGTACAGCTCTGGCCACACCATCAGAGTACAAATTCTGATGAATTTCGTGACTCTGGAAATGTTCATGTCCCAGTCCCACAACAGTCCATGTGGCTGTTGGTGGGAGGATCAGCCTAGTCAAGTTTAAAGGTTTATTACCAGAAGGCTGACTGACAGTTGATTCACTTTTGGCCCCAGCAACTTATGAAAACCAAATTCTAAGGTTTACAAGGGTTGATTTCTGAGCCCATAGAGAGTATTCACAACAATGAAATCATAAAGAAATAAAGTGAAGAAACTTGGAAGTTTGAACATAACTTGCCAAGGTTTATTAAGCCCCTATCTCTGTGACCTTGGGCCAGACACAACTCCTCTGAGCCTTGGTTTATCCATAAACTGAGGAGGGGATGTACTAGGTTAGATCTAATGTCTTTTCCTCTAAGGTCTCTGTGATCCTTGGAGTTGACTCCAACATTGTGATTGCTAAGTTTATGAATCTGGGAAATGAACTACTTAAAAATTAAATAATGATTTGAAATATTGGACATCAAATAGTTATTTTAATATTTTGATTTTGCAAAATGGAATTTAGGAAGGTTGTTATGTAGCATTTTTTACATTGCTGTATCTTGCTATATTCCATAGACTGGTCCCCAATGGCCAGAGAGGGTGATTCATGCACATTAGAAATCCAAATGGTGGATTTCAAATCAAAATGGGGAATATTTAGAAGACATTTTCCTGCTTCAATTCATTCCACATTCATTAAGTGTTTTAGTGTTCAAGGCAGATAACAAGGGGTATACAAAGTTTAGATAAGAAATTTTTCTTACCCCCATATTTTAGTGTCCACTGTGGATATCCAAGAGAATAACTGTCATACAAATTAAGCATGTAAGTATTCAGTTTGCTTTAAAAAATTATTTTCATGAATTTAGTAATCAACAAACAGGAACAAATGGAGATTTTATACGAAACTATGAGCTATTTGTTTTTCACCTACTGTGTTTAAGCAATCTATATTCATTCTGACAAACACTTTTTAAATATCTCCTGTGTACATTGTGCTTAGGAGGGATGCACAGATTTTTTAAAAAGGATTAGAATGCCTTTCCTCCCAGAGCTAACAATTTAAAAGAGGGGTTGAAAAAATTATATGGAAGAGACAGAAGCTAGAAAACAGAACTAGGAGCAATGGGTGGAACATTCAAAAAGGTCAATCTAAGCCTGACATCAGGAAGGACTTCCTACTAATTATAATTAGGGGCATAGAAATGTAAGACTGACTACTTCAAGAGCTGCTGGATTCCATTTTTATTAGAAGCAGTCAAACAAAGCAGAATGACCAGCTGGTAAGTGAATTAAGGCGGAGTCTTTTTCAGATATACTTTGGACCATATAACCTCCGAGGTCCTTTTGAAAGTCGAAATTCCATGGCGGAGGGAGGGGAGGCGGG
>CM053590.1:39935225-39953472 GCA_028646515.1 Pseudochirops corinnae
AAATAGGGGGAGAAAATATGTAACTCAAAATCTTGTGGAAATGAACGGTGCAAACTATAATAAAATAAAAAAAAAATAAAAAAAAAAAAAAAGAAATGGATACAGCAGTACCTGCATCACTAGATTATTGTGAAAACTCCAGTGGATCAATGCAAGTAAAATACTTCATAAACTTTAAAGTGAAATGCTAATGTCCTTTGTTATTAAAATATAGTACTTTGGAGCTTATTGACAAGTTTTGTTTAGATTATTTCTTTTAATCTTCATTCTGATCCTATGAAGTGTTGCTGTTCTAATTTTGCTTATCAGCTTTTTTATTTACTTATTATACTTATTAGACCCTGAACAAGATACCAAGACTCAGTTTTCCTTAGGAAAATCAACGAATCCAGAATTGGAAGACTGAGTTTATATCCCAGCACTAACGTTTTTTTAAAGTTAACTAATTTATTTTTAGTTTTCAACATTCACTTCCATAAGTTTTAAATTTTCTCCCACTCCATTCCCTCTGCCCTCCCCAAGATGGCATGCAATCTGATATAGGCTCTATACATACATTCTTATTAACCATATCTTCACATTAGTCATGTTGTATAAAAGAATTAGAACAAATGGGAGGAACCATGAGAAAGAAAGAACAAAACAAAACAAAACAAAAGTCTGCTTTGCTTTTCAATCAACTCCATAGTTCTTTCTCTGGATGTGATTGGCATTTTCCATCATGAGTCCTTTGGAATCGTTTTAGGTCCTAGCATTGCTGAGAAGGGCTGAGTCTATCAAAAGTCAATCATCATACACTGTGGTTATTACGGTGTACAATGTTCTCCTGGTTCTGCTCACTTCACTCAGCATCACTCATCATCATGAGTGGGGTATACTCTCTGTACCTCCTATGAAGACTCCTCAGAATGAGAAGGGAGAGAAACTATCTGGAAACCAGAGATAGACTTTTGTAAGACTGGACAGACCTGAATCCTGGGTTTACACAACCTAGGACCCTTCCCCCATTCCCTTGCTGTCAATCAGTCTTAAGCCCTTCAGGAATTTTAGGAATCTCAGCTCCTCCCCCTTCAAGTTGGCATTTGCCAAATAAGGACATGAACTGGTTTCCTGGTTTCCTGTACCACCTCCCAGACAACAGAAATACTGGCAGGCTTCTTATTTCTCACCAAGACTCAGAGCCTACCTCCCAGCCAATGGGAAAAAGGATAGCTACGGGTAGGGGCCTGACTGCATTAGGGTATAAATTCTTGTTCTGTCTTTTGTAACAGGCTTCCTCCTCTCCTTGATCCCTGCCATGGAGAGGACTGCCCTCTTCCTGTGAGGGAAGAGAATAAAATTTCCTGTTCTTTCCTCAAGATACCTCTGACTTTTGATTTTTCTTGGGTAGGGGATTTTTGGGGTCCCCATATTCCACACAATCATATAAGTCTTTCCAGGTCTTTTCTGAAGTCCACCTGTTCATCATTTCTTACAGCACAATAGTATTCATATACTATAACTTGTTTAGCAGTTCCCCAGTTGACGGGTATCCCCTCAATTTCCGGTTCTTGGA
The DNA here is from genome assembly GCA_028646515.1 of Pseudochirops corinnae. NCBI lineage: Eukaryota > Metazoa > Chordata > Mammalia > Diprotodontia > Pseudocheiridae > Pseudochirops > Pseudochirops corinnae. The sequence continues at coordinate 39,936,781 of CM053590.1, forward strand.
CACCACAGAAAGAGCTGTTGTAAATATTTTTGTACATGTGGGTCCTTTTACCATTTTTATGATTTCTTTGGGATACAGCCCTACACCAGGATTAACATCTGAACAAGTGTTTGACCTTAAGTAAGATACTAAACTTCGAATTTGGCCCCAGGACTCTTAACATTAAAACCCATGCTCTTTTCACTATATTTCACCTACCTCCTCTCAGGACAACCTACTATCATGTATTTTTAAAATGTGTGTGAAGCTCAAACTAGGTAAACAAGAGAACACATCACTCTGCTGTCAAGTTTTTTGTGAGAGCATGCTAGCTTGACAATCTTTGTAAGCATTATAGGCAATGAAATAAGCATAAGAACTAGAAGATTTGATGCTACGACCTAGCACCATCGGGATCAATGAGGTAATAATACTCATTGGCCATTGGTACAAGGCAGTTAGACCAGCCCTTTTCACACAGAGCAAGCAGATAAGTGGGGGACATGAAGCCAGAAACAGAGCTAGAGATAATGATAAACATCCATAAATTGAGTCCCTGACCTCAAAGGAATTCTACAAATCTCAAGCTAGGCTTTTCTACATCCAACTCTTTTTTGGGGTACTAAAAATTAATTGGTGTGTTCTTCTTAGATAAGAGCATCTTGATCCCTTTAACAACCCTAGTGTGAAATCCACCAAACCCCCACCCCTATAATATTTTGCTCATCCAGCACCAGCTGGTCTGCTGAATCCATTCATGTGCCTGGAATTCATGCATCTTCACTTCCCTGGATCAGTCCAAAGTCGTCGAGGCAAATCCATATGCATTTATTAAGGGTTTAGTATATTTCAGGCATAGTGCCAAAGCCTGATTTGGGATGGCATCATGACAGGGTTGAATATAGCTTGTTCCCTTCTTTTCTGTTCATGTAGTTTGTACATTATTCAATGAGCCCTGAAGGTGTGGTTATTTATGTTTCTTGAAATCACAACACTGGATTGCTGTAGTCAAGGATTTGTATTAGAAAGAAATCCACCCCCACTATCCCACATCACACTGCCTCTGACCTCTGGTAGACTGTAATTCCAAGTCTCATTTCTGATACGTGTTTATATAGCACTTTTTTTTTTCTCCCTGAAGTGTCTGAAATCTTTTGCTTTTAAAGTACATCTATGGAGTGGCTGGCTGGCACAGTGAATAGAGCACCAGCCCTCGAGTCAGGAGGACTTGAGTTCAAATCCAGCCCCAGACGCTTAACACTAGCTGTGTGACCTTGGGCAAGTCACAATCCCAATTGTTCTGCCCTCCCCTCTCCAAAAAGCAAAAAAAAACCCAAAAAAGTACATCTTGATTTTTCATGAGTTGAAACTTGATTCTGCTACAGAGTCATATAATTTTAAGGATGGAAGGAAATTTAAAGTTCATGTAATCCAAATATGGTGAAATGAATGTCACCAAAAAGTAAAGTCGCATGCCTCTAGTCACAGAACTAGCAAATAAGAGAGCTGAGATAAGAACTCAGCTCTCTGATCTCCCTGTCCTACTTATGACACAGCAGCTTGTGTGATACCTATGTCCTTCTCTGGGGGTTTCTTGAGTTTTAGAATGACTGCTCATCTTGTCAATTTTTCATATGGACATGGATTTGATGCTCTGTGATGATCCATTGCTAGATTCCGAGCTTTGTCCCTCCCCAAACTACGTGGTATTCATTTAATATAAATTCTATATACAGGTACATATATACACATCTTTCATGTTAGAGTGTGAGTTCCTTGAGAGCATGGGATATTCTATTATGTTAAAGATAGTATCTGGAAATTGGAATGCTTTCATAGCCCTGAACAAACAAAACCACAGAGGAATTGAACAGCTGAAGATACTGAGAGGTCCTAGCATGGCAGAACATAAAAAGTATTGTTCCAGGAGTCAGGAGATTGGTGACCAGGTGTCAGTTATACTTCAACCATTTATATCCTCCCCTGATGAAATTACTTGAAAACACATAAATATACATATATCCATATGCACATATATGTATACCACATATACATACATACATACATACTTATATCTGTACGTGAACAAGGTAAATTGCTCTTATCACCCAAATAGACTAAAGTATAGGATGCTCTTGAGCAGAGATACTATTTGATATTTTTTTCATCATTTTATTCCAAGCATAGTCTGCTACATGTTCAAGACAGAGAGAAGAGAAGGGGGGGGGGAGGAGAGAAGGAGAGAGAGAAGAAATATTTATACATCATCAAACAATATTACAAAGCATTGTTATCATCTCCTTGCCTTTCAATTGTAGTCCTTAACAAAAATACCCTCTTTTTACCTTTAACCACCCAAGTGAAGCCAAAACAGTCTGCCTGAAATTGAAAAATTTGTGTTTATTTCCATGGAGAAAAGAGAAAATAAATGCTCCAGTGTTCCTAAGAAAATCTAATTTGTGTTATAAGATGTCAGACATTGAACGCTGGTTGACACGGTTCTTAAAAGATTCATTTGTAATACATCTGTATTGAAGGCAAGAGAGTCTCTGTTGTGGAACAACTAGAAACTAGACTGCTTGTAGTTAAATTCTGAGTAATTTGATTGCTCCTATGCCATTGAGGTGGTTCCTCTATTTGGGGCTTGGGGGTATTTCTATAGAATGATTGCGTCAGGATTTCCGTTGATACACTTTTTCCTGCAGTCTGGTGTCTGGTGTGTTGGAATAAATATCTAGAGTCAGGAGACGGCATATAGCCTTTTCTTCATCGCCCCTTTGTGCCTTCCCTCCCAGACTCCCTTCTATTTAACTTCTTTATGTGTGTGTGTATACACATTAAAAAAATAAAATTAAATTAAAATAAAACCTTTAACACTCATTTCTCTTTTACATATGTCCACATGTCCGCATATTTATATGTGTTTACAAGGAGGAAGACAAAGACTTTGGGACTCTGTCACAAGGCCAGGGCTCAGAGGGCCATAACAAGCACCTACTGTGTGCTAGGCACTGTGAGGCATGACACATGGCAGCTTCTCATTTAACTAATTATGCCTGCCTACTAGGTGCTTAGCTGTTTCAACCCTGCTGAAGAACTGTGATGTTGTTGTTCAGGTGTTTCAGTTGTATCCAACACTTTGTGCCCCCTTTTGGGATTTTCTTGGCAAAGATATTGCAGTGGTTTGCTATTTCTTTCTCCAGCTTACTTTACAGAGGAGCAAATTGAGGCAAACAAGGTTAAGTGACTTGCCCAGGGTCACTTAGCTAGTGTCAGAGGCCAGATTTGAACTTGGGAAGATGAGTCTTCCTGACTCCAGGCCTGGTGCTCTGTGCACTATGGCGCCACCTAGGGACCAAGAACTGTGAATGCTCTGTGCTAAATCCAGCTCTCTCGAGATCACTCACTCTGAAGCCAAGCCCATTTACTTTACTGCAGTTAAGGCTTTGCTGACCATATATATCATCCTGGGCAAATTGCTCAGCCTCTGAGTTTTTGTTTCCTCATCTGTGAAATGGGGATACTAACAACAGCTCAGCCTATCTCACAGAGCTGTTTGATAACAAATTAGACAATGTCTGTGAAAATATTTAACAAACTATAAAACCCTGTCTACATGTAAAGAATTTGCATAATAACAATTGTAACTAATTAATATTATGTAATTTCTTCTTCGACATTACCCCATATATCTTGTTAGCTGTTCTCTACTTATAGATTGAGATTATAATTGTGCTTTAATTTCTAAATCTATTCTGACATATGAACAAGGCAAATGAGCATTTTTAGTCAGCAAAACATCACAGAGCTTCATTCTTTCTTAAAGAAGCAGATGAAAAATAATGTTATTTAATTAATTATACAGAAATATCTGCAATATTAGCATCTCAATATGTCAATATTAATATATTTATAGTTACATGGTATTTTGGAAATCATGCCTTTCCCCAATAATATTTCACATGTACACTATAGCAGTGGTTTTGAACAAGACCCATCTAACAAAGAGGCTGGTAACCTTATAGGATGATATTTCCCCTGAAAGGAAACCCAGTGGAGAAGATAATAGGAGAAGGTAATAGAAAGGTTTGGAGGAATAGAATACCATCAGGCAGATGACTGTCAGCATTATGCTTATCTCAAAGCCTCTCCTGATAGGATGTTGTGAAACTCCAGAGACATACTCTCTATGTCACGGTGATTTGTAAACTCTAAAGCCTCATGCCCATAGCAGGGTTTGTTATGTAAGGGTCATGATACTCTGCAGTTAGCAAAGAGCATAACATAGTTTGTCAACACAGAAAGTGCTTAGAGCAGATCAGCATAAAAATCCCCCTTTCCCACCAGACAGCCAGCAGAAAGGCAGAATGAAGCTTTAGCCACCAGTGGTTTTCCATATAATAACACAACTCATTTGGCCACAATAGAAATCTCTGCATCCCTGGGGTGCTTGTATGCTAAAGAAGTTAATGAAAGCTTTCTGACCCTTCATTTTCTTCAAAGAAGGAAGGAGAGGGAAAAAGGCTAGAAAAAAATACATGCTGCAAATGTTTGCTCTATACTTTATGTGAACATTTTCTATTTTAAGTAAAAATGTATATAACATAATATATATGTGTATGTGTTTGTATATATATGCATACATGTAGTTATATATGTGTATGTGTGTACATATACCTATATGCATCTGTGTGTATGTATATGTGTGTGTATCTATGTCAATATAAATTTCACCCTGTTTTTCTCTAGATCTTTAAACCTATGGATATTATGGCTGAGCCCTCCTACTTTCATGGTACATTAGAAAATAATGTTAGACTTAGAGTCTAGAGGACCAGGATTTGAATCTTAGTTCTTCTTTTTTCCCACCTGTAAGATCTTGAATAAGTCACTTAACTTCTTTAGGGCTCAATTTCATTATCTGTAAATGAAGGAGTTGAAATACATCAGAGGTTCTTAACATATTTTGTGTCACACATCAACTGGTGAAGTATTCTCAGATTAATGTTTTCAAATCAATAAAATATATGCAATTACAAAGAAAAATCAATTTTATTGAAATAAAGATGTATTTTTCCTTCCATCCAAATTCATGAACCCAGTGAAATATCTCTATGGACTCCTTGGAAAGGGTCCATGAATCTCAGGTTATGTGTTCCTGGACTAGATATCCAAAGTCCCTTCCAACTCAAATGCTATAATTCTCTTTCTCTTGAAAACTTACCTCTGGCCTGGCTCCTGGAGCCATCAGAGAAGGGAGCAATCCTAGTAAAATCTGATCACTATCCCTACCAACACCAATTGCTTTGAGGAGACAGACAAGCCAACTTAGCTAAAGTATTAGGGCATCATGAGGGAGTGACAGGATGCAGCAGGTACCAGTGATCAAACCACTGACACCATCTTGACCATCACCTCCTTTCAGACCTTGCTGGCAATTGCCCAGGACTCTGAACCCAAGATTCCTTGAATAACTTCACCTCCCAAACTGCCATGCCAACCCAGCTTCCATCCTGGCCCCTACAGCCATCATAGAGGAAGGACGAGTCCACTACCACCAATGACACCAACGTTGACCATCAGTCAACTACTGTCCCCAAAGGCAAACAACTCTAGAAATAGCACTACCTGCAGGATTAAGAGAACAGTGACATCTAAAGCTGTGAAAGCTTTGGCATGGACTCGAGGCCTTTGTTTTGGAGATATAGATTAAATACAAATAGGTGGTTGAAGACCTGGAAGTAAGAAACAATTCTGGGATTAACACATGTTCCAGTTAGGACAGAGCTGAACTTACATATCAGGAGCAGTCATGTTTCCATCCCACTCTCCATGACCGTCTACCAGGAGAGCAATACTTATGGAGATACAACCTGGCAACTCCTTCCTCCTCAGCAACAGAGCTACCAAAGACCCAGAAAAGAAAGTTCTCACCACCAACATCCTTGATCTTCTCTAATGGTTCAGCATCAGATGGTTATGATTTTGTCCGTGGAAATGACATTGAGAAACGTGCATTAACATCTAACTTCATATTGTACCATAAGAATCATAGGGCCTCTATCTGACTTGCAGCTAAAACCTCTTTCTTGTTAGAATGTTAGCTCCTTGGAAGCAGAGAACATCTTACTTTTCTATATTTATCCTCAGTGCTTTGCATATTTTAAGCACTTAATAAAAGCCTTTTCAGTTATTCGTTGTACTTAGTTCTGCTCTCTTGGGTCAAACAGAACAACTTTATTTCCTTTTAGATGTGAAATTCTTTCAAGTACTTGAAGACATCTGTCAGGTCTCTCCTGAGCCTTTTCTTCCCCAGGTTATAATTCCCAAGTTATTTTAACCAATCCTTATATGGCCCAGGCTTGAGGCCTTTATTTTGGAGATATGGATTAGATGAATATAAATGGTTGAAGACCTGAGTTTGGTACTGGGTTGCTACTGACTTAGACAGAGATTATAAGAGAACCATTTAAAAGAAATTAAATAGTTATCATGCCAGGGCCCAAAAGAAATCCTTCTTCCTCATGATGTCTTTTCTGATTATTCCAGCTCTTTTGTCGATCATTGTCTCCTCTGAACTCATCATATCAAGAAACATTTATTAGAGAGCAACATATACCAAAGTTCTCTGCTAGGTGTTGTGAAGACAAAAAATAATTAATTCATAAACAAGCATTTGTGAAATGCTTATTACATGCCAGGCACTGTGCTAATACTGGAGATATGAAAACTAATGCAACTCTGCCCCCAAGGAGCTTACATTTTAATGGTCGAGACAGCTATCTTTCTCTTCAAGCAGATTAAAGTCTAATAGGAGAATTTAAGAATTCAATGGATGTGTGAGAAGGGCAAAAGAAAGGTCTAAATTATCATTGAGGAATATGAGGATTGAAAAAGATCATTTTTAGCTGAAAGGTGAGGCATCAAGGTCAACTTCATGCATGCCTGATCCAGACCTCTGTCAAAGGATGACAAATATTTTCATTTGCAAAAAGTTGAAAGGAAGGAGCTCATTTCAATTCTAGAGGACAGTCATCCAGAATACACAGGGGTAGGAGAAAGGAGAATGGATTTACTAAATGTATTAAATGTTTACAATATGCAAAACACTGTGACAAGTACTGAAGATAAATAAAGAAATGTAAGATGTTTTCTGCTTCCAAAGAGCTAACATTCTAATAGGAAAGACAACCCACATGGAAGGTTTTAGCTGTCAGTCAGATAGAAAGGTCCTATGGTTCTTAGGGTGCAATGAGAAGGTAGATGTTAATGCACCTTCTTTAATTTTTCCATTTTGTCTGTAAGGAAGAAAACACAAATGGAAGTGGAGGGTAAGAAGGCTCAGAAGGCATGTTGGAGCCAGAATAAGGATTGTGGAGACTGAAAGCCAGGAGCAACATGAGTCAAAAAGGTATGTGCAAAGCTAACTTTTCAATTTCTTTTAAATCATAGATGCCTGGTCAGTGCTGAGGGAGCTTTCTGTTTTGAGATGGTGAATGAAGTCATCTTCTTAATGGCCAACGCACAGGAAGAGCTGATGAGTTAGTGGATATTACAAAGGGAGTGTTCACATCACTTCCAGCTATGGATTCTTCCAGGATGATATCCAGTCATTTCCCATGAGAACGGTGAAGGGGCCACTTATCTATCCCTCACTATGGTTATGAGTACATGACACCTAAAGTAAATGTCTTGGATAGGCAAGCTGGAGCATGGGTTTTGTGTCTGTCTTTTCCTGATCTTAAGAGAAGATTAGTTTGTCCAGGCTTGGAGGTGACCTTGTGAGTGAGAGGCCAAGAAGTCTTGGGTTCTTTACCCCTCTAATCCATTTTCTACACTTGCCAGAATGATTTTGCTAAAGTATCAGGAAGATCAAATCCGTGCTTGGCTTGTGAGGAGGCTCCAATGGTTTCCTCCCAATTCTTTGGTTTGTCATTGAAAAACCTTCACAATCTGGCTCTCATCTATTAATCTATCAGGGACTAATTACATACTTCTTCCTCATACACTTTACATTCTAGTCAATCAACTGGTCCTAATATTCATTCTTCTACCTCTCTCCTTTTGTCTTTGAATATTCTGTGTTCCTTTCCCAGAATGCTCTCCCTCATCACTTTGTCTCTTGGAATCTCTATATCCTTTCAAGAATCATATAGAGTTTACCTGTGATAGGGCTTTCATGATTCACCCCCAAATAGCCAGAGCTTCCCCTCAAATTACTTATTAATTATTCAGCCATACATATACACACACTTATATGCATATATATGCGTATGTATACATATATGTATATGTGTATGTGTATGTATACATATATGTATATGTGTATGTGTATGTGTATATATATGTATATGTATATGTATATGTATAGGTATAGGTATATATGTATATGTGTTGTTTCTCACCACCCAGGAGATAGTAAGCTTCTTGTGGACAAGCTTAAAAAATATGTTTCTTTTTGGACTCCCAGCACTCAGCACAGTGCCAGACATGTAATGGGGCCTTAATTAATGCTTGCTGAATTAGACTGAATTATATTTCATCATTCTTCTCTGTAATTACTTCCTCTCAATCTTGATGAGGCAGAGGACAATTACTAAGGCAGCAACATTCACAAGTCAACATTCAGAAATAGCAGCGGCCTTATAGTCACCACAGTAGGGGATGGCTTGGTTACAAATTACCAGAAGAAACCAAAGGTTTCCAAAGAGGTACTTCCTGAATGCTAATTAATAGAATGCAAATGTGGCTCCAAATGCTATGATAAATTCTGTTTCAGGAATGTTTTCCATGATAAGAATTAACAAAACAACAACAACCAAAAATAGCTCATATTTACCAAAGTGCCTTCCTTATAATAACCCCATGAAGGAGGAAGTGCATTTATTAATAAGTCTATTTGGGGGCAGCTAGAAGGTAGAGTGAATAAAGCACCAGCCCTGGAGTCAGGAGAACATGAGTTCAAATCTTGCCTTGGGCACTCATCAGCTGTGTTATGCTGGGCAAGTCACTTAACCCCACTGCCTCCAAAAACACCTCATCTAAACAAAACCGAATTAATGAGTTCATTTTGTGGATAAGGAAATTGAATCCCAAATGAATTCGTCAAGGTCACACAACTAGTGAGTATCTGAGGTCACATTGGAATCCAAGTCTTCCAATTAGAAGACCTTTGCCACACTACCTCCTGGAAACATCCCACATCTCAATCAACATGTGATTATGAGGAAAAGCTATTTGCACATCAGAATTGACCTGGAATTCTGGCTGTAGTGTTAACAGGAAAAAAAAAAAAGAAAAAAGAAAAATTTGATCCAGCCTCATTATCAAACCTTGTGAACCATATAGTATTTCTTTTTTTGTGAGTTATGATTGATAAGGAAAAAAAAAAAAACGGCAAGAGGGTTAAAAAAAAACTCAGAAAATTGAGGTAACTCTCAAATATATAGGCCTGTTCATTACAATGGATGCATATTTGCATTATGGGAAATGTTTCTCTCAGCACTGTCTTTCTCATCTTTGAATGCTTGGCCTTGAAGTAGTTGCACCTGCTTATGAAACCTGATTTTTCTGCTCATCACGGACCTCACTGCACCTTTTTGTTGGCTGTTCCTGCCAAGATAGAGATCAACAAAACAAGTGTAGCATGGCAGAAGAATCATTGGCACCCTTAAAAAAATTGTCCTTGGCCTTCTTGTATTTGGGATCCTTATATGAGGATTCAGGTTTTAATTTTGCTTACTTTATGACCTCTGGCAATGACCAAAGAAGGGACCGATATCTTGTAACACTCAACATATTGGGAACTTATAGACAGGAGTCAGATATTTTGTCCCACAAGTAGATGAAATATTGAAAGCAATTCCTTCCCCTTGAGGAACCTGTGCTTCATGAGGAAATTTTTTTTTTTTAAGAATTCATTTGTTAAGGTCAAATTCCAGAATTTTCTTTTCTTTTCTTTTTTACTTTTTTTTTTTTTTGGCAACCATTAAAACTAACTCTCTTTACTCTGCATTTTCACTGGTTATCCTCTATGCCTAGAATTCTCTCCCTCCATAGCTCCATTTCCAGGCTTCCCTAACCTTTTTCCCATCTTCTTCAGAAAGTCTTTCTTAGCATGCCTTAATGTCAGTACCTTCCCTCTGTTATTATCTCCATTTCATCTGGTACATACCATGTTTTCACATGATTGTTCCCATATTGTCTCTTCCATTAGACTGTGAGTGCTTTGAAGTCAAAGACTGTTTTTGCCCTTCTTGGTTTGCCCAGCACTTAGCTGCACACTTAGCCTGCACATACAGCAGGCATTTAATAAATTGTCATTGTTGTTAGCTGCCTTATATACAGTATTGAGTATCAAACAGATGAATCTCTTTTGAGAGAGACATCTTTAGAAATAGAAAGACCTGGATTCAAATTGAGCATGGATAGGTCACGGGCCTATATTGGTAGAGAGAGGATTTTCTTACTGGCAGTTTTTCAACAGTAAAATCACAGGTCTAGTTGAAAAAATTGTTTTACTTGTGACAAGCACTTAATATACATGATCCTCATAGCTCAGAGGTAGGGACACCTATTGTCTCTATTTTACAGATGAGGAAACTGAGGCTTATGAAGGTCAAGTGATTTTTAAGTGACTTTCCTATAATCATACAACTAACTAGTAATGCAGCATGAGAACCAAATTTAGTGCTCTGCATGAGTTGTTTCTTTTTTAATTTAAATTTTACTTTATTTTTTAGACTTTGTCTTCTCTTGCTGAGGCTCAAAGTGAAGCATCCATTCATGGAACCATTTCTAATACTTTATAGGCACAGAAGTTTTAACCTGCTCCATTTTTTTTCCCCAACTCGGACTGGTTTGCCCTTTTTTAGGCAGTGCAGTGACTCTTCCTTCCCAAGGGTTCCCCAAGTGTTGCTGATACCCGCCAGATTGACAGCCCACTGAAGTTCAAAACTCCTAGAAACTCAAGAGATTCACCAACCTCAGCCTCTCCAGTAGTAGCAAAGACTATAGGTATGTAACATCTGACCTAGCTCTGCCACTCCCCTCCCCACACATACACACACCTGTATATGTCTGGGCATGTATAGGTAGATATATGTATATATGCATACATGTAACATATGCATACATAATCATACACATCTAGAAATACATAATCATAACTATATAATACTAATATTAATAATGATAATGATAGGCGGCATTTATATAGTATTTTAAATGTTTACAAAATGCTTTATATCTATTCACAAACTTACTTTGCAAAATGACACCATAAGGCAGGTATTAAAGATATTATTATCTCCCTTTTACAGATGAGGAAATTGAGGCTTGGTGAAAGGGATTAAATCTTTAATCTAGTACCCTACAGTTTCCGCATCCAGGGTCCATTATATTGATGGTTGTTATTCAGAATGATACTTTCAAAATCCCCAAACTATCCAGGAAATATTAAATTTTCTTTAGGATGTTGTCTGTATTACTGAATTAAATCTATGCACCAAACATTTATTAAGTACCTATTATGTATGGTGCAATTAGATACTAGGATATATTTAAAAGCAAAACATAAACATACATTCTATTGAAGAGTATATTTTATGTGACAATATGAAGTACGTACCAAGTAGCGATATCCAGTGATAGAGAACACTTACCTAACTAAGAGTGGGATCAGAAAAGGTGATGGGTGAGTCACTGGCCTGCATTGGTAAAGAGAAAGAGTTTTTTCACTGGCAGTCTTCCATACCAATGAAATCATAGGTCTGGTCCAATATTTTATAGGGTGCAGGAGGTATACCTCCTATTCCAGGTGGCTTCTGAGCTGTGTTGAAACTAAACTGAGGAGGGAGCGCATGAGGAACAGGTACAATTTGTGCAAAGGTGCAAAGGCAGAATCATAAACTCCAAAATTTCAGATGATCAGCCATGAGGGTTGAGATAAAAGGAGTCTTCTAGTTAAACCCATTTTAACCAGAAAATGTAATTGACCAGAATAGCCCATTTCTTCCTCATACTCTAGTTCACCATGGTTTCCCTTTCCAACTGAGTATGAGCTGGCATTCTGTAGATAACAGCCAAAATCACAATTTCTCCAACTGTGCCTATCTTAAACATTCACTCAGCAGTATCATTCAACAAACAAGATAAAATCATAGAGTATGTCTTTGACTAAGGCACAAAAGTCATGTTTATCAAATTTGGTTGTGACATCAAACTGGGAGGGATTGTGAATATTTGGTTGAAAGAATTGGGATCCCAAACAATCTCTCCCCCACACACACATTTGATAGTATTTTATTTTTTTCTAATTAGATGTAAAGAGAGTTTTCAACATTCATTTTTATCAGTTTGAGTTCCAAATTTTTCTCCCTCCCTTCCTTACCTTCCCCTTCCCCAAGACAGCAAGCAATCTGCAACAGATTATACATGTAGATTCATGCTAAAGATATTTCCATATTTGTCATGTTGTGAAAGAATTAGAACAAAAAGGGAAAAAAATGAGAAAGGAAAAAACCAAAAAAACTGAAAATTATATACTTCAATTTGGATTGAGGCTCTATAGTTCTTTCTCTGAATGTGGATAGCATTTTCCAACACAAGGCTTTGATCAAAAAAACCAATATTAATAAGCTGGAATGGTTCGACTAAAGCCAATGAGACAAAATTTAACAGGCATAAATATGAAATCTTAAATTGGGGCAAACAAATGAAAAAATGAGATTAAATAAGTACAAAATGGAGGAGGGGTTAAGATAGAAAATATGGTTAGGAAATGGTTTATATGAGAAGGACCTATATGTGTGAATGGACCTCCAGTTCAATATAAATGAGTGCTATGACAGTAACAACAACAACAATTTGAACTTAAGCTGTGTTAAAAGACTAATATACCAGTGAAGAAGGTGGTAGACTTGTTTATGGTGACCTAATTGGATCACATGTCCAATTCTGGGTGTGCCATTTTGGCAGAACATTGAGAAGCTGGATTCAAGCTTGGGGTTGTCAAAGAGGATGGAGAGGAGATTTGAAAACATTCTACAGAGGAGAAATAAAAATAAATGGTGATCTTAGAAAAGAAAAGTTTTGAAACAGACATGATTACTCCCTTAAATATTAAGAAGGTTGTTGTATAGGAGAGAGATTATAAGAAGCAGGATGTCACTGAGTCATGAGAGTCAGGGTTTAAGTACTCTCCCTGACAGACATTAATTGTACAATCCATTCAATCTCTCAGAGCCCCTAGACATTTCTCTGGGACTGTAACTTGCAAAAAGTACTAGATGTGCTCTCTATACCTATGGAGTCATAGATATAAGGATTAATTTAAAAAGGAGTGAGGGGTAAATTTGTTGTATTTTTCCTACACAAAACTAGAATCAAAAGATAGAGATTATAAGGGAGCAGATTTGGACTCAATCTAAAAAATTCCTAACAATACAAGATAACCTAAATTGAAATAGTTTTCAGAGGAAGTAGCATGGTGCAATGGAAAGAGGTTTGACATTGCAATCTTGGAAAATGAGTTCAAATGTGGACACTGCCATTTTGTTGCCTTTGGATACATTACTTAACCTCTATGGAACTTAGTTTTCATATCTGTAAAATGAGAGAATTGGATTAGCTCACTTCTAGGATCCCTTTCCAGACCTACAATGGTTATCTAAAAAGTTAGTAAGATCTATCTAACAGTTTCATAAAGAAATTGGATAACTACTTTTTAGGGCTCTCCAGATAGAATTCATGCTTTGAGTAGGGTAAAGGCTAGTTAACCTTTAAATTTCTTCTAACTCTGTGATCTTACAGTTACACGAATGTCAGAGATGAAAAAGAACTTGTAAATGGATTGCCATATGCAATACATCCAGGACTGAAATCCTGAACTCCTGAACAGCATACAAACAACAAGTCTTTAGAAGTCTATAATATTCTAAAGTTCAGTTTTTCATTCAGCAATATTTTCTGCCCCTTACGTGTTGGGCACTAGGGAAGACACAAAGACAAATAAGGTCCAAATGATACACCAAATGATACACCAAGTTGATTATGATGCTCTGTAGGCTAGGAGGTATGTATATCCAAATGCACTATCTTATTCAAGTTGGATTGAAAGATCTGACCCTATTTCTGCCTTTCAATGACTCTCATTGGATTAACTTGGGCATCCGAACCATATATTTTCATTTTGCAAAAAAGGTACAGCTGTTCTCAGCTTTATTAACATGGATTTTGAATTAATGAATTGTAAAGCATTAAACATTGTTAGTACTTGCATTGAAAATGGTATTGGATGCAGTTCAATTTACAGCCTCAGATCCATATTATGAAAAGTATTATTTTCCCTGTAGGGATAAACACACAGAAATAATGGCAATGAATTTATTACAACCCTCATGTATTTACTGAATGAGCTCTAAGAACTACCAGCTGGAAAGAAACTAGACTCCTTTGAATATATCTTAGGAAAGACAGTTAGTTCACCATTAAGGCATATTGTCTGCAAGGGGTAACAGAAAAACACATTGTAATCATGTGGGTTCATTCAATCTAAGATACTTCCCAGAACGTCAGGAAGGTCAATATAGATACGTGTAAGTGTTAAGGAAGAAACTGTTATCCCACATTCCAGGGCCTTCCCATGGAAATCAGATTTTGTTATATATCCAAATCTCTATGACACATAAGTTATATGAGAATTCCATATGATGGCACTTTTTTATATACAAAGGGAGAGCTAAAGGATTTTCTAGTACATAAACATGAACAGTCTTGAGAGGCAGTGAACTATAGTGGATAGAGAGCTGGTTGCAGAGCCAGGAAGATTCAGGTTCAAGCCGCAAGTTCGGCACATACTTGCTGCATGACTCCGAGAACGTGAGAACCTCTCAGTGATCTAAGCAACTTTTTAAGACAAAACTCCAGAAGAAAAATGTGCTAAGATTCACTAGTAGGATGTTTGTCATTCAGGAATTCCTAATACCTATGAAATCATTTGAGTAGTTCCTATCTCTATCCTTATGAGCAGTTTTAGATCCATATAAAATAGGGAAATAATAAGTGTAGTGTGTAAGTGGATTTTCAGGCATCTGTGGAGTTCACTATATTCTCATGAATGACTAGAGAGCATAGGGATATTTGAGAGTGTGAGTGAACATACACTGTGGCATAGTGTTCAAAAACAGGAATACCACAATGACTGGAGTAAGGACTCACAATTCAATTAGCAATTTCTAAAGAAAAAAAGTACAAAACAAAACTGGAAAGCAGATTTGGGAGAAATTAGATATCCAGACCAGTATCTCATACTATAAACCAAGGTAAACTCTAACTGGATATGTGACTTAGACATAATGGGTGACATAAGGAAATTAGAGGAATATTACCTTTTGGATCTATGGACTGGGGAAGAGTTAAAGACAAAATAATGAATAGAGGATGGTGGAAAATGAAATAGACATTTTTTATTATATACAATTCAAAGAGATTTTTGCACAAACTAAAGCAATGCTGTTAAAGTTAGGAAGAGAATGGTTATATAAAGGAAAAACTTCTGCAACAAGTCTCTCCGATAAAGGTCATATATCCAAGATGTATAAGGGACTGATTCAAATGTATAAGACTAGGAGCTATTCCCAAATAAATAAAAAATCAAATGATAAGAGCAGGCAGTTTTCTGAAGAAAATATCCACGCTATCAATAATCATATGAAAATAATGACTAAATCAATGAAAATCAAAGCAACTCTGAGGTTTTACCTCTAAACTGTCAGATTGGTATAGATAACAAAAGAGGAAAATGACAAAAAGTTGGGTGGGCTTCAGGAGAACATGCATGCTAATAACATATGCATGATATAGAGTGATGAATATGTATAACTTTTATGGAAAGTAATTTGGAACTAGCTCCCAAAATCACTAAAGCGGACATATTTTTTGACCCAGCAATACCACTGGCAGTATATTTTAAACTTCAGATCTCTCAAAGAGATCAATGAAAGAGTAAAATGACTCCAGGGTACAAAAGTATTTGTGGCGGCCCTTATAACAGGAGGGGAAAAAGAGGCCAATAGATAGAGCTAGCAATGGGGAATTGCTAAACAGATTGAGGTATATGAATATAACAGAATATTATTGAGTCATAAGAAATAAATTGCACAATTTCAGAGGCAACTGGGAAGACCTCTATGATTTCATCTTCCTTCTTTTTTTCCTTCCTTTCTTCCTTCCTTCCTTCCTTCCTTCCTTCCTTCCTTCCTTCCTTCCTTCCTTCCTTCCTCTTCCCTCTGCCCACGTAGGGTATCAGAGTCTTACCTTTGGGTGCTCTGCCCAAAGGAATATACATTTTGATCACTGAAACCTGTAATAGTAATTGGTTTAGCAGGATACTTAGCACTTAGTACTAAGTGGATGGACAGTACTAAGTGTTAAGTGTGGAAGGTGCAAACTCTGTCCCATTGTTGAGAAGGCATGAACTTCCCTGTTGATGTGGAAGAACGAGATTGGCTGAGCCCCTGTTGATGTGAGAAGGGGATTGGCTGAGGTGTGTACATAAGCAAGAATTCCAGAGACAGACAGACAGAACTGGAATGTTGCTCTGGGTGAAGGAAGAATTGTGGAGACTGAAGCTGGCTGAGAGAGAGAGACAAAGAGAGAGAGAATTGGAACACTGCCCCGGTGAAGGAAGAATCCTGGAGACTGAGGCCAGCT
>CM053590.1:39953972-39989134 GCA_028646515.1 Pseudochirops corinnae
TTTGTAATGGAATAAACAGAGTGTTCACTATATTTTGTAATCTGAACTCTAAAAGCTGTTCACAGTAGCATTCCTTTGGGAATCTGCTGGTGCATGGCATTACAAAACCTCACAAGATATCTTGGGGCTTACAGGCTAGATTTTTTTTTTCCTAAAGGACCTTGCAGTAAGAGCAAATCACTCTGGTTCTCATAGACTGGCCAACATTAGGTCCCAGGCCAAGCCCCATTTGGTCATAGTTTGTGTCCTTGATTGGCTTAGAGTAAATGTAAATAGCAATTGTTTCAATTTTGGCCAGATACCCTGAAGGTGTTCCCCTAAATATTTATTTATTTTTTTAAAAATTGGTAATATAGGCCATTATCTGCCTCATTTCCTACCTAGGTTAATTACTTAATGGGAGTTGCCTCAGTCAAAACACTTGTTAAAGACCTTAGCTTAAAAAGGCCAAGACTTCCCACTACATCTTGGGCCATTCCAATGGTCCTGATCTATATCTTGGCACTGGATCCAGATGGCTCCAGAGGAGAAAGTAAAGCTGATGACTTTGCATGGCCTTCCTTCACTTAAATCCAAATCACTTGCATGTCATGGCATCATCTTGCTGATGTCATGGATTTCTTCATGAAAAAAGGACAAACAACAAGTCAGATACCCAGTAGACACCAAATTCTTAATCGTTAAGTGATTGTTAAAATGATAGAATCACAGAGTTATGGACCTGGAAGGAACCCTCCTGGATATTTAAGCTTACAAAGTAAGCACCTAACAAATGGTTATTGAATGACTGACACCGTTATTTAACTAATGATAAAAAAGAAGCCCAGGAAATGAAACAACTTCCCAGAGTAACACAGCTATTTATGGTTAAAGTCAGAATTTGAATCCAGTTCTTAACTCCAAATCTTGTGCTCCTTCTCCTCTATTGTGCTGCCTTTTCTATATGCACTGCTCGAATTTTTAATATACTTATTCTAGCATTTCAAGCTTGGATGAACAAATGTATGTCTGTTTCGATTTTATGTAATTTGATCTTATCCTCTTTCGGATTCACCTTCTCAAACTGAAGACCCCTATTCATTTTTAATCTGTCCACACTGCCTCTTCTTCCTTGCCTCAATCTCTTCAATCATTTTTAATGATGAACTTGAATCATTCTTATTAGACCACGGTCAAGTTGAAGTATGCCCCCAGATGCCTTATTAGAAACGGATACCTGCCATATCTCGTGTTCTATAAAGTCTGGGCAGACTCAGCAGTCAGATAACTGCTTTGTCAAATTGCATAATTAATCTCAGAGAGTCCCTTATACCAACAGAAATGCTTAAGGCCACTTGGAGGAGGAGCTCAGTCTTTGGGAACAATTAGGGAACATGAATGTCTTTCTTTTTACTTGAAATCACTTTTAAATTTCACAAATCTTTAAAGAGAACCACTTTTTTTTCCCCCAGTAAAAGTGCAGGTATTCAGATGGCCTCTGAGATCTGTTCCTGTTCTTAGGTTATTTGACTAATTTTGCTTAGGAAAATGTTTCTAATTCCCATAAGTAAAGATCAGATGGAACACTTCCTTTTTTTGAAATAAAAGTTGTTTCCTTCATTTAGCAACAAAATGTTAAAGGCGTTATTTTCCAATAAATCCCTTGATTTTAACACCTGCCTTCATTCAGATGTTTATTCAATTAGGGATTGGAAACATGAGAATAGAGGATAGAGAGCAGGCATCACCCAGGAAGATTTGGGTTCAAATCTCCTCTATAAATCATACTAATAGGGTGATCCTAGTCACAACCCCACCATAACCCTACAACAAAATAAGATATACATCAATGGAGAGAGTTTCCTCTGTATAAGGAATGGGAGGTCCTTATACTGATAAAATCATAAATCTGGACAAAAACAAACAAACAAAACAAAAATAGAAGTCCATTAGTAAAGTTCTGAATTAAAACATTAAATTTCTACAAAAGAACGAATTTCTAGTTAAGGACCAAGAAGAAAGGAAATGTGCATTATTATAGCTTTCAGCTAGTTTGCCATGATTTGACTAGTTAGTGTCCATAATATTGTCCTTTAGAAATGTGGAAGACTACTTTTTGGTTTTTCATTTGTTTTTCTTGCTTTATGTGGAATTCTTTGGCTTCTCATCTTTGCCTCCTGGAGTTACAGATAAAACCCCACCTTCTCCAAGAAGCCTTGCCTGATCTACTTCAATGTTAGTGTCTTTCCTCTGTTGATTATTTTCAGTTTATCTTAGATATAACTTGTGTGCGCATAGTTGTTAGCATTTTGTCTCCCGTATTAGACTGTGAGGCCCTTGGGAACAGGGACTTTTGAGTTTTGTTTTGTTTGGCTAATTTTTACCTTACTTAGCATCCTCAGTGCTTAAAAACATAGTGCCCAACACTTTGTAGGCAACAATGTTTGTTGACTGACTGTTTTCATTGCTGCATGGGGATCTAATTAAAGAAATTCTCTTTACTAATTCAGATCTGGAAATACCCTCTCTAGAGTCCTCAAAAATTTCTTGAGCCTTGAGAGGTAAAATGACTTACCCACTGTCACAGTCAATACGTATTAGACCTTGAATCCAGATCTTTCTGACTGCAAGGCATACTCTCTATCCACTGCCCCAGTGCTGATTCTCACCAAACTTGCTAAGAAAAAAAAAATCCAACATTACTCTCACTGATTTTAAGAAATATGTTTATATATCTCTCTATCTTATATATATATATATGCATTATATATGTATATATAAGATATATATACACACACATACACACACACACGCAAACACACATACATACATATACTTAATTAAGTGGAACCATCAATTTTCATTTATTATTTCCATCCAGGCTCTACTCTTGACTTTGCCTACTCCCTTCATCCTGTGAGCGTACTCCAACGCTGGACTTTAGTGCATTGAAATCTCTTCCATCCCCATGTCTCTTCCTGATTGGCTAGTTCTTCTCAGAACCTTCATTTTCAGGAAGATGCCAAGATCCACCAGGTCTTCATTCCTCTCTAGGCTGCATTCCTATCTGCCCCAGCACCTGGTTGTTGTTGCTTAGTCATTTCAGCTGAATCCAACTCTTCATGAATCCATTTGGGATTTTCTTGGGAAAGATATTGGAGCAGTTTGCCATTTCCTTTTTACAGATGAAGAAAAGGAGGTGAAGAAGTTTAAGTGACTTGCTCAGTACAAGGCAGACTGTATCACCTAGCTGCCCACCAGGAGGTGCCTTCATCTTTTCCCCCACTCCTCCCTTCAGCTACCTTTTATGTATTGTTGTCTTCCATTAGAATGGAAGATTTTTTGTTTGTTTTTTGTTTGGATGGGGGAAAGCAGGGCAATTGGGGTTAAGTGACTTGCCCAAGGTTACACCAGTAAGTGTTAAGTGTCTGAGGCCACATTTGAACTCAGGTCCTCCTGACTTCAGGGTGGGTGCTCTATTCACCCTGCTATTGCCCCCAGCTGCCCCATGAATGGAAGATTCTTGAGATGAGGGACTGTCTTTTTGCTTGAATTGAATTTCCAATGGTTAGCACAGTGCCTGGGGTATGGTAAGCACTTAATAAATTCTTGGTGCCTTTAAAAAAACAAAATGAAGCAAAGAGGTGTAATGCCAAGCAAAGGCAACTTCCAAGGTTCAGATTACCAGCATAGTAAACTCCATTTATTCAACAAACATTCACAGAACAGAGAAAGTCAAAATACAGTGTAACTTGTTCCTTTAGCAAGTAAGTTCTCAATTCAATCCAGGTACTACTCCACCCCTAGACAGTACATTCATTTAGTTAATCAAAAGTCTCTTCTCAAATGGAGAACCATAAACAACCATAAACAAAGTACATTCATTTGGTCAATCACAGAGCACAAAGAAAACTCAAAGGCTTCCCACTCCTGAATCTCAAAAGGGGCAGGAGAACACAAAAGGCCATCCAGCCTTAAGTTACAATATTAAACTCAGCATTGAATACCCAAGAAAAGGGCCTTCTTTCATCTTCACTCCAGGCAAGCCCTAAGCAATCTCAGTTCCTGGGAAGACAAGGCTCAACAAAGCCATAGCCCATGTCCTCATCAAGTCACTCTCTGCCTGGACAACAGTCCCAGAACCCCTGAAAACATCAGCAAGGCCCTCTTCCAGTATTTCTGTGCAGGTACCACAAGAAAATCCTCCTTCAGGGCTTCTGAACCAACAGCCAGGTTCCAGGACCTCTACAACAGCAGCACTGTCCTTCACCATCAGGTGAATCTGGCAAAACGACATCAAAACAGAGAGACTAAATACTGGCATCACAGCCATGCCTCCTCAATCCTTGGCAGTTCCGGGTGGCAATTCTCAAAAATCCTAGGCAGTTCCAACCGGCTCTTAGAAGTCTTTCTCTCAGCAACTCAGGCTCCACCATACTGGATACTGCTCTCCCAAAGTCCTTCTGGCCTTCTCTAGGCTTGGACCTCTCTCCCAATTCACGGCTCCTCCCAGTTCAGCCCTCTCTCTTCATGTCAACAAGTCCATCCCACAAGTGGGATTCACAAGCTCTGGGTTTTAACACTCAACCTAAAAACCAAGCCAATACAGGGGCATCTCCAAATTCCATTACCAATACAAGAGGCCAGAATCTGAGGAAGATCCACTGAAGAGTATGATAGTGTGAGTACAACAGAGGGGAAAAATGTCATCTTGCAATCACAAATAAAAAGTTTTGAGGATGCAAAATCTCTGTACTACCACAAAAGAACAGAGCATGTTCATGCTTAATCTTTATCCCACAGATAGGAGGTTAGTGTGACTTCACAGTCTATCAGGGACTCAATTAAGTCAGTCTCTATCAGTTTATTATACATGGGTTTATGAAAATAGGGCTCCTACATGAGAGTAATAGAAAGAAATCTTCATTCTTGTACCCATATAGCTTCTACATGTAGGGTGTTTCTAACTCGCCAACCTGGAAGGAGATAATTGGACAATGTCATCTTTCCCAACCCAAAAGGTGATACTGTGGCCCCAATTTGGCTCCTCATTCTATCTTTCTGGGCAGGTTGGCTTGGGCTTGGCAGAGGTGCTCTTGACTAGGAAGTTGTCAGAGTAATGAATATGCAGATGGCAGGGTTGGAGATATGGGACTACAGGCTACTGAGTTCTCTATGAATTGTTTCCTTGGGACATACAGGTTGGCTCCCCACAGAACTACTGGTTGGATGCACTCTCCTCATTCATTTCCTTGTTTGCAGATGTGCATAATATATTCATCTACCACTGAATATTTATTTTGAGAATTTGGGAACAACACAGACATTCTTTAAAATTCAAGTAGATTAACACTCTTGCCTTTTCCTGTTTACTGTCTGGTTTTGTTTACATATGCAAAGTATATTGGAGAACTAAGATGCCTCTGGACAATTTAAGCCATAAATGCTTCCAAAATCTGAATATCTCCAATAATTAAGATAAAGCTATCCCGGGCAAAGGAGAAAAGACTCTATTGAGTTGGAAACACTGTGCATGGGTATGGTGCTAGAATGCTTTCTACTGTTCAAACACCTGCTTTGGAGAAGTTCATGACCAGATACACACTCAGAGTGATGGAATTTTCAGCCCCATTGACTCTCAGTGATCATCTAATAAGTTAAGGAGCAGGGGTATGACATGAAGCAAATCATTGTTTTCCAGTGTGTGGAGAGAAAAAGGCTTTGCTAAAAAGGTGTAATATACTCAGATATCTGCCTTACTTCTCCAGATCACTTTTTGTGAGTGTAAGTACAATATGTATAAACCTTTTCCCTTCTCAAACCAAATTCATTTATCTGACAAATTAAATGAAGTTGCATAAATCAATAGAACTGCACCTAGGGTGGGGAGATTGGAGCTTTGTGCCAAGGTACCAAATATAGGGGGCAAAGACAGCACTTAACATTCCTTAAATGTCAGAAGCAACAGAATGTAACATATATTTAGCAAGACTAACCAGTGAAATAGGAAGTTACTGTTTGGCAGCCTGTAGCTGTTTCCTCACTCCCACCCCACCTTCTTAGAGCATGCTTATACTGGTATCCTGGAGAATCTGCCTCTCCACCCTGGGGTGGAGGTCTCTTCACCTACCTACCCTAGAATTAGGGTAGTCTTGTGCTGCTTCCCCTATCATGGTTGGTTGTACATGAATTGTACAATATATACATATACAATGCTAGCACACAAAAATACATGTTATGGCTCTGAGTTAGTTACATATGTCAATGTGTACACACCCACTCAAATACACTATATACAACGTAGGTCAAATTGCTGTAGTGCTGATCTCTGCCTAACATTAGCCTAGAAGAGAGTAGATTATTTTATTTAGATTGCTTGTGTAATCATGTTGGAATTACTCTAAAATAACCACTGAAACATAAAAAAGAAAAAAAAATGTTAAACCCCCTGTATTCAAAATGGATTGACTTCATAGCTTTAGCACAGCAAGAGCTGGAAGCCATATCTCATTTCCATAAAACAAATAAAAGGAATAAATGCATTATTGAGTTTTTTCTAAATATGTGAACTGACTGCTTTGAAGTTTGATTTAAAAAATAACGTAACTGCCCATTTGTTCACTTGCTGTAATTGATATTACTATATCGTGCCTAGTTTGCTTGGCCAAAGCATAGTCTTAAGGATACCAAAGTCATGGGGTCACATCCATTATGGTCCAGTTGGTTTTGCTCTGTTTAAGAGTCATAGACTACACCCCTAGTCTTGGCCAGCTGTCTTCTAACTACATGTACTTGTTCATAAGAAGGACAAGGGAAGAGAGTACAATTGCCTCAACTGAACAAACACTAAGTGTCCTAGGGTCAAAGATTAAAAGAGAGAAAGAATCTCATCTAATCCCCTCATTTTAGAAATAAAGAAATTTAGGCCCAGAGATGAGGTGTGGTTTGTTGGAGGTTAAGCAAGGAATAAGTGGAAAAAAGTGAAGATCCCCCACAATGAATCCAATGTTCTTTCCTTGTAAAGAGAATGTAGCCATAATTTAGGCAAGAAATATTGAGGGATTGAACTACAGTGGTGGCTAGGTACAAGGAGATAAGTCGAGAATTAAAAGATATAAGGCAAAAAGGTAGAGTCAGTAAAACTTTTAATTCAGTAGCTGGGGAAAGGAAGGGAAAGAGAAGGGAATGTCAAAAGGGAATTTGAAATCAGGACTGAATTGCTGAGGCTTTGGTTGTACCATCAATGAAAATAGAGAAGTCAACAGCAGGAACAAGTATGGAGGGGAAGATGAGTCCTGCTCTATCCATTATGGCATATATTATATATGGCTATATAGCACTATGCTACCTTCAGTGTGACTGAGGCTCCCTTTTATTAAAAATATTTGTTATCTATAAAATATATTAAAAAAATAAAAATAAAAAAATATATAAAATTTAAAAAAATATTAAAAGTAATTTTAAAAAAAGTACCATGAGTTCCTGTTTTCTTTGTTGACCTAAAAGGAAGCTCCACACACAAAATTTGAGAAGCTTTTTCTGAGATGGAGGGTCCTCTTGTTAACAAATGATTATTAGGAGGAACTAAATGATGAAACGATGAGCATAAGTAGAAAACAAATGATAGACTTGAACGAAATAATGAAGAGTGAAATGAGCAGAACCCAGGGAACATTGTACACAGTAACAGTAATATTGTTGTAAGAACAACTTTGAGCAACTAAGTTATTTGGGCTATTATAAATACTCAAATTAATCACAAAGGATCTATGAAGGAAGATGTTATCTGTATCCAGATAAAGAATAGAAGTGTGTATAGCATGATGATACACACACACGCAAACATATCTATCTATCTATCTATCTATCTATCTATCTATCTATCTATCTATTTGTATCTAATAGTAGCCATCTCTACAGTAAAAGGGAGGCAAGAAAAAAGGGAAAATACATAATAACTTTATTATATATTTAAAAGCAATAGCAAGTTACACAAGAGACACACTGTTTCACGTGCAATCATTTTTTTTTCTACTTCACTATTTTACAGAAATGCTTATTTTATTTCTTACATTCAGAATAAAACAACATTAAAGAAAATAAAATAAATGGATTTATCTTGGCCTGGTCAACCCAGTACGGTTCAATCTTGTCTTAGTATATAACATACTCTTAACTCTGGGTATTACACTCCTCTAAAAGAGTAGGAAGGAAGGAAGCATGTTAGCATATGATCAAAGATAAAGCTTGCATGCCTAAGTCCAGATATGATTTCATCATTGTGGGGGAATGTTAGTGTGGAAACTTCCTCTCAGAATGCAGGTCAGGAACACATCTGTAACTTAGTCATAGAGATTTGGGTGAGGTACAGAAAAGTGACCATATACAGACCATAAAACATGTATTGAAAAATGATTATGTACATCATCAGAGTTATGACTTGAATTTATCTTTGTGACTCAAAGGCCAGATCCACTGTATCATACTGCCTCTCAAATAGAGTAGCCATACATAAAATAAAATACCTTTCTTCTTTTGAAAGTTTTATCTATTTTTTATGGTTTCATTTCTCAACTCTCTGAGTCAATACATCTAACACATATCATTTTTTTGCTAGAGGAATTCCTTGTTGTTTTTCTGTCACGTCCATCTCTTAATGACTCAATTTGGGGTTTGCTTGGCAAAGATAGTGGAGTGGTTTGCCATTCCCTTCTCCAGTTCATTTTACTGATGAAGAAACCGAGGCCAAGAGGATGAAGTGACTTACCCAGGGTCACACAGCTAGTAAGTGTCTGAGATCAGATTTGAACTCAGGAAGTTTAGTCTTTCTGAATGTAGGCCTGGTACTCTATCTACTGTGCCACCTAGCTTCCCATGGGAATTTCTATCCTCTGTTTAAATTGCAATCCATCTACAATTTCAAATTCAAATTTAGGGATCAAAGAGGCCAATCCATGTCTCAACTCTCTCCAAAGCCAGAATTCTACCTACCATATTACATGACCTCTTCCTTTATGTCTCTCAAATCTATATCTCTAATCTCTCCCTCATGAACACTAATTCTCCATTTCCCTCTATCTACTAGAACTCTCCATTTAAATTCCTCACTAGCATCTTAAAACCACCTTTTCAAAACTCATCTTTTTCCCTTCTAAACCTGCCCCTACTTCTAACTTCCCTCTATCCATTTAGTCTCCCAGGCTTGAGATTTCAAGTTCACTTTTGATATTCCTTTTTTCTCCCCTCACATCCTCCTAACCCAGCTAATGAAATGAAAGTCTTAATGATTTTCATTTTTTCTTTCAGCATCTACCTTATTCCACTTACCTAGCCAACACCTTAGTTCAATCCCTCATTATCTCCAGCTTGAGTTATTGTATCCTCTGAACAGGCTTCTCTCAGCTCTTCTCCAGTCCATCCTTCAGAATGCAGACAAAATGATTTTCCTAATGTTCAGATCTGGTCACAATAGTCACTCTTTTTCCTCTTTTTTTTTCTATTCTTTTTTCATTACATTAATACATATTTATGGAATAAAACAAGCATTTCTGTAACAGAACAATAAAAAAAAAGATGATTGTACATGAAATTGCCAAAATTTTCAAAAATGTTTAGTGCCCTCCTATTGGCTTTTGCGGTGTTTCATAGCCTATTTGAAAATGAATATACTGTTTAAACATTAAAATATTTCTCCCTTTGCCTATGATAGTAACTATCATTAGTGCCAGTTGGTTGAGAAAATACATAAAGGCAAAGTGACTTTTCTTGATGCTCAGGAGGGTTTGTGGACCTCTTGTAATGCTTTTGGAATCTTAGACCAAAGGCCTTCATCCTGATCTGTATCTTACCACTGGAAACAGATGACTCTGGAGGAGAGAATGAGGCTAGTGACTTTGCACAGCCCTGCCTCACTTAAATTCTATTCACTTGTAAGTCATGACATCTCATTCCTGATGTCATGATCCTCTTTGAGGACAAAGGACAAACAAGAAACAAATGAGAGAAGCATAGAAATACTTCCCAGGTTTACTTCATGTGACTCCCTTAAAAACACTCTGCCTTCTAGACAAACTGAACCATGGGCCTTTCCCTAGTCTCCTACTGTCTTCTGTTGCTTGGATGCATTTGTCCATACCATTTATCATTCCTGAAAAGATTCTTTCTGCCTCTTTTCCTGTTGAAGTCCATATCTTGCCTTAAAGATTCAGTTAGGTGCTGTCTCTTCCATGAAGCCTTCTTGGATCATTAAAGACCAGGATTAGCTTTTAGAGTCTAGATGGAAGCATCACCCCTCATGTCTCTCCATTATACCTCTTCTGCACATTATATGTTCTTGACTACAAAAGAATAATCTGTATAATTGCCTTACCTCTACTACTAGATTGTAGTCAGCATACTGAAGGACAGTGGCATACACAAACACACACGCATGCACACACACATAAATCTTGCTCCCACCCATAGAAATATAATTTTATTTTAATTTCAATAAACTTCATGGCTAACTGAGGGGGGCAGCAATGATTAGAATGAGCATACAACATTACAGTCTGCAAATTAGTGAGTAATGATACTATTGCCTTCATTCTAAGGACACAGATAATGTTACCTACCTGCCTTTTAAGGACTAACCCATATTTTATGTGTGGAAGTATACATGAAGAGAACTAGAGCATTCTACCCTAAGGGAGTATAAGTCTTTGATTCAAGAGTGAAAGCATTGGAGAAAGTGAATGGCAAAGTTTCCATTTTTATAGAAACAGATCAGTTGCCAGGCAAGCATTGTGGAGTACTGGGTTTGGAATCAGACAACTTCAGTTTGAACACCAGGCCTGCCAGTTCTTATCTATGTGACTTTGGGAAAATCACTTAATCTTTCAAAACTTCATTTTCCTCATTTGTAAAACAGGGTGAGCAGAGAGAAGAAGGTGTTGATTGCACATCCTCCAGCCTCAACATATGATCCTTCTTTCACTTTTGCCCTTACCTGTTTCTGTTTCTGTGTTGTTTTTTTGTTTTTTTTGTTTTTTTGCTTTTTGGAGAGGAGAAGTTAAGTGATTAGTCCAAGGTCACATGGCTAGTTATTGTGTTAAGTATCTGAGGCTGGATTTGAACTCAGGTCCTTCTGGCTCCAGGAGCTGTGCTCTATTCACTGTACCACCTATCTGCCTCCCTCACCTGTTTCTGTACAGCTTATAATAGCACACTAAATTTTTGAATTGCAGTATTTGAGCCGCCCTATGTTTGATACCTTCTTGAAATATGACTAAATCAACCAAGAATCACTGAGCCCGTCCACTTGGGTAGACAGCATAAGTCAGGGCCAAAGTCTTACATTTTCCCCAATGATTTCCATCAAGCCAATTTGACAGAATTCTTCAGATAACCATGGCTAGAGAAACACCCTCAGTTTCAGAGGCTGAGGGCTAGGAGAAGATTGACTTCCTTGTTTGTGCTCTCACAGGCTGGTGAGATCCCGGTAATGTGAATGACAGGGAAAAGCAAGGCACCCCAAAATTATGGATAATGAAAATGACTGGTAATCTACAGCTATTCTGAGTTTGTGAGTGACAGGGTTGAACCCTGCACAAAGCCTCCTTCCTCACTGATGGCAGAGAAAACTGTCCCCATGTGACTTTAGAATAAAAATAACTCTAAGAGCTTGAATGTGCCCTTCTGCCCAGTTAAAGAGGAACATTACAGGAGGGGTATTTTTGATTACATTAAAAGAAAATATGAAGATATAATTTATTTAAAAATGAATATATCAGAAAGAAAGCTGGATATACAAATGTGCACACATATATGCTTAGATATAGATACATAATAGAGGCAGTGTTACATAGTGATGCAACATTTATCTTGGAGTTAGGAACACTGGGTTCATGTCTCTCCTCTAACACAAACTGATTGTGTGACCTGGGACAAGTCACAGCCTTTCAGTAAACCCAGGCAACTCTCTAAGACTAAGCATTAATGGAAGTGGCCAATGTGAATTGGGAGAAGCAGTTCCCTGTATAAATGAAATCATAGGTGTATTCCCCATTCCTATGTCATATAAAACTATAAAGTGATGATGAATATATAGAAGATTTTGTGTTTGTGTGTATGTGTGTGTGTGTGTGAGAGAGAGAGAGAGAGAGAGAGAGAGAGAGAGAGAGAGACAGAGAGAGAGACAGAGAGAGAGACAGAGAGACAGAGAGAGAGAGAGAGAGAGAGAGAGAGAGAGAGAGAGGCAGGATTTGAATTCAGGTCTTCCTTACTCAAGTCTAATACTCTGTGTTACACCATGTAATAATAACAACTAACATTTGCACTAAGCAGTAAGGTTTACAAAATCCTTTACAATCACTACCTCATTTTATCTTCACAACGACCTTGTGAGGCAGGTAATATTATTATCCCCATTTTAGAGATTAGGAAACCAGAGATCAGGAAACCAGACAGAGGTTAAGTATCTCACCCAGGGTCACACAGCTAGTAAGTTTCTGAAGCTGGATTTGAACTCTGGTCTTTTCTTCCTGTCTTTTTTTCCTATATTCTCTACAACATCTCAGTTCTCTATAATATCTAGCTACCTTTACTACTTCAGTTAGCTTTTACTATCAATAGGAAGAGTCTGATTTAGGTGATTCCTTTTCCCTCCTCACCCCCATCTCTGCATTTTAGGTGAATTTAGAAACTTAGCCAAATGTTAGTTTCTCTTCTAACACCTTTTCGTACTGTCTTTGCAATCATGTCACCCTATCTAAAAAGGAATGTGGTTGCATCCACTGATTCTTGAACTCACTATAAGGTTCTTAATTATTGCAATATAGCATAAGTATTGTGGGAAGGGATAATCACTATGGTAACAGCAGCTCATTTTATTTGAGTAGGAAAGCAACTTGGATTGTCACATAAATAAGAAATTTCTTGACTGCTACTGTAGTTTTGCCTATGGTTCTTTATCAGATGTGTTAAAGGCCTGCTTTGAATATTGCCTTTTGCAAGACTCAGTGGACACAGAAGGATGAGAAAGATCTTGTTCACAGAACTTAGTATCAGGCAATAGAATTAAGTACTGGGGGAAAAGTGGATTTTGAGTGATTTAAAGGATATTTCTGCCTCCTCTGACTGACTAGTCTTTTGGTAAGAAAAATATATTTATTTTTTTAAGGAATCAAAGGGCAAAAATATATGAGAGAAAATAAAAGAGAGAGGGAAGGGAAGGCAATAGAAGGAGAAAAAGGAGAGATAATATGAGAAAAATGGAATAAGAAGAGGGGAAAAGGGAGACAGAGGGGGAAAAGTGTAGGAAAAAGAGAGAAGGAAAGACAGAAATAGGGAGAAAGAAAGGAAGAGAAGAAAGGAGAGAGAGGTAGAGCAGGTGAATGATATAAAATGTCCTTTCAGAGTTGGCACCATATAAATTTTATCTATACCAATCTATTCTGCCTCATTAGATAAAGAGGAATGTTGCTGCATAATTGAATTCTAGGTATGACTAAATGTTAATTTCAACTCAATTTCACATTCCTGGTCATTTAAAACTACTGGCAGCATGTACAAATCACTTGAAAATTCATGCATAGAATGGATATATGTATGTACCACTTCGAAGATTTATTTTTCAACTAATCAGTTGCATGTTTCTGAAAGACAATCTTCTAGCCTGCAGTGAGGATGTAAGATAAAGAAGCAGACAATATGTACACTATATTCCCAGGAAGATGAACAAATAAACTGTCCAACTTGGTCCTGCCAGTTCACTAGTTTCTCTGAATTGATTAAGGCTGGTAAGTAGGTCTGTCCACACCCAACTTTCAGAAAAGGGAGGTTGCATAAGTGCTTTTTGACTTTGCCTGGAACTGCTATCAACACTTATTGACATTCATGTATCTACAAAAAAAAAAAAAATCCTACTTATCTCTGTGAGTGCTCATAAAGTTAACTAAAATATCTGTTTGTTTTTCCCTCCTTGGGTCAAGAGGCAGGGAAGATGGCCTCAGGTGGTGGAGGTAAAGGAAAGAAGACAGAACAATTGGGACACTCAGAGGTGGAGACAGAAGAGTTCACACCTGTAAAATGTCCCGTGACTTTCTAACAATTAGAACTACACCAAAGTAGAATGAGAAATGATGGGCCCCCTGTCCTTGGTGGACTTCTACATTTAAGTAATATATGGACCCGTGGGAGCTGAGGAGATCATAGAGAGGGGGAATAGAGCAGAGTCCCAACATTGTCTGCATCAGGGACTCCTTTGGCAATCAGGTGAAAGTTAGAGATCTCTTCTCAGGGTTCCCTATGAATATGATAAAAGATTGGTTATAAAAGAAACCAATTTTATTGAAATATAATTATCAAGTTATATTTAAAAAATCATGAACTCTCTGAAATGTATCCATGGACTCCTTGGGGATGCATAATATTCTGTTATCAAAATGTTGAAAAGAACAAGTTTTTGGACATCAAGTTAAGAAAGCCTAATATAGACAAAGAAGTGAAGAAAGCCCAGGAAAAAGCCTTGGGCAACTCCTATCAGTTCAGTGACTGATTTCGTTCACTCTACTTGAAAAAGAGAAACAAGAATTAGAGTATGAATGGTGATCTTTAAAATGCATACAGGGATACATCATTTTATTGTGCTTTGAAGATACTGTGTTTTGTTTTTTACAAACTGAAGGTTTGCAGCAACCTTGTCTCAGGCAAGTCTATCAGTGCCATTTTTTCCAACAAGCGAGTGCTGACATTGTATCTTGGTGTCACATTTTGAAAATTCTCACAATATTTCAAACTTTTTTATTATGAATATTATCATATCTGTCATGGTGATCACTATTGATGTTGCTATTATAATTGTTTTGGGGAATCAACACCACCACCCATATAAAACAGTGAACTTAATCAATGTTATATGGGTGTTCTGCCTGTTCCTCTCTCTCCCCCTCCTCAACCCTCCCAGCTCCCTGAGATATGACAAAATTAAAAGTATGCCAATTAATAACCCTACTATGGCCCTTAAGTATTCAAGGTTTCAGGATCCAAGACTGCCCCTCTCTTTACTTCTCTCTCTTTACTCTTGGGAGACATCTTGTTTTCCAGAGCTAAGGTCCAGCAAGCAAGCTGTGCTCTGAATTTGGCATAACAACAATCCTTTGTGCTAACCCTCTGGATGAACACTGCTGCAACTAAATTGCAAAACTGAGCTGAGCTCAGGCAAGCACTAACAGGCCCAGACCTGAAACGCTGCTATGAATGGACTTTTCGTCACTAGACCACCTTACCTAGTTGTTGCTGTTTTGCCTTACCACCATTGCTACACTGTTTAATTCTTTCTCTAGTCATAAATATATAAATCAAGGTTTAGCCCCACTGCCTTGGGTTTCCTACTAGAGGACACCCCAACGCATATGTCTAATTTCCCTCTCCCAATAGAAAAAAGAAAGCTTTTTGCTTATAATCTGTATGAGCTCTTTGGTATTTTGGGAGTTAACAGTGGTTGCAAAACCTCTCTGACTCTTTGGTCATTTATCACCAGAGTTGAAAAAGGGAAAGGAGGAGTCTCAAGTCTCTCACTTTAAATCACAAGCTAGAAATGATTAAGCTTAGTGAGGAATGCATGTCAAAAGCTGAGATAGGTCAAAAGTAGGCCAGCACCCTGATCAGGCAGCAGTCATCAACTTCCAGCCAAGACCTTCCACCAGCAAAAAGAATAGGACTACCTGAAGGCTCTTATTATAGTTTGTCTTTCTTAGCAATAAAGTATTTTTTAATTAAATATATACATTTCTTTATAGATATAATACTACTGCAGACATTAGAAACCCTTTGGTTACTTAGGATGCTGTCTGATCTTGGGGCATACCTGTCCTTTCCAAGGCAATACAGAATTGTCAATGGGGTTGGGGTAGCCCCAAGAAGTAGGGCTAAGCAAGAATGTAGCCAGAGTTAATGAACCCTAGAATCTCTGTGCAGTGGCCTGCTGGAATCATTAGCCTTAGAATTACATAGAGAAGTTGCCCCATTCCAACGTCATGTGGCAATTTTAAGGAAAAAGAAAGAGCTCATTAATGATTCTATGTACTAGAAAAAGAAATATAGCAAATACTGACTCAACTTTTGACCCTTCACCTACTCAAAATAGGAAAGTTAAGTGAGGAACAAAAGAGAATAGTTCACATTTAACTATATTCTTCCATTAGTGTTCAGGAAAAGGGAAAGAAAAGAAGCCTTGGGAAGATTAGAGCCTGAACTATTCCTTTTATTAGCTGAATAAGACATTTAGCTTCTTTGAATCTGTTTTCTCATCTGTAAAATGAATGCTTTGGACTGGATGATCTCTGAGGCCACTTTGTATTCTACTTGCCTTAGCTTTTATGAAAGTGTTCATTGTAGGCATAATGGGGAAGTGGGTGTAGGCCTCCAAAACAAAGTTGTTTTTTTTGTTTGTTTGTTTTTCTTACTAAAGAAGACTATGAATATCTAGAGAAAATAGTCATTTATCCATTTTTGCAAAGGCAATGTCCTATGTCCCTGATATGCTCGCAATCAAGGCAATATAAAACATTCAGTCTCCTCTATTAGGAATGCACCAGGTGGGCAATGGGGAATTTGGGCTCAGTCTAACTCTCACTGAATAAGTGACTGTGGAAATGCCAGGAACTATTCTGCTCATTAGTCAGGTATGGCCTTTTTTATTAGAGGGTAAACTCCTGGGGTAGCTAGGTTGCACAGTGGTTAGAGCACCTGGCCTGGAGTCAAAAATACCTGAGTTCAAATCTGGCCTCAGATGACTGTGTGACTCTGGGCAAGTCACTTAACCCTGTTTACCAGTTTCCTTATCCATAAAATGAGCTGGAAAAGAAATGGCTAACCACTCCAGTATCTTTGCCAAGAAAATCCCAAATGAGGTCACAGAGTTGGACACAATTGAACAGGAATAAGCTCCTGGGAGACTCTTCATTGACTTCCCTAGAACAATATCTGACACCTAGTGGATGCTTGTTTATTGATAGTGAGAATAAATTTACAAGGAATCACTCCCTTCACCAGGTGCACTTTTATTCCACAGTCAAACATTTGCTTGTAAGGGTTACCCAGTTTTATCCAGAGAACAAAAAATACTAATTCTCCCCTTCATGGAATAAATTCATACCCTAAACTCAAGAAATTAATCAGTTCGCTACTTAGGCAAAAGCACCATATGTTCATAACTGTGAGTGAACCTAAAGATCACCCTGTTAAATTCCGTCATTCTATGGATGGGGAAACTGAAGTCCAGGGAGATTTCCTAACTTGATCAAAGTCACATAAATTACAGCATCCTTTTAAATGGCAGATCTAGGATTCAAAGCACAGAGTTTTCAGACCAAACCCAAGGCCCTTTCTACTTCGCTATGATGCTTTGTTCTTTGGTTGATTTACTTTAAAACATCTCAATGACACTTCTCATAGATGAATGGCCCTTGAAAAACTCTTGGATAGAACTTCAATCTTTTAGCTTCTGAGAAATGTCAAAGAAAATAATATTTGTTTAGTGAAGGAGGCATCCAGGTAGCTTGATTACGTTTTACCACATGGAAAAACTGGTAAATTTAATGTTGGTTTAATACCAGTTTGAAAATTTAGGATCTTAGTACTAGAACTGGGAAGGACATTTCCATGTTTTATTGCTTTGTCTTTTTTCGTTTGTTTGTTTTTAATGGCACAGTGACATTTGGAAGAGAAGTGTTTTGTAATCTGAAAATTAAAATTAAATTTCATAGTTTCTAAAATATTTGATCCTATGACCTAATTGGCACCTAGGTGGCACAGCATCAGGTTTGGACTCAGGAATACTCATATTCCTGAGCTCAAATCTGGCCTCAGACATTTACTAGCTATACAACCCTGGGCAAGTCATTGAACTCTATCTTAATTTCATCATCTATACAGTGAGTTAGAAAAGGAAATGGCAAACCACTCTAGTATTTTTGCCAAGAAAACCCCAAATGGGGTCTTGAAAAGTCAGATATGACTGAAAAAATGAACAATCAGCAAAATGATCCTAATTAGCTGACCTGTCTTATTTAATTGGTCAAGAAATTACTGTATCTTACCACAACCTACTGAAGCCTGAGTCTTATTCTCCTATGATCTGGAACTTTTCCACCTTAAAAATAAGAAGAAACCTATGAAAAGTATCTTGATTCTCTATTTTGAGGAGGGAAGTCATTTCAGAGCAAAGCTGTTATTAACTACTTAATTTAAAAGTTTTGTGGTTGTCTTTTCCCCTTTTCTCATTGAAATCAGAAGGGCTCATTTTTAATAAGAAGAACGAAATGTGCCTTTTTACGTATGTAAGACCATTTGGGGCTAGCCCCAAGTAGCACTGAATAATTGGTAGAGAAAATGCTTAAAAGAGAAAATTATATTCAAAGTCAGGTTGTTTTGTAGGCAATAGTTTAATGGGCAATAGTCCAGTGGATGCAAAATTTAATGTAATACAAAACCCTTCCCACTGATTGCATAAGCCCAGTCACAGGTCTTGCTTTGGTCTCACCTTCCTAAATATCAACAGTTCCCAAATCGTTTAAAAAATTTCATGCTCCCTTTCTCTGGGGGAAAAGGGGGAAAAGTTTTCACGTTAGATATCTCCATGGGATCTTATTGATTGAACTCTTAGCCATATGCATTCTGTTCTCTTAACATCTCTGGTGAATAGAAAACAAACTTTTATTTTGTTTACTTCCATTTTTGAAGGGGGAAAAATGTCACCTATTTGATGCAAGCTTTGTGCCTAAACTTATGATCTGTATTTTTTTTCTGGTGATATCGCTAAACTACTTACATTCACACCAGCTGGTGGATGTCCTTAAAATGACATAATGCTTTTTTCTGTGTTCTATCTTTCCAGCAACATGTGACAGATGTTTAGGTTTTGATGTCTTTAATACCCCTTCATCACTGCAGAAAAGGCACTTCTTAGTGAATTTTATTTCCATACAATGGATTGTGTATAATGATTTATCATGTTTAATCAGAAATCGCAACTTGCCTCCAAATAATGGGGACAAAGCACATATTACTGGATATTTACGACTAAATCTATTTAGTATTTATGAAGATTCGGAAAGCTTAATAGTTGTCTTCAAAGCCAAACTGTAAAGCTTGGAAAAACCCCAGCTGTTTAAAATTTCAGATCATTAGCAGAGTGCTTCAGGCTTAGGCATTAGATTTGAATATAATTTTTAAAACAAAGCAGTCAAAGGCAATTTTTGTCTATTGCAAGCTTTCTCTGTAACAATGCAAGCTGACGGCCTGGTGTTCTTTCTCCTAGAACTGCTGATGCCAATATGTTTCCACTGTGAAAGTCTAGCCTCCAGTTTCCCAGGGTGTCATTGACAGTCCAATGGTAACCTGAAGTATTTGGGACATTTTGCCTTTACTTGGAGCATAAAGGCTAGTGTAGGTGGGAGAGTTTTGGCTTGGCTCCAACAGGTGGAAGACAATTGCAACAGCTGGACAGAGGAATGACCCGCAAGGGATGATGAAGCAGATTCCAAACAATTCAATACCCTGGCTGATTTCATTCAAAACCAGAGGAAAGTAAAAGCAGCCACTCTTAATCCTTGCCAATACTTCCTTCTTTAGCTGGATTGGAGGAATGGTACCCCAGCACTGTCAGAATCACAGCTCATCTTGCCAAACCTGCACATGACTTTACTCCCTTTGGGACAATGGGAAGAGAAATATTCTACTTAATCAGATATGGTTGTGTTTCCCATAAATGTTTCTGGTGGCAGATTGCCTTTGCTGGAGCAGCTATCAGTCTCAAAGATGTTAGTATGGACTTATGTTTAGCTATCAGGTTCCTTTCTAATTAGAATACATTACACTGAAATTAGCTTTAGGCTTCATTAGGAGATAACCTGTCTCACAAGGTTTTTGAGAGGTACAAATTAAAGAATGCATGGGAAAGGATGTTATAAAATGCTACAGAAATGTATTATTTTGCTATTAATAACAATATAGAGATGTTGACTATGGCAAATTCTTCTGTTTGAACTGGACTTTTAGCTTATTGAGGGCTTTCCCTTTTCACATCAGAACACATGAAATGCCCTACATGTATAATAGCTTCAATCCAGGCAGTAACCCTCAAATAGTTGAATAATTCAATAAATATTTATTGTGCTGTGCTAAGTGCTGGGCATGCAAATAAGCAAAAAGAAACAGTTCTTGCCCTCAAAGAGCTTACAATTAAATGGGGGAAAGATTATGCACACACACATACATACACAAACCCCCAAAAGTTGGGGATAGAACGGCAGAGGGGTTAGGGCTAGGGTTAGTTGTTCCTTGGAGTCAAAGTCAAGTAGAGCAGATGGAAAATGGAGTTACCAGGAAGGTTATGAGCCCTTTTTAACAACTAGTACTGATTTTCTATCATTCTGTGACAATGTACTGTACTGGTATGAATACCTAGTTTTGTAAGAAGGAGTAGCAAGAGAAAGACTTGGACTGAATGAAAAAATAGAGAAGGAATT
This sequence comes from Pseudochirops corinnae, assembly GCA_028646515.1. NCBI lineage: Eukaryota > Metazoa > Chordata > Mammalia > Diprotodontia > Pseudocheiridae > Pseudochirops > Pseudochirops corinnae. The sequence continues at coordinate 39,974,462 of CM053590.1, forward strand.
ATACAACAAGACTCATGGCTTTCCATGTCTATTCACAAATATGTCAAGTACTGGGGATGCAAGGAGAACAAGAGATGGTTACAAAAGAGGCAACTTTGACACCACTGAAATTTAATGGGATAAAAGTATCATGATCAGAATATGCCTTTGCATGGGTAGAATGTTTTTAAAAGGGCTAGGATAGGAAAAAGGGAGGAGTGGTGATGTAGGCTTATATACTTAGAAGAGTAAGCATGCATGGTGAAGGTATAAGGATAAAGAGTGCAAGAATGGTCCTTGACACTATACTCTCCTGGTCCTTATCTAACTACTCCTTTTCAGTATCCTTTGGGGATTGATCATCCATCCCTACTCATAAAAATGAGTATACCTCAAAGGCACCTATCTACATCCTCCCCTTTTGTAATCTAATCAATGTCCACAGATTCAATTACCATCTTTAGGCAGATTACTTCCAAATTTATTTATCTAGTTCTAAACTCTCTCCTGAGCTCTGGTCTTACCTTGGCAACAGGCTGCTAGAAAACTCTACTTGGATATCCCGTTCTCATCTCAAGCTCAGATACTAATGAAATACAGATAAGAATCCTTTTGGAAAACACTCCCTTATATCCTTAAAGAAATGTCTCTCCTTTAAACACCCCTTTTTCTGTTCAGGACACCACTATTCTTCCAGTTTTCTAGCTTCACAAACTAAGAGTCGTCCCTAATTCTTACACAAATCTAATCTGTTGCCAAATCTTGTCAGTTCTATCTACATGCTATTTTTTGCATCTGCTTCTTTCCACTCCTATAACCATTCGGCAAGTTCAGGCTCTAATTTTTTCATGTAAACTACTTAAGATAACCTCATTAATTTCTTCCATTCTAATCACTGCACACACCACTTTTGAATTAATATTCCTTAACATTGGTCTAACCATGTTATTCCTGTGCTCAGAAATATTCAGCAAGTCCCTTAACCCATTCTAAGCCCTTCATCCAGCCTACCTTTCAAGACATTTCAAATACTTCTCTTTCACATTCCCCGTTCTAGCCAAAATGTGCTATTGACTGCTCTCCAGACTCAATATTCCATCTCTCACCTCCATCTCTTTGAGTAGGCTATCTCTCAAGCCCAAAAAACTTGCCCTCTTCACCTTTGCTTCTCAGAATCCATGATTTTGGAAGGTAGTGGTGGTTTTCTGTTGAATAATCACTTCTTAAGTCATGTGAAAGATGAACTCTTTGTCAGGTTTGGGTTAAACTAGATCAATAAATGAATGAATTATTTAAAAATCATTTATTAAACACTATCTATGTGAAAAGCAATGTACCAAGCAATGAGAATACAAACATAATAGCATGACAGGCACTATTCATTCTCAGGGAGCTCACATCCTAGTGGGATAGTCAAATCAACTCATCCAAGAGGTTAAAGCAGCAAGTCAGTTGGAAAGTCCCCATGACACTTAAGGTTCAGTAGCAAAATTGGTGGTAAGTAATCTTTTAAACGTCACTGAGACACATTCTAATTCTGAAATTATGTGATTGTGCAAATTAGAGTAATAAGCTTCTTCAGGAAAAGAAATGTTTTTCCCTCCTTTGAATCAATAATGCTTACTACAGTATCTCTCATGTAGCAGTTACTATGTTCATTGACTAAAATTCATTTTTTTCTGAAATAATATCTGATTGGAATTGTCCCTTATTTGTTCCTAGGTGATATACAGTAGTGATGAGATACGTGGAAGGTTCTACCTATGATTCTTTCAGGGTCGATAATAGAAATGGCCCAATAGGAGGAGAACCAGCAGATTGACATTGAAGCTCTCTTAGCTGGACATGGAGGGAATTTGCTAGACAAACAGGATATAGTTTTCTAAAAGTAATGTTCCACTTGTTAGGACTCCCAGTCAGCTGGGGAGCTGCAACTGACAGTTAAACTTTGGAAGGGACTTCCTTTAAAATGAGCAAGTGTATTCTTGGCTAAAAACCATAAGGCTAGGAGATTCATTGACCATGAGGAATAATTTTCGCTTAACTACCCAGAAAAAATACAGCAGGACTAGGTCTGATGCCTTCTTGTGGCAGAGTTCATCTACACAGTGCTATGCACTCAGGCTTTAGAAGCTAAGCATTTAGGTAGCCTATGATTCTCCCCTAATATTTGGCTAATCAGGAGACAGCAACTCAACAAACATCAGACTTAATGAATTAGGATTAATACTAGCAAATGGGAATCAGAGCCACTCAGCAAATATTGAGGCAAGTGAAATGGCAGAGAAAATGAGAGGATTAGCAAAGATTAGCAAAAATCTGTTATTGGAATCCAGAGACCAGATCTGATTGGATTATACACATCTCCTCATCTGTATATTAAGCATTTTTATACTATGTGCATTGGTATTCAGGACCACTTACCATCTCCCAGTGACTGAATACTATTTCATATGAATTGGTTCAGCCTTGAAATTATTAGACTTAACTAGGCTTCCATGCTTCCTACCTCAAACCAATATCCTCCTCCCCCAACTTTCATGACCAGAAAAAAGACAAAAATCTGCATAGACAGAATTCAAAGAAGGCTATAAAGTTCAAAGGGCAGCGAGGTGGTACAGTGGATAGAGTGTTGGGTCTGAAGTCAAATCCTGAGTTCAAATCCAGTCTCAGACTCTTATTAGCTATGTGCCCCTGGACAGTCACCTAACCCTGTTTACCTCAGTTTCTCAACTGTAAAATGAGCTGAGGAAGGAAATGACAAACCACTGCAGTATCTCTGCCAAGAAAACTACAAATGCAGTTACAAAGAATCAGAAGTATGGAAAATGACCAACCACCAACAACATAATTTACAAAGAGTGTTGGATTATATAAAGAACCAGAAATGATGATAGCACCCATTTAATTGGAAGGGCCATGGCCTACAGGACTATAAATTATGAGAATCTATAAATTATGTGTACATCTTTGTTCCAGGAAGGACATTTAATCAAAGATGCACGTAGAAATGAGAGAGACTTCAATTCTGGATTCAAGTCCCTGAAACACCTTGGTCGTGTGACCCTGGATAAGTTTTTTTTTTTTTTTTCATCTCTCAGTACCCAAGGTATAAGATATAAATTTCAAATCAGTTGTTGATTAGCATTAGCAAAGGGAGTTTATTCATCGAGAGTTCCATTTACCAATGGAATAACCTCACACATGTATGTATGTGTATATATATGCATATACATATGTGTATATACATGTTTCTATATGCATATAATATATGTATATGACTGATATATGAATATTGTGTGTGGGTTTATATGCAGAACATGACAAAGGGATGGAATACTACTAACATGCTAACTAGGGGAATCCAAGAAGCCAACAGGTTTATGAAAGGAGTGCCATGTCAAGTTATTGTCTGAGTCAATATACCACCTATTAGTATAAAAAGGGAACATATAACTATGGTATATAATGAGAAAGGAGGACTATTACTATTGCTGTGAATGGGGGGATGAAACTAGATCCTCTGGCTTGGGAATATCTGACTTAATAATAAGAGAATAGCTAGAGGAAACATGGAAACCCTACAGCTATAACTATTTGAGTGACTATGAAATTTCCCTTTGGTGGATGGTTTCTGTGCTTGGCCAGTGCACAGAACCTCTGAGAAGGAAGCCCAGGGGCAACTGTCTTTAGTCAAGTGGCTGTATTTGTGCCAGATCCAAATTCTCTGGGAATTGGGCTGGGTTGGGTTCAAACACTTATAATTTTGAGTCTCTGATTACATAGTATTCTGAGACACCCTGTAGTACATATCTGACAAAGGCAGCTAAGATTCCCTTTTTCTTCTAGGGTCATAACCAAGATTCTAGGTTGTAATAGACACCTAATTTGATAAATGATACAGTTAGATATTCTATAGCAGAAACACAGATATTGCTAGTATTTAATCGGTTCTCTTTAAATTCAAAATTTTATAAAATTGTCTTTTTTTTAATGTGTTTAATGAATGCTACTTTTTCTAGTTATGTGCCAATTCTGATGTTTCATGAAGATATGTTTTTAAAAAAGATGATCAGGAATGCTAATTTCTATGGTATGTGAATAGCTTCTATTTATTTCCTTAACTCTTGATCTCGACTTCATGCTTTATAAAAGGATAATACATCAGTTTATTTTGGTACTGCTTATAGATACATGGAGAAATGAAGGCCAGATATTCTGGGTATAAATGATTCCAGCACAAGTCATATAATGTTTACAAACATTTTTTTTAGTCTCTCTTTTATAAACTATGCCCAATTATGGAATGAATAAATACAGAGACTTGTGAACACTGTCTGAAACTAGACAAGAAAGTAATAATTAGTTCAGAAGGAAAAACAAGACAAAACAAAAAAATAAAAACAAAAATGCCTCCTAGACTGGGGATTTTGTGAGCCAACATACATTATAATGTAATCCTCCATAGAGAAAAAGAAAATGCTTTTATAGAAAAGTTTTTTGTTCTCATTGGCCCAGACCCATGAATCTTTGGTGTACAGAATGGAACTTTCTCTATCAATGTGGATGGAAAACTATCCTATAATATATTTTGAGAACTGTCCAGTGTCTCAGACACCAGAGGTGTTAAATGAATTGCCCAGGGATACACATAGCCAGTATGTGTCAGAAATGGGGCTTGAACCCATTCTGTCCTGACACCAAGTCCAGTGACCTATCCACATAGCTACTCATTTCTTGGCCATATGATAACGTAAATTTCAGCCCTTCAAGACCCTTTAATCTACTTTCACAATCAAATTATAAAGATCAAAGCAAAACATATTCATTGTATTTGAAAAGCATTAGGTTTTCTTCCTCTTTACAGAATCTTAGTGACGAAGGACCTCAAACGTCATTTAACGCAACATCAAAAACTATAGCAATCCTCCTTTATAATGTTGCTCATAATTAGTCATTCAAACTTTGGAATATTCCAAAAGAGGGGAAACCTGCTTTCTCCTCAGGCAGATGTTTCTACTTCTGGATAACTGTAATAGTTAGAAAGTCATATCTTTGTACAGCCAGAATCTATTTATCTATCTCAGTGGTTCTCAACCTGTGGGTCACAACTCCTTTGGGGGTCAAATGACCCTTTCACATGGGTCGTCTAAGACCATCAGAAAATGCATGTTTCTGATGGTCTTAGGAACTGAGACACTGCTCCTCTATCTGTCTCCAGGTGGGTCCACCCACATGCAGGTACGCCTACATATGAGTATTAAAGGGTTGTGTCATTAGGAAGGTTGAGAACCACTGATCTATCTGAACCTTCTATACATCACTGCTCATTATGCCTTCTCAGCCTGAACTCATAAAACCTAATCCTTCTCCCATATCACAGCCCTTCAACACACCCTTGTTCTAGAACAGGCATGGGGAACCTGTAGCATAGGGATCTCCTGGTGAGGAATTCCTGATACCAACACAGGCTGGCACTTTTCCAGTAACTTATCATCTAAGAGATGTATTGGGCTACTAAATGCTAAAGGACTTTCTGAGAGTCACACAGACAATATGTGTCAGAGGTGGTACATGGACATGGGTCTTCCTGATTCCAAGGTCAGCTTATCTTTACTTTCACTACACCCTATTTATCAGCAACATTCTCTTCTTCTTCCTCATCATCATTTGTTGATGTTCAGTTGTTTCAGTTGTATCCAGCTCTTTGTAACATTATTTGGGGTTTTCTTGGCAAAGATACTGGAGTGGTTTGCCATATCCTTCTCCACCTCATTTTATAGATGAGGAAACTCAGGTCAGCACCTTTAAACGACTTTCCCAGGGTCACACAGGTAGTAAGTGTCTGAAGCAAGATTTTTCTATTCAAGTCTTCCTGAGTCCATACCCAGTACTCTATCCACTGTGTCACCTAGCTAAAATTTATTTAGCATTTTACAGAATTTGAGAGTTGGAAGGGATCTAAGTGACCATATCATTCAACATCTACATGAAAGAAATCCCTCTTGTAACATGTCCTACACATTGTCAACCAGCCTCTGCTTGAACACCTCCAAAGAAAAAGAACCGACTAACTCTTGAAGTGAATTGTTTCATTTTTATGGATGGGCCATGCTTATTTTATGATTATTTTGCTTAGGATTCTCTTAAACTATCCTGTCTGGGCACAAAAACACACAGAGATAGGAAAAAGTAAAAAAGTAATTTTCCCTATGAACTGAGGATTATGAGACGAAATAATCATAGCAGAATTTTGCACGAATTCATTAGTTTTTGTAGACATGAATATACACATTAGGATGTGTGAGACTCAGCCTATGGATTTCTCTAGTAGAATGCAAAGGTTGATTTCATGAAATAATTATGTAGACACATTCTTGGACAAAATCTAGACAAACATGCATAAAAAACTCCTTCTTCAATAAAGCAAAGGAATTGGCTACAGGTATTTCCCTCCATACCAGTCTTTTGGACGTTTTCTTAAGGGACATGTTTGAAACAATTCATCACCATTACATTAAGTTAGGTACATATGATTTACCAGAGAAGTGGAAAATGACATTTAGGTTTATACAAATGGTTAAAAATCACAGAAAATGGATTACTGTGTGAATGTTCATAAGTGTACTGAATGAAAAATGTTCATCAATACAGTGAATGAAAAATCCATTGATCATCCACCAGAATGAAGCATTTAAAACAGCTTTGAGAATACATTTTATGTAATATAATGGAATTTCTTTTAAAAATACTCACTTATGGCTGAATGAAGCTTTGAAAACATGTTACATTAAAAAAAATTAATTGAACACTAGGAAGTAATTGTAAGTAAGCAACAATATGACATCAATCACGCTAAGAAAGCTTTGTATGAATAACCAAGCATATGGATCACGTGTTGTGGAAACTGGGTGAAACCTAAGGACCATTTAGTACTTTCATAGTTGGTTCATTTGGACCTGGACAGAAATATGGAAGGTCCAATGAGGCAACATATACTCTGCATGAGCCAATTAAATTTGAATGCTGAGAAGACAAAAGATAAAAGAGATCTTATCTCTCCATTGATATTGTAATTTGTGCATATTCTAAGTTCTGCCAGAGACAATGGACACCTCAGTTAAGTAGTTTGACATAACCAAAGTTTATTTTAGCTCACAATCACAGTATAACTGGTATAACAAATCAAATGAAAATATTGTAAGATATAAATTACTGTCTTCTTCCAGAATTCCTAGAAGAAAGGAAAATAGAAGAATGATTAATGAGACAAAAAAATCAGTGACATAGCCTAGCAATATCAGAGGTTGAAATACAGTTTGAGTAAGTAATGATTTGATAAAATTATTAGAATGTATTCTTTCATATAGTATTCAAGCAAATTAACTTTGATGAGATTCACATTCTTCATTCATAAAATTGAGATACTTGTACTACTTATATCACAGAATTGTTTTCACAAATGTGTTTTGGAAACTTTGAAATAGTATAGAACTTCCAGGTGTTATTCTTTTTGCAAAAAAAAAAAAAAAAAAACAACATCCAGGATGGTGATGTTAAAGCCCAAATACGCAATGTTTATCATACTCGATGTTAAAATAATTTTATCATAAATTATTTTGCTTGTAATTTCCATCTTTCATCTGTTTGTTTTCCTTCTGTCAGTTTTATCATGTAACCCTCAAAAAAGGCTTTGCCTCATTGAATCTCCAGCCAGGTTTTCTTCAGTTGTTTTTCTTGCTTTTTTACAAAATAACCCAGAACTTGTTCTTCTACCATTCTTATGTATAAGATTTTACAAATAATTTTATAAAAATAATGGCCATTACACTCCTCTTGTTAAATACATCAAGTCTTTACTGGTTAAAATGGTTTTTAGGCTCTTTGGTCTCCATGGGGTGGTGATTGATTTCCTTTTGTTAATTCTCTGTGACATTGGTGTTGATATCTTTTTTTTTCATCTATTAATCATTTATCAACATCCATGACTATTTAAACAGGAGAGGTCAGAGGTGTCTTGCTTTCACATCACATAGCTTTCCTATGTTATTCTTTATCTTAGTTTTGTGTGTGATCTAAGAATGTAGTGCTCTGACTATACAAAGACAATGGATTCAGAAATATCTCCCACTTCAGTTTTCAAAATATAATCAATTTCATTTCTTTTTTTTTTTTTTGTGATACAATTCCATGCTCACCATGGCCAGCACCTTCTAATTCTTTTTCTGAAAGAAGCTATTCATGAAATGTGGCTTCTAGGCAGTCCATAAATTTTTGGTTTCCCTCATTCTACAGCACTCAATGATATTTTCAAAAACATTTTTCTCCATTATTACTTATGGTCTTCTTGATATCAAAGTTATGAAGAGTCCAAGTAAATGTTAATTTAATTTGTTTGAGTTTGTAAAGTTCTCTTTACTATTTCTCTACCATCCTTTGTAACAGATGCTACCAAATCAATTATTTTCATAGTGGTCTTTTTATGCAAATACTTATGAAGGGTGCGATATGAAATCATTAACTGTCCCTGGAAATGATGTTTCTTTTGGCATTTATGTTTTCAAAAAATCCAACTCCTTGCTTTGACTTTCCAGGTAAAATCTTACTCATGAAAGGCTGTGAACAATCTTTCCTACTGGACTTGGGATGCATGATAAAATCAACTCTCTCAATTTCTTCATTTGCCTTTCCAAGAACTTGTGCATCTATCACCTTTCCATCTTTTGCTTGTGTGCTTATACTGAGAAAGTCTATATTGATATAATTCAGGTGACGTAGAAGTGTATTCAGTTTCTGGTCATGGACAAAGAATTCACAATTTAGGGTACCATAAAGTAAGGAAATGTTTACTGATAGTCTAAAACTGTGTTACTTCTAACACTCTCTGCCTCCTTTTCTGCTACCCTGCAACTGCAAATATCAATACAGAAGACAAAATGTGTACATGAGCCCAAGGGCCATGTTATATTTTACTTTCTCTTTTTGGTTGTCATGGCCAATGATTCATCACCAAGTGGTCACCCTAATGTTCTTGATAGTAATAGTTTCCAGATTCTGTTACATTGGTGTAGTCTTTGAGAAATCAAGATTGTAGCTAGACGTCTAAAAGGCATCAAAACAGAATCTCATTGAAGAAAAATTGATGTGAAAAATAATGGCCCTTTGTTTCAGGGGAAAGATTAATTCTTAAAAGATCTTCATAAGGTCCTAAATACAATTTGCATAAGACATACTCCATCACTATAACAAACAATTTTAGAAAATGCATGTTTCCCTCTTTTATTCTTCACTTGGTAATTATAATCAGAAGGTCATTGAATAAAACCATATCTAATATTAAGTCTGTCCAGTTATCTTTTTTTATTTTAACATACATATGGGAAACACTTATTAGAAAATGTCTTTATGGCTTTCTTTTGCTCTAATTGATTAAATATATTTTTATTTAATCAACAAACACATAAGGATCTCATATTCAATTCACTGTAATTGAAAATGTGGTCTTCTATAGAATATCATTTGAGAAAGCCTTCCACTTCCCTTCTAATATTTCTAAAGCATGGCTTCAATGTGGGTGTAGATTATTCTTATAAATATTTGTAGGAATAGAACATCACACATGTGGGTTACTAATTATTGGAGTTCTCTTAATCTTCTCTTTAGAAATTATACTAATTGCAATTTTTCATGTGTTTATCTCTTCTTTCAGATATTTGGAGACTTAGTATCTCAACATCCTTCAATTTTATTTGGCTGTAGCATGTATCCATTCTTTGTATAGTTGGGCTAATCTTTGTTTTCTTTACTGTAATTTCTATTTCCTCTTCTATATGAGACCTACAAGGATCCTTATATTTGATTTACTGGCCCTTTTCTACTTGGATTGGACACTATTAATCTAAACCAACATTGTCCTTGACTGTCATGTCTCTCAATTTGGTCCAAAGTTTAACTATGGGCTAAAAAAGTTTTTATGGTCATCCAGGTCTAGCAATTGATTTTCACTGACTATTCATGTATCATAAATGGTGATAGTTTGTGCTAATGTCTGTTCTTTTACCTGTTATCATTTTAGGGTCCTCTAAAGCTCATTTATTTACGCACCATATCTTTTTCTGTTTTTGCATTTTTCATTTGGTTTTGACTTTTAATCTGTGCTCTAACAATTAGATGGACTGACTGTGTACAGAAAACTATTTTAGGACTAACTGCAATAATATTTAGGACAACTCACCATCTCCTGTGTCTTAAGATATAATAAATTTAATTTTTTGTGATGTTATTTAGTCTTTATCTTATCTGGTGTTTCCTGACTCTTTCTGGAGAGAATGTTCATAATGTATAGTTATTAGGCTGCTGTGTATAAGCATCTGATCTCTTTGTCTCTTGCTCCTGCAATGTTTCCAAAATACTTTTTGTTGTCCATTTCATGTCAATTTTTGTACTAAAATCTCCAAGTTGTAAAGGATATTTCAGGTCATTTGGGGTCTAACTTAATTTTTCATCAGGTTTTGTAGCTCCATGTCATTTGCCACAGACATTTCCTTGTAACTTACAATTGTATTCATGGTCATCTTTTTGCAGATGCTTATGAAAACTTCAAATCAAGATGACCAAGTGTCCCATGAAATGATTTTTCTTGCTGCTTTTGGATGCTTTTTCTCTCCGAGTGGAACTGTTATTCATAAGTTCTTTTGGTTTTCTTTTATTTATGCTGAAAATATCAATTTTAATATGCTTTAGTTCCCCTTTGTACTGCATCTCCTCATTGGTAACTGAACAAAGAGCTCAAATTTATTGTATTAATAATTAGGTTAAAATGCATAGTCACCCGAAGCAGTTATTATTGTTGTTACCGTTGTTGCTGCTACCAAAGATGTTATTTATCCTTTGGACATAAATTCCTGAGAATTTTTAATTATGGGGAGGAAGAAACTTTCTTAGTTCTGCCACCAATCTCGGAGTGAATCCAGAATCAATCAAGCTTCTCAGGAATACCTCCAGACCATTTTTACCTAGACCGCAATCTACAAAGCTGCTCCTTAATTCACAAGCCACATTTGGGGATGGGGGAGGAAGCCAGTTTTCCACTTTAAGCTCTCATTTTATCTCTTCTAAGTGTAAACTCCAGTCATCCCAGGAGATCTTGTAACATTTCTTCTACTTTCTATTCACTCAAAGCAAACAATTCCATAATAGGAAGCCCCTTTTGGCATGAGCTGCCCAAAGAATGTCCTTTGACCTCTCAGATGGATATATTTACTTTGTTCAGAACTGGCTTACTGCACTAGACATATCTAATTAATTACATGTGGTCACAGGGGGTGAAACCTTGTTTGGTGTAGACGTCACTTCCCAGTACTTACTAAAGGTGGAGGAGATGCACCCTTTGACAGTAACCTGACTTTCCATCCAGAGCTGATCCTCATGGGGGTGTATTCAACCTGAACAGAAACAACAGCTCATGTCACTGGCTGGACTTTGATAAACCAAGGGGAAATTAAAATGCAAATTGAATCTGCAAATGGAACAAAAAATGAGGGAAAGAAGAATTAAGTTCTTAGAACAAAAACATGGCACTTTCCTGATAAGCCAAGGAGGCCCGCTTAATCAAATTTTCAGCTGACACAGGTAGTAATGACCCTGATGACTCATGTCTTTGCCGCATTTTGCTGGGACAGAGCTGGAGAAAGTAGGAGGAGGTGTTGAGACTGTATCAGGAATTATCTCTCTCTTATGCTATTGTCCACCAGAATTGCCTTTCAGTATCAGCCAGCTCTTCTTATGAGTTTAATTTTCTTTGGCTTTGTTCCCATGCCAAAGAGCATCATCTTGTGTTTAGCTATGATGCTCATAGCTATCTATACATCTGAAAATCCATGGCTTTAACCCTTGAAGGAGGGGAATGGCATGAAAGCTGCCACTTGCCTCAAGTCCTCAGAGAGATTTGATGTAACCTACAAACGTGGAAAGGGAAATTAGGCTCCTAATCATGGATAGGGATAGTGCTTCCCCCAAGAGAAAAAATTAGTGGGGATGTGCCCCCAGAATGTGCTGCTTCTTGCCCTATGCATGTCTATCCTCCCAGTTTTGGGGTGCTATGGGTAGGGTATGATAGCCTGAGTAAGACAGACCTGGGTCTACACCATGCCTCTGACATTTAATACGTGTTTGACCATGGACAAGTTCCTTAATCTGAAGTTTCTTCATCTGTAAAGTGGGCATAATAATATATGAAATTTTTTTGAATGATAGTTACGGGGATTCAAAGAGCTCATCTTTTACAAAATGCTTTATGTATTATAGCAAGGTAAGCTCTGTTAACCTCCTTGAGGACAGAGACTGTTCTGTTTTTGTCTTTTTTCTCTCAATAACTAATCCAGTGCCTTACACAAAGTAGGCTCAGAATAGAATAAATGCTTGTAACTCACAGATGTTGCAAATGTGTAAATCCTGAAGCAATTAATGTCATTCGATTCAATTAACATCCATATATTCAGGGCCTACTAGGTGCCAGGTACTGAAAGGGGACTGAGCTTATGATTTAATGGGCATAACAAACTCCCAAAAGAAGAAACTCTTCACCAATGCAGATCAGCCACCTTCTCAGCAATATATGATCCCAGAATGTCATCTGGGGACACTAAAAGGTTCAGTGACTTGCTCAGCATCACAGAACCAGTATGTGTTAGAGATAGCAGCAATAGAACTTGATCCTTCATCTTCCTGGTCCCCATCCAGTCCTTAATCTACTATGCCATATGCTGCCTTTCAGCTTTTAAGGGTACAAAGACAAAAACTGAACAATTCCTGCCCTCAAGGTACTTAGGTTTTCTTAGGGACCACAGACAAACTGGCTTGCATAAAGATAAGTAAATATAAAATGCAAGTAAGGTAAATACTTTATTTATTACTTTTTAAATCAATTAATTAAATACTAATTAATACTTAATCTGAGGTCAGGAAAACACGGATAATTAAGAATGATCAAGAAAAGTCTCGTGGAAGATGGCACTTCAGCCAAGACAAAAATGGAGCTAGAGATTCTCAGAGGCAGAGAGGGAAAATATTCTATTTTTTTTCTTTTTTGGAGGGTGAAGGCAGGGTAATTGGGGTTAAACAACTTGCCCAAGGTTACACGGCTAGTAAGTGTTAACTGTCTGAGGCTGGATTTGAACTCAGGTCCTCCTGACTCCAGGGCCAGTGGTCTATTCACTGTGCCACCTACCCGCCCCAAGAAGGAAAGTATTCTAGTCATGGAGGAAAAGCTATAAAAAGACAGAGGTGGCAGATGGAAGGCCAAGTATGAGGACCATCAAGGAGGCCAGTTAATTTATGCAGAGCATCATGAATTCAAAGGGTCTCCTCCTTGAGGAGATAAAGCACATGTAGCAAACTTGGATAGGCATACCATTTCACAGAGGGGGCAAAAGAAAGAATCCTGGATTTAGAGCTAGAAGGTGATTTATAGGCCATCTAGTCCAAGCCCCTCGTTTAACAGATGAGTAATCTGAAACTCAGAGATGCTAAGTGACTTGTCCATAAAGAACCATCTGAATCCAAATCTCCTGGACGCGAAGTTCTGTTCTCTATCCACTACTCCACACAGAATTGCCAATAATCTTTGTACTGGTGAATTTTAAGGTCTCTTACAAGCATTATTTCAATTGGAATTGGTTGGTTTTTATAAGGAATCTCAGGAAAACCTAATCTATTTTTTTTCTAGCCAGTTGTTTTTTCAGAATGAAGGATTAGCTCCCCAGCTAAACTGGGTATTATTTGGATTAGGGAGAATAAAGGTTTTATTTTTTTTGTTTTGTTTTGTTTTGCTTCCCTGAGAGGAGTTTGGTTCTTTAACTGATATTTGTATATAATACCCCCAAAATCAAACAACACCTATTTTTGCAAAGATTAATTGAATCTTTGTGCTGCCCTTATATCACTCTAAGAAAACTTTAGAAAGAGTATTGCTCCTTAAAAGGCTGTCAAGTATGTAACCAACCTTCAGGTGTCTGTCTGACTTTATCACATAAATAAATCAGGCAGAATGAGACTAAAAGTCCTATTACTGGCCTGCTGAGTGACTGATGACCATCTCACTTTTACCAAATAAATAGATTCTAAAAGAGTAGAAATCTAACATTGGGGGACAAATAGAGCTAGGGAGGTGGAGTAGAATAAGAAATTAGCACTGATTTTATTTTTCTCACAGTGTTGTTATGAGGGAATACATTTTACAAACCTTTAAAAATTCAATGATAAAATAAACAACTCTTGACATACAGTTTTTGATTAATTACAAAGCACTGTACATATCTTTTGTCATTGTCACCACACAACAATCCTGCGAGGTAGGCGTTAAAGATATTATCTCCAATTTTCAGGATGAAGAAACTGAGACTCAGGCAGATTAAATGTTTTGGTCACCTGGTTAGGGAGCGATTGAATTTGAGCTTACATCTTCATGATCTCAAGACCAGCATACAGTCCACTTAGCTGTACTGCCTGTTTTCTTTTTGAATTTGTTTGTGGTTTTGTTTTTTGCTATGACGATGATGATGATGATGATGATGTTATTGTTTAATAATGATGGTTTAGAGCCATTTCATACTCATTCAAGAGAAGAAATTCTTGTATTTGGTGAGAAGTTGGATTAGACAACTTCTTGGGTCATTTTTACTTTTAAGATTCTTT
>CM053590.1:39989634-40016760 GCA_028646515.1 Pseudochirops corinnae
GCCGAGCTGACTTTAGTGGGAAGTATCTTTGTGTGCGATTTGAAGTTTTAGGTTGGTCCAGAGTCCTATTCCATGGGTATTTTGGGGTGGCTATGTGAGAGCTGCGATATATTGCTGCTGCTACGCAGCCATCTTGGCTCCGCCCCATCTGTATCCATTTCAAAGATTAAAAAACTGGAGATCAGAGAGGTTAGGTGAATTACCCATGATCACACAGCAAGTGTTAGAGGTGAGATTTGAACCCAGTCCTTCTGCCCTTAAATCTAACAAACTGTCTACTCCACTACAATACCTCAATGTAAATATATACAGGTTGTGTAGCAATTACCCATGAACACACAGCTGTCATGTTTTTATTCCTTAATTTTCTTATAGGCTATGCCCAAAAATATCATATCTAAGGCTGGATCTAGTAACAATCAACATTACTAGTTGATTCGACAAGAAAATAAAATCACCTAGATGAATTGTTTGATGTTGTTTATTCAAAATAACCCACGGGCTAATGACATCTTCCCATTTTTCTAACTGTGGTTTGCATATAGACATAACTTGGTGGCATGCCTCGTGTCCAGGATCTAACATCCTGTCATTATACACTCCACAATTACAGAATATTTCCCATTGCCTAAGGCTTACTTTTCTATTTCAGTCCAATCCAAAAAACATTCACAAAGCACCACAGTGTGTCATGCACTATGCTTGGGATACAATAAAAAAGAAAGGAAGAAAAATAACCTCTGCCCCTAAACAGTTTAAAATCTAAAGGAAGAGATAACACATAAAAGAAGTCTGGAAAGTGGAGAGCCTGAGTATGGAACACCAGAGGTTACCTTGTTCTGTGGAACTGAAACCATGAAGAGCAACCAGAACCAAGTAGAGTTATCTGAAAGTTCAGCTTTTGTCTTCTATAAAGGAAGGCATTGGGAGGAGCTTGCTATTCTGCCCTGAAGTCCTCAAAACAGAGGGGAGATGGGGTGGCTAGGTGGCCCAGTGAATAAAGTACCTGCCCTGGAGTCAGGAGGACCTGAGTTCAAATGTGACCCCAGACACTTGACACTTAACTAGCTGTGTGACCTTGGGCAAGTCACTTAACCCCAATTGCCCTGCCTTACTCCCTCCAAAAAGCAAAAAAACAAAAACAAAAACAGAAGGGAGAGGAGGCTGTACTGTTTGTTCAGTGCTGCTGTATATAGTGTATTGAAAGGGAGAAAAAAAAAAAACTCTTAAGAAAAAAATATCAGTGTCTTCTAGTCATTTTTAAAAATAAAGAGACAGAGATAGAGATTGAGAGTAAAAAATTAAGAAGACTTCCAAGAGATATTTAATAAATGTTGCATTTTTAAAATTTTGTACTCAAATTGGAATGTATAAGTGTTATCTTTGTGAATGACTTTCTTAGAGCAAATTGATTTCTCTGTGGTTTTACATCTTATTTGCTTCATAATTCACCACCAATAGTGTTAGTAATGCCAATAAATACTGGATTTTAAATTTAGGGAAAAATCTTTCTAAAATGTTTTTACTTTTCTACTTTTCTCTAAATGTTGCATGGAAATTAATGAATGAAGATATCAAACAGCTATCCCTTGTTTGGGCTCTTGCTTTTTATCTGCTAAAGTCAATTTTCTGACAAAAAAGGGAGAAAAATATACTTTTGACTGCAATGATAACTACAAAATAATATTTTTGCTTTATCTTTGGTGATTACAAAAGTCATAGTAAGCAAACATTGACATTTGAAATCCTCACAAATAAACCTAAGTGTGGCTCTTCATAAGGTCATTGTGTGTGCGTGCATGTGTGTGTGTGTGTGTGTGTGTGTGTGTGTGTGTGTGTGTGTGTGTGTGTGTGTGTGTGGTAGAGGAGGAGGAGGAGGAATAGCATGGGAGAAGTTAATACACAGAGTTTTTGGATTGGTTTTATGGGAAAATCAGTTTAGACAAAGTTGGTGACATTACAAACTGGCATCCCAGAGCTTTGGAGTAGTAAAAACTAACAGCAGATCAGACTTCTTTCCTGGATCTGCAGTTGACTTTGGTAGGGCAAAAGATACTGTGTGTATTCATACACACACACACACACACACACACACACACACACACACACACACACACGTGTTTGTATGCAAGCATATAAATACATATAGACATGTACACACATGCACACATAATATATTTCCACCCATATTATATATAATGCATATGTGCATGTACGTATTTGTCTGCGTGTATATTCATATATTGATTGTTTATATGCATATATATGGATTACATAAAAGTATTTGTATTTAGTTGTCCTTGAAATACCTAACTAGAACAGAATATCCCCCATCCCCCCCATAAAAACACCTGAACCTGCAGCATTCTCTCTCTCTCTCTCTCTCTCTTTCTCTCTTTCTCTCTCTCTCTCTCTCTCTTTCTCTCTCTCTCTCTTTCTGTCTCTCTGTCTCTGTCTCTCTCTCTGTGTCTCTCTGTCTCTCTCTCTCTGTCTCTGTCTCTCTCTCTCTCTCTCTCTCTTTCCCCCTCCTGAGGGAAAACTGCATTTATTCTTGGTTCCATTGTTGCATTTCCTTGAGTGAAATCCATACCAATGAAGTGACCTGTAGCACTCTAATCTAAACCTATTTATCAACATAATACAGATCACAAGTGCTCCCTAGTTAGTAAATTGTGAACACGTGATAATGATCTAAGACCATTAACAGATTTTCGATTTAGGCACAAAGGCCAAATCTAGGAGCAAAAAAACCAAAAGTTGTGGCTTCTCTCAAACCGTGTATAGTATAGACAGTAACTTTACTGCCCTGGGGGAGGGGTCCTCTCTATTTAGGTCAGGCAAGGAGTGTTTTTTATTTGTTTATTTTTTTTGTTTTCCTTTGCTGTGAAGGCAGGTGGTATAAATTTTTTCCAAGAAATTTTTTTTGTGACTTTTGCTGAGGTTTGCTATAAATGCTATGGATGCTAATACATTTAAATAATGCGTGTATCATCTCAACAACCTGTGAGGAAGATACTCAGGTCATGTTATGCCCTTTATCCAGACAAGGGAATGAGACCCCCACAGGCAGGTAACTGAGCACAAAGTCTCCTATCTTGACATCCTTGTCTGGGTCTGCTTCTTTGGAACACCATGCTGCCTCTCAACTGAACCACTAGGAACAGTTACAGAACAAGCCTTTTTGTTTTGTTTTGTTTTGTTTTGTTTTTACCATCAAATATACTCAAAATCCAGTGAGGCTTCAACTACTAAAGAAAATACATCATCAGTAGAGCATATCTCCTCTAAATATGACCTTACATTTGTTATGCACACATTTTTTTGTATATGGTAGAATGTAAGCTCCTTGAGGGCAGGAACGATTTCATTTTGGTCTTTTTCTCCCTGGGACCTATAAAGTAGAAGTCACATATTTGATGGTTAGTAGTTGATTCAATGATTGATCATTGCAGTGGTACTTTTTGCCTTTATGCATGTGTGACCTGGGTAAAAATATTAAAGACTAATTGAGATATTAGAATCTTGCTCTTTAGATATTTCTGGCTCTTCAAATGCCAGAAATTGCTTCATCAAATGGGGGAAGAGAGGGTGGCACAACATGGCATGTATGTGTATTTTTGATACAGGCCACTGTTGGATGTAACAGCTAAGACACAGGAGAAATTTAAATTGGTTTAAAATCTTAATGGAATCTATTTTCTTTAATTACCAGTTGATACCTGTAGAGAATGATGCTGTAAAACCAAATCTATGATAATTTGAATGAGACTTTGAAATGACAGACACCATTTAGGTTGACTTAATCTGAAATGAACCCAAATTAATGTGAATATATTTTCCAAGGAAAGATAGTTGTCCAATGTGTATCAATGAGATATAGTCACATAATAATGTAATGATTTATTCTGACAACTTAGTCTGTCTCTAAGGTGAATGCTAACCAATTACTGCCCAGACAGATGCCAATAACATAGGACATAAATGGGGGATCCTCAAATCCAGGAATGGAGTGAACATTTCGAAGAGGGTCAGGGACCCCTGAAATCTAGTGACTTGAGACAATATTGTGGAGCTGAGGATTTATTAAAGAAGAATCCACTGTATTCTCAAAAATCAAATTTGCTTTAAAAAATAGCACATATGTGTACTCAGGCATGCAAAAAGCCTACCTTTTATATTGCTTCTGAAAGATAAATCTTCTGTACCTATCACCTCCCCTTTCTCTCATACGCCTAACATTGTAAACATTGTAAAATGTTGGATGACATTTAGCTGTCAACTAAAAGAGCCATTAGGCTTGTTCTAGTTCATTCTGATGGCCCAAACTAAACAGTGGTAGAAGTTGAAAAATGGAAAATTTAGGACTGGTATAAAGAAAAAAAATAATGATTAAGTTTATGTGGATATGAAACAAGTTGCTTCATGAGGATGTGGGTTCCCTCTCATTAGATGCCCTCAAGTTGTGCATGGCTCGATGACACTTTTCAGGTAAGTAGAAAAGGGAATTTTTGTTACACATACAGTTAGTCTAAAATAACCAGCATTTTTTAAACTGTGGGTCTTGGGCAATAAAAATGTTTCTTAATGTGCAATGACCAAAAATTAATTGAAAATCAAATACATAATGAATCTGAGGTGTTTGTGGCAGCACTTGCCTGAGTTGCATCAAGCAACTTCACTGCAGCTTTGGTTCCTAACACAAAGCATGTGCACTTTGTACTGTGCATGCCCTCACGCCTTGCAAAATGAATGCTGCCTAAACACAAAAATGAGTCACAAGTACAAAAAGTTGAAGGAGCCCTGGTCCAAATGGCTGATGAAGTCCCTTTAAATTTATGAATCTTGTCTTTTGGGGAATTATAGTAGTGCTTTACCTTTGTAAATGGAGACATTGCACCAGGTAAATTTTTTTCTATCTTGCGTTTCTTTTTCAGGCCCTGCTGCAAAAAAGAAGTACGTCAGTTATAATAACCTGGTAATCTAACCTGTCCCATCTGAAGGAAGGGAGGAGGTTGGAGATCTTCAGTTATTCAGTCACCCAACCTGGCAGAGGACTCTTCCTGTCCTGCCGCATACCATCATCGGAGGAATTTAACGGCCAGGCAGTTACTGGAGACCAATGTTAGAGGATCCAAGTATCCTAAACAGCTGCTTCTGAAATATCCTTAATTTATCTTGGCTTAATAAGTCACTGGCATCAGCACTGCCATTCGGCTATGATCTTGGGCCTTCTTGATGACTAGGAGGTATGGAACTCAAGTCCCAGGCTCCTTATGGGTGAACTGCATAAAGCAGCAGTGACTTTCCAGGGGTAAATCTGTCTTTCTATGTATGTACTTCCAGACTGCAAGGTTTTGAAACTTTCTGTACAGTTCGTGAGGATTTTTTGCATATTACCATCTAATGTTGTATCCAAGTTCACTGTTTGTTTTGAATGCCCAGTTCTCTCAGAGCCCTACTCTCTCAGATGACAGATTATTGGAAACCAACAAACAAACACAAATCTCGGCAGACAAAAACTATATCTGTACATTACTGTATAATTATTATTATTGTACCACAGCAGATCATATATGTTATTTTTTTTAAGGAAAAAAAGATATTTAAAGACCAAAAACTGTGCTGAGAAAGTATGCCCCACCTATCTATCCTCAGTATGATAGGCTGCAAGGATGGAAAAAAAAAAGGGATTGGCAGACTTGAATAGAGGTCTTGATATTTGGAATGCATGCCAGTAATGTATCTTACAGTACATGTTCAAAATTTATGTTCGATATTTGTATTTGTGTTCAATTTTGTTACTTTATTTAGGGCATATGAATATTTTGCAATAATTTTAATAATTAAGGTATTTGGAAGAAAGACTATGGCTTTTTCATGTCTTGAGGTTTTGTTGATGCCCCTCTATGACTGACCAGTGTGATAAGAACTTTAAAAAAAAAGAGCATGTATGTTTTTTACTGTTTGTAAGAAGTAATTTCGTTAATCTTGCTGCTTATGTGCCAATTTAGTGGATCAACCCTTGCCGCGAAACTCCCCCCCCTTTCCATTCTCTTTCAAATCTGTGATATTGTCCAAGAATGTATCAATAAAAGACTTTGGTTAACTTTTTTATTCACTGTAATAAATATTTTTAGTTCTTTCCCCCCTCTTAGTTCAAGTGTATTTCAGGAAGATCTCAGCTAAGAGACCCATGCAGAATTAAGGTCGAACTTCTTGAAGTTCTTTAAAGACCTGAAATCTAGCAGCAACAGCTCCTTTATCTAAAGATCTGACTTCTGACACCTTCAAAGATTTAGATCTTTTGAACTTGGAATAAGTGAAGACCTCTGAGATGGGCGAATAATGGTCACAGTGCTCATGTAAATGTTGTGCTAAGCTTGTAGGAACTTACACAGAAAACAGCATTTAGAATGAGGCAGCTCATTAGAAACCAGAGACCTCACCAGCAAAAAGGGACCTTTCACAGAGCAAGAGAATACAACAAAAGGAGAATGAAAGCTCAGTGAAAGAACAAACACTTCCTTCCTCCATGCCTCCCTAGTGGCCAAAGGTCTCACTATAATCTTGAATATTCTAACCACTGATCAATCAACAAATGTTGTTCAGAGGCGATTAAACTACAGGAAAAATAGCATGGGGGTGGGAAAAGAATTGTAGAGAAAATGAGCATAAATCAATTTTGAGGCCAGACTAACAGCTGAGGAGATCGAGAGGAAATAGCAACTGTCCTGAACTTTGAAGGAAGCTAGATTTCCTAAAAGGGGCAGCTAGGTGGCACAGTAGATAGAGGGCCAGGTTTGGAGTTATGAAGACCTGAGTTCAAATTTGGTCTCAGACCCTTTACTGCCTGTGTGATACTAGGCCAGTCACTTAACTCTGTTTGTCTCAGTTTCCTCATCTGTAAAATGAACTTCAGAAGGAAATGGCAAACCACTACAATATCTTTGCCAAGAAAACTCCATATAGGGTCACAAAGACTCAGACAAGACCTGACAAATGACTGAACAACAGTAGGCTTTCTAAGAAGGAGAGGGCCTGTGCAAAGGGAGAGATGGAATATATGGTAGAAACAGCAAATTGGGCAGTTTAGGTGGAACATAGTATGAATGAAGGGAAAAAATATAACATAAATAGCACATACAGGACCCTAGGCTAGGCCGAAATTAAATTTCTTATAATCCAGAATCACTTACATTCTGACACTCATCACTACATCCAACATGTATTTGGAGAAAAAGCTCACTCGCTTTAATATGAGTTGGCTTTAACCTAACTAAATCAAGGCAACACCTGTGGCCATGGTCCACACTTCCCACCCAAAAAGAAACAAACAAACAAAACAGTATACAAGACATTGTATACCATACATTTGTTTAGGGTAGAATTAATCCTGAGTTATCTGTCCTTCTGAATTTCTCATTATCACAGAGAATGGAGAGATAGCTTCATTTGTAAATCTTAGACAAGCCATATAATGACATAGGAGCTAAAAGGCCACCTTGTTCCATCATAATATATGTGATTCATTTCTTTCACAGTAAAATCACTTGTTTTCTATTAGTAGGGCTTGACAGTCTTCACTGTGGGGAAAAAAAATTGGGAACAAGAAGAATGGAAACATGTTTTGTTTGATAAAAGATAGAATTTAAGCCAGTTGTTGCTTCCTTTGATGAGGTAATGACAAAGAAGTGGCTGGAAAACAAAAGAAAACAAACCAAAGAGGCCTGTTAGAACAGGATAAGAACCTCTAAGCACAAAGAGGGCTTTTAGTTTTGAAAGAGGATTAAAATCACAGAGCCCTAGGGATCCAGAAGATGGTGGTAGTGTATATATATGTGCATGGGAGAAAAGAGATTTAGTAGAAAGCCAGGTTGGATAGACATGGTTACTTTTGGTGATAAATGGGAAACTCTGACTGGTTGAACCTGTAAGTTTAAACAGAAGTTAAACATGTCCAAAAGAGATGATACCAGTAAGTATTGACCAGTGGATGACTGGACACTTCACAGAAGAGATTGAATCTTAAGGAAAATTGAATATGCTCTCAGTGGTTCTCAACCTGTGGGTTATGTTCAATTTGTAATAATGAAAATACATTCTGTATATCAGATAGATTCATAACAGTAGCAAAATTACAGTTATGAAGTAGCAACAAAAATAATTTTATGGTTGGAGGTCACCACAACATGAGGAACTGTATTAAAGGGTCACGGCATTAGGAAGGTTGAGAACCACTGCTAGAGCAAAGAGAATAGATGAGACCACTGCACATGTGAATTAAAGGAGGTGGGTTGGTGGGTGAAAGGGAAAAGTTTTAAGATCTCCCACTATTGAGTATTTCTAGTTTCAAAGGCATATGCTAATATTGCACATGGGAAAAAAAAAAGATTTTGTGCTGATGTCTGGGGTAGGTTTGGGGAAGACAAAAGGAGGAGATGGTCACTCACATATATTTGCAGAAGGTACCTCATTACATATGACATTTTTATACCTATGTATAAAGTGGAGTAATGATAGTTCTTTTGACTATGAGTTTCTCAAGAATAGTTACTGTCTTTTACCTTTTTTTGTATTCCCAAGAATACCTGCCTGGCAAATAGTAGGTACTTAATAAAATAAAATAGTAGGTACTTAATAAAATAAAATAGTAGGTACTTAATAAATGTTTGTTGATTGACCTATTGAGTAAGGAGAGATGGGTACATTGAACTTTTCCCTTGCTGAGTGAATAAGAAATAGACCAAATGTTTACCTCACTGTGATCTATTTTCTATGCATCCTTGGGGAACCATGACCATGGGAGTAGGGGGAAGGGGACTGCCAGAGCTATTTATTTGATTCCTTAGCTTTGTAAGTCAGGGAATGTGTTCAAGTCACAACTGCAATCAAACCTTCTATGACTGCCCACTCTGTATGAGGCACTGTGTGTGCTGAGGATGATACAAGTAAAATACAATCTCTGCCTTCATGAAGCATAATTGAAGAGACAGGCTAGACACACAAAATTATAACACACAACCCCAGGTCCCATATGCCTGAGTGTGGAGGAGAGAGTGCCTTAGCTTCAGAGCAGGAATTGATCAGAAACTGGACCTTAAAGCAAGGCAGGATTCAACTAATTTTAATAAGGCTTAGGCAGTTAGGCAGCCAGGTGACACAAAATACTTACCGCCACTTAATGTGCTTGGTTCAGTTTTCTCTACTTTAAAATGGCAATAATAATAGCACCTACCTCTCAGGGTTGTTGTGACTATAAAATGAAATAATATTTGTGAAGCATGTAGCAGCGCTTGGTGTACAGTTGGCACTATATAAAAGTTAGCTATTATAATGATATCATCATCACCATTAATATTAGATATTAATGTAAAAGATCAGTTGGTATAAGTAGACTATAAGCTCATTGTGACTCATTAGTGCTTGGTTTCACCCACGCACCTCAATAGGAGCTTAAGCTGCATTAAGCCAGATGCCACAGTGTCAAGAATATGGAGGTGGTCGTGACTTCATAGTCAACCTTAGTCCCCATCTGAGTAGTCTGTTCATTTCTGGTTGATGCGTTTTATAAAGGACTTTGATAAATTAGAGACAAACAGGAAAGCCATGAAGGGTTTTGACTTTAAGCTGTAAGAAAATCTTCTGAAGGGCTCATGGATGTACAGCCTTAAGAAGAAAAGATTTGGAGGGAATAATGGTAGTCATCTTCAAGAATCTGAATTTTTTTCATGTGTTGGAAGGACTGTTGGACTTGTTCTGCTTAGTCCAAAAGAGAAGAACTAGGAACAATGAGTAGAAGTTGCAGAGGCAAATTTAGGCTTAATATGAAGAGAGATTTACCAATGATTAATGTTATCTAAAGGTGGAATGGATCTGTCTCAAGGAGTAGTCGGATCTTCTTCACTAATGATCTTCAACAAAGAAGTGGACGGCCACTTGAAAGCCATGATGTCAAGGATCCTTTGTTATGTGTGGTTTGGACTTGATGACCTATGATTTTCCCTCTAACTCTGAAATTCTAGGATTCAGTGGGATAAGAGAAAGTGTAGGGGGAAGAGAATAATCAGGAAGCAAGTTTGGAATGACATGGGTAATGGAAGGAATAGCACAAATAAATACACTAAAAAGGAATGAACAAATTTACACATGGCAGGGACCTAAAAGAAAAGAAAGCCTACTTTGCCTATAGTTATCACATAAAATGTACTTCTGTGTACATACACAAACACACACACACACACATATATACAAAAACAAAAAACTCTTCTTTTGGAGTTAAGGATGGGACTACTTATGAAAAGTGAATTAGATAACTAACATAGGTATGTGGATATTTTAAGCAAAAATTATTTCACAAAGGTAAAAAATATTACTTTCCCCCCACCCCCTTGGAAAATTTAAATTATTCTGTACCATTTAATAACTGATTCTGTTCTCAACTTGATACTATTTCTTAGCTCTAGAGTTAAACTCAAGAATGCAGTTTTCTGTTTGAGCAAGTTCATAGGTGGGTTGAAAGGAAATATTATTTTCACATAAGCAGTTAGCTGCTGTGGTATCTGCTTGTTGTCTGTAAACCCCAACCAGATTAGCCTGGTGCCAACTATCCCAAAGACAATATCCTTGGCTATCTTTGTACAATTAGGGGAGGTTTGATCTTCTATTGGTAGAGATCAAACTGGGTGGTTCTGGTCCCCTAACAAAGATTACAAGAAACAGGTGAGTCCCATAAAACAATTAATATTACCTAATTGTCAGAGAGATGTCTAGTTAGCCACACCTGAGAGCAAGTCCACTTTCCCTCATGTAGCCAATTATAATGTTCCCAGGCCATATCCTGTCAATAAAGAGGGCCCCCTCAACCTTCTCACTAGGGTCACTGGCCTTATTAAAGTGGCCAGTCTGACTTGCTTCATTAACAGTTATATGTGGCACTGTTAACAAACTGATTTTGCTCAAAGAAATTACCTAAATTTACCTTTGTTGCATTTTCTCACCACCAACCCTCCCCCCCAGCTTCATACTATTTTAAAGGCAGAAAAGATTTAGCAATCATCTAAACCAAGTCCTGTATTTCAAACATGACAAAAACTTGGGCCCAGTGAAGATAAATGACTTGCCCAAGGTGACATAGTTGGTCAACAGAAAAGTTAGGACTAGAGCCCAAGGCTGACTTCTAACACTCTGTCCATTATAATTTTGCTAGATTATCTACACAGAAACGATTCACATGGTTTATTATTTGAGTATCTTCCATCATTTTTTTTTTCTTTTCTGGGCACAGCTTTCAAATTCAAATTCAACTAGAAATTATTACATCCTCATGCTGTAATAGACACTGGATGGGGTGGAGAAATGAAATTTAATAAGACCCATTTTCTATCTTCATGAAATTTATGATTCATCAGGAGTATATTACATACCTGCAGAATTATAATACAAGATAATATAGCATGATCACATTAGAGAGAGGCAAATAAGGTTTTAAGTGAGGTCTGAAATATATTAATGTAATTACATAACAATATATTAAAACATTATTCACTAGGAATTAGAGAAGGCTTTAAGTGAGACTTAACAATTGGATTTAGCTTGAAGGCTAAAGCTTTAAAAAAAAAAAGGCAAAGGAATGATTCTTTCTCTGCAAACAGAGGAAAGGAGGAAATAGTTACCAAGAGGTTTTGAGAGGTACAGCAAGAAGTTGAAGAAGCTGAGGAAGAATGGTCTCTGTTGTCTATATGAATTATGAGACTTGTCATCTTGCTGGAAATGGGGGAGAAAGAGTAGAGCTTGGAGTTTATAAAAAGACCAACCTATTTCTTCTTTCCCCTTCTCAGGGAGAAATTCAACGTAACACCCGTTTTCTTGTGGCACTCAATGCTTTGATGCTCTGTGTATGGTGAAGGACACAGAAATTCAACCTGATTGTCTACACACCTGGTGCCCTAATTGCAAAATTACTTTGCCTCTCCACTACAGGAGCCTATTCATGACTAGAAAGGAAAATAATGTTTTCATACAGAGTAATCATCCCTATCTTTGAGTGAAGCAGCAATCTGACTGGGCTCTTGTGAAAGCAACTAGAATAAATGTTACTTCATCTTCCTGACAAATCAGAGGCTTGAGCAAAGCCTAAACTCAGCCACTGAGCCAGAAAGCCGCAAAACCTATGTGATCAACTTAGCTGTTAATAGCAACCTCCAAGTAGAAGGAAATTTAGGACAATCTGGGTTCTTTCTGGACAGCAAAAATGATTGACTTGGCCTTAGGATTGCCCAATCATTTTGTGTATAGCTATGCAGACTCCACCTATGCTGTTCCTGTGACCTACAGAAATATTAGTCAATTAGACACCCTAAAGATGACCTTGTCTTCAAAAGGAAAGGTCTTTCTCAAGACGGTGCTAATTCCTTGGAAGTCACCAAGTGGAGGCTGAATTGTCACCAATTAAGGATATAAGAACCACAACAATAGTTATATAACAATAATAACTAGTGTACATCTACAACAGCTAATATTTATACAATACTTTAAACAGATGCAAACCATCTAATGTTACCTTTAAACAATCCTAAAAGATAAGGGCTTTTATTATTCCTACTTTGCAGATGAGGAAACTGAGGGAAATAGCAGTTAAGTGACTTGCCCAGGGTCACAAAGCTAGTACATGTTTGAGACAGGATTTGAACTTGATCTTCCTCACTCTAAGTCTAGTGCTCTATCTACTATGCCACTTCAGCTACAGATTGCACTTGGTGACTTGTGACATGTTACCTTCTAAAAGTCTATAATTCTAGATCACTATGCCTGCAAAAGCAAAAAAGAAATTAAATAAACACCTTATTTAAAAAAAAAAGTCTTTAAAGGGATGATACTTAGATTATTCATCTGGAGACCCCAACTATGTTCCCATTCATATGACCTCATATCTAGATGTCGGAGGTAATTTTTAGAGCTGTAGATATCATATATTTCATAGACTGCTTAAGTGGACATAAGTTAACAACCTTTGATGCTTGAAAAATGGGTCATTTTATTGGAGTTGGTGTTCCCTTCAAATAGGAAATTCATAATACCTCCATGTCAGCCCATGCTATGCAACTGTTGAGCTTTTTGCCCCTAGAGATTCCTTTCTAACAGCCTGAGAGCCTTCTCTTTTTTCTCATGGTATCTCAGGGATACAAATGGATCACTTTGACTACTAGGCTATATTTTATTCTCCCTTCTTGGCGGAGTACCTTCTTTTCCTGACGGATCTAGACAGAAAGATACACAGATGTATATAACAATGTTTTCTCTTGTGGTAATTCTTAAATAAATCATATTTGCCAACATGTTATACTCCACCCAATGCTTGATATGGAAGCATGTTTCCATTGCCTTTTGGGTTAGTAATAATTATAATATTTCTGAGAGTGTGCAATTCTGGTATTCACAAACATGTGACATCACTAAGAGAATGCTGGTGTGAAAGAGATGGATTTATTTAGTGTCTCTTTGGGAGCACTTAGCAATTCCCCAAATGTATTCAAGACTGATCTCCTCCTGCTCAGTCTAAACCCAACTCATTACCCATCAGCAACAGTTGTGGGAGATGCATATAAATGGATCAGTAGGCTGGCTTCCACACTCTGTGCGTATCGTGATCTGGCCAATATGTGGCATTCATCCACTTAGGTTTTTAGTCATTTTCTTCTCATTATGAACTCAACAGTCATCAACAAACACAAACATTTCAGTACACTAAAAACAAACAGGAGGGTATAGGAAACCGTGATTTCATTCCATTCGATATAATAGGTGTATATTAAATTTAACAAGGAGGTAATGAAATTGCTCTATTTGTGTTCTTTTATTCCTTCTATTTATTTTTAAAATGTTTTATTCATGCTTTCTTATTCACTAAAATACTGAACTGGTAGAGTGAATAGAGAGCTGTACTTGGAATCAGGAAAATCTGAGTGTGAATCCTGCTTCAAACACATGAAAATGAGGGGACCAGAGAAACCTGGAATAAATAGGTGTAGAGTGAAATAAAAAGAATAAGTAAAATGATTTATACAATAATCACAAAAATATAAAAGATAACTTCAAAATACTTCAGAACTCAGATCAAAATAATGACTAATAATCGTGTCAGAAGACTAATAATTTACATTTTAAATGTGTTTTTTAAATGTTTTATTGATTTTCACTCCAAATAGAGAAAGTTTCCTTATTTGCAAAATTATGATAATAACCTAAAATAAAATAAAAGCCTAGGGCTATTTGAAGATTAAAGGAGATGAGTGGTATAACACTTAAAAACCTTGAAGTTCTATATAAGTGATAGTTATTTTTATTATTTCTTTAATCTTTCAGATCTCTATTACTAACTCAGCCTACCTTCTAATAGAAGTCCTACCTTTTAACAAACGAGTATAGTGACATGGAAGCAAGCTTTTTCACTGATTTCTTTTTAAAAAATTCTTTAGATTACATTTCAATATAAAAAGATCAACAAAAATGATAATACAGTTATCCCTTCCATATCACAAGTTTCCCCATTGGGGAAATAATTCCCCAATGGGAATTTGGGGGTAGTTTTGTACAAGCTATAGATGACACATGAAGGCCAGGAGATAGAAACTCAAAGATGCTTAAAGTTTACATATAATATATATATTACATATATTACATATAATATATATATACATATATAATATATATAATACATATAATATATAATACATATAATATATATATGTGTGTGTATGTAGTATTGTATAATATCAACATATTTTATCTTTTAATATCATAACAACTCAGACTTCTTCTCTAGAACAAAGGGAGAGCCAAAAATTTTATGTGGGTTTTCCAGTTGTGTTCTTAACCTCCACAAGGTGAAAGGGATAACTGTATATGAAATAATGAACTTCTCTTACATATGGTTTGTTTTTTCAGGTATACATTATATTTTATATATATATATATATATATATATATATATATATAATAATGTGTTAAAATTTCTCTATTTGGGGTGAAAGTCAATAAAACATTTAAAAAACATGTTTAAAATGTAAATTATTAGTCTTTTAACATGATTATTAGTCATTATTTTGATCTGAGTTCTGAAGTATTTTGAAGTTATCTTTCACATTTTTGTGATTATTGTATAAATCATTTTACTTATTCTTTTATTTCACTCTACACCCATTTATTCCAGGTCTCTCTGATCCCCTCATGTTCATCATTTCTTATGATGAAATTGCATTTCTTTCCTCTCATGTATCATGATTTCTTCAGACCTTCACACCCTTGATGGCCACTCACTCTCATTCTAATTCCTTGCTACAAGCAAACATGTTGTTATAAATATTTCTGTGTATATGAGTCTTTCCCCTCTGTCTTTGATCGCCTTACACTATGTAACTATTAGTCTTCTACTTTATTTTCTAAGCACTGGTCGTTAAAATAATCTCTTTCACATTGCTATGAGTTTCACTCAGCAGCTACCTCAAGGCTCAATAAAATTAATACCATGACAACATACTGCATGTTTAGAATCCCATCATAAATAGGATAGTCTCCTGTGGTTTAGACCTTCCAAGAAACATCTTACATGGTGTTGCTAGATACCATTTGCATATGTGTATTTAACACCTTGCAATGGCCCAGGATGAAGTAAATGAGTTTGGCCTTTCTAAATCATGATCTTTCCCAGTTCTCAGTTTGTCTGAGGTCATGTCCATTCAATGAGGATTTGTACGTGCATTTCAACAAAAGGTTTGGAAGTAAAAAACTTTTGCAAAATGAAAATGTGGGATTTTAATGCAGCATCAAACACTAAATTTTTTAAAATATTCTTAATTCTAAATATTGCAATGTTGCCCCTACTTTCCTTTCATCCTGTTATTGGAGACAGCCATAAAATGGGAAAAGAGGTGAGTGAAAGGGCCAGTGTAAGGGGATAGACAAAGGGAAATTGCTAAAAATGACCATTTCATGGGTGGAGCAAGAATTGCCACTCCTACTGGCAGCAGGCTCATCTGAAACTGGCACTTAGCCAATTCAAGATGAATTTCCCAAGTCTGTGTCTTCTCATTTTATCTAGACAACCGGATAAATTACACTAATGAAAGTAATCAGCAACCACAGAAAATCTGACAGCTGATATGCACTTTGCCCGAGACAGATACGGTTTTAGGAATGCTGCTGTATGCCAATATGATTTTTTAAAATACATTCTTGTAGCAACCTGTCAGTCATGCTATGTGTACCCTTTTAATTGTTTGCTTTTAATTTTAAATATAGATGTGTATATGTGTACATACATATATGTGATGTAGACATAGACATATCACATTTATAAGGAGTCCTATTGTAAACATATGCCTAGTTAAAAATGTTTTTTGACACTGACTGATTAGCTGAATTGAATCAAAGAATGATAGAGTTGGATTGGGATGTTAAATTCAACAATTCGATTCAAATCCACTTAAAAAGTATTTATTGAGGCTATTCTGTGCCAGGCACTCTGCTTAGTGCTGGGGATATATGGATAGATCAATTAGTTAACATTTATTAAGAACCTATTGTATGCTAGGCACTATGCTGGGGGGAAGTAGAGGAATAATACAAAAGTCCCTGCTCTCAAGGAGTTTACAATCTAATGACAAAATAACAAAATAAATGACTGGATTTCAGAGTTGGAAAGGATCTAGGGGTCTGAATAGCCATCTAGTCCACCCTCTACATGAAAGGAATCCCTACTAAAACGCATAAGACAAGAAGCTATCTAGCCTCTACTTGAGAATATTCAGGTACCAAATAAAAAAAAAAAAAATCTGAGACTTCTTACCCATGGCAGCCTTCCAGTCTCTATGTCCCTCTTGCACATTCTCTTTTCCAAAACCAGCAGGCTTAGTTTCTTTCACCTGTCCTCATATGAAATGAATTTGGGGTCGTTTACCATTCTGAATACCCTCCTTTGGATTATCCGGATTATCCTATTTAAAATGTGTTGGCTCATATTCAACTGAGTGCGTCTGTCTGTCTGTCTATCTATCTATCTATCTATCTATCTATCTGTCTACTTGATGACATTAAAATTCAGACTGGGTCCTATAGTTCCTTCTCAAAGAAGCCACACCTGTCTTGGTGAAGACCAATATCATATTAGCTTTCTTCCCCACCATCCCATATTGTTATCACATAATGACTTCGAGGTCCCTGAAATCTTCGGCTAGGTGGTACAGCAGATAGAGAATTTGACCTGAAATCAAAAAGACTCATCTTTCCTAAAATCAAATCTGGGCTTGGATATTTACTAGCTGCGTTACCCTGGGAAAATCACTTAACTCTATTAATCTTCCTTTGCTCATCTACAAAAAGAGCTGGAGAAGGAAATGGCAAACCACTCCAGTGTCTTGCCAAGAAATCACCAAATGGGGCAACAAAGCGCCAGACATGACTGAACCACAAGAACCACTTCCACCCTCCCCAGATCATTTCCTGTGTCAGGGGTTGGCAGTGATATTTAGGTGTATGAAGCTCTCTATCAGTGCCACTTCCTTATTATTCCAATCTGTCTACCGTTTCCCAGATTATGGGGTTCAGGATTTAAGCCATAAGAAGTATGATATTCCTAATCAGTCAACCAAACAGACACTGGGTTAGCCATCCAGACTTTAGAGAAAGGAGGACCTCTGTATTCTTTCAGAAGGTGGCAAACAAGATTGTTTAAGACCCACTTGCTAGAGTTTTTCTGTCTTTGAATTTGTGCTTATCAAGAAAAGAATGACTGATTCTAATAAAGCAGAAAATATCAGAGCATCGAAAGTCTAGAGGTGGTAGGGCCCCTAGAATTCATTTAATATAGCTCCTCATTTTACAGAGAAGGAAACAGGCCTAGGGAGAAGTAACTTCTCTCCAACTATAAAGGCAGTTAAGTTGGAAAACCCAGACCAAGTTTTCAAACCAAACCTGAGGCTGGATCATCTATTGCTTGTGTAAATAACGAAAACTAAGAATTCTGCCATTGAAAAGCCACAGAAGTAGAAAGGAAGTCTGAAGGAGTCTAGACTCTACAAAGTAAAAGCCTATAAAATTCTTTTTATTGGGTCAATACTGAGATTCACTTAAACTACCCCCACTCCTTCACCACCCTCACACCCTATCATTCTTAATGGTTTTAGGAAAATACCAAGAGCAGCAAGGCCCCATTTATATACATTTGACACGACTCATTAGCCTGATCTGAAAGATTATTTACTTCTGGAGTTCTGGCCATTGGTCACACATTACTCAAACTCTGTATTTTAAGTCAAATAATTTTTAGTGAACAATAAAGTCTGATGAGAATTCCATGTCAGGTCAGATATTTCTCCACCAAAAAAAAAAAATTAAATAGAAGTGAAATGTCTTCATTTTCTCTCCACTTTCCTCTTTACCTGTGAACCTTATTCTCCATCCTCAGCATTAAAACATAAGACAGATGTGCTGAGAGATTGCTTTTAGATCAAGCAATCAATCAGTTGAAAAGCAATTTTAAGAAACTACTGGGGGCAGATACAATCAGGTTGGATCAGGAAAGGCCTCATGCAGGTAACGGACACTTGAGTTGAACTTTCAAAGAAAGCTAGGGATTAGAATCCAACCTCAGACACTTGCTAGCTGTGTGACCCTGGGCAAGTCACTTAACCCTGTTTGCCTTAGCTTTTCATCTGTAAAATGAGCTGGAGAAGGAAATGGCAAACCACTCCAGTAACTGTGAAGAAAGCCCCAAATGGGGTCAGAAAAAGTCAGACACAAGTGAAATGACTCAGCACCAAGAACGAAATGGGATTCAGAGACATCCAGGTGACAGAGTGTATTAAAAGCGTGGGGGTCAGTCTATGCGATCACATAGAAATAGGGAATGGAACGCCTCATGTGAGGATGATGATGTCGATGTGGATAAAAGTATTTAGAGCATTGCTATAGACTGTAAGGCTTGATAACACTTTAGAGCTCCAGAGCTCCCCTGTGAGTTAGATTATATTGTGAAATGAAGATTTGATTTTAATTCTATTTTGTTAAGACTTAATCAAGTTAGCATAGATTTGATATTCTCCTTTGCTATATGTACCTAAAGTCCTTGCTCTTATGAGTTCACTTGGGTAACTTCAGGTCACTTGAATCACAATTCTACATTTGAGACTTGAAATTCTACCCTTAACATTGTGACTGGTACCCCCCCCCCCCCCTTGGAACTTCACCCATGATCCACTTTCCAGAGAAACTTGATTAACCAAAAGGTCACTCTCATCAAATTAAAAATGTTGTAGCAGCTCCCATGCCTGCAGACTAACACCATCACCTGAGGACTGACCTCATCTCCCAATGATGTAATGGGGAGGAGGTATGATGACAATTATCCCACCTCATTAAACAAATCTAGCCAATCAGAAGACCCATTTTGTTGCTCCAAATTTTCCTCTGTCATCTTATCAACCCCTGTTAAAGATTCTGTTATCCCTAAATCAGAATATTTGACTACGAAGGAGTCATTGACCCCATTTATTGGTGACTGTTAGCCTAGCTAACAAATTGATCATGCTCAGATCTTGCTGCCTTACTCTACTTTTATTTCCATGGCAAAAATATTATTATTTTAATTCTGTTTTTTTGCTGTTGTTCAGTCATTCTCAGTGGTGCTTGACTATTTGTGACCACATCTGGAACTTTATTGGCAAGGATTCTGGAGTGGTTGGCCATTTCTTTTTCCAGCTCATTTTACAGGTGAGGGAACTGAGAAAAATAGGGCTAAAGAACTTGCCCAGGGTCACTCAGCCAGTAAGTATCTGAGGCCAGATTTGAGCTCAGGAAGATCAGTCTTCCTGACTCCAGACATGTTACTCTATCCACTGTACCACCCAGCTGTCCCTTCATTCTACAGATGAGGAAATTGAGGCTCATAGATACTGTTTTGTTCACAGAACTAGTAAATACTAAAAGCAGAACTTGAACACAGTTCTTGCTGACTCAGAGGTAAGCTCTCTATCCACTACTGTAGAGTGTGCAGTGGGATCTTTATATATAGTAAACTTGGAAAAAGAAGCTGGAGGTGAATTTTTTTAGGCCTTAAATGACAAAGAAAGACAGGTACATAGTGAGTCTTTAGAGTACTGGGGTCAGAAATAATTATCTTCATGAGCTCAAATCCTGCCTTAGAAGCTTACTAGCTGGGTGACCCTAGGTAAGTAATTTAACTCTGTTTGCCTCAGTTTCCTCACCCGTAAAATGAGCTGGAGGTGGAATTGGCAAACCATGCCATTATCTTTGGCAAGAAAACACTAAATAGGGTCATGAAGAGTCAGACAAGACTGAAAAACAGCTGAACAAGAACAAAATATGACAGGAGGACTTTGTATTTCATTCTAGAGTCAGTTCATGAGCTGAAAGAATTACTTAATGTGATTCAATCTCATCAAAGAGCTGACCAATTGCAGGTGTAGTGAAGACCCTATATGCCCACCACTGGAACAGAAAGCTTATACCTCCCCACCCACACTCACAGTCAGAGTGTTAAAAACACCTTCTTGTCTTAGATGACTTAATATTCTCTGGATTGTAACAGTTCTTTTAATTACCCCTCTTTTCAATTAGAAAATAAGCTGCTCAACCATCTTTCTGGACATAAGAGGGGATGTTTATCTATTTCCATATGTACTTTCAGTGTGCCCTAGTTAACCTACATATACATTAAAGGCAAAGTCTTTGTGCACTGGACTTGTAATATGGAAAACCAGATTAGAAGATTGTTTCAAATTCTTAGCTATAAGATGTGGGGAGAGAGAAAAAGAAGCATTTATTGAGCCCTACTATGTGCCAATTACAAGTAAGGCCACCTTTCCCAATCTCAGTTTTCTCATATGAAAAATGGGATAGTAGTAGCATCTATCTTGTGGGGTGGTTATAAGGGTCAAATGAGATCATCTACAAAACATTAGAGTACAGTATAAATATCAGCTAAGTTAGCAGGTGACTTGGCAAAGGGAACAGAGAAAAGGCCTCAGAACCATTAGAATGTGATTCAAATACGGTCTTTGCTACGCAGTGGCTCTTGTTCTGACCATATCATTTAACACCACAGTAACCCTCTAAGTTCCTGAACAGGTGCCAATTTCCATTAGCAGAATTGTTTCCTCACAGATGTATTTCTTGTGCCAACGAAATTACAGTTCTACCCCCCAAAAAATACCCTGTTATTATTATTATTAGGATACCTGTAGGAGTAATAAATATAGGTTCGCGCACAGAAATTTAGGGCAGCAGGAACTCAAAGTGAGTGAGGCAGATGACATCAGACCCATTTGATAGAGGAAGAAACAGATTCAGAACATGGAAATGACTTCCCTAAGTTGACTCAATAACTTCATTGGTGGCACTAGAACTAGACTCAAATGTCCTGACTCAGCTTGCTATTCTAGATGCCTCCCATCCTTCTAGATTCCTGGTAATCAGTAACCTAGCCCCTGTAAAGGAACTTGGCCTCTGTTAGTGACAACCACAAACATAACTTAAACAGCTACCTTGGGTAGACTATCATGATGTAGAGATGCAAAGCTTAGATTTATATAGATAGATAGATAGATAGATAGATAGATAGATAGATAGATAGAGATAGAGATATATAGATATATAGTGTTATATTTTGTTTCATTGGTTATCTGGAACAAGGCCCTTTTGTCTGGGCAGGTTCTTTTTCCAAATCTTATTTTCTTTTTCTCCTACCAGGAAAATGAATGGATTAAATATTCTTTAGTAAGAAAGTATGAGGTATTAAGTACCATCCTCTCCAAATATTCCTTCCCCTCAACTCTGCCAAGTACAGTGTTGGAACAGAAGAAAGGAAGGGTCTGGATAACAACACTGCCCCTCCCCTCAAGTTGTCTGAGTCTTTCTTTCATCTCCCTAGGTTGCGTCCCTTCCTTGCTTCTGTGGGTAAAGGGCTCCTCTTGGTTCTAACAGTTTGGCATTTGGAGTAAGAAACAGGTTTGAATTCCCTCCTCCACAGCTAAGAAACTCGCTATGCCTTCATCTCTCCTTGTCTCCTTTTCTTCAGTCTCAGAATATGAAGTGGGCCTTCTCCTTTTGAAGACGGAACCTCTCCACTCTGCTCTCGATATGATTCCTTTTATCTAGTCTTGTAGTGCATCTGATTAATCATTTGCTACCCCTGGTTGCCTTGTATTTTATTTATCTGGGTACATGCCATCCTCCCTAAGAAGTTGCAAGCTTTTTGAAGGCAGAAATGGGGGTATTTTGTCTCATTTTATCTTTGTACACACGACACTTAGCGCAGGTTTTGAACATAGGAGGTAGCGAATTAAACAGGCTGCTCCTCTGAGAGTCAATTTTATTCTCCTTTTCATTTGGTATTTATATGGCTGTTAGTAGCTTCTTGTCTTGCCAGAAAATAATGGACTAGGGGATATGGGAGAAGAGTCCACCTTAGAAAAAGAAATCTACTCTACCAAAATACAATGTTGGGCAAAAAAAAGGATGAATCTTGTGTGGGTACAGCTAAAACAGTGGTTCCCAACCTTCCTAATGCCGCAACCCTTTAATACTTGTATGTGGATGTATCTGCATGTGGGCAGACCTGCCTGGAGACGGAAATATGTGTTTTCCAATGGTCTTAGGAGACCTCTGTGAAAGGGTCGTTCAACACCCAAAGGGGTCACGACCCCCAGATTAAGAACCGCTGAGCTAAAAGAAGCAGGTCCTGATTTCCTGTGGTCTTCTAAGAAAGTTAGACCTGAGTCCCCATAGTGTATAACAGTCATGAAAATGATATTGAGTTGGACTTAGGAGATACTGTATTTTAAAAATAGAAACAGCTTGAAAACATGTATGGGGAGTCAGAGGAGATTTAGCTATGGCAATGAATATCTAGAGACCTCTGCCCACCTGAGTTACTCCCTGGAGTCCTCAGAGGCTTGAACACTCTCCTGGCAGTCAGAAGTCCTGAGCTGTAGCTGCCATTAATCTGGTTTCCCCAAGGTAGTGGTTATGACAATTGTCTGACATATGAAAAGTCCTCAGTTTGAATCTGAGACAAACAAGACTTTTTCAAGCATTCTCAGGTATAAGAGGATTTGATGGTTTCCAAGCTGTCAAGGGCAGAAACAGGAGCAATGGGTAGAAGCCACAAAGACACAAATGGAGGCTTAATTTGGGAGGAAAGTTCAGTAACAATCAGAGCTGTCCTTAAGAGGACTGAGCTGCCTGTGGAGGTACTAGGCTCCCCAGTATCAGAAATCCTTAAACAAAGACTAGATTTTTTAAAAAAAGGTACTTTGAACTTAAGAAATAAAACAAGTATTTCCATAACAAAGTAGAATAGAAAAAAAGGATAAAGACTGAATTTTCACTGGTCAGATGTATGGTGGAGTACATTCCTTTTCAGGTTAGGGACAGAAAACAATTCAGAGCCCTCAAGTACAAAAAGAAGCTAGAAAGTTCTAAGTCATAAAATTGACCAAAAATAAACCACCTTAAATTATGTGAGCAATTACTTTTGGAAACTTAATGATCTCATTGAGTTTCCCTGAGTCCTTGATTCTTCATGAGGAGTTTCGAATAGGTTATAGATTCTTGAGATCGATCATAAATCTAGAGCTAAAAGTGATCTTGGTTTTTTCAGTTATTTCTGTCATGTCTGATTCTTCATGACCCCATTTGGAGTTTTCTTGGCAGAGATACTGGAGCAGTTTGCCATTTCCTTCTCCAGCTCATCTTACAGATGAGGAAACTGAGGCAAACAGGGTTAGGTGACTTGCCTAGGGTCACATGACTAGTTGAGTGTCTGGGGCCAGATAGGAATTCAAGAAGAGGAGTCTTCTTTACTCCAGGCCTTGCACTCTATGCATTATGGCACCACTTAGCTACCTAAAAGTAACCTTAAAGACTATCAAGTTCTCTCTTATGTTATAAATGATGAAATTGAGTCCCAGGGAAGTTGTAACTTGCCCACTGTTTCACATCCTTTTGCATGCTAATGATTCTGTGATCTTTGAATTTCCTCCAATATCAGAAATTCTGTGGGTCACTCTGAGGGTCATCCCTAGAGATTTCACCTTTATCTCCTTTGGTTGTCTTGACAGGAACAGTGTTTTATACACAGGCAGAGTGACTGCATACATATGACCTCTCTACCTCCTTATCGTAATGAAAACATTTTTCACATAGATATATACAAGATTCTGACATAAACACTTATGTTAAGGCATACTGCTAATGAGTCTTCATGTCTCCTGTCTCTCCTCTCTCCAGCTCATTCTCATATAGTTGCCAAACTGCTCTTCCTAAAACCCAAATCATGTCACCTCCACCTACTCAAAAATCTTCAATGGCTCCCTATTGCCTCTAGGATAAAATACAAAATATTTGGTATCTAAAACCTCCTGCAATTTGACTCTCCTTTATATTTTCAGCCTTACTTAGTATAACTGCCCTCCAGATATTCACTATCCCAAGTCACTTTGGCCCATTAGTTGCTTCCTATACCCAGGTTTCTATTTCCCACTTCAGTGATTTTGCATAAGGGCACTCACATCCTCCTCATCTTTGCCAAGACTCCTTCAACATGCAACCAAGGTGCCACTTCCTATACAGGCCTTTCCTTATCTCTTTAGTTATTATCATTGTCAAAATAATCTTTTGTTATGATTGTCGTTTGTTCGTTTGTTTACATTTACAGCATTGCTGGTGATTTTTTTAAACATATTTTGTATCCCTATTATACCCTGTCCTGATAGAGTGCGAGCTCCTTGAGAATAGGACGTGTTTCATTTTTATCTTGTCCTTTTATCCTCAGAGCCTTGAATATAATAATTAATAAATATTTGTTGAATTCACTTGATACAATAGGACCATATGTTACTACATAAATATGTTATCTGTGGAGAACACAGTAAGCCATGATCCTAGTAGAGAAATGGAATAGAATACAGGCTGGGCTAGCTGCATATGTGGGTGGAGTAGGCATGCATCACAGTGGCAGAATTTCACAGGTGTCAAACAGGTTCTCCCATACCTCAGAATACTTCATCCCACTCAATAATCTGATCCATCCTGGAAAATAAGAGTCATTATCAGCTCTCCCCTTTACCTCATACTCCCTTCCTATATCTCGTTATTTGATGAGTTCAATTAATCCTACCTTGATACAGTTCAAATCTGTACACTTTCCTTCCATCAAGGGATAACTGATAGCACTTCTTTAGGTCATCAGTATCTCTTGCTTGGACTATCACAAACAAAGTTCAGATTGGGATCCTAAATTACAAGTTCTTCTTTCTCTAATCCACAGAGAGACGCCATGATAATCTTGAGCAAAAGTCTTACCTTGTTACTCTTTTGTTCAAGAAACTTCAGTAGCTCCCTATTATGTCTAGGATAAGATTAACCTTTAAGGAACTTCACTGATCTGTCTCCTTTCTATCTTTTCAGATTTGTTTCATGTGCCTTTCCATCACATGCTTCACATTGTGATTAATTTGGCTAGCTTTCTATTACAAGAACAAAGACGTCCATCTCCTATATTCCTACCTTTGCGCAAGCTGCCCCCTTTGCTTGGGAAAAATACTTATCTCCCAACTTCTATCTCCAAAGGAAATGGAGCCTTTGATAGAAAGATCTTTCCTGATTCCCCTTTATCACATCACAAATTGGCATGTAAAAACTTGTCTGTTTGTATATTATATTCCCCTAGTAGAATGTAAGCTTTTTGAAAGCACGACCTGTTTTTCCTTAGCAGAGTGGCCTGAAGATAGAAATTATATAATAAATGGATGTTGGACTGGATTGATTGAGAGGCTGGAGGCAAGAACCAAAACCAGTAAATGAAGCAAGTAGAATGTTATCATCAGGCCAGGACACATTCTGAGAAATTAATAGGCAAGGAAGCTAGTATCTAGACTGAAGCAAAAAGTACCACTCAAAATCATTCCCAGAAGGATGTTCCCTGACAGATGCTTGGTGTCTGGAGTTGCCTTTTAACAGCAACTCTGAGTGTCTCAGGGTTTTTGTGGAGGGAAAGGGGGGGGATTCATCTCAGGGGCTCCAAGTTAGTCTTAGAAGATAGTGCTAATTTCCTCAGGCTGATGGCTGATGAATAGGGCAGGGGTTAGGAATGGGATATGACTCCATCATTGCACCAGGAATAGCAATCTCTCATAATTTCTCAAGGTCACATTTTGACAGTTTTAATTTGTCTCATGGAACTGACCTTGCAGGCTGGGAGGGACAGACCTGGGAAACCAGGTGAGTTTCCACAAGAGAAAGAATGAGTTTGGGCATAAGGTGCTGCATGTAGATTTCCAGTAAGGGTCTTGCACATCTTGAGGTAGTATCAAAGCCTTGAGATTCTAGGGAAGGTTTTAGGAAGATACCAAACAGGAGAAAGAAAAAGTCAAAGGAGAGAATGTCTACTGAAGAGTAGACATTTTAGTATACTGGAAATAGTGTTGCATTTGTTGTCAGAGAATGAGGTTCAAAATATAGGAAAGTAGATCTGAAATGTAGAGCTGGAACTTTATGAGTCATCTCCAGTGCTTAAACTGTGGGGTCCCAACTGTATTGGTAATGGAATTTGGAGATGCCCCTGTATTGGCTTGGTTTTGGGGTTGAGTGTTAAAACCCAGAGCTTGTGGATCCCACTTGTGGGATGGAGTTGTTGATGTGAAGACAGAGGGCAGAACTGGGAGGAACCATGAATTGAGGTCCAAGCCTAAAGAAGGCCAGAAGGACTTTGGGACAGCAGGATCCAGTATTGTGGAGCCTGAGTTGCTGAGAGAAAGACTGCTGAGAGCCCACTAGAGCTACCCAGGACTTTTGAGAGCTGCCAAGAACTGAGGAGGCATGGCTGTGATGCTGGTATTTTTTCTGTCTGTTTTGACATTGTTTTGCCAGATTCACCTGATGGTGAAGAACAGTGCTGCTGTTGTAGAGATCCTAGAACCTGGCTGTTGGTTCAGAAGCCCTGAAGGAGGATTTTCTTGTGGTACATGCACAGAAATACTGGAAGAGGGCCTTGCTGATGTTTTCAGGGGTTCTGGGACTGTTGTCCAGGCAGAGAGTGACTTGATGAGGACA
>CM053590.1:40017260-40065459 GCA_028646515.1 Pseudochirops corinnae
ACTGACTAAATGAATGTACTGTCTAGAGGTGGAGTAGTACCTGGATTGAATTGAGAACTTACTAAAGGAACAAGTTACACTGTGTTTTGACTTTCTCTGTTCTGTGAATGTTTGCTGAATAAATGGGGTTTACTATGCTGGTAATCCGATCCTTGGAAGTTGTCTTTGCTTGGCATTACACCAATTCACAGTTTAAGAAGCGCTGAAGGGTTGACAAGTGGAAAAAGTTAAAGAAGCCTTGCTATATTAAGCTTCACATTTTTTTATTCTGAGGAAAATGAAGCATGGAGAGGTCAATCAATCTGACCAAGATCACATAGCTAATAAGTGACAGAGCTGTGATTTGAACCTACAGCCTTAGAGTCTAAATCCAGTGGTCTTACCATTACATCATATTCCCTCATTGACAGAGGGCACACAAGCCTTCTTTATAATTATGGTGAAATTAGATTATCTGTCCTTGGCTAAATTAGCCTACTTTGATATGGAATGGAATCATACAAAATTAAATTAGACAATATGTATAAAGCACTTAGCATAGTTTCTGGCACATTTCTAGTAGATGCTTAATAAATGTTTGTTTCTTCCTCTTCCCCTTTGATATCAACCCATGAAGGCTTTTGGAAGAGAACAGAAATCCTCCATCTGCTTCTTATTACTGATGTGATTTGGGTCAAAATATTTATTCCCACTAGTCCTTAATATGCTCTACTATAATGTAGGGGGAGTAGATTAGATGATATCCAAGGCCCCTTTTAGAGCTAAATCCATAGATTTGGATCCTGGGATCTTAAAAGACCTCTAAGATTCCTTCTAGCTTAGAGTTCTATAATGCTAAAACTTTTCCCAGTTGACTCTGATTCGTGATGTAGGCAAAAAGAATATGAGAACATCATGATATAGTGGAAAGAGAGTTGTGGAGGTAGGGAAACTGGGTTCAAATTCCACCACTTACATTTACTTCTTGGGCAGGTCTCTTAACATCCCTGATTCTCAGTTTCGTCATTTGTTAAGCAAAGACGTTGGATTAGATGAACTCTGAGGTTCTTTCGCATTCTAGAGTTCTGATCCTATTACTGGGGGGGGCAGGAATACCTGGGTTCTAATTCTGTCTGGATTATTACTAGCTTTATGAACATTTAAACTACCTGAACCAGTTTTCCAAACTGTAAAACTGGGATGCTAGTGGGACTTACCTAAACGGTTGTGAGAATCAGCTTATTGTTCAGTCACGTCTTTATCTTCTTCACTCCATTAGAGCTTTCTTGGCAAAAATACTGGAGAGGTTCACACTTTCCCTTTCCAGTTCATTTTACAGTTTAACTAAGGGAGTGTTAAGTGACTTGCCCAGGGTTGCACAGCTAGTAAGGGTCTGAGGCTGGATTTGAATTCAGGAAGATGAGTCTTCCTGACTCCAGGCCCAGCACTCTGTCTATCTACAGTGCCACCTAGCAAGCTCCATGAAGAGTTTGGCAAACCCTAAAAGCCTCTTTAGTAGAAAGTGTATAAGAAAAACACCAAGGACAGGTCGCCTACCCCTTAAATTAAAACAGTGTCTTGTATGTCATAGGTGTTTAATCAAGAATCTTTGAATAAATGGATGGATATTCACTACATTTTTCCCTCTGAAAAATGAGCAAGACAACTGTATTAGCATAGATGAGCATTGCATTCATGAAGGGTCATCCCATTGTGGCAAAACCAACTCTCGCCTGGCTTAAATTAGCACCTACTTCACAGGGTTTTTGAGAGGATGGAAAGAGATAATATTTGTAAAACCACTTAATACAATGGCTGACACATATTAGATTCTATATAAAGGCTTATTGTTCCCTTCCGCTTAAATGGTCTCTCACTTCAGCATTAGGTGAGGTTTGTAAAGTGGTTATTACTTCTTTCATGTACTTAGAAAGAAAACCGAGAAGAGGTTGTCCTGAGAGATGGGTGTCCTGAATGACTAATTTGAGGTTATCCAAATCTCCTCATTTGATACATGAAGGAATTGACTCTCAGGAAGTTAAGTGACTTGCCCATGGACACACAGCTAGTAAATGTTAGAGGTAAGAAGGGGACCCTCCTCTTTCTGCTATCTACTCGGTCACATTGCTTCTTGGTTTAAGAGCCAAGGAGCTATCACATATGTTTTACACATGAAAGTGCTGAGTTGAGACCTCAGTGTCCTTTTGGGAGATAGTGTGATGAAGTAGAAAAAAAATACCACTGGTTTTGGAGGAGGAGGAGGAGGAGGAGGAGGAGGAGGAGGAGCTGAGTTTGAATCCCAGTTCTGCTGCTTAATAATTGTGTCACCTTGAACAAATTGCTTAACTTTTCTCAGACTCAGTTTCCTCTTCTATAAAATGAAGAGCTCGGACTAGACAAACTGAACATATGTGATATCAACATATATGATCACATATGAAGAAAGAGGGGGAGACTGAGGCATTTCTGGGCCTCCTCTGTGGTGTTCTACTTCAAAGACTAGCCATATACATTAACAGAATAGGCCCCTGTCCTTAGCATGCAGTGTGGTCTTTTGATAAGAATATTGAATCTGGCTTCAAATCTAAGTTTTGGGCACTTAATAACAATGTAACTATAAATAATATGCTTTTGGACTCTATTTCTTCTTCTGTAAAATAAAGATACTAGAAGATATATTTTGTAAGGTTTCTTCTAATTCTCAATGTCTGAGCTTGTGGTATGATTGGGAAGGCCCCCAAAGTCTACTACCGCTACAAAAGTGTCTGGAGTTCCCAACATTTGAATAACTTGTTTAGTTTAAAGGAATGGTTTCTCAAAATTCCAGTTGGAATACATTCGTGTAACCAAGAACAGAACAGGTTAATACAAAAGGTTTCATTAATTCATTAGATTCACTTATATACCATTGTGTATTACTGGTTACCAAGCTCTGTCTTAAAGGGCTAGGGCATAGGGTAGATAAGTCATAAAGGAGGAATGGGTCATGAGGAGAAACAGAAAGATGGAGGCTGTCCTGGGAACACATCCTGGGTGGGGTGCTTTAGAGGGTCCTATGGATACCAAAATATGATATGGGAGAAGGACGGGAGGTGAAAGAAGCAAAGTTTTTACCTAGTTTCTCATCCTTCCTACTTTGTCATATTGGCCCACCCCACCTCCATACTCTTTCATAG
Source organism: Pseudochirops corinnae (assembly GCA_028646515.1). Taxonomy (NCBI): domain Eukaryota; kingdom Metazoa; phylum Chordata; class Mammalia; order Diprotodontia; family Pseudocheiridae; genus Pseudochirops; species Pseudochirops corinnae. The sequence continues at coordinate 40,020,416 of CM053590.1, forward strand.
TGTTTTTCCTCTCTTCCCCCAAAAATGTTAACACCTGTTTTTTTTTCTCCTCTTTTCAATACAATCCCATAATTCCTCACTAATAATGCCTTATGTCTCTTAAAAGTATCCAGTACCTCAAAAGGTTTATTCCCTGAGACTTCTCAGACATTCCTTTTTACCTTGCATGCTAGGTTAACGCCTGGGGCAGTGCCTGGGGCTGTATCACAGGAGAATCCTGGGGTCAAGAGCAGTCTGAATGTACTAATCTCAGCACAGTAGATCATGGTCAGCCTCAAATGCAGGGTCTGTAAAAGCATATTTGGTACCAGACATGGAGGTGGGGACTTGGCATCCCAGTTGCACTGTTAGAGATTTAAACAGGTCATTCCCTAGAATGGCAATCATAAATTTCATTTCAAAGAGGAAAGAAACAGCCTGGTGCAGTGAAAAGAGCCCTAGACTAAGAGTTCAGAGAGCTGGCTTCTGTTCCCAGCTCGGTTTCTAATGAGCTTATATGACTGTGGGATGTCAATGATCTGTTCAAAATTTCCTCATATCCTCGTCTCTAAAACAAGGAGACAATATAATTTCTAAAGATCCTGGGTATTTTTGAAATTGCATTGTTCTATAATATATGCTAGCCTCAGTCCTATGGTTGGGAGGCTACAACAGATGATCCTTGGTAGTTTTATAAAGATCATTGGCATGAAGGAAAATGTTAAAAAAAAAAAAAAAGTAAGATTAGAGAAGAATTTCAAGGCCTGTGAATTAGCCTTGGTCATACCCCAAGTGAAGTAGAAATCATAATATGCCAACTAATAAATGCCAAAAGCAAATCACTTAAGACAAATTACCTACTGATCCATTTCAAATGCTTTAGCTTACATTTTAGTCTTCCTTCAGTCTGGGTCCAAATTGCTTTTACAAGATTATCTTTGAATACTTCTCACTGCCTTATAGCCTAATGGTGTTATTGAGGTGGTGTTATTTCATCACATTCCATACTTTTAAGCCTTAAAGCCTTTCTTTGCCCCACCCACTATTCCTCAGAACTACAATTCCCTTTCTCCCCGGTTCCTATTTATAACTCTTAACATAGCCATCCATTCACATACAGTTTACATGCTACCTTTTCCGTGCAGTCTTCCCTGATTACCTCAGCTGGTACGGGTCTCCATTTCACAAGACCTCACAGGATGACATATTCAGAGCTAGAGAGTACCTAAAAATTAACCAAACAATTTCGTTTTACAAATGAGATCAGTAAGTCCCAGAAAGGCTAACTCACTCACCCCAGGTCACTCAGGTAGTGAAGGCTAGGACCAACCCTTAAAATGCTCAATTCAATGTTCTTTCTACTAGACCATATTTTATACACATTTTTAATGAACTTAACATATTCTAATTTGTGTTATTATTACTTATATATAGACATTGTGTTCTGTGTTTGGTCTAAGGGCAGTCATCTGGCAGGAGTGAACCTGTGGCCTCAAGGTCACATGTGACCCTCTAGGTCCTCAAGTGTGGCCCTTTGACTGAATCCAAACTTCACAGAATAAATCCCCTTCAAAAAATAATTTGTTCTGTAAAACTTGGATCTGGTCAAAAGGCTGCACCCAAAGACCTAGAAGGCCACAGGTTCCCCACTCTTGGTTGAGAGTCTCAAAATGAGACTCACATGGATCCTTCAACAGTTCACTGTAATTGTTCCCTATCAATTACCCTTTTCCCTAAGTGAGTAAAACTCTTTCTCCATCACACATCTCAGGCAAAGATGGAATCCATTCAAAGATATACCCCTTTACAGATGAAGAACAACCCAATTCCTGCCCCCACAAAATTTCTAATTTATTAGATGACAATCCAATACTCTTTTTGCCTCACCCAAACAAAGGATAGAACAATGAGCTGAAATGCAGAACAAAGGAATTTCAAAATCCCATGAATGGCATCGAGCCCTAAGGCTTCCAAGTCAGTTGCTTTTAGTTTATCCTACTTTAGCCAATAGGAATTTAATTTCACTTGAGGAGTACACAAATCATTTATGAATATTACCTTATCATGTGATTTGTAAATGTTACATATTCTTTGGTCTTAAATGAAATAGGGTAGTCTAATCTCTCTCTCTAATGTCATAAACACCTGAAAATGCTATTTCCAAAGCAATTTAAAAATACTATAGTCCATAGTCTTTGCTACAAGCAATACCAATAGACCTGTAAAGAAGAGAGAGATGATGCATTTGTACATCCCAAATGAACCAACAGGGTGCTATCAATCATGTCAATCAATGATAATTTGGCTAATTTCACAAGTGATGACTAAATCTACATGGAAGTTCATGTATCAAGTAAGCAACTAAAAATGTAGCTAGTAGACAGAACTTGACTTAAAGTATTATCTATAAAGAAACACGCATGCACACACACACCAACACACACACACATTCTCAGACACACTCCTATTGTAGAGATGGTTTAGAATTCAAACGAAAATAAATCTTTTATGACAAACCCAAGGCATAGTTCTTCCCCTAGACTTCAATGGGAGCTTGCTGTCTGTATCTTAAGGCAGAATTTGCTCCTCTTTCTTTTTTGTCTCAGAAATTTCTTTCTGTCTGCACAGTGCCCTGGGGCTCTGTCCAGGGCCACTGCCAGGAGATGGGCACAGCTTTCTACTGGGATTTAAGTTTGCATGTAATTTCTCCCTCTTTTAGAGGATTGCCTAGCTGTCTCGGTAATGTTTGCTTCTCATTCTGGTCAAAGAAATGAGTCTGTAACACTCAGAATGGCATATGTTGTGATGCAGACATTTCTGAAAATCCCCATCAATTCAGGTTATTGACAGATTGTCAATAAATGAACCCAAGAATCAGGAAATATCAGAATAGTGAGGAAAACTGGCATTTTCTTTCATGTCATACTTGACAGAGTCACAAACAAATAGGATCGAGAGTCCATTGGAAGATGTTCTTTCAAAAAATAAAGAGGATATGCTTATAATGGCTTAAAATCCAATTTATATTGAAAGATAATACTGTGGGTAAAACAATGAACTAAGTGAATTCTAGCTAGAATGGAAAACCAATTCTGAACTACCTTGTTACTGTGAGCATTATCAAATCATTTTCATGTTAACCCAGGGTTTGAGGCCTAATATTTAAAAGAATTGAAGTAAACAGCTCTTCTGCCTCATAACCATCAGGACTAAGAGGTGAGACACTGAAGAGGGAGATCAAAGATCACAGATTTATAACTGGAAGGGAATAGTCCATTTATTCCAGGCTTCTTAACTTGGAGTGCAAGAACCCTTAAGTGATTGGTGAATACACTTTAGGGAGTCCATGATTTTGTTTTTTTACATTTTGATAACTGTATTTCAATATATTTGGTCTTCTTTGCAATCCTATGCACCTTATTTCATGCACATGAAAATTGACAGCTTTAACCAGACTGCCAAAGGGGACCACAATACAAAACATAAAAAGGTTAAGAATACCTGGTAGAGTCCATCTATCTGATTTCACAGATGAGGAAACAGGCCCAAAGAAATTAAATGGCCCACACAACATCTCACAGGTAGAAAGAGTTTGAGAGGAAGAATTTTTAAAAGAAGTGAAAAGAAAGGGATGATTTAGAATATGAGGTGGGATGATATAACAAAGAGTCCAGAACTTGTACATTAAATAATTCCTTCAATAATTCAACAAGTATTAAAACACACTTCTGGTGTGCCAGAAATTTTGTTAGGTGCTGGGGATGCAGACACAAAAATGAAAGTCTTTGCTCATAGGTACCTTACATTTTACTCTCCTTAGGAGCATTCTCCCCTTCAAAAGCATTGCCTTGGGAGGAGATACGGCTATACATATGTACTAAATGCAGATACCATTGCCCAACACATTTTGATGATCCATCCTTGAAGGGTTTCTTCAGAGTCAACTCACAAACTGAACAAGAAAACAAATCTGATTATTTTATGTTTACAACTCTTTTTTTCCCATACAGGATCCCCTAACTTGACAATACACCTTCCTCACCCATTATACCTACTAACAACTTTAAGATGTTTCAAAAATTCAATCCACTTTGAAAGGGCAAAGACTCATAACCACTAACGTGGGCTCCAAATTTTCTACATGTAAGGAGCAAGAAAGCAAGTTTAAACAATTTAAAAAAAGTACTTTATTTAAGTGTGATCTGAATTCCAATAAAATCTGTAATCTTATAGATGAAAGAAGTTGGCTTGCTATGCAGGTAAGGGCAGTACATTGTTCTTGAGCCCTGGCTCAACCACTATTTACTGTTTGAACTTGAGTGAATCAATGAGTTAGTCAACAAACAGGTCCTATACTGTGTCATGAAGACCCAAAAATTAGTCAAACTCTCAGAGCCTGTTTTCTCATCTCCAAAACAGAGATGACAATTGTCATATTCTGCCTCAGATGGTTGTGAGGATGAATTGTCATGGGCATACAAGCTGTATGTAAAGCACTCTGCAAGATGCTCCACCAACTTTAGCTAGTTATTATTATGAAGAGGTACAAATGTGAAACAGGAAAAAAAGGACATGAGACAAAATATAGTAATCGAAATCCGAAATGAGCTCTCAATAAACAACAGCATTAAATATTGCAAAACCTAAAGTCAATTAACTGTAAAGGCAAGAGAATTGAAATGAGAATGAGGCTCAGTTTGTCATTCTAAAATACACTGTGTGGGTGTAATATGAACTGCATAAAAGGATAAATCAAAATGAAGATGCTCTGATTTGACATGCTCTGATGATAAGAGCTTGTTATATCTTTACCATTAAATTTTCTTAGTCTCAAGGATAGCAGTGAGTCACACTGGAGTATAGGGCCAGTCACAGATTTTCCTACTGAAATTCAACAGTGCAGTCTAGTCAGCAGGTTAGCCCACCACAGTATCCTTTTGCACTGAGACAAAGGACCATCTTTACAATGAAGTATGCTTCTATGCCCCAAGCTGAAATGACTGCAGAGTTACCAGAGTTTCATTCCACTTACAATGCTTCTCTTTCAAGGTAGGTTTCTGAGCAAGAAAAGCTGTCTTTTTTAGCATGAATAAATAATTACGAATCCACAGCAGTGCCAACCAAAAGTGGACTAGCAGGGGACTGTTGATTCTTTGACTTCACTTACTGGGGGGCCCTCTGATAATAGGGATAAAATGTCAGTTCTCTATCCTTTAAGAAGTGGTGTCTTTTGGTGTTGCTACTGATAGCTATCTGCTGATAAGACCATGGGGCATTTGTTTTGAACTGTCCTTTCCTGTATGTTGCAGAAATCTTCTCTGGCTTAGTACTGATGCTGAGATCTTATGGCCTTTAATGAGGGTATATCAGCAATTCCTATCAGAAACCTAACTGTTTAAAACATTTAATTTTGGGCTGAGACAGAGAGGATGACTGGGTAACACAAGAAGCAAGGAAATGGAGGAACTGATGGCTAAATTTGGGATTATTGTTCAGTCACTCTAGTCATGGCTGACTCTGTGACTCCATTTGGAGTTTTTGTGGCAAAAAAAACAGAGTGGTTTGCTATTTCCCTCTCCAGCTAATTTTACAGATGAGGAAACTGAGGCAAATAGGGATAAATGACTTTTCTAGGGTCATACAGCCAGTCAATTTCTGAGGCCACATTTGACCTAAGATCTTCCTTACTCCAGACCTGGCACGCTATCCATCGCTCCACCCACCTCCTTGTGTACAGAGGCACTGAAGAGATAACAAAGATTATGATAATAAGTCATTTTAATATAGTGCTTAAACATTTTGTTCAGTGCTGGAGAGAGGTATAATCCCTACTTTACAGCTGATGAAACTGAGTCTCAAAAAGGTTATGAGACTTGCCATGGCCACAGAGCTATTGAGGTCAGTAGCCAGAGGTGGAATTGGAACTAAGTTCTCCCTGAATCCAGGTCAAGAACTCAATCAACTATGTCCAAACCACATTTCTAAACAACTGAGTTTCACTAATTCATGCCAGCTAATGTGAACAACATTCTAAATTATTTTTAAAAGAGGGAATTGAAAAATAGTTTATAAAGAAATGGAGCTGTGTTGTTTCATAGTACTGTTTTGACTTACAACTCTATTAGTCAATGACACTTCCGCATCATCCATAAATCAGAGCAGAGCCCATAATCTGTGATTTTCATGTATATTGTCATATGCATGCATGTGTATATATGTACATATATGTGCACATATGTTTATTTTTCCTTTCAAAGAGTTTGTATTTTAGGATGAGGCTCACAATCAAATTCAGATGAGACAATTTAAACCAACCTAACAGAAGTTCAAAGTGAAGGTCTTAATGAAAGGGTCTAATTAAGGGATGAAAAATAGTCACTAATTAAGATGAAATGGAATGGTATGAAATAGATTCTTCCAAAGTGTTAGAAGATGACTTGCTCCCGTAAATAACTTAAACCTCCATCATGAAACACTTTCATGTTGGTTTGTTTACACTACCTTCAATTTGCTTCTTAACCCGTTTCTCATGGCTAACTGAAAGTACATTCTACCCTACTTCAAAAGATCTCTCCAAATTGGTAAGATCCTTATTAATGAGTGAGGTATTGTTGGTCAGTTATTTCAGTTATATCTGACTCTTCATGATTCCATTTGGGGTTTTCTTGGCAAAGATACTGGAGTGATTTGCCATTTCCTTCTCTAGATCATTTCAAGATGAGGAAACTGAGGCAAGTAGGGTTAAGTGACTTGCCCAGGGTCACACAGCTGGCAAATGGATTTGAAGTCAGTTCTTCAAGGCTTTAGACCTGGCACTCTATCCACTGCTCTGCCTGGCTGCTCCCCAAAATGAAGCGTTATTACAATTTTGTCATTAGAAATAATTGCAGTCTTGTCTGATAGGCTGATCTTCTATTGAATCTCTCGTGCAATTTCATCCTTTTTTGAATGCATTTTGATTCCTTCTGTACAAAAAGTAAGTGGAAAAGATGCTACAATAGGTCCTAGCAAGCAGACCATCAGAAGCCAGAGTGTTTTTCTCCAATTCACTCTAATGGCTCAGTACTCCTGAAATACATGGTTATGACTCACAGAATCATTGCATCTCATGCTTAGAATGGGCCTCAGAGACTATAAAATTCAACTTATGGCAGAATTGTCCTTTTGACAACATCCCCAACTAATGGCAATATAGTTTTTCGCTTGCTGATCTCTACTATCTCTAGAGGAAACTCATCCCATGTTTGAATAACTCTGAATAAACCCCAGAGGTCAGAAGAAAAAGTAGTGGGTAGAAATTTCAAGGAGGCAAATTTGAGGGCTTTTTTGGTTTTTTTGTTTGTTTCCTAATATTAAACTTAAATTTGCCTCAATGAAATTTCTATACCCTGTTTTTTATTCTGACCTTTGGAGTAAAGCAGAAGAAATCTAAATCCAGATCCATCAAGGAGGATTTATTAAGGCTTAGTATGGGTAAGGTAAGGGCAACTAGATGGCACAGTAGATAAAGTGGTGCGCCTGAAGTCAGGAAGACTAATCTACTGGAGTTCAAATGTGACCTCAGACACTTACTAGCTGTGTGACCCTGGGCAAGTCACTTAATTCTGTTTTCCTCAATTCTATAAATTGAGGTGGAGAAGGAAATGGCACTCCAGCATCTTTCCCAAGAAAACCCCAAATAGGGTCATGAAGAGTTCCACACAATTGAAATGACTAAACTACCACAACACTGGCAAGGTAAGTTTGAGAATAAGAGGAAAGGCAAAGACAGATCACTTTCCGATGGAGGAGAAAACATACACATAAATAGGTATATACCTATAGGTATATACTTGCTTCTTGTGTTACCCAGTCATCCTCTCTGTCTCAGCCCAAAATTAAATCTTTTAAACAGTTAGGTTTCTGATAGGAATTGCTGATATATCCTCATTAAAGGCCATAAGATCTCAGCATCAGTATTAAGGAGCAAGACAAGTAGATGATTGCTTTAGAGGAAATGACTCTAGTAGCAGGGAAGAAAGAGAGGAGATTAGGAAGGGCATCCTGCAGAAGGTGGCATTTGAGCTGATTATTGAAAGCACTCAAGGATTCAAAGAGATGGAACTAAGGAGGGTGAGCAAAAAAATGCCAGGGTTCCATCTAAGTTGTGAGATCAGAGATACAAATCTGGAGGAGACCTTTGAGGCCAATGAGTCCAAATTCTTCATTTTAAAGATGAGGAAACTGAGGCAGTTAAGTGATTTTCCCAGGGATATATAACTAGTAAGTGTATGAAACTGAACTTGAACTCAGATTTTCCCTGACTCCAGGATCAGTGCTCTATCTATCTCAACACCTAGCTTCCTTGGCATAATGGCCTTAGAATCAAGAAAATTTTGGCTCTCATACTCTCTGACATGTGAGGGCAGTGTGATCTTGGGCAAGGTGCTGTTAAACCCCCCATTACTCCAATTTAAGCAACTCAGTATGATGGTAAATTGCAGAGAAAATTAATAAAGTGTATTTCTTCATTTAAGAGCTCACTATATGAATGAAATCTCAGGTCCAGGCAACTACTTCTTCTGGCCACAGGCTATCCATGTTTTAGGCATGCTCCTTCTTCTTCCCTGATTCTCTTTCGCTCACTCCTCTCCTGGAATGCTCACTATCTAGAATCATCCAAGCCAGAAAAAGACAACGTTCCTGGGTGATATTTCCCTGTCTATGTCTTAGAACCAGAAATTAGAGCTGGAAGGGACCAGAGATGTCATTTAATCTACTCCTCCCACTCATTATATAGATGAGGAAACAAGTACTGAGAAGTTAAATCATCTGCCCAATGTCACACAGTCAAATGGCAAAGATGGTGAGAACACTAGCCTCTGACTACAAATCAACATGCTTTCCAACATGCAGTTTCTGCTAGAGACCCAAGACAATTTCATGAATCCCTTAGTCCTGATCTACAACCCTGAGTAACAACCCTCCATGTTCCATAACCTAAGTGTTCTTCCCCTAAACTAGAGGAAGTGAGAAAAACAGAAGAGAGAGTTAGAGAGAGAGAGAGAGAGAAAAGAAAGAGAAAGGGAGAAAGAGACAGAGACAGAGAGAGACAGAGAGACAGACAGAGAAGAGAGAGAAAGGGAGAAAGAGAGAGATACAGAGAGAGAGAAAGAGAGAGAGAGGAAGAGTGATAGAGACAGAGAGAGAAAAGACAGACAATGATGGAGGAACAGAGAGGAAGAGGAGGAGGAAGAGGAGGAGGAGGAGGTATAACCTGCATTCTGAGTGAGAAAGACATCTTTCCCTGGATTATTGTATCCTTTCCTCCTCCTGCCACTACCTGAAAATCATCTGAGCCAAAACCCAAATGCTGACATGTCTTTCCCCTCCAGAGATCTTGTCATCTCCTTGGCTCTCTGACTGCAGTGATCTGGAATGCATGTTTGCCACCTACCTTAGTTCCCCAGGCTTCTCCAGTTAAGCCACATGCCTTCACTTGTACAAATTAAAGGACTCCAAAATAAAGGCCTATCTTTTTTTTACCATCATTTGCCATGCTGTCTCTTTGAAAGCTACAAAGCTCTCTCCCTCCCCCTCCACAAAAAATGAATAAATAAAATCAGCTGCATTGACCAGCACTAGACTCCATCTTAAAGTTAATTCTTTTAGATTTCTCCCAGTGTTCTAAGCTGCCAAAATCATACTGCATGCTGATTCTATCACTGAAGCATTAGTTATGCCTTTTGAATTATCTTCAAATTTTATGAGTTTGCCATCTCAGCCTTTATCTAGAGTATCATTAAAAAGCAAAAGGCCAAATAAAGATCCACGGGGCACTACACTAGAGACCTCCTTTCATATTCATCTCAAACCAATAATGATGACTCTTGGAATCCAATCATGCAATCATACAATCTCTCTGTCTCTCTGTCTCTGTCTCTTTCTCTCTCTCTCCCTCCTCTCTTTCTCCTTGTTTCTGTCTCTCTCTTCCCTATTTATTTCTGTCTGACTTTGTCTCTTTCTATATCTGTCTGTCTCTGAGCAATATTTAGTCTTTAGCCATGTAATGGTACCTCTTCCCAATTTTAGGACTGGGGCACTGATACACTACTGGATTTTGCCCTGCTCCAATTTTGTCTGGGTATCCTCCAGTACTGAGCACGGTGCCTGAAGTGGCAAAAGCACTAAATAGAGGTTTATTAACTGACTGTTTGGACTATATCTAAAGTATTCTGCTTAGTTATGGGCCCCCAGTTTTCAAAGGTCCTTATCAGTGATCCATCAACCACATGAAGACTCTAGGACATAGGTGATTTGATTATCTGAACTTCCCCAGGGCTTCACTGTGTTCATCTACTATTACTATTCCCCCCCAAAGAGCCTGGCTATCACTTCAGAGGCCTCCTAGATACTCTGCTTCTTTTAATACAGGCTAAGGCCTCACAAGGTTCTTTAGCTGCTATATATGACTGTTGACTCATATTGACTTTGCCATTATGAGTCAGTGTCCACTACCTTTCTTTTTCCTAGTCCATAGACAATATCCTTAGATTTCTTTTCAATCTCAACTCATTCTGAATTTTGGCATTTTGGATACAATCCTTACAGTACTATTCAATATTTTTATGCTTCCTCCTTTAACTTTGCATTCATTTTCTGTTCTTTTTAATTTTTTTTTTTTTTTTTAGTGTCTCCTTTTGCTCTTTCATCAGAATGTTAGGGAAAAGCAGCATGGCCCCAGGAGAGGGGCATCATGCTGACAGCACCCTGAGGATGTCACCCAGGGAGAGAATAGGGCCATCTGTCCCTTATCTCACAAAATTAGGTGACAGAGTGGATAGAGCTGGGCCTGGAACCAAGAAGATTGGTTTTCAGATGTTACCTCAGTCTCTTACCAGCTGCCAAACTTCACCTTCCATAGCTACTCCTACACAAACCAACAAAGTAGAATAAATACTGCCCAGTTCCAATAGGTATTCAGGACTATCCAGAAGTGTAGGCCAATATAGGATGATTCAGAATTGATTATAATTGCTCATGCCCTTTAAAGTTTATAAAACACTTTGCAAATACCATCTCCTTTGATCTCACAGAAATCTCCTGAGATAAGGTGCATTATTAACTTGTTAATGGAAGGTAAATAACTTGCCTACAGTTACATGAATACTAAGGCAAGGCTTGCACTCAAGACTCTGTTTCTACAAGCTCAGTGCTCTATCCACTACCTCAGTTTTTTGTTGTTATTCAGTTATTTCAGTCATGTCTGACTGTCTGTTACCCTATTTGGGTTTTTCTTCGTGAAGATACTAGAATGATTTGTCATTTCCTTTTCCAGCTTGTTTTACAAAAGTAGAAACTGAGGCAAATAGAGTTAAGTCACTTGTCCAGGGTCACACAGTTAGTAAACATCTGAGGTCAGATTTGAACTCAGGAAAATGTCTTCCTGACTCCAGGCCAGGTACTCTATGCACTGCACCACTTAGCTGCCCACTATGCCAGCTAGGAGCCTTCAAGTCCTGGCTCTTGGTTCTTCCTAACAGGATGATGTATAGACTTGGGATACAGTGAAAACTGAATTTCCCCACAGCTCTGCCATTTCTGATCTGTGTCCAGTTTCTGTCAGGGTCCTTTGATTGCTTCTCGGTTTTAGGTAGCTTCTCATCCCTGGAATACAGATGTACTGAAGGGAAGGGCAGATGTGGAAACACATTCACCCTCACACTTCCTTTATCCCTGTGTCCATCAGACTTTGAGCCCTTTAGCTCATGTCTCTCCTGACCCATGTATTATATCATACTGTCCCCTCTGTTGTAACATCTTTGTTTGCATATCCATTCCTCAATCCTCTGCACCCAAAGCCCTGCCACTCCATGGAGTAAAGCAGGAGCCAAAGAACAAGAGGGCAGGGTGTGTTGGTAAATGTTTAACAATAGGCTCCCTGAAAATGCATGAGATACTTTGTATCCACATTATTAACATTTTTCCCATCACTTTCTTAAATCTAGGCAATGAAGAAAACAACGTATCATGCCACCATTTGTAGCATTGCCAATTTGAGGGGCAATTGCTTACCCTGAACATTTAACAATGGTGAATCAGTGCTAACATACCCCTGAAGAGGGTAGCTACAGAAGCTCTTTCTGATGAAGTGCAGGCTCTGGGAGCCCCTTTGAGCTCTCCTTGAATCTTTGAGATACAGGCTCTGAGAACCCCCTTGAACTCCCACTCCATGAGGCATTTGCGAGGCCATAAGCCTTTCATTGTGGCTGGGCCCAAATCTCTGTTACTAGCCTAGCCCTGCATTGTCCATCAACTTCCCACCCTTGAGCCTATCAAAATATCAATCTACCCTTGAACTGGCCTAGCCCTCCATTGTCTGTTGGCTGCCGGTAGCCTCCAGAAACTTCCCACCCTTAATTACTCATTGACCTCATTAACTCCTCCTGAAGACCCTCCCCAAACTCCTCCTCCAGACTACCCCTAGATTCCTCCCACAACCTTCCTGTATATAAGATCCCTTCTTGCCCCATGTGTGTGAAAGCGCTATAGAATGACCTAGCACAGACTTATTCTGGCCTGCTTGCCCAGTGCAAACATCACAGATCCCTAGGTTCCTTAAGAGTCTACCCAATATGGCAAACTCTTAATGAACTTTTTATGAACTGTATTGAACTTTTTAATGACCTTTGCTTTTCTTTGGCTGAGAAGACTTGAGTTGAATTCATTCGGCAGGACCTGGTATGTTGGTATTTTGGGATCTCCAGAGCAACCCTAACCCTAACCTTAACCACATCATTTCCTCATAGCATTCCAGGGAAGTAGGTAACCAAGTGTTACTTATTCTATACTTATTTTATTTGCTATTTTATAGATGAGGCAATTGGGATTTAGGGAGGTTGAGGCTTACCTATGGTCACACAGCCAGGAAGTGTTAGAGCCGGGAGTCAAACCCATGTCTTGGGATAATCAATTCTATCCCTTTTCTACTTTAATATGCTGCCTTAGGGTAATCCGTTACATGGATCCCCAAAAGGAATCATTTTCAGCAGCCTGTTTAACAAATTGTTTTGACCCTCATTATTTTTTGAGAAAAAAAATCCCTTTATTGTAACTTACTACCCTATAATGGGTCTGCCTCATTAGATCCATCCTAGTATAGTAGAATATTGGGAGTTAGAGCATCTGGAATCCACTCTCAGTCCTATGACTTTGAAAAAGCCTCTTGTGTTCTCTGGGGCTTGGCTTCATAAATGAAGAAAAGAGATAGAATAGGTATCTTTGAATCTGTTCCATTCTTCCCATAGTAGTGAGAATTTAATAGATAATTACCCAGTCTCTCCTTTGTACTTTGTAAACTTGGTCTCCATGTTCCTATTTGAGCATTTGAGATAAATCTTCCTATGTTATCTAGCAGCTTATTCAGAAGCATAGTGGAGCGATGCCTTTCCTTTTCAATGAATAAAGTCTTAGGCAAAACATTTTGAGTATAATTTTTCCCCGTTAATTGGAATTTGACTATAGCTGCCATCATTGACTTATTCCTCCTATCTGAACCCAATCTTTTTTTTAATTAAACGTGGATTTTTTTAGAATCCATCTTTTACTTCCAAACTCCCTCTCTCATTGAAATATTTAGAAAAACAGAACTTTGTATAAACGAAACCACCTATAGTAAGCAAAACAAATTCACACATTGGACATATCCATTCCCCTCCCCTCTCCCCCCCAAAAAAAAGTCTCAATCCATACTGAGTGTCACTCTCTATGAGGAAGTAGTAACATGTTTCATCTTGTTTCCTCCAGAATTATGGTGAGACATCATGTTGATCCAAATCCCTGTCCTTGAAAGCTCTTTGCCTTTTCAATACTATTCCTATAAACAGCTTTATTGGTTCTGCTCCTTTTACTCTGTTTCAATTCATATAAATCTTCCCATGCTTTTATGCAACCACCTCTTATAATTTCTTACAGCTTAATAGTATTTCACCACACACACATACACATACCTATATGTGTTTGTATATATGTATATGTGTGTGTATATATATCACTAGAAATTCTTCAGCCTTTCCCCAATTGATGGGCACCTCACAATTTCCAATCCTTTGACACCACGAGAAGAGGAGCTATACTTTGTACCTATGGGTTCTTTTCCTCTTTTTTCTTTTTTTTTGTGTGTGTGGTATAGACCTAGTAGTGGTAATGAAGAGGATCACCATAAAATGTTGAGGTATAGGGTAGGGTTAGGAGAGCTGGAGACCCGAAAACATCAACACACTGGGTCCTGCCAAATGAATTCAACTCAAGTCAGCAAAGAAAAGCAAAGTTTATTAAAAGTTCGCCATATTGGGTAGACTTTTAAGGAACCTTGGTATCTGTGATGGTTGCATTGGACAAGTGGGCCAGAATATTCTGACACAGAGTGAGTCTGTGCTAGATCATTCTCCCATGCTCTCATACCCATGGAGGCAAAATGGGGTCTTAAATACAGAAAGGTTGTGGGAGGAATCTAGGGGTGGTCTAGAGGAAGAGTTTAGAGAGAATCTTCAGGAGTCAAAGGACATCAGATTCCAGTGATGAGAGGATATTAAGGGTGGGAAGTAGCTGGAGGCTACCTGGAGATGAGACAATGGAGGGTTTGGGAGGATCAAGGTTGGGAAGTACCTGGACAAAAGAGGGCTAGGCTAGAAACAGAGATTTGGACATAGCTATAATGAAAGGCTTATAAGGCCTCAGGCAAAAGCCCCATCAAATGGGAAGATTCGATCAGAGTTCAAGGGAGTTCCCAGAGCCTGTACCTCATCAGTAAAACTGGGCTAAAGAGAATACAGAGTTTAATAGCTTTTTGTTTACTCAATCTTTAAACCACTTGGGTGAACCAATAGACTCACCCCTATTTTCAAATGTACTGAGGTAAGGACATTCAGAGGAAATGAATGACTCTATAGATTCCCCTAGGTCTGGGTTCTGTTAGATCATAAACTTCATATACATCTTTGTTGTAACAGATGTGTTGGATGATTAGTTGATAAATTCTCTCCCTAGAAACTCTTCAGTGAGTAGACTGAGCCATCAAACCCCCTGCCTGTTCTTGGGAGCCCTTTTGGCCCTGTGTTTCTAGAGCTTTAGGGTTGTTACTGTTGTTGTTTTGGAATGATTGAAGTCGATCCCAAGGGCCCCATCCCCTTATTCAAAAATCTGCATTTGAAAACACAAAGATATTAGTTCTAGGACTGTGGAAACTACTTAACCTCTCTGAGCCTCAGTTACCTCATCAGTAAAATGAGGGGGCTGATTTCAATGACCTCAAAGATTCCTTCTAGATCTAAAATCTGATACTACAATCTATTACAGTCTGACCCTATCATCTATCCTCTTTCTTATTCATTAATTTCCACATTTTTGGTAGTTCATTATGATTGACCAGGCTTTAAACTTTGAAGTCCTTTTTGAGTCTTACTTCTCCTTCACATTCCACATCTAGTCACCAAGCTCTATCCATTTTCAATAATTGTAATAATAAATAGGTGTTGGAGCACAGACTCATTTCTTAGAGATAGGCATTACCTCTCTCTAAGTGAGTACATGAAAAGACCTTAGCCTGAATGGATCAGGGTCTCCCACTGCATCCTGGGTCATCTCCAGCCGTCTTGAGGAATATCCGGTCCAGTTGACTTTTGAGGAGAAAGTTTGGCTGGTGATCTTACACATGTCACTCAAATCAAAGTCAACTACAAGTCATTTCATCATTTCCTGATGCCATAGTCCTTTCAAAACTTAAGGACAAACACAACCAAATTGTCTCTTTTCTAGAGTTAGAAAGCCTGTCATAGGTCATTTAGTCCCACCTAGTAACTTAGCAGATGATATGTCATGATTATTTAAATGTCTAATTTGATCCTTAAGTCTCATTGAGACATATTAGAGATGGAAGAGACTTTAGAGGTCGTCTCATCTAACTTCCTCATTTCAAGAAATGGAAGCCCATTGAGTTTAACTGAGTTGCCATTGCTCACATAACCAGTGGCAGAGCTCAGGTTAGAAGTCAAATTTACAATTTCTCAACTGCAGACTGCTTCCTATGCCTTATTATTACTTGATATATCTGTAACGAAAACCTCAACAAAGCTTGAGGTATTTTGCACGTGGCTGCAAATGGCAGGAGACGTAGCTCTGGATCAGTGGAGAGAGGGCTGATTTTGACATGGTGTACTGCCTATAAAGGATAGAGTTGGGACACATGTAGTTCCAGAATTTCTTGGGAAATGGTTCTAGTTACACTTTGCTAGAAATATGTTGCAAGAAAGAAAGACTTTGGAAAGTAAGGAAATGTAGAGAATGTCCATTTGTCTCTGATTTCTAGATTACCTATTTAGAAACTTTGACTTTCCCTTCAGTCGGTCCTTAGTCTTGTTCTGAGCTGAGGTTTAATCTTACTCCCAGATAGTAACTTTGATCTTTGTGCATCTTCTATGATACTTTAATTTGTCAAATTCCAATCTCTATTGTTTGCTTGGAGAAATGAATTGACTCCTTACCTATTAATTTGGTGAGGAGATAACCTGGTGAGTGTATGTGAAGGACTTCCCTCACCTTTAAGAGTGACCAAAAAGTCACTTTCCCTCTGAACCCCGCAAAAATGTACTCTTAGTCCACAGTTATTTAAAGGATGAAGATGGATTTAATCTTGCCTTGTACCTTTCTTGGATATAGGTGAGGAAAGGAGCAAGTATCCAGTCATGGTCCTTTTTTTATTCCCTTGAAGGAAGAAACTGCAGCCTCCCTTTGAGAGGGATGATTCATATACCAGAAGTATCTAGGTATGACACCTATGAGTTGACAATGACTTGTGTTTATACATCCAACCAACTTAATTTAACTTAACTCATGGGGATGTACATATTTTACAGTGGTACACATATCTTACATAATGCACTGGGACATTGTTTAATTTTGCAAAGGCTGCTCTAGGAAAGTACCTCCTTTCCCTCAATCTGGTACATTTCATGATGGTTAAATTCTTTTCTTAAAGGAAATATATATCCATACACACATACATGCACACACAGGCATACATACACATGCACACATAATGCACAAATATGTATATATGTATATCTGTGTATATATAAACATATACATATGTGTTTGTGTATGTATATGTGTATGTACATATATATAATATATATATGTGTATATATATATATATATATATATTTCCAACTCTAAGCTTCACATCAATATACAAAGATAGGCTGTTGACATCCATTTTCTATGCACTGGGGTTCAGATTTCACATCACATTCTTACTCTGCCCTCAGATTCTCTCAAGCCTTCTCTTTGTATTTTGGAAGTTTTTCTCTGCATTGGACACATTTTCTCTTTTGTTTTTATCACGTGGTCTTTTTCATCAGGGAAGAAGAGTTATCTGGGGGAAGAATATGATGGAATCGGGGCATTGCTATGTGTCACTTTCCAATGTGAAATGCTGTGACCTGGCTAGTACAAATGTCCACTGGAGACTGAGTGCTCCTCAGCATGTACAATCCTGAGTCTTCTAACCACAGTTGGCCTCCTCTTTCCATTTCTTTCTACTTCAAATAGCTAAAAAGATAAGGAACAGCATACAAGTCCTGCAGCTGGCCGAGTTAATGGGCCATTCAGAGTGAGCAAAGGAGAGACAGGATGGAGCTGAGCATTAAAGAGTCACTGTGTTAAGAACAGCCTACCCACCCCCAACACCAAAATGGTTTTCGAAGCCAGGAGGCTAGCTCCCTGACAGTTACAGCTTTCCCCGGCGGGATCAACAATTTCCCATTAATTGAGCCTTGATGTTTTAAATGACTATTTTCCCTGTATTACTATCTTCTGGCTTGCTGCTGATGCTCCGGATATTCCAGAGGCCAGATCAAGAAGGAAAGTGAAAAATAATAAAAGGAGTGTGTCAAGCAGGATCTGCAAAAAGGAATATCTTTTCCAACTCTCCAGACGTTGTCTGTATCTCTCACTGAGCACTTCCCCTAGGTTCTCTTGTATTGCTATATTTTTCTGCAAATGCCCTTACTTTGTTCCTTTGCTTATTTCTAAGTGGAAAGGTCACCAGAAAGAGCACTTGTCTTTGCCACTGACTAGCAGGGTCACTTTGAGCAGGTCACCTTTTTTCTATGGAATTTTATTTCCTCATTTGTAAAATGAGTTGCACTATAAGATCTCTGAGTTCCCTTCTGGCTATAACATTTTGGGATATTGTCTTTTTAAAAAAAAATTCTATTGTGTATCTGAGTCACCAGTTCAATGTCCATTGTTCTTGGGGATAAGGAATATTTTACTTTTCTCTTTGTACCCCAGCATGAGTCATGGAACAGGACTCCCTCAAAAGAATTGAAAAGGAATCCAGTAGTGATTGGAGGGTGTGAAGTCTAAACAATACATAACAATGAAAACCACAGTTAGAGATGTCATCAAAGAAACAGATGATTGAAAAACAAGATGGTTTGGTCATGGGGCAAGAGTGAGGAAGAACAAATAAGACAATCCATGAGCACTATTGGCTTTTTCTTGACTCATTCATTCAGCCAGAAAGCATTTTTTTAAAATTTTTATTCTTTTATTTAATCATGCTTTACTTTGATTCATTTTCAAAACTTTTGTTTCCAATTTTTTCATCTATCTAGACCCTCCCCCATACATTGATAAAGCAATCAATCTAAAATCAAATTATACAGGTGAAGTCATACAAAATACTTCTCTATTAGCCACATTGCAAAAAACAAGAAAGATAAAGTGAGAAAAGTGTGCTTTAATCTGCACTCGACGTTTATCAGTTCTCTCTCTGGATGTAGATGGCATTTCTTTTTGTGATTAATCTACAGTTGGTATGGATTATTGTATTGATTAGAATAGCTAAGTCTTTCACAATTGATTATTATTGCCGTATTGCTGTTACTGTACATAATGTTTTCCTAGTTCTCCTTATTTCATTTTCGTTAGTTTATATAAGTCTTCTCAAGTTTTTCTGAGACCATCCTCCTGCTCATTTCTTATAGAACAATAGAATCATCTCAATCATAAACTACAATCATTCTGTAATTGATGGACATCTCAATTTCCAATTCTTTGTCATCATTAAAAGAGCTGCCATAAATATTTTTGTATATTAAGATCCTCTTCTCTTTTCTGTGATCACCTTGGGATAGAGACATTGTAGTGGTATTGCTGAATCAAAGTGCACAGTTTTATAGTCCTTTGGACATAGTTACAAATTATTCTCGAGAATGGTTGAACCAGTTAACAACTTTACCAACAATGCAATGGTGTACTTATTTTCCCACATCTTTCGCTCATCCCTTTTTTAAAATTTTATTTTCATCTCTCTAATCAGTAGAGACTTAGAGCAATTCTTTTTAATATGGCTATAAATAACTTTGATTTCTTCTGAAAACCTTCTGTTCATATACTTTGATCATTTATTCCTTGGGGAATGGTTCATATTTTTACAAATTTGATTCAATTCCCTATATATTGGAGAAATGAGGCCTTCATCAGAGAAATTTGCTATAAAAATGTTTTCCCCAGTTTTCTGCTTTCCTTCTAATTTTGGCTATACTGAATTTTTTGTGCAAAAGCTTTTTCATTTTGTGCAATAAAAATTATCCATTTTACTTCCAGTGATCCCCTTTATCTCTTATTTAGTCATCTATCTGTCCTTATCCATCAATCCAACAGGTAAATTTTTCAGTGCTCCCCTTATTTTGCTTATGACATCACCCTTTATGTTTAAATCATACGACTATTTTGAACTTACCTTGGTATTTTGTGTTGTCCAGCCTTTGTTCTCAAAGAAGTCCAATGACAACACAAGGGTGATGCCTTGACTTGCATGTGAATTAGATTTGAGGCAAAGCTGAGCAAAGCCATCAGCCTCACTATCTCCTCCAGAGTCAGTAAAGTCCTGTGGCAAGACTAGCAACAAGACTGGCCCTGGGATGCAATGGGTGAGCTTGGCCTTTTTAAATTAAGTTCTTCTTCAGGTCTCAGTTTGTCTAAGCTCACCCATTTAAAGACTAAGAGCTAGGTTAGAATTGAGACAAAAGATAGCTTACTTTACCATCACAAAATTAACAATCTAGGAAGGCAAGACCCTCAGAGTTTCTGGACAGAACAGAAAAGCATTGCTATTTATACACATTCTAAGCCATCAACATCTAAAGAAGGAACCACAGAGGTTTGGCCTGGAGACTATCATTGGCTATTTAGTGAAAGCCAGAGTGATTTGGGTTTAAAGGTATAGTCAAGTAGCTCCATTTGAAACACAGTAGGCTTTTTAAAATCCTGTTTTTTCAGAGCTATATATCAAGAAGTCATAAATAAAACAACAAAAGACAAAAAGTAAGCTGTTCCAATTTTTAAAAATAACAATAAAAATAAGTTTAAATTAAATGTTAACAAATAGTCTAGCCCTCAAACCCCAAGATATCTTGAAAAAGATAAGTGATCAAAATTATAGTATTATCAACAGAGCAGGGAAGATAGGCAGTGTAAGAGAAAGAGTTCTAGGCCTGTAGTCTGAAGACCTGAGTTCAAATTTGACCTCAGACACTTTCTAACTGGATGACCCTTAGCAAATTACTTAACTCAGTTCGCTTCAGTTTCCTCATCAAAAAGGTGACCTGGAGAAAGAAATGGCAAACCACTCCAGAATCTTTGCCAATAAAACCCCCAAAACAGGTCATGAAGAGTTGGATATAACTGAAAATGACTGATCAACAACATTACACCCCTTCCTACAGATACCATGCCATTTCAAGACTTCTGTTTTTTTAATGCCAGCTGCTAACTCTTGTGTGACCATGTCTGTAACTCCATGGTATGTGAACAGTTTCTGGTTACTGGCAGCTCAATACTTAATCATTCAAGCAATTCACAATAGAATAATCAAACTTCCACTCATGGGGCAACCATTAACTTAATCAGTCACTATTCTAGATTCACAATTACTAAATATCGTTGATCACAAATAGAAAAACCACATAAACCCTCCACCCCTTGGTGTCCAGAAAACCTCAAATTCATCCAAGGGGAGGCCTTTTCTTCATCTTGACTTTGGGTGGTCTCTCTGATTCCCTGAATCCCCTTCCAAGGTCCCAGCTCCCTCCTGAATCCTCCAAACAATCATCTGGATTCAGAAGCAGACAGCTCTCAGGTCCTTGTCCAATCCTCAGGGCAGTCCCTGTCACACACTGAAGTTCACAGGGTGCAGCACATCTCAAACTGTTTACCATTTCTCTTGCCTGGAACTCAAGTATCAGCAAGGCCATGAACAAACAAAGTCTTATCCTGGTCATGCTTCTTCAGGCAAGCCCTCTCAACCTTCCAGGCAAGCCCTCTCAGCCTTCCAGGCAGGCCCTCTCAGCCTTCTAGGTGGCCTTCACCAGATTCTGGTCTCAGGAAAACTCCATCTGTTCTCAGTCAGTCCTCAGCTTCCAGATGCTGGGAGAGAAACTATCTCTCTCTCCCTCTCTCTTCCTCTCTCTCAAGCTGGCTTCAGTCTCCAGGATTCTTCCTTCACCAGGGGCAGCATTCCAATTCTGTCTGTCTGTCTCTGGAATTCTTGCTTATGTACACACCTCATCCAATCCCCTTCTTCCACATCAACAGGGGCTCAGCCAATCCCCTTCTTCCACATCAACAGGGGAGTTCATGCCTTCTCAACAGTGGGACAGAGTTTGCATCTTCCACACTTAGCACTTAGTACTAAATGATAAGTATCTTGCTAAACTGATTACTATTATAGCTCTCTTGCTTTAAGATATCAGAGTAATTTATCTTCATAATTTCTTGAAATAGGATGTTGAGGATCTTTTTTTTGTTGTTTTAAATCATGGCTTTCAGGTACTCTCCTAATTTTTAAATGGCTCTCTCCTTAGTGTCTTTTTCTAGTCAGTTGTTTTCACAATGATATTTTCACATTTTCTTCCATTTTCTTCATTCTTTTGACTTTGGGTTATTGTATCTTGATGTGTCATAGAGTCACTAGCCTCTACCTGCCCAATTCTAATTTTTAAGGAATTACTTTCTTCAGTGAACTTTTGTACCTCTTTCCATTTGGCCAATTCTGCTTTTTAAGGAGGTATTTTCATCAGTGAAGTTTTAAACCTCTCTTGCCAAAAAGTTCTTTAGTTGAGTGAGGTTTTATACATCTTTTTTTCCCATTTAACCAATCCTGTTTTTTAAGATTTTATTTTCTTTGGTATTTTTGTCCAACCTAGTAATTCTCTTTTCATAATTTCCTTGCATTGCCCTAATTTCTTTTCTCAACATTTTCCTCTACCATTTAAAGAATGTCTTGCTCTTTCTTAACTTTTCCCAGAAATTCTTTTGGGTTTGTGTCCAACTTATTGTTTTCTTTATGTCTTTGCTCATACCTATCTTCATATTGTTGTCTTTTTCTAAGTTCGTGTCTTAATCTTCCCTGTCACCATATTTCTCTGATCAAGTTCTTTTTTGCTGTTGTTTCTGTTTGCTTCTTTTTCCGGTCCATTTCTTGGGTTTGAAATTTATGTTCAAGTAGTGAGTGCTGTGCTCACCTGGGAGGAAGGAACAGTATTCTAAGCTTCAGCCTTTTTGCTACTACTATATTCACAGCTAGTTCTGGAGGTTTGCATGTTTTCAGTGATTCCAAGGTGATGTGATGCAGGGAGAGATGTGCTCACTGATCTTTTGGTCTGCACTCTGATCCTTACCCAGGAAGGATCCCTGCTCCTTTGCCATTACAAGTGCTAGTGCTCCTCTCCACCCTGAAATTGTCACCTGGAAATGGATATAAGCCATAGAATTGCCCAATAGCTCTCAATACTGTGTTCAGTGCTGGTTTAGAGGTCCCCTGCAATCTCTTTCTATGAGGGGGATGAGAAGAGAGAAAGGGAGAGAATTTGGAACTCAAAGTTTTAAAAATGAATGTTAAAAATATTTTTACATGTAACTGGGGGGAAAGAAAACACTAAATAAATACTTATAAAAACTCCTGAAAGAAATCCCACTTATTCTCCACCTCCTATTTAATTTTGGGCCCAACTTGTCTTTTATACTGTCTGTCCCAGGTACTAGCTATCCTATCTCCTAATGGCAAATCTCCAGATAATATTTTACATCATTAACACATTAGCAGAGATTAATTTATTATATGATTATCAATCTGGAAGTGGAAGTTACGGGTTGTTGATCTGGTTTTGCACAATCTTGATCAACATGGGACCATCAGCAAGTGAATTCTGAGTTTCAGATATGCCAGGTTAGTTATGTCTGACTCTTCATGACCCCATTTGGGGTTTTCTTGACAAAGATACTGCAGTAGTTTGCCATTTCCTTTTCTGGTTCATTTTACAGATGAGGAAACTGAGGCAAACAAGGTTAAATGACTTACCCAGGGTCACACAGATAGCAAGTGTTTGAGGTCAGATTTGAACTCAGGAAGATGAGTCTTCCTGACTCCAAGCCTGGAACTCTATCCACTGTACCCTTTAATTTCTGATATCCCCTATTTAAAAGGATGGGGTTCAACTACATTTCCTTTACATGGCCCTCTCTATTCTCAGATCTTTTCTTCTTCCCTTTGTCCCCTCCTTCGGGTTTTTCTGGCACTTATGCAGATCTGTATCAGCAGCATTGTTCCTCTGGGGCAGAGTGCATAAACTCAGAAGGACCTGCATTTGAACCCCACCACCAATACCTACTAAGTCACCCTAGACAATTCAGTGAATCTCATTTTCCTCATGTGTGTGGGGGGGAAATAAAGATATTACTTCCTAATCATTGGTTTCTTATAAGTCTCAGATTAGTCAGTGTTGTACAATGGAAAACGTATCTGCTTTGGAGTCATAGGACCTTCATTCAAATCCTGTCTCTGTATGAATTTTAATCCCATTTCTTCCCCAGTTTCTCCATTTGTAAAATAAGAGGGTTGGATTAATATCAATTCTCGCTCTAACGGTAGGACTGTATGAATAGATCCACATGGATAATGTTTGCTCCTCAGAGGAAGGAGCCTTCCCTTTTTCTTAGTATTTTTACTGCTTATCATAGTGCCCTGCACATTATAACCTTCATGAATATTTATGGATGGATTGATTGATAAAGAGCTAGAGAAATTGTAATCCCCTTGCTTTTTTTCCTTACTGCTTCCATTTGCAATTTCTCCTTCCTACAGGGGGAAGGGAGTTGTGCCTCTTTCAAAGGAAAAAAAAGTATCAATGGGTCAAGCATGTCATCATTTCCTAAGTGGACCCCTAAGTTGTTGTAGCTAAGATACTGTAAAATAAACCGGCTTTTAGTATCCTTCTTAAAAAAGGATAGGATGGAGGAAGGAGGTACCTGAGACAAGGTCATTTCTATGAAAAAATTATCATTGGGAGCATAATAAGCAATTTTTCCTGCCAAGTGAGAAAAAAAGGCAGGTCTACCAAATGCCTTTGGCAGATGTTAATTTGCCAGAGCTATTCTGAGCGATTTTTACAGCCCTTACTAACAGCTCACCAAGGCTACATCCTGAGGTTTTTAAACAAACTGTTCCCACAAGCTTCAGGATGTATATTTTGGGGGCAGAACTGCCAAGTAGGATGTGCCCTACAAGAAACCTAGAAAGTTCCATTGAGCTCCTCTGTACAAAAGCTTCTGCTTGTATTTTTCTCCTCATCTTCCATTTTGTTCCTTCCATATCTGTGGGCCACCAAGAATAACTGGACAAGCAACTCTTCAGGCTCAATTCCTCCCTCCTCACCATCAGAAAAAGATAGACTTTGATTTGATTCAAACTGTGGTACTATCCATTATGCTCAGTGTTGTTGTTGGGGATATGAGGGTGATGAAGATGATGATGAAGAACATAGCCTACATTTATCTTGTACTTTAAGGTGCAAAGTACTTCCCATATATCATCTCATTAGAGCCTCACAAAAACTCTAAGATGTAGGCAGTCCAAATATCACTATGCTCATTTTATGGGAAAGAAAAGATCAGAGACATGTTCATGATCATATACATAGTAAATATCCTAAGCAGGAATAGAAACCAGATCTCTCTTGAATCTAAGTGTGGCTTCCTTTACACTAAGTTGTTGGGCTTTTCAGATATTATTTTTTTTTTTCATATTATGGCCACTTCAATACTTCATCAAGTATCCTTTAACTTGGCCAAAGTCTAATGGGTGATAAGGAGCTGAGCCAAGATTTTAACCTAGGTGGGAAATGGCTGAACACTTGTTAGTTGTGATATGTGATTGTGATGGAATGCTATTGTGCTATAAGAAACAATGAGCTCAGTGTAGCTAGGTGACTCAGTGAATAGAGTACTGGCCCTGGAGTCAGGAGGACCTGAGTTCAAATTCGGTCTCAGACACTTGACTAGCTGTGGGACCTCAGGCAAGTCACTTAACCCCAATTTCCTGGTCTTCCACCCTCAGAAAAAAAAATATTGAAGATAAAGGGCATGACCTGAAATACCTTACAGTTTGATTGTGAAGACAAGACACACATCTCTAAAAGGCATTACAAGCTGAGGTTTTATATTTAACCAGCAGGGGGTGCTGCCGACCAAATGTCAGAACCAGGGAAATGATGGGTCTAGGTGTGGCCTATCACATGCTCATCCCTGACACCTCTAAACCTGTGATGGCTCTCAGACTCCTGGCTAATTCTCTCCTCTTGCTCTGGAAATTTTCCAGTTTGAAATGCTTCTCTTTAGTCTGACCCAAGAGCTTTCAACCTTTTTTATTTAAAGTCAAACCAAGAAGCATTTATTAAATACTTACTATGTGCCAAGAAATGTACTAAACACTCTGTACACAAATACAAGCAGAGAGAAAACAGTACCTGCCCTCAAGGAACTTATATTCTAATGGAAGAATATAACACATGAAAGTGAATATGAAAAGGTGGGGAGGGAACATCGCAGGGCAAGTCCAGGAAAGGCAGAAGTCCACCCCAGAGAGGAATGCAGATGTGGGTGGCCTGGGCATCACACATAAAGAGGAGGTTCTGGAAGGAAGTGATCAATCAGAGAGACAGAGTCCACAGGGGTGGAGGGCCTTCCCAATGTGTGAAGTCCAGAGATGGAGTGAGCTTCCAGAATGAAGAATTCTTGAACAATTGCTCATTTTTTCACTGTATATAGCTCCTTAATCATGAAAAAGGAATAAAAACAAGGACATCAACCATTGGAGCATGATATTCTTGTAGCTCTTCCAAGGCCAGGCAGCCCAAAGACTTGTTGGCAAGCAAAAAACTCAAGAGTTCAAGAAACAAGATTTAGCAGATTAGAACCAAACCTCCCCTTTACCTGTAAGCCAGGTCTAGAGATCAAAGAAACACAAATCTGGTCCTCAGATCCAAGCCTCTCTTTTGTCAACCAGTCAAGGAGTACTTGTATGCCAGTAAGGCAGTCTCAGAATTCAAAGAAATATAGCTGTGTGATCAAATTCATTTTCTTATTGTAGCTTGGGGCCTATTCTCTCAACAATCTGGACTGGATGCCAATGGCCTTCCTTCTCTTCTCATTGCCAGGTAGTCTTCTGTGTGCCAGACTTCCAACTGTATTCAGTCATCACTCACCTCTGAGCCTACTCCTTTCAAGGAAGCTCAAGACATGGTAAGACTGGCAGCAGGATACCTCTGTGCCAGTGGCTGTTTTTTTATGTCCTCTTCTGTTGCAGCTTTCCATGGCTCATGAGTTTGAGACATCTTAGGATTCTCAGATGAATGTCAGCTCCCTAGCTGGAGGAGATTTCTGCAACAGCACATGACTCAGAGGACAAAAGCACCATCATGAGGCTGGGATACTAGAAAAAGTCATACTCTGGCTAGTTAGCGATTTGGACCTTATGAGCTGCATCAACTGCATGGGTGGGCAGTGAAAGAATAGTATTTGTTCAGCAGTCACACAATTCACCAAGGTTTGACAGCTAGGTGATGCCATGGAGAGAGCCCTAGGCCTAAAGTCAGCAAGGCCTGAGTTCAGATTTAGCCTCAGATACTGAATAAATGTCTTACTCTGGACAAGTGACATAGACTTGGTTTGTATCATTTTCCTCATCTGTAAAATGGAAATGATAATGCGCCTACCTCTCAGGGTTGTCTTCAGTATCAAATGAGAATTATCTCATTTGTGAAATGTTTAGCATAGTGTGGCACAGAATAGGCTCTTCATAAATATTTATTTTCCCTCTTCCTTTGAAATTTCCTATGGAAGTGAATGAGCCAATTGAAATGCTCTGCTTTCTGTATCTGTCCACATATACACATGTGCCTTTTCTCCTCAACCATTTTCTGTGGTGGAAGAAACACACAGTTGTTCAATACCTTATTTTCATATTATACACTGAGTATTTTATCTAGATGGGACCCAGTTACCCAGATTTTAGGATACCTTATGTGTAAGCCATGACTGGATGTTCTTTTAGAAATTTCCCTAGAGTTCTACTCTGAAAACGGGATGTCAGAAAGATAAGACCTAGGCCCCCTTATTATGGTCAGTCTCATACCCAAAGAGCAATCTAAATCTCAGAGACCAGGGCAGTAGTCCCTTTTAGGGAGGGCTCCCATGAGCTGTGAGTGATATTTCTGGTTCCTCGAAAAGTTGGTGCCATTCTAAACCCCTTCTCCAGCCAACATTTTCAGTAGTAAAAAATGTGGGGGATAGCTAGGTGGCACAGTCAATAGAGCACTGGCCCTGGAGTCAGGAGGACCTGAGTTCAAATCTAGCCTCAGACACTTAACACTTACTAGCTGTATGACCTTGGACAAGTCATTTAACCCCAACTGCCTGCCCTCCCCCCTCCAAAAAGAAAAAAAAATGTGAGAGTGAGTCCTGAATGATGGCAGTGATGGTACCACTCCTTCATCTTCCCTGATCCATTTCCCCTTTCTGACCCCAGTCTCTTCCTCTCAATAACACAAGAAGGAGGTTGCCATAGAAAAAGAAGGATGGTTACATGTAGTCAACTAAATTGAGATTAGTGTGGTCTTCTGATTAGAATCATCAGGGAAAACATGGGAGGTCAAATCTGGACATTGATGGGTGGGTAGGATTTCAATAGATAGAGGGGGGTGGGAGGGAAGGTAATCTCACCTCCAGCGGAAAATTGTGCAGTGATAGGGAAGAAAGGAGTTAGATTAATTTTAATGGAATAGTTTGTATGGAGGAGTTCTAAAAGCCTAAGTCTGGAAGCAGAGGTGGTTCACTTCTGAGGACCATTGAATGTCCGTACAAGGAGCATGGCAGAAATTCAGGATCACCAGCTTAGAGTTCGAAGGGACCTCAGAGGTCATTCATTTTATAGAAGAGGAAAATGAACTCAGGGAGTCGAAGTGACTTGCCTGGGTTCACACACAGGTAGCTGGTATTTGACAGGATTTCAACTCAGGTTTGTTTGTTTCCTGCTTCCGAGCCTATATTCTTTTTTTCATTATACCCTATCACTGTATCATTATAGGTTTCAGGACCAGGAAGTAAAATCAATCAAAGTAATCAATTTCAATCCCATCCCCCTACTTTTTTGTTCTTGTTGTTTTGATGTTTATTATAGACAGAACCTGATGTGAACATTGGAGTTAGGAGTTGTTGCTTCTCTGTCTTTTCAATCACTTTCCATGACCCCATTTTGTGTGGTTTTCTTGGCAAAGATACTGGGATGGTTTGCCATTTGGAGTTAGGAGTAGGATTGGAGAAATTAAATAGTAGTTTATAAGAGATATTCTTTCTCCCTCTTCAGGGTAATTTTTCTCAAAAGGGAATTCAGAATCTATGGACTTGAAGAAAACTTCAAACTGACCCCGAGCTTACTCCTCACTGACTCATTCACTAGTACGAACATTCCTAAAAGGCACTTGAGTCAGATGATACTTTAATGATTCAACCTGAAGTAGAGTCCATTCATTTATCAGGATTCAAGTCTGTGCTCATTCCCTCATCTCACTCACCCTGGCTCGCAATCAATGTATCTTCATGTTTACAGCTTAATCGTCTTCAAGGCAGGGGTAAGTAAGAAAACTGAAGAAGGGGGTCATAGGATCATAAATTTGGAGCTAAAAGGCACTGTATGATAAAATAAGCATCGCAACAAATATAATCAGTAGGGACTATAATCATATATAGTGATCATATATGATAGTATGGTGATATTGCCATACTACCTAACATATATGTATATGTATACACACACATAGACATATGTATGTATCCATTTATATCAACCTATTGATTATCTTATCACTGTATGGGATGTTTATATCATCACCACACCATCATATCTAATGCCCTAGGAAACCAGAGATGAGAGAGAATTAGTCGACTCATTCAGGTCACATAGCTAATAAATGTTTGAAGAAAACCAAGTTAGAGAATAACTGGGAGAAAACTATTAGACCTTCTGCCTTCAAAACAAAACAAAACAAAAACAGAAACAGGATATGCCAAGATGTGCTTAAAAGGGAAGATGAAAGAGCTGTAAGCATACGCTATTGAAAAGAGATGCTTCCGAGAGGTTTCTTTCTGTATTCGTGTCTTCTTTTCATGTAATCTGTATTCAGCTCATTGCTAAACTCCATCGGTTGTGAGAGAAAGTTCTATAAGAAAGGGTTAAAAGTGAAATGCAGTCAATATGGTGTCATCATTCTCCCGATTTACAAAAAATTGAAAATATTGTTACTTTGGAATGCTTTCCCTCTACATTTTGCTCAGTCTGTTTGAAATCATAGTTCAAAAATGGTTGGGAAAACATCAGAAGCAGCAACTACAGAAAAGTCAGCATAACAAGTATAACAGGCATCCCCTCAAGTCCTCCAGAGAACTGTGGTCCTAGAATTACCTTTCCTAGACTTGGTTTGGTGTATTTGTGGGCTAATCAGGGATGCCAAAAAAAAAAATAGCTAAACCTGTACAACACTGTCTCCTTATAGAGCAGCAAAAGTCACAAATCGGAGAGCAAAGCATTTAATTAGAACATAGAGACAGTATAAATAACAAAGAAGGAAAATAAGGGGAATTGGGCAATTAAGCCACTCTCTCCACCTATACACCTGCTCAAATGTGCATGCCTGCACACACACAACTCACAAATTGGTGTAATCTCATACACCTTCAGAATTTGTAAAGAGGGAAAAACTCCAAAAAGGCATTGAGAGATGAGGAAAACATTCCTCTCTGACAGTGGGCTGATGAGATGAGGAAATAATTATTTGAGCCCTCTTCTACTCTCAGTATATTCTCTAGGACCGTCATGAAGATATACTATAACCTCTCAAGGCTGAATTAACCTTGTTTCTGGTTATGGCCTGCCAAGTCTTTCTTCTTGGAGTCAGTCTCAGGAGATCCCATTATCCTTAGTCTCTGTTGCAAAAATATTGCATGTGTGGGCTACAATGCCAGCATCTCTTTCTCAACAGACTATATTCTACTATATCAGAATGTTCCAGTTTGATTTCCCACTCTGCCCCTTCCATGACAGCTTCAATCACCTCCAGGGCTCCCCTTTCTATGGTATAACATCCCTATTTCTTCCATTAAACAATTCCAAATTCATATTGCTTTTTTCTATCCCCTAAAACCTGGCACACTTCCCATGAAATGGGGACGTTCTAAGCTTTCCCCTAATGATGTCCAGCTCCCTTCCCTCCTCATTATGGACACTTAAGCGTTAAATAGTGAGCTCTATTATCTACAGACTCAAACTATACCTGTATTCCATGAGGACAGATCAGATGACTAGAGAATCCTGGGAAAAGGTGCAAAAGTGAGGATCCTTGGAAGGATCCATAGCTAGGAGGTAACCTCACCAAGTCTAAGGATATGCATAGGGTCAAACCTGGATAGTATGTAGTGCTATGCACAGAACTGGGGCTCAGTAAACAATGTTAATTTTAAGATATGTCTTGCTGGAGAAAATGCAGGTTGTGGATTAATTTCTGAATGAGAGTGAAATACAAAATATTGTCACTAGAGGGCAAGTTTGCATGTGAATTATTACAACAATATAGTAGTAGAGAAAAAAAAAGAGGACTTAATAGGCACATATTAACCTTACTATTTTTTTTAATAAATGAATTATTTTGAGATTGATTCACGTGGAACATTTTAACATACACATTTCAAACTACTAACGCATTCATTCACTTATTTATGAAGTTTAAAGTCTGGGGAGGCTTGTGATTTAATATACACACTAAAAGACCCTATAAACAAAAAGCACAAGATTGATTTGGTAAGTATACTTGCTTTCAAATCTGAGGCCTTGGGATCTAATTCCATCTGATTCCCATGCATTATTTGACTCTATGATCTTAACCTCCACTTATCTCAACTTCCTCATTTATAAAAAAGATTTGACTAAATGGCCTCCAATGCTCCTTCCAGCTATAAATTTAAGATGTAACAATCTATAAATATAGCTCCTGGGGACAAACTAGTTAAACTGGCTGGGCCTGGTAGGTTTGGTAGCCTTACACAGGTCAATTAAACTTCAAGTGAAGTTGTCCTAGAGCAGGGGTCATCTGATATTTATCACCATAGGGATTAGTTGGGAAGAGAGTAAGGAACCCCACGGTGATAGGACCCTTACAATGGATGACTGTAAGATGAGAAATGGGAATGGGGTTCTCCTCAGGGTAGAGATGCGCCTACCTCCCTGTAAACATCCTATTGCAAATCCCCATGAACTCCATGCTAGCTCTGGTTAATTATCTTTTGGTATGTTGTATTCCTTCAGTAGAATCTTAGTTCCTTGAAATCATGGTTTGCGTATCTTGTACCTAGTACATGCCTACTAAATATATGAATTGAATTGAACAGAATTAAATGCATTATGTTAAATGTGAGGATAGAGGTAATGGCAGCTCTGAAAATTGTCAAGGATGACAGATTACAATATTGCTTCCTTTACCATAAAGACAAATAGCCCAATACCCAGCCCAGGTGCTTGTCTCTTGTTTTTATTTTTAATTTGTTGGGGATGAAGAAACCTCAGACTTCCATATTCAGTTGTAAATGAAAGTTTTATTCCACCAGTCCATCAGAAATGAGATTTGATATTGGCTTGCTTTTGCAAAAGTGCAAGTGATATACATCCCTGAGAACATGACAAGGAGAGAATCTTCCTTTTTCTTGATCCTAGAATCTGTATCCAATCAGTGATTAAAGATAGATAAGAAATGTGACCTAGGACAGCCTCTTTTACCTGGTTAAAAAAAATCTAGGAGAGGAAGACCCCCCCCCCAGGGTTTCTGGCCAAAACAGAAACAATTGATATTTACATTCACTCTGAGCCAAAGTGGGGTGGCGAGGCAAAGCAAAGACCAGGTGGGGCTCCTCCTGGGACGTATTGTTGGCTAATCAATGGGAGCCAGAGTTATTTGGGTTAAAGAGTCATTCCTTAAGAAAGTAATCTAACCACATTTCTTACCTGGTTTTAATTACTGAATGGGTGTTGCCTTAGTTAAACTGAGACCCAGAAAAAAAAAAAGATCTTAGCTTGAGAAGGCCAAGGTCTCCCACTGCAACCAGGGCTATCTCCAGTCCTCCTAACTGTACATCTTACCACTGGACCCAGGTGGCTTCAGAGGAGGAAGTGAGGCTGGTGATTTTGTGCAGCCCTCATTTAAATCCAATTAACTGGCTTAGCCTGGCATCAACTCCTTGATGACATGGTCCTCTTTGAGGATGAAGGACAAACAACAGGACAAACTGACTCCTTTGAAGTCGAGCTAATTCCATCTGATTCCCATGCATTCCCATGAAGACATTTTGCCTCTCTAACGTGATTGTATCCTCCCCCCTGCCAAAAAAAAAATGTAACGAAGACCAGAGATATAAGGAAGCAGTGGATTTTCCTCTGAAAATTAATATTTAAAAAACACTTATGAAACAGCATTGTACAGGGCTATGAACACTGGCTGGCGCAGAGTCAGAGGATTTTGGTTCATATCCAACTCCTTATGCTTACCACCTAGGTGACCTTGCAGAAGTCCCTTTAAATCTGTGTGCCTCAGGTTCTCTATCTATAAAATGAGGGGCCTTCTAGCTCTATATCCATGATCCTATAGATTGGCTCAGAAGCAGCAAAAAGGAAAAAAAGATATATGTATGTAGGTATGTGTGTGTGTATATGCATGTATATATGTGTTTATGTATGTATTTATGCATGTATATGTGTATGTATGTATATAATACATGCACATACTGTATGTATGTGTGTATGTAATTTACAAACAACAATAGAACTTTTCCTAGTGTGAGAAGGATTTAGTATGGGAAAATTGTTTGGAACCAGATTGTGAACAGCTTTTTGGTTAAAGTGAAGAGTTTGTTCTAGAGGAAATGGGGAGCCACTGAAGAATGTCGAGGTAGGGATTGTCATGCACTGCTTTATTCAGAGTCTCCTTCTTAGCTTCCTTCCTGAGCACGCATTTGTAAAACATCTGCCAATGTTAGGAAGTATGCTTTATGCATACAGAACAAAACTGGATGAAAATTAGAAAAATTGAACCTGTACTTGTAGAATTAAATCTAGGATTTGGGGCAGTCTCATTCTGTAAGGCCATGCACGAAGAGCTTTCCAGAAGAATGCTGCTGTGAATAGCTTTTAAGATTCTGATTACACAGTATAGTGAACACTATTCCATAACAAATCAAAGCAAAACATTCACAATAAATCAAAGTACAGCATTCACCATAATACAACTTATCACAGAAAATCAAAATAAGCATTCACAACAACTTATCACAGAAAATGGCCACATAGTTTCTACTACACAGGTCACAAAGTTTTAAACAAAGAAAAATCATTTAGTAACTCAAGCATTCACAAAATCCTTAGTTCAATCACAAAGTACAATAATTAAAGTTGTCCACTCATGGGGCATACTAGGTTACAAATCAATTATTTATTCTGTCATCAATCACTAAGTACAATCATTTAGTCAATCAATCATCCTTTATTACTAACTATTCAACTATTAGAAAATATACAAACCCTCCACCCCTAGGTCACCAGTAAATTTACAATTTCTCAGTCAGTACATAGTATCCAAGTAAAGTCTTCTTTGAGCTTGACTCAGGGTAGTTTCTTGGATTCCCTGGATCCCCTCTTTCATGGTCCTAGACATTACCTAGATTTACCAAACTATCACCGAGGTTCAAAGGCAGACAGCTTCCAGGTCCTTGTCCCACTCTCCGTGCAATCTCTCTTCCATGCTGAAGCTCACAGCATCCAGTCCATGTTAAATCCTCCACAGTCTCTGCTCCTAGGAAGTCAAGGCTTAAGAAAGCCACAAATAGGCAAAATACTGACAACACAGACATGCTTTCTCAGTCTTCGGCAGATCGGGCTAGCCCTTGGATCCATCAGAATTTTCAGCTGGTTGCCAGAATGAAAAATCACTCCATCCAGGTTTTCAAAATCAAAATCATTCCCTTCAGCCTGGGGGAGGCTTTCCTCTTCAGTTTCATGGGTGGCAGCAGTTTCTGCCTCCAGATGCCTGGCCCTAGAAATTCTGACTTTCCTTCTCTGGATTTTTCCTTATATACAGTATTGCTTCTCCCTGATCAGCCACTTCCTGTTACATCAGCAACGAAAGACCATACCTTCTGTTTCTTTAATAGAGGCTTAATCTGAACTAGATGCTAAGTACCTCTTAGCTTAGCAATACAAAAAGAATTTCAAATCTCATTACTGTTAACGTATCTTCAGGTAAGACTTTGGGTCAGGACAGACGCGAGATATGTTCTTTCTTACCTATGGGTTCTCCTTAATCCCTTAGGAGGTAGTGGCAGATGGAGGATCTTCGTGGGATTGCTTTGTGGGTTCTCTAGGTGAACCCAAGCTGGTAATGAACTGCAGACTATCTCAGGCAGCATGCTCATGTTTCCACATATGGAAGTAAGGCCATCCCTCATCTACAATCCTTCAAGGCTCTCTTAAATACCCACATTGTCCCTGAAGACACATCTTATTTCCCTTGTTCCTGGAATGCTCTCCATCCCCACTTCCACCTTTGGGAAGGCCTAGCTCCCTTCAGGACTTAGCGTAAGTGCCACCTTCTATAGGAGGCCTTTACTTATCCTTCTCTCCCCACCCCCTTAGTACTTTCTCTCCTCTCCTCCAAATCTCTTTGAATTTTTCTTTATATTTTGCCTTTATTAATTTGAATACTTATTGTTTCTCTCAGGAAAATGTAAATTTCTTGAAAGCAGGGACTATTTCATTTTAAACCTTGTGGCCTAATGCAGGGAACCTCATATATAGTAGGTACTGGATAAATTGGGTGGCCTTGCCCCCAAACTAATCTCTCCTTTCATTAAATTTCTGCAGCATTTCAGATTTGCACCGCATACACTGGATCTTGATTTTAAATTGTAATCTCTTTTTTCTGAATGGATACTTTGACTCTCTAATGTGATTGATTCTTCTTAATTAATAATAATAATTAATTATCTAATATAATTAATAATATCAAACATTTATATAGCATTTATTACAGGCCAGGCACTAAGGGTTTTACAATTTTTATGATTTGATTCTCCTAACAACCCTGAGAACCAGGTGCTATTTTCATCCCCATTATACAGATGAGAGAATTGAGGCAAGCTGAAGATAAGTGATTTGCCTAGTGTTATGAAGCTTGTAAGCAAGTATCTGAGGCTGAATTTGAATTCAGATCTTCCTGACTCCAGACTGGGCATTCTATCCACTGTGCCACCCAATGTCTAAGGAAAACACAGGGAGGCATGCATGAACTTAAGCAGAATGAAATAATTGGGAGGCGAAAGCAAGACAATGACCTCAGTAACAGAAGGAAGAAGAATAAGTCAAACACCATGAAATTGTAAGGACTGATCCTGGCTCTTGGCAAAAAAAAATTGAAACAAGGCAACCTTCTCTTTATAGATGGGGGGCAATGGGTACAGATAGTTTAATTAGCAGTCATGTGGTCACTTTTCAATACTTTCTCATTACTCTTTTTATTTCTTACAAGAGGAGGCCCAGGAGGGGAGGGATACATCAGGAAATGACTGTGATATTGTAATGCCTAGCAAAGGCAACTTCCAAGGTTCAGATAACCAGCATAACAAACCCCATTTATTCAGTAAACATTCACAGAATAGAGAAAGTCAAAATACAGTGTAACTTGTTTATTTAGGAAGTAAGTTCTCAATTCACTTGCAAAGTATCAAGGTCTAAGTATCCCACCCCTGGCCAGTACATTAGTCAAAGTAGCCCACTCCTGGCAGTACATTTAGTCAGTCAACAAAGTCTCTCCTCTCAAATGGAGATTAGTTTCCTATCATAAACAAAGTACATTCATTGGGTCAATCAGAGAGCACAAAAAACCCAAAGGCTTCCCACCCTGGAATCTCAAAAGGGGCAGGAGAGCACAAAAGGCCATCCACCCTTAAGTTACAACAAGGTTAAGATATCATCTCAGCATTGAATACCCAAGGAAAGGCCCTTCTTTCATCTTCACTGAGGCAAGCCCTCAGCAATCTCAGTTCCTGAGGAGACAAGGTTCAACAAAGCCATAGCCAGTGTCCTCAAGTCACTCTCTGCCTGTAGAGCAGTGTCAGAACTGCTGAAAACATCAGCAAGGCCCTCCTCTAGGATTTCTGTAAACATACAGCAGGAAAATCCTCCTTCAGGGCTTCTGAACCAACAGCAAGTTTCTAGGACCTCTACAACAGCAGCACTGTCCTTCACCAGCAGGTCAATCTGGCAAAATAACATCAAAACATACAGACAAAATACCGGCATCACAGCCATGCCTCCTCAGTTCTTGGCAGCTCCTGGTGGCAGTTCTCAAAAGTCCTGGGCAGCTCCAATGGTCTCTCAGCAGTCTTTCTCTCAGCAACTCAGGCTCTACCATACTGGATACTGCTCTCCCAAAAGTCCTTCTGTCCTTTTCTAGGCTTGGGTCTCTCTCCCAATTCATAGCTCCTCCCAGTTCAGCCCTCTCTCTTCACGTCAACAAGTCCATCTCACAAGTGGGATTCACAAGCTCTGGGTTTTAACACTCAACCCAAAAACCAAGCCAATACAGGAGTATCTCCAAATTCCATTACCATTACAGATATAAATACAAAATATTTTATCACATTAAAAAAAAAAACCCACAACCCTGTAGCATTTAAAAAAAATTCTTTTTTGGAAGCAATCAGGGTTAAGTGACTTACACAGCATCACTTAGCTAGTAAGTTTCTGAGGCCAGATTTAAATTCAGGTCCTCCTGACTCCAGGGCTGTACTACCTGGGTATGGACCTCCCCATAAGCTTTTTTTTTTTTTGAGGGAGTAAGGCAAAGCAATTGGGGTTAAGTGACCTGCCCAAGGTCATACAGCTAGTAAGTATCAAGTGTCTGAGGCTGGATTTAAACTCAGGTCCTCCAGACTGCAGGGCCCATGCTCTATCCACTTTGCCACCTAGCTGTCCCTCCCCAGTAGCTCTTTAAAGAGAAGCCATATCACACAGTTTGACAAGCACAGGGTAAGTGATCAACAGATGTTTTCTAACAAAGTAGTTCTCTGACCTATCTATAAGGTAAGTCTAAGATTTTCTGAGCATAAA
This sequence comes from Pseudochirops corinnae, assembly GCA_028646515.1. Classification (NCBI taxonomy): domain Eukaryota; kingdom Metazoa; phylum Chordata; class Mammalia; order Diprotodontia; family Pseudocheiridae; genus Pseudochirops; species Pseudochirops corinnae. The sequence continues at coordinate 40,057,977 of CM053590.1, forward strand.
ATTTTCTTAAAAAACTTAGAATGGAATAAAGCTTGGACCAAAAGAAAACTTTGCTTCTAAGCTTGGCTCCAGTAAATAGATGGGTGATCTTGTCTCAAAATAATAATAATAATAGCAATAATAATACATATTTATATAGTTATTTAAGCACATTGCCTTCATTATTTTATTTCTGCCTCACCATAGCCCTGTAAAAGATTATTGGTGTTATCGGGATTAAAGGAAATTGAAGCTCAGAGAAATTCATCGATTTACTCACATTTATTAAGTGTTAGAAGCAGGATTGGAACCCAGGTATTCTTTGTTCCACTACACTATGCTATATTTCACTTAACCATTGTGTTTCTCAGTTTGCTCATTTATCAAATAAGACAGTTAGATTATATGATCTCCAAGGTTGTTGATGTGAAAGTAATCAATTACACTATCTATGGAAAGCAAGAGTTTTGAACATACTGTTCAACTTAGTTAATGTGTTGGTTTGTTCAACTGATCTGTTTCTCTTTTTCTTTGTCCTTTCTTTATTCTTTATTTCAAGGATATTGGGGAGGAATGATTAGACTGGCAAGTGAAGGGGTTGTGGAACAAAAAAAAATAAAGATGGAAAAGAAGGAAGTAGGGAAGGAAAAGAAGGAAGGAGAGGAAGCAAGGAAGGAAGAATAAAAAGAAGGAAAGAAGGAAGAAAATGAGAATTGAGTATATCTGAGTTCATATAGCCGAGAATGAAAATATTAAAAACTAGAAAATAATAAAAAAACATTTATGAAATGTCCTTTTCCAACCACCTCTTTTAAAAAGTGTGAGTGTATTTAATTTTATTGGCATGTTTTGTTTTTAACCTCACCTTCTTCCTGGCAGTCTCTTACCTGGTTAAAATAATTTAGATGTCTCGATTGGAATAGGTGGTAAAGAATTGGTTGATTGACTAGGTCTGATTCACTTCCCTCAAACTACCAAGACAGACTCGTTTACATCCTGAGTACTCTTACCTTACTTACTTCTTACATTACTTCTTACATTCTTCTTACTAACTTCTTACATTCACAAACTCTACATTGGAACTAATAGGATCAAAGAGTTATAGATTTAGAGCTAGGAGGGAATTTTGGAGGTCATTGAGTTCAGCTCTTTATTTTACAGATGAGGAAACTGATGGCAGACAGATTCTGACTTGGCCAGGGTCACACTGCTAGTATGTGTTTGATGCAAGACTCAAACTTAGATGTTTCTGATTCTAAATCCACAGTCTATCCTTTATACCACATAGTAGGCTAATGGTGATATATCACTTCATCAGGTTACAATTAATTGCTCTTCACATTCATTTCTTCCTGAGTCCTCCCTTACATGTTTGTCAGATAATAATGTTTTAGCTGGAAGGAACCTTCCGTGTCATCAACTTGTCTGGCTTGCTTGTAGGTAAGAGTGTTGCTTTGATGACCCATTTGGGGGATTTCATTTTTCAACTGTATTTTGAGCAGGGGTTGACAGGCAAAGGGCTTTCTGAGGATGAATTGGCAAGGGTTAGATTTTGCCGCTCTGTTTGTACCTTGAATGTCTGAAGTTTTCTTGTCTCAAAGGGGCGTTATTCAGGAGGATGATGGAAGTAGGCATGAAGGCAATTTATTTACAGTGGTGGGAAAGTGGATCTAAAGGACAGAAAGGGCAACAATAATCACTTGTCTGACACAAAGTTAGGAAAGCAAAATGGTGCCATGGAAGGAATGCTGAGCTTGGGCCAATGACCTCTTCTAGTCCTGGTACCACCACTGTTACCTGAAGATGAGTAACATTGAGCCCACATTGGGCAGCAAAGAGAGATATCTGGCAAGAATGCAGAAAGGAGGTAAAGCCTTTCTGGTAAAGCAACAAAAGAGACCAAAAAAAAAAAAAAGACTTTTCTTTTTAAGTAGTGAACTTCATCTAAAATCCTGACTTTGCTAGGCACTCTCTGTTTAACTATGGAAAAGTCATTTCTCTTCCCTGGGTCTGTTTTCTCTTCTGTAAAGTTGAAGAACTTGGACTAGATTAACTCTAAGGTCCTTTTCTAGTTTATGTTGAACAGGAGAGGATATGACGGGGGCATGTATGTGTTTCAGAAATTCAGGAATCCCAATAACCAAAGTCCCTGAGTGGGCAGTCTGGAATGAATTCACAGCCTCGAGCATTCTGAGTCAAGTTGGTAAAAGTTTATTATCTTAGGAAACCTGGCACCTTAAAGGAGTAGAATTAAAGTTTTTATAGGATAATCTTTAGTATAACCTGTGCCAATTATTCTAACTAGGTGAGTAAGAGTGCGATTAGGGAGGAGTTAAGGAGTGATCAGTGCTTAAAGGAATATGCACTTTTAATATCTAGTGTGCAGGTGTATTGACCATAATTCACTGGGAAATAGCCCAGGGCTGGTGGGGAGGGGAGTTGCATAGAGGTGTAGTTTTAGGCTTGAAATGTCAGTAAGTCAGTTAGCAGTCAGGGCTGACTGGGAAGTGCCTAGTCTGCCACCCATTAATGTCACGTTTGACAAGATGGATATTGGGACTCTAAGCTAACAAGGGATTCAGGATGTGTATAATTGGCTAGGGAGTTACTCATACATAGTGCAGTGAAGGGTTCATAGGTGCAGTTGACCATTATACAAAGGGAAGATAAGCAGTTCATGAATGGTTGCTAGGCAGAGTGCTAGCAGGGGGAAGAGGCAGAGATAATGCTCTGAGTCTGGGGAGATTTGAGGCTAGGGAAAAAATGTGATTTTGCAAACTGATGTAATTTTAAAAACTGGAGTTCAAGCATAGGTACCCAAGTACTCCATCAGATGGACTGAACTGCTTTTGATAGCTGGTCTCAGGTTTTATGAGGACTAGTTAGGAAGGGATAGATTTTGTTATGTGCATAATCACAAATCTAACACTATGATGTCATTCTCCAAGGTTCCTTCTCAGCTTGAAATTTCGTGATCCCATGGCTGAGTACAGAGGAACACAGGAGCAGACTATTATATTGTGTTTTTGTTATTTAGACAGCCTGTCCTACACACAAGTGGACCTGTGATAATTCCATTCCTTTATATTCCCTTCAAAACAATGTGCATTAAGTGACAACCAGGTGCTAGGAGCTGTGCTCCATGTTAGGGATCCAAAAACAACAGTATTAAGTTCCTGACCTCAAGATGCTTAGTTCCATTTGGTAGAATCAAGATCTAAGACAAGCAAGGAAAAATAATATATGAAGTTAATGGCAGTTAGGTGGTGCAGTAGATTGAGTGCCTGACTTGGAGGCAGAAGACTCATCTTCCTGAGTTCAAATCTGGCCTCAGACCCTTACCAGCTGTGTGACCCTGGGCAAGTCAGTTAACACTGTTTATCTCAGTTTCTTCACCTGTAAAATGAACTGGAAAAGGAAATGACAAACCATTCCTATTTTTGCCAAGAAAATCCCAAATGAGATGATAAAGAGTCGGACATAACTGAAATTACTGAACAATAACAAATGAATAAATGCAAAATAATATATTTTTTTTTCCAAAGGAGCAATATCAATTGAGGGAATTAGGAAATACCTTTCAAAGGAGGTGGCCCTTGAGCTGAGTCTTATAGGGACTTACCGATTTCAAGAGGAAGAGATAAGGAGGGAGAAAATTCCAGGCATGAAAGATAGTTCATGCAGCAGGTGGAACAAAAACTAAAAGTGACATTGCCCTAAATGTGTATCAAATATAATCTGGATTTAACTACTCAGTCCTTTAGATCCACTTTCCCACTGGTGTAGCTATAAAGACTTTATGACAATTTCTAACATCTTACTAAAATGATCTCCCTTTGAGACAAAAAAGTATTAAAGAGAAAAAGGATGGAGGTAAGAGATGAAATGTCATATGGAATGATAAGCAGGCCAGTTCAGCTAGATTAAGAAATGGGTGAGTACATTAAATGAGTCTTGGAAGATACGTAAGAGCCTGGTTATCAGGGTCTTTAAACACCACACAGACAAATTTGTATTTTATGGTGGAGGCAAAAAGAAACCTTGGAAGGATCTTGATCAGTAATATAGTCAGACTTGTGCTTTAGTGAGATTGATGTAGCAGCCAGTGAGAATTTATTGGTGAGGGGAGGAACAAAAGGCAAGAAGACTAATTGTGGTAACCTTAGCAAAGGGTGATGTGGGGTCTGCATTGGGGTGGTTGCTGTGCTCATGTAGTGGAGTAGACAAGGTTCAAGATATGTTATGGAGGTAGAATCAACCAGATTTGGCAGCTGATTGGATACTGAGATTTGGGGGTTTGGGGAGGGAGAGAAGGATTAGTCCAAGGCTGCGAACCTTTGGCTGGAAGGATGGATGAAATAGAAAGAATAAAGTATCCCTAATAACATTGGATCATAGGACTTTAGGTCTGGAAGGACACTTGGAGGTCATGTCATTCACCTCCATAATTTTATAAAGGAAGAAACTGATGCCCAGAAAGTGAAGTGATTTTCTCAAGATTGTACAGAGAATAAGTAATAGAAAGGGAATTCATACCCAAGTGCTCCACCTTCACTTTCAGGGCTCTTCCCACTACACAGTATTTGTGAGTATGCTGAGGTAAATGTTTGTGGACTGCTAAAGTAGAGCAATATTTTTATTTTTAAGTGTGCAAAATACGATTGTTTTTTCCTCAAGGAGGAATAAGAATTAAGAATTGGAGCATGTGCAGAGATTTTCTTTCTGCTTCTGGCTAGTTAGGAATCAATGCTGGGTAAACTCTCCCTAATGACTGATGAGCCAGAAAAACACATGATAAAGGGGATGTCACACATAGGAGATGAGGTGACTCTTCACTGGCTCTCAGGTCTCTTGGAGGTAACTTTTGACAAGAGAAGATGTGATTCTAAATCAGAGGAAGAAGAAGTAATGTTCCTTCCTTTCTCTGGCTTAATGTTAAGCATGGACTTAACTAGTCTACTTTAAGCTGTAGATTCCTGGCTCCCCTGCCTTCTTTTTATGTTTCCTTTCTTCTAGCTTTGACATTGTGAACATGAAAGGGTACATCTACTGGAATGGCTGCAGTCACCATAGCAGTGGTAGGACTGGTCTCATGGTGATTATGTTGGAGAGAGATACTTCTAGAAGAAGATTCCACTTGTATCTCACTTGGCTATCTGATGAGAAAATGTCAGCTTAGAGAAGAAATGCAAAAAACAAAACAAAAAACCCTATTTGAGAGTTTTGCAAATACGGAGTTCCAGCAAACTCAGTGGTTGTACTAGTTAGGTACTAGATACTGTTTTCTTCATTATATGATTCCTTACTGTTTAATATCCCCTTTTCTGTAGGGGATCAAACTACCTACTCAATATCTGATTCATGTTTGTAGATTGGGCATGATTTTTTTTTTAAATTTTCCCTCTTTCTTGGGGAAAACTCTAGACTTAGATCTCATAACCATTTCTACCATTAGTAATTCTATAAGTGGCAACTTTTCTTGGGAATCTCAGGTGGAAGAGGAATGATATGTTGGAGTGCAGGATGCCCCCAGTGAGAATGCAAGCAATACCAGAGTAATGAACCTAGTATTAAACTACATGGTACCCCATTTCTACTAGATTCTAAATCAGAAAAGCAAAAACAAATTGTAGGGGTGAGGAGGGAGAAAACAACCCAAATGCACACACAGAGAAAGATTTATTCTGTGCTATATTTTAAGAATGTGTTGCTGTGAGCTCTGGGTATTAATACAGGTCAGACTTAGCTTAATGAAGCACTCCTCTCATATGTAACAGGAAAAGAAGATTCTGAGAAGAAAATCCTCTCAAAAATGATTCTCAATCTGGCCAGAACCAAATGTGTGCAATGCCCTTTGCAAATCCTCTTGTAGCCTTAAGAAAACAGAATGAAAATAGGAAAGATGGAATAAAAGGGAAAAAAGTACAGCCACACATAACTATCAAAGGGAGGCAAGGCCCAAATTTTGCCTCATCTGTTATTCTTCTTTGATTGTTCCCTCCCTGCAAGCCCAGATCTCACCAGCATGGACTCTTCTCAACAGTTTACACTAGGATGTCTGGGCCTTGCCATCAGCCCTTTCACTGAATCCCAAGGATGAGTGGAATTTTCCATCTGCTCTCTAGATGAACTTTCCTCCCCACATGTGTTCTCACATCTACTTATAATGCTAGCTCTTCGAAAATAGAGACTAACTCATATGCTTAACAAACACTTTTCAGTTCCTAGCAGAATGGTTGCAGCTATCTGAACCTCAGAGGATGAAAACAACTGTACCAATAGAATCAAGGTTTGTGTAAATGTTAAGGAATGGTGGTAGTTGGTTTACTTAATCAAGACACCCCATCTCACTTAAAGAAAGTAACATGAAGTCCAATCAATCTTAATCCTAAATTTAAGACTAAGTGCTAAAAGTAATTGGACCTAGGCTGTGAAGAAATAAGAAGGCTTCCTGTAGGTTAAGGATACTCAATCTTGCCCCAAGGGTCATTTATAAATTATTGGGGTTTTTTTGTTTGGTTTTTTTTTTACAATTGAGTTCATTCCAAAAATTGTCAAGGGCATCACATTCTAGTCAAAGCCCTTTCTTTTCAAGAAGGAGGGAGAAAGGGAGAAGGCTTCAGTCCTTGGTTTTGTCCCCCTCCCCTCCCTCCTTAGCCAGAGAAATATCATACATGCATGCATGCATACATACATACACATACAATATCTCAATACATATGTATGTATGTATATGTGTATATGTGTATTGTGTACATACATATGTAAGTATATGCCCTTATAAATTAACCCTAAATTTTGAAATGTCCAGAGTATATTGGATTTTCCATCTTCTCATCAGTGTCTTATAAGCATCCCCAGATTAGTCTATGGCAGTATCCTGATTTTAATCCAGGAATAGACTGAAAATATATATTCAACTCCACTAAAAGCTTAGCAAAGCAACTAAACCATGTCCTAGGGGAATTTCTTGACCACCTCATGTATAGGAGGAAAAGGACTCCCAACAGTCAGGAGATACGAATTATCCCTTTTCCAAATGTGCTCTTAGCAAGAGCCCAATTTCCTTTGGACACTGTATATACTAGTAAGAGAGTATGTCCCAAATTTGTGGGGAGATATTTTGTACCAACTGCTCTTATTCTACCACCTTAGTAAATATTCCTTTCTAAAATCTACTTAAGGCTGATGGAAAATTTCAGGGCAGGTAGGGAGCAAACCAGCAGGACCTTGAGCTAACAGCATTAGAAAATCACTCCATTCGCAACTCCTCAGAGATACCCCTCAACTCTTGGAGATGTTTACTGAGTCATCTGTAAGAGTAGGAGTAATAATGAGGAGAGCTTATATAGGCTACATATATGGACTAGAAACATCTTATATATCACATTAAAATGTATTTATAGTATTATACTCTTATATATATTGAAATGTATTGTCTACCTATCCAGACTACAGTTCTGCAGTATAACAGCAGGAATAAGGATAGTTTATATAGACTACA
>CM053590.1:40065959-40108314 GCA_028646515.1 Pseudochirops corinnae
GGATAGTTTATATAGACTACATATATATGTTGATGTATAAAATATATATTATAATACGTGTATGTGTAAATATATATAGATATATGTATATGTATATATGTGTGTGTGTATACACACACAGTTTATAAGGATCCAGTTGCTAAAAAATAGGACAAAGGATAAATGAACAGAGCTTCCTCTGGTGAATGACTTGGAACATGTCTATTTTATAATTTACTATCTTATTAAAACAAAACAAAACAAAAACAAACAAACAAAACTTCTTTCTCCTCTCCCCTGTTTTGCAATCTTATTTCTTCCTACTAATACCATGGTAAGTTATTTCTCTGTCCATGGTACTTAGGGTACTTATCTATGTATAGCTATCACGTCTTAGTGGGTGTTACAGTGAGACATGGACAAAGATCACCATAGCATTTCGTTCCTTTCATTAATTTCTGCTGTCTTTGCCTCGAATGTGAGATGGCTACAGAAATGTGCCTTCTGTGTTCTCCTTTTTATCAGAGTGATGTGCCCTTTATAATGCTGAGGAGTTTGCTGAGTTGTGTGAAAAAAAAAAATTGGGTCCATAAGATGAGACTTCGTGATTTCTTGTGTGAGAGACAACAGCAGCATATTAAAGGTAAACACACTTTGTTCTACAAGTCTAAAAGAAGCAGAAGAAACAGAATGTATCTGTCGAGACTGATCCCTAGGTAACAATTTTTGCAGCTGGCATCTCTGAATAACTTCACTGATGGGGGTTTAAAACCTCAGAGATCAAAGAGACCACTGTATTCACAGGATGGCCAGATGAGATATTGAAAGTAAATCCACTAATAAAATGTGGTTTGTAATAGGAGGGCTCGGGAAGTGAGTCTGATGAATTGCTGCTATCTGGAGACAGCCAATAAAACCTAGAGAAAGGAGGATTGCCCTGCAAAAGGCAATTTGGAAATGAGAAGTCCCATTGAAGGCCCTTGGTAATAAGTGGGCCTAACCTGATGGAGTAGGTAGTAGCAGAGCAGAGATTCTCTTGGCTCAGAAAGAAAATGGGAATATGTAGTAAGTAAGAAGAGACATGTCACTTACAAGGTATTTTCATGCCTGAAGCTATTTTGGGTTTGTGGGTATGTATGTGGAGAGAATGAGAGAGAGAGAGAGAGAGAGAGAGAGAGAGAGAGAGAGAGCACTTTAAAATGACTTTCTATAAACCCAAACCTAGCTTCTTTTAATTTCTTTAAAGTAAGGAAAGTAGTTAAGATACTCAAAGATTTGGTTCTTTATACAACTCTCCTGGTACTTAGCCATGTGATCTTAGGCTAGGTCTTTTTAGCATGAATTTCCCTTGGATTTAGCTTGAGTCAATTCAAGTCCATAAGCCTTTATCAAGGGCTTACTATGTTTCAGGCCTTTCTTATTCAAAAAATGGCATAGTCATAGATGACATAAACACGTGATTTCCTTGGTTCCTTTCTGAAAATTCTAATGTTGGTAGGCTGGGGAACTGTGAATCATTGAATTTTTTAGCAATTAGTTGTGGGTACCTCCATGATAAGCATTTTTTAATTAGCCTTCCAGTGATCAGTATTCTGTCACTTTTAAACTTAATTTGTTTTTATAGCCAGGTGAGCTCCATCTGCAGTCCTTGTGTATAACCTAAGTGCAACATTAGCTATGTTAATCCATCAGGCAGGCAGGCAGGCAGTATTTATTAAACATTTACCATGTGACTATGAACTGTGTACAAAATGGTTATCTGAACAAATGCACCAACTTCCATTTCTTGCTGCTATAGGCTTGTTTCCTTGTTAAATTTCTCTCTCCAAGATTCACAGAAAGCCTGAGCTAGCAATGCTTCAGAGATGAATAACAGTGGAAAGATTTTCTTATCTAGGTGGCTTTTTGTCCTCACATCATCCTGAGCTGTGGAAAGTCTCTTCTTTTGGTGATGATTCCCCTCTCCCAAACCAAATAAATTCATAGGGCTAGACTCAAATCTATATAAATAGGTTTTTGGAGATATTTATTTTTTCCCAATCACATGTGAAATTGTTCTCCAAAATGGTTCATAATACCAGCAACAGTGTTTTCATTTCCCAATTTTCCTACATTCCCTCTAACATTTGTCATTTTTCTCTCCTGTCATATTAATTAATTTCATAGGTATGAGGCAGTACCTTGTAGTGGTTTTCATTTGTATTTCTCTAATCAATAGTGATTTAGCGCCTTTTTTTCATGTGACTATTAATAGATAGGACTTTTTTGTCTAAATATAGCTGTTCATATCATTTTATCATTTATCAACTGTGAATTAACTTCTCTTCTTAGAAATTTGATGCAATTATCTGTATATTTGGGAAATGAGCCTTTATCAGAGAAACCTGCTGTAATTTCCCCCCACAGTTATTACTAGCTGTGTATTTCTGTGCCTCCTATTTTTTCCCTAATTATTCTTTTCTCTCCCTTCTTTCACTCTGTCCTTTCTTAAAAGTGTTTCACTTCTGATCACAGCTTCCCCCAACCCACATTCCTTTCTGTCACCCCCCAGGCTCCCCTTTTCCCCCTTCCCCTCTTACTTCCCAGTAGGGTAAGCTAAATTGTTCTATCCCACTGTGTGCATGTTATCCCCTCTTTGAGTCAATTCTGATGAGAGTAAGGTTCAATCACTGTTTGGCGCTCCAAGCCATCTTCCCCTCCACTGTAAAAGCTCTTTCGCATCTCTTTTATATGAGGTAATTTACCCCATTGTGTCCCTCCCTTCCTCCTTTTTTCAGTGCATCCCTCTTTCTCACCCTTTAATTTTACTTTTTTTCAGATGTCATTCCATCATAGTCAAGCCACATTCATGCCCTCTGTCTATGTATACTTCTTCTAACTCCCCTAATAATGAGAAACTTCTAAGGCGTTCCATGTATCATGTTCCATGTAGGAATGTAAACAGTTTAGCCATATTGAATCTTTTATGATTTCTCTTTCCTGTTTGCTTTTATATGCTTGAGTGTGGTGTTTGAAAGTCAAATTTTATATTCAGCTTTGGCCTTTTTTATCAGGAATATTTGGAAGTGCTCTATTTCATCAAATATCTGTTTTTTTCCCAAGAGAATTATATTCAGTTTTTCTGGGTAGGTGATTCTTGGTTGTAATCCTAGCTCCTTTGCTTTCAGAGTATCATATTCCAAGTCCTCTGATCCTTTCATGTAGAAACTGCTAAATTTTGTGTTATCCTGATTGGACTTTATGATATTTGAATTATTTCTTTCTGGCTGCTTGCAATATCTTTTTCCTAGACCTGGGAGTTCTGGAATTTGGCTCTAATATTCTTGGGAGTTTTCATTTGAGCATCTCTTTCAGTAGCTGATCTGTGAATTTTTTACAATTTTTATTTTACCATATGATTCTAGGATATCATGGCATTTTTCCTAGATAATTTCTTAAAATATGTCTAAGCTTTTTAAATTTTTTTTTGGTAGCCCAATAATTCTTAAACTATTTCTCCTCAATCTACTTCCCAGTTCAGTTGTTTATCCAAGGAAATATTTGACATATTCTCCTATGTTTTAATTCTTTTGATTTTAATTTACTATTTCCTAATGACTCATGGAATCATTAATTTTCACTTGCCCAATTCTAATTTGTAAGGAATTATCTTCTTCAGTGGGCTTTTGTATTTTCTTTCCCATCTGGTCAGTTCTTCTGTTTAAGGAGTTCTTCTTTTCAGTGGATTCCTGTGCCTCTTTTACTGCTATTTGGCCTATTCTGTTTTTAAAGTGTTATTTTCTTAAGTGCTTTTTGTATCTTTAGCCAAGCTGTTGACTCCTTTGTTCATGATTTTTTTTTACATTGCTCTCATTTCTTTTCCAAATTTTTCCTCTAACTCTCTAATTCAATTTTTTAAATTCTTTTTGAGCTCTTCCAGAAATGTCTGAAACCAATTCATATATTTTGAGGCTTTGGATGTAGCTGTTTTGATTTATTGTCTTTTTCTGAGTTTGTGTTTTAATGTTCCCAGTAAACATGGTACCTTCCAATGGTCATGTTCTTTTGTCATTGTTTACTCATTTTTCCCCCCCAGTCTGTTACTTAACTTTTAAATTTATGTTGAATTTGAACTCCAATTCAGGGTAGAGAGGGCACTTCAGGTTTTGTTTGTTTGTTTGTTTGTTTGTTTATTTTGCTTTTCGTGCTGCTGTTTTGAGAGCTAGTTCTGGGGGTCTATAACTTTTCAATCCTTCCAAGGTGGTATGATCCAAAGATTAGTTTTGTCTCTGCTTTTTTGGCCTGTGCTCTGGTCTGTGAGTCACCACAAGCATTATTTTCTTTCCTGGAACTGTGACCAGAGTCTCCATACCCATGTAGCCACATGCTTTAGTATGGTGCTCCTCACCCTGGTGCTGGTATCCAGAACTACATATGGGTAATGCAACATAGTCCTGCTTCCGGCACTAGCAAAGGGATCGCTGTTATCTCCTTCTGACCAGTTGTTCAACTACATTGCCATCTGTGGGCTGAGAGCTCTAGAAGCCATCACTGCTGATTTATTCACCCCGAAGGCCTGCTATTTGCTTACCGGGACATGACTTGTACTGGACTGCTCTCCATTCTCACCTCAGTGAATCTTATCCTGCCAACCTTTTCAGTTGTTTTGGTCTGGAAAGTTATTTCACCCTGTCTTGTTGGTTCTGCCATTTTAGAATTAATTTTGAGACCTTATTTTACAGTTGTTTGGAGGGGAATTTGGGAGAACTCAGATGAATCTGTGTCTTTACTCTTCCATGTTGGATATGCCCCCAAATATAAATGGTTATTTAAATTAATAGCAGCTTCAAGTATCATCAAAAAACTATACATTTAAAGGAACCATCTTCCCTTTGCCATCTAGGATGGCTTTAGACAAATTGAACCTCTTTCTTTCCAAATCAAACAAGATAATATTTGTAATGCACTCAGTACAGTGCCTGGCATATAGCAGTGGCTTCATAAATGTTTGTCATCTTCCCATTTCCACCAACTCCTCTCACAAGTTGGAGGGAAAATTAAAGCCAGTGATAAGATAATTCATTGGAGGAATACTTTCTGTGTAGGAGATAAAGGTGGTGTGGACTGGGTTTTGCTTTTCCTCCCAACTAGTTTAGCACCTAGTTTCTGGTCAGCTTTTTATTTCAATCCCTGCTCATGTCTCTCCTCACTTTGTCATAGAAGTAGTATCTAGTACTGTAGTTACTTACTGTCTTTGTAAATGTTGTATGGGGGACCATCGTAATATAGAACCAGAGTAGTAGGAGCACTGCTCAATCCTCTTTCTCTCCTTGTGGAATTTCTCAAAATCTGTTGTGGCTTCTGGGCGGAATATGTTTTTCCCCCAAGCTCAAAACTGTCTAGAGATTTGAGACAATCCAGGTGATGCAGAAGCTTCTACTCCACCAGCTCTCAATGGGATAACGTCCCTATGGGAAGTATTCGATATTATTTTCTATGTGTATATACTGTGTATAGATGTTACAATTCACAAGAGAATGTAATTTCTTTGAGGTCAAAGACTGTTTCTTGTCTTTGTATCCTCTTGCAACCTTGCTTATAGTCACAAGGAAGCAGAACCTTTGATATGTCTATTAAAATGATAGGTATTAAGATGAATCAGGGAACAAGGAGCTGACTAGTTAGAATAGTAAGTTGCACATCCATCTATTTGTTTCATTATATCAATATCTCAATGCTTGACTCACTCAAAGCCAATTGCAAGCCATGTCATCATCTCTTTGATGTCATGGTAGTCTTCCAGCAAGGACAAAAACGTGTCTGCATTTTCTCTTGCAACATAGCTAATATGGAAATATTTTGTATGATTGCACTTGCATAATCTATATCCAATTAACTTGTCTTCTCAAGAAAGGGGGAGAGAGAGAATCCTGGACTCCAACTAGTTTTGGTCTTCTAGCTACAATGCCACCTACTATGGAGTGTCTTCAGCAGGCACTCTTCATGGCTTTGTAGACACAAAGAAAGGCACAAAGTAAGCTCTTACACTCAAGGGATTCACAATCTACTGAGGAGAGAACGTGAGGAAGCAAGCCACCTTCCACTGACACAGTCTGTGGATAGAAAGGTCAGTGTTGGCAAGCAACACCTGGACTTCTCTTTATAGAGCCCTACCTACTAAGCCAAGTTGGTGGAGAAAGCAGAAAATTGTCATAACTCTTCCATATTCACCTCCAAAAAATAAACAAATCATGGAATAGTAGGAGAGTGAAAAAGACTAGGTGAAGCAATTGTTTACTCCAAGAAACTTGGAAGATCAAGGTGGCTAGGTGGCACAGTGAATAGAGTACCACCCCTGGAGTAAGGAGGACCTGAGTTCAAATCCAGCCTCAGACACAACACTTACTAGCCGTGTGACCTTGGGCAAGTCATTTAACCCCAATTACCCTGCCCTCTCCTCTCCAAAAAGCAAAAAACAAACAAAAAAAACTTGGAAGACTGGCTGGACCAGTATGTCTTACTCGAGTAAAAGGAAAGTGCATTCTAAGCCAGGAAGCTTCCCAGCAACCCAGTGGGAGTTTCTAAGCTCCAGTGTGGTGGAGCAGGCAAAGGACAACACCAGGACTCCCTACATGTCTGAGCATAGCCAGAAGAACTGGCAGACTCCACTTGTGCGAACCTTTTGATCCAGCAATACCACTACTAGGTCTATATGCTAAAGAGATCATTTATAGCAGTTCCTTTTCATGGTAGCAAAATATTGAAAATTGAGGGAATGCTCATCAATTGGGAAATGGCTGAACAAACTGGTATATGAATGTAATGGAATACTGTTGTGAAATAAGAAATGATGAACAGTTAGATTAATAAAAACTGGAAAGATTTGTACATTGATGCAAAGTGAAATGAGCAGAACCAGTAAAACATTGTACACAATACCGGCAACTTTGTGTGATGATCAACTATGAATGACTCAGTTCTAAGCAACACAATGAACCAGGGGAAGTACAATCTTCTCACAAAAGAAAATGCTATCCACATCAGATAAAGAACTGGTGGACTTTGAATGCAGATTGAAACATACTTTTTGCACTTACTATATTCTTTCTGCCTTTTGATCTGTTTCTTCTTTCACAACTGCTACTAATAAGAAAATATATTTTACATGATAGCATTTGTATAAGCTATATCGAATTGCTTACCATTGTAGGAAGAAGGAAGGAGAGAGGAGGGAGGGAGGGAGGGAAAAAGTTTGGAACTCGAAATCTTGTAAACATGAATGCAAAAAATCATCTTGACATGTAATTGGGGGAAAAGATACTATTTAAAAAGTGAAAAAAATCTTAATGCTTGAACAGTCGGGTGGTGTTGTCTATAGGGCACTGGGACTAGTGTCAGGAAGACCTGAGTTCAAATCCAGATTCAGATTCTTACTGCTCTGTGATCCTGCACAAGTCACTTAACTTTATTTTGCCTTCAGTTTCCTCACTGTAGATGTGGATAATAAGAACACCTACCTCCCAAGGTTGTGAAGATAAAATAATATATAATTGCTAAGGACTTAGCACCCTGACACACAGTAAGACCTATTTAAATATTAATTATTATTGTTGTTGCTCTAGTTTTTTTTTTTCTTGTTTTTATCCTCAGTGTGTATTCTGAGGCTAGTTCCTTCAGCTAGCAAAGGATAACATCCCTTGGCTCAGAGTAGTGGATGTGAATCAAACAAATGTGGTCTGATGGATTTGCTTATTTGCAATGAGGAGCAAGGCTAGCAGGAAATGCCTCACAATGTTTGCTTGAAGTTAGTTAGCCTTCTAAGGTGTTTGTTGTAATTCTTTGAACTAAGGGTATTCAACACCAAGAAGACAATTAATACATTTGTTTTTGAGTTTGGGTAACCCAGAAAACTCTATACATTTAAAAATATGGAAATGAAGAAAAGTGTAGACCATATGTATTCTCCAGGTAAGTACAATTTAATAAGTATAAGGCTATAATAGAAATGAAAACATGTCTGAGGAGTAGAGGGCTCCCAGGTTAGTATAGAAAGTTGCACATCTATCCATCTGGGCCCCAATATATCAAAGTGTGCTAACAATTGAGCAGCTTCTGTTAGCTGCTTCAAATTAGTAGTCTGTGCTTCTGTTATCTTCTAAAAAAGTAGTAACTACTTTTACTCATTAACCTTTGAGACCAAAGGTGTCATTTCTGACTGGTCAAACCAATAAGCTTAATCCCTAATTCAGTGCCTAAAACATATTTGCTGAATCACACCAAATTTAGCAATGCAATATTAGTATTCTCAAATAAAGATTCCCTTTGATTCAACAAACATGTATAAAATATCTAGAGCATAACTTCATACTTCTGTGCTCATATTGGACCAATCAGCTATTTGAACACACTATACCTTGACCCCAATATCATGGTGTCATTTTGGTATATACATGTATACTTGTGTATGTGTATAAACACATACACATAAAATGTTATACACAGACAGACACTATACATATGCATATACAAATATAGGTGTATACATACAGACATACATATACACATGCATGTGTGTGTATATGTATATATACATATACATGTATACGCACACACATATATAAACACATATATCCTTTTTCTCTTTATCTCTCTGAATTATTACCGGTATTCTTATTGCTGATATTTGAACTATTCTTGGTATTTTTGGTCAAAGGATATGCAATAACTGCCTTTGGGGATGCAGCTCCAAATTGCTTTTCAACATGGTGGCCAAATTCACACCGTAGCACCAGTGCATTAATGTGCCTATTTTCCTTCAGCCCCTCCAATCATTGTGACTTTGCCAATCTGAAGGATGTGAGATGGAACCTCAGAATTGTTTCTTCATTTACTAACTTTATGACTCTATGCCTGTCACTTAACTTTTCAACTCTCAGTTTCTTTATCTGTAAAATGGAGCTTATTTGTAAGATCAAACCAACCCCCCAGGATTATTATGAGGATTAAATAAGATTATATGTGAAAGTGCTCTACAAAAATTAAAGTGCTATGTAAATATCAGTTATTTGTTATGATTTTAGAATTTAAAAGCATATAGCATCTACTCATAGATACAATAATATTATCTTGGGAAGCATCTAAAATATGAACTGTACCAATTACATCTCTGAGGGTTTTCTCAAGTAAAAGTAAGTGCTTTCCAAGTGTGTGATAAGCATAAACTGTCAATAATTATTTACATGAGAAAAAAAAGTCATGTCCCATTTTGTAGTCGTTTTATAGAGATGATTTTCATCTATTAACATGTTGCCGATATTAGAAGGAGTTATGAAAGATTTATACCTTTCATATTTATTATTGCAATTAATGATGTTTTATATCACTTCTTATCTACAAGGCAACAGTCACTTAATGAAGCAAAGCCTATGAGTCAGCCAAAGGTGAGTGGGAGGAAGGAAGAGAGTATAAACTGTCATCCAGATAACCAGACTAAACAATATAGCCATTATAGGTATATTTCCCTATAGAGAAAAGGTGCACTTGTGAAAAAAAATGCCTATATGATGTACTTCTAGAAAATAAATCAAATTTTTTTTTTTTTACTTCTAACATAAAATTGTTTGCAATACCACAGAAGAACCTGCAGGGATAGGGTTATGTATAGATATATCATGTGTTCATGGGTGGTCATGGTTCTCTTTCCATAAAAGGAAAAAGAAGTATAACCATTAGGGCATGGCAATGAGACTTTGCTAATGGTAAAGCACTCTGTTAATCTTTGGAAAGAGAAGCAGTCAGAGACAGTCATCTCTCTCAAAGTACTCACATTCTAATGGGAGAGAAAACATATAGAACTTTAAGCTACAAGTCAGATGGAAATGGTAACTGGACACCAACATTTGAAGGATGCTAATAGTATTAGTCTTCTAAGAGTTCAAAAACAACTGAACTATTAAGGATCAACTATTGAATTATCAAGGATATTTAGTTAAGATAAGAACGTATCAGATAGTTTGCCACCTTCCTCCAATGTCTACATTCGGGCAACTTCCTCTCTGAACTGGCACTGTCCTGTTCTTCATTTCTACTTCTAAGCAGGAGAGTATCCTAGAGTCTCTGGCTCACTCTAGGATATGCCCTCTACTCACACCCATTGGGGATATGGTGTCCTGGTTGCTCTGCCCAGACTCTCACTCAATTAAATTTGTCTCTAAGAAGTTGATTTTTAAAACACATTTTATGCCATTTATTCCAGACACTAAGCTTGCCTGCTATGCCTCTGCCCATGCAGAAATCTCCTCATTTTTGGTGAAATGAACATCCCTTCTTCTGGTCTTTAGTGTTTTCCCTACTCTGGGTGACTGCATCTTCAGAGTTCATAACTGGAACTTAGAAACTTTATTTTAATGTTTCTGAAATTATTGTCTGTCTTCTGTATCATGTTCACCCCAGATCTTGATCTGTTCTTCATTCCATTTAGATAGAAATGACATTGAGGAAGATGCATTACCATCTGTTTTACTGTTGCTCCCCAAGGACCCATGAAGTCTTTCCATCTGACTTATAGTTTAAACTTCCTATATGTGTTCCTCTCCATTAGAATGTGAGTTCTTTGATAGAGATGACTGTCTCTGTTTTTCTGCTTGTCTTCCCAGTACTTAACACAATGCTTTACCTGTAGTAAACTCTTTTCTTTTTCTCCCTCCCTCCCTCCCTCCCTTCCTACCTACCTTCCTTCCTTCCTTCCTTCGTTCCTTTTTTCTTTTCTTCTTTCTTTCTTCCCAGCCTGATAGCTGGATCATGATTACTGCATAACCTATGAAAACTTTGGTATGCTTCGTCCCATATCACCCCTGAACTGATCTTCCTATGGATGCTCAGCAGGAAAGATCTAAGTTCCTTTCTATAACAGAAAAAAAAATATCAGATTGATAATATGTCATGCTTCTCAAAGAGGGAAATGATTTTCTGATAAAGCATAAGTAGTCTTTAAAATAGGTCACCCAAGACACTATTTTGAAATGAAAAACAACATAACAGAGACTCTTTCCCGCTGGCTTTGCCTATCCTAAAGTAAATGTGCCCTTTGAGAATCCCCACGATTTGGCAGATGTTTTTAAATGTGAGCTGTTAGTGTGTTTGTGTTATTATATCTAAAGGCAGCTGAGGCACACTGCAAAGGAGAGTTTTAGATCTTAAGTCAGAGAGCTTAGCCTTAAATCCCAAGATCATACAAGTTCTCCATGATCTTGGATAAGCCATTTAACTTCCCTGAGTCTTAGTTTTCTCCTTTTTACATTTAATAAAAAACAATTATTAAGCACTTGCTATATATAAGACATAATCTAGCCAGTGGGAAGACAAAGAAAAAAATGAAATGATGACTGTCCTTAAATTCTATAAAGGGAGATAACACTGTCCAACTTGCAAGCATCTAAGCATATAAAAATAAGCCACATTAAGTTTGTCAGGGAGGAATTGATAGTGATGAGTTGGTGTGGTCAAGAAAAACCTGGGGTGAGAGCTGGAATGTGAGCTGAGCATTGAAGGAAAGTGATGATTCTAATGCATAAAGGTAAGGAAGAGGTCAATTCCAGGCAAGGGGACAGTCTGTGCAAAGACTGAAGATAGACGTTTTGTATATAAGGAAAAGAAAATGGGCCACAATGCCTGGATACTAGGGTGTGTGAATAGAATACTACATATATGCCTAGTTTGGGTCAGATCAAGTTTGTGAAGGGTTTTGAATACCAACAAAAGGAGGCTGGATTTGTTGATCCCTAAAGGTTTTTTAAAAATTCTGAATCTACTGTGCTTTCTAAGTTTAGAGGCGGTTTATGTGTCTTTATTCTGATGCTACAGTCAGTCACCAAGCATTTATCAGGGGCTTCATATTTGCTCGACATTGTTAAGTGCTGGTGACACACAGAAAGAAAAAAATGGTCTGTGTCCTCAAGGAGGCCACATTTTCCTAGGGGGAGAAAAAATGTAAACAACTATGTATAAAACAGATAAGTACACTGTAAATGGGAGGTAATCTTGAAATGAAAGGCACAAGAAATCAGTCAGCAAATAGTTATTAAACCCCTATTCTAGTTCAGTTACTTCGTTAAGACTGGAAATACAAAGACAGGTAAAATACGGTCCCTACAAGAGAAAAGGCAAGCAACGAGGCACAAACAAGTTATAGACAGAATAAATTTGAAATAATCAATAGAGAGAAGGGACCAGAATTAAATGGAACTGAGAAAGACTTTCCCCCGGAAGGTAGGATTTTGTCTGGGTCTTGAAAGAAACCAGAGAATTCAGGAGACAGAGATGAGGAGGGAAAACATTCTAGGTGTTGGCAATTGGGAAAAGTCACCTGGGGGACTTGGGACTTAGATTGTCCCCATCCTCTTTGTTGCTTCTAAGAGTAGGAATACCTATGAGAGTATTTCATTAAAGCAGAATATAGAATCAGGGGGCGGCTAGGTGGCACAGTGAGTAGAGCACCAGCCCTGGAGACAGGAGGACCTGAGTTCGTTCAAACCGGCCTCAGACACTTGACACACTAATAGGCCATGTGACTTTGGGCAAGTCATTTAACCCCAATTGCCCTGCAAAAAAGACAAAAAAAAAAAAAAGAATACAGAATCATGGATTTAAAGATGAAAGAAATTTCAACGGTTATCTGATTTAATTCCTAAAATAGACACCTGAAGCTCACATTCCCTCACATACAGCAGATGTTTAATAAATGCTTGTTAATCAATTGACTTCCCACATTCACAAAAGTAATAAATGGGAAGGAGGCCCCAAAATCTTGATCTCTGGCCCAAGTCTCATAACTCTAAATCATCTATGCTTTTTTTTCCGTTATATCATATATATGCTTATCTTAAACCAGTCCTTGATTATTAAAAAATAACAACAATAAGCTATTTTCTATTAGTTGGAACCAATAAGATACACTCAGTAATTATTGAAAAATACGGTCTGTTACCATTCTTTATGCCATGGTTCCTAAACACATTATAAGCACAAATAAAGCAATGGGAAGATATCACAGTTTGAATACCCCTGATTTCCAGGCAATCGAATAAGACAGATTGACTGAACAATTGTTTTCTAATCCTATTGCAGGGCTCTTAAAGGGAGGAAAATAGAATATGTTCCTAACTGTCCCTTTCTTCCAATCTTGGGCCCTAAAACTGATAGTACCTTGTCTTCCTCTAACTGATTTTTCTACGCCACTTGAAGAAACTACCTGTCAAAGAATGATGGCACAAGGAAGAAAATGAGCTTCTACAATCATTAAAATAATGATTTTTTTAAAAGTTAAAATCATACTAAAATATGTCTTTTTTCACCGCAGGAATTATCAGTTTTTTTCAGTGGTGGACAATAAGGTTTCAAGCCATGATAATTAGTCTTGGATCAAAACACCTTCCCTATTAAGGATGTGGAGAAATGATAGGTTTTCATTGAATTCTCTGGGTAACGTGAGCCCACAGGCATGGAGAAGAGCCCAGAGATTCAGCCCAGAGGCTCATTCTGCCTTCTGGAGCACTAGATGGAAATTGTAAAGAAGTAACTTTGATTTTGATATACTGTAAGCAAATTTTAACTTTTCTACTAACAAAGGAGACTATCATAAAGTAGAATTAATGCCCACAGAAAGTTCTGTTTTTTCTCTAACTTGAGTACTTTATGTAAAGTCCGACTTATCACTTCTCAAGGGCGTCATAGTGGGGATTCTTTTCAAGGTATGAACTAGGTGGATGCTAATGCTAATGCCCTAAAACTCTGGAATTCTAAGTCCCATTCAACAAGAACTTCCCAAGGAAAAGACAAAGGAACTTTAAGGATTATAGGAGCTAAGGTTGGATGGGACCTTATCTAGTCTAACATGTGAGGAGCCACAGGATTTAGGAATCAATGATTTGTCTAAGGTTACACACAAGTAATAGGTAGCAGAAGAGGAATTCGAACCTAGATCTTTGGATTCCAAATACAGTACTTTTAATATCACCCCATATTTACCTGCCACTTGCAGTAGAAAATCTAGAATACTATCAACAGTTATGTTGACTCAGTGACTCATTGCTCCCAGACCTGCTTGTTAATCAGTGTTGGGGGAAGTTCTATTGGGGAAATAGACCCCACTCTGCACCTTTTTGCATTTCCTGCTCTTTGTCATGTACTCATAGCAGAAAATTGGCACATGCCTGCTCCCTCAGGGAGGAACTGAGATGTAAGGAAAAGGGCCCATCCCCTTTTGCTGGTGTTGACCTGTCTGAATTATTTTTATCTCATTATGAATGTAACCAATAAAAGCTAACTGCACCTTAAAGCCATCACTGATCTCCAATGATCAGATTGGCAATGTGTGCTATCTTGAAGAACTTGTTATAAATTCTTCATAATTCTCTGTGTCCTGAGTTTTGCCTCATTAATAAGGAGAAAAGCCTAAACAAAGAATTTTCCTTTCAACAATAGCAATTAGGCCATTTTGAGGTAATAGGGGGGAGCATATCTTTATGCGGCAACAACTTGCAACAATAGATGCACACAGTATGCAGAGAACACTGTGGTCAGTGCTGTTAGTAATAAACAGAAGACAGTCCTCATGAATCTAACAATGTAGTTGATGTATTAGACTAATGAAAATAACTCTAAGATATTGCATCATCAATGGTATAGAAGTGGTTTACATGGTAACAGTTATAGGAATTTTGAGGAGGGGTAGACTATATTTATCTGGAATAATTAGGACAGAGTCCATGAAGAAGGTGAACTATGACCTAAATCTTGAAAAAAAAAATTGCGTGAAGTTTGAGAGGCAAAGAAGCCAGAGAAGTTTTTCCAATCAGAAGGAGCACCATAAACAAAGGTGTGAACAAAGGTAGGTGTGGCATGTATCTAGAAGACATCTAAGAGACCCAACCAGCCAGAATATATAGCCTTTGTATAAAGGATAAAAGGGAAATAAGGAGAAAAAAATGTATTCAGTTGTGAAGAATCTTTAAGATAAAGGTAAAGAATATTAACATTATCAGAGTTTTACATGATTTGAACTAGATTTTAGGAAAAATTCACTTGATACCAGTATGCAGAATGAATTAGGGGGATGGATGGAACTTAGGAGTTCAGACAAATAAATTATGAAACTGTTGATATAGTTCAGGTGTGAGCTAATAAGACCCTGAGCTAAAGTGATGGCAATGGAAATAGAAAGCCAACAGAGAAAGTCAATTGTGAATAAAGAATTCATGACTTGTTGGCTTAGTAGATGTAGAGAGCAAGGGAAGGATAATTGTTAAAGACTGCTCATATTTTGAATCCCAGTGACTAAAAAAATGGCAATTCCATCAACAGAAATGGGAAATTCTAGAGAATAAACAGATTTGAGGGAGAGATGATGACTTTAGCCTTAGATATGCTGAGTCTGAAGGGATTTCAGGACATTCATATAGAAGTGGTAAAGAATTGTGTGTTCATTCCTTTTAGGGATCAGATGAACAGACTGTGGATATGTTGACTGGAGAAATGAACTCTCAGGGGAAACATGATATTCTTTAAGTATTTTAGGGGTTGTCATACAGCAAGAGACATTAGTCTTGTTCTGCTTAACTCTAGCTGGCAGAATGCAGAGCAACGGGTGAAAATTAAAGGAAGATTGCTAAATGTAAAGAAAAAAAATATTTCCAACAATTATCATGCTCCTTAAATGAAATAGGTCACTTGGAGAAAATAGTGACCTCTTCTCCCCATTAGAGGTCTTCAAGTAAAGACTTAGTAGTCACTTACTGGTTATATTACAGAGGGATTCTTGTGTAGATATGGATTTGACTCAATGACTTCTGAAATTCTTTTAACAGTAAGTGGGAGATATAGTACTATTGTTTGGAAGAGAGATGAAGACTACAAATATGGATGTAGGAGTCACAGAAAAATATGGAATTTCATATTTGCAAGAGACTTCAGTTACTGTATAGACTAAATTATACCCAAAAGATTTCTTCTGCAACATATCTACCAAATGGTCATACAGTCTTTATTTGAAGACATCCAATGAAGGAGAGTATTCTTCTATCTGATGACACCTATTCTACTTTGAGATAACTCTATTACAACATTTTTCCCCCTGATATCAAGCCTGTTTTTTTCTCATTGTAATTTTCTTTTTCTTTTTTTTTTTTGTGGGGGTGGGTTGGGGGGAGGCAGGGCAATTAGGGTTAAGTGACTTGCCCAAGGCCACACAGCTAGTAAGTGTTAAATGTCTGAGGCTGGATTTGAACTGAGGTCCTCCTGTCTCCAGGACAGGTGCTCTATTCATTGCACCACCTAGCCGCCCCTTCATTATAATTTTCACCACCTGCTCATTGTTATGACCTCTGGGGCTAAACAGAATGAGTATAATCATGTTACCACATCATAGACATTGATCTATCAAAACAAAAACACCTCTCATGTCTCCTGTAAATCTCCTTTTCTTCTATGTCAAATATCCTTAGTTCCTTTAATGGATTCTCATGGTCTTGACAACTTTGCCCATGCTGACTGCTTTTTTCTGCCTCCTCCCTAACATTATTGCTCATCATAAAAAGTGGTATCTAGATCTGAATTCCATACTACAGATGTGGTCTAAGTGAGGCAGAGTAGAGTAATACCATACTTCCCTTCTTTGATACTTTGCCTCTCTTAGGGAAGTCTGACACCTGTAGCTTTCTTGGCTGGGATGTAACATTGTTGGATCATGTTGGTTCATAGTTCACTAAAATCCCTCAATATAATCACCTTCAATTAGAATGAGGAAAAAAAAACTCAGAAAGTGTAAATTATAGAAACTTGGGAAATGTCCACGTGCAGAAGGTAAAAAGAGATCAGTTTAAGATGGAAGAGGAAGCACAATTAAGATTGGGGGAGCTACAGTTTGACCAAAGGAGAGTCAGGAAATAGCAGTGTGATGGGATTTTGGAGAGCAAAACTGCTTTTATAGAAATGGATTACACTCATTGACTGATGAGTCCCCTTCCACTTTGAAGTTTCATGCTATTCCACAAGAGATAAGAGTTTAAAGAGGGAAGGAACAGTCAACAACTTATTCACAACCAGCATCTAATTCCAATGAAGAAGAGAGATGAACAATGGCAGTGGTGGAATCATACGGCTGGTAGTGGTGAAGAGGAAAGAAGACTTGATTTACTATTAAGAAGACATTCAGTTTCTATTTCTGACACCTTCTGATTATGGGCAAATCAAGGGGTGGATTCAATTCCAACCCATTAGCAAGATCAAAAATTCATTGTTGTTTTCAGTGTGAGCATTTGAATCTAGGAAATGAGTAAATGCTACAAATCAGTGGTTGATTTAATATTTTGTTGATCATCTATACCTAAGAAAGTAATTGAGAAAATGTTCATAATGCACATGAAACTTTAAAGTGAAGGCTTTTTTTTTTAAAGGAAATCCTATTGTTAAACATGAACAGTATACCCCAGCTTCTCAGCCTCAGTTTCCATGGCACATGCCTCACAGAGTTGTTGTGAGGTTCCCATGAAACAACATATGAAAAGTCCTCTTTAAAATGTAAAGTCCTATGAAAATGTCAGTAATTTACCAAGTTATTAGGCAGCTTCCAGATTTTTTGAATATTTCTGTTGTCTCACTTATCTTTCCCTTTGGAAATAACATTAATATTGTGGTAACCAGCCTAGTGCTACCTTCCTCGAAAATCTTTTCCCAGTCCCCATTTGTAAATATTATTTGTTCTATTTACCCCAATGCCTAACACATGTTAGCGACTTGACCACACACATGCAAACCTGTATTTCTCTTCCTATTGTAACAAGGACATTGCAAATTGGTTTGAGTCCCTCTGGCTTGCTTCAAACAGATGAAAGGAAATTTTCCAGTGAATTAAAAAGACACTTATGTGTCTACTCTATACAGAGCATTAGTCTAAACTTTGGAGGAGATACAAAGATAAAACATAATTCATGCCTAAATGGAGCTTACTGTCCCATAAAGAGAACACATGCACACATATATAACATATACATACATGTGTTTATATATGTAGATATATATATATATATATATATATATATATATATCCATAAGGTAAAATGGAAAAAGAAAGCTGCATAAAACAAACACAAAATATTATGTAAAGTCTCAGAATAGAAATACAATTTCTCCCTGAGGTAATCATGACTTTATGAAGAAGTCAATATGGAACAGTACCTGGCTGGGTGAATAGGATTTAAACAGACAATGGAGGTTAGAAAGGGTGTTCCAGGCAAAGGAGAATGTGTGGACAAACACTAAACGTGGGAAATCTGGTAATCCTGTTTTCCTCAATGTAGAGGATGAGGAGCGAAAATGGTATGAAGTTTTTTTTTTCCTTTTTCCCATTTAGGACAGAGACAAGAAATTAGTCCCAAAGCAAAATAGAGAAGATTTATCTATAATTATAAGGTGCACAGAAATTCTGGCATAGATCTCACCTGTGCTATGTCAAGCATGCTATTTTTGTTTTTGGTCTTTTCATCGAGGCCCTTACTCATCATTATTTCAAACAGGCTTCTGAGATGGTATTTGAATAATGACCTTAATTGCTCAGCTGTTTAAGAGCAGAGTAATTAAGATTGCATCACATGACAATGTATTCTTCCCCCTTCAAACCATGAATACAAGAGCATTAGTTTGTTTAAGTAGACCAACAGATCATGCCAGCCTGTGTACCTTTGGGTACTCAGAGAAACTGATTCAGTTATGCTTACTGCCATAAAGATTATCTCTAATCTCTACTATCTTCCATTTTCTCTGCTCCTGTTTGTCTAAGTGAAGAGCATTATAACAGAAAGCAAACATCAGATGCCAATTTAGCAAAACTTGTAACCTTGCTTTATGTTCCTATTAACTGAGCACATTAAAAAAAAAAAACTTTTACTATTATCTGAAAAGTCTCTGGGCAGGAAGCAGGGGAGGAGAGGGGTCTTCAAGATTCACTTGTCAGCATCTTGAAAGATGCCCAGATGTTTTTGCAGGTAAACTATACTTCCATAGAATGTCTACAATCTAAAAAAAAATGAAGCAATGAATTACAATAGACCCAGTTATTATAAATTAATCAAAAGTAAAGAAAGAACATCTTCCATCATAGGATGAATATAGTGTAACTCAATTCTCACTAGTATCTTTGGGGATTTATATCATGTACATGTTGGTCTCTGAAGTCCATTAGACAATATAATGCCAATATTTGGTAAGCAATAAAGAAATATTAATCAGAATGAAGCAAATTTAGGATCTAAATCATTAAGCTGCTATGAATTCATATAAAATTAGTGGCAAAATATTAATTGATAGAGTGCTCAGAAGTTTTCTTTATAAATAACGAAGGTTCCAACTTAAGGCAAATCTAGCATTCTGATGGTTGATGCTATAATAAACCAGGGAGTCATTCATGGTTAAGTGGAAAGTGTCAAGATTTGAGTTCAGGGGCAGCTAGGTGGTGCAATGAATAATGAATGAATAGCCATGTGACCTTGGGCAAGTCATTTAACCCCAATTGTCTTGTGTCTCTCCCCTCCAAAATTAAAAAAAAAAAAGATTTGAATTCAAATCCTGATTCTGCTACTTAGTTATGTGATCTTAGTTAAATCACTTAACTTTTTTAGGACTCAGTTTCTTCATCTGTAAAATAAGGGAAATGGATGAAGCTGATTACAGCTCTAAATGTATGGTCCAGAGCTCTGTGTATCTATCTCTATCTATCTCTATCTCTATCTCTGTCTCTATCTATCTCTATCTCTATCTCTGTCTCTATCTCTATCTCTATCTCTATATCTGCATCTATACCTGCATCTGCATCTATATCAGTGGTTCTCAACCTGTGGGTCGCAACCCTTTTGGGGGTCAAACAACACTTTCACAGGAGTCACAGGGGTCTCCTAAGACCACAGGAAAACACTTATTTCAGATGGTCTTAGGAACTGAGACACTGCTCCTCTATCTGTCTCCAGGCGGGTCTGCCACATGCAGATATGCCCACGTATGAGTATTAAAGGGTTGCGGCATTAGGAAGGTTGAGAACCACTGATCTACATCTCTCTACATCTACACCTATATCTACATCTATATCAATCTCCATCTCTATCTCTATCTCCATCTCCATCTATAGCGATATCTACATCTATCTACATCTACACCTACACTTATACCTACATCTACATCTGTTTCTGTATCTACATCTACATATACACATAATATATATATATATATATGCATACACATAATATATACACATGTATATATGTATATGTATGTGTGTATACACATATATACATAGGCACGGGCATAGACATACCATGTTCCATGTCTGATGGTAAACTTTGGGAGTACACCAAAAAGGAAAGCAGTCTTAGCCCTCAAGGAGTTTCTCTTCTTCTGACATTTTTTACCTTATTCTCATGTTGAATAGAGGTCCCTAAAAAAGGCTGATTTTATAAACAATCAGCATTTCAACTTAAAGTCTATCCTAATTTCTATTTATCTCACTCATTCTTGCAATTAACACCACAAATTTAGAAGTTTTATGAAATAATAAGTTAAAGTTCAAAATAAATGAAAAGATTCTGTGACCCAAAGATTCCTTCCAGAAGCTGGGTCTTATCAATTGGTAGATTGGAAAGAGCTGTGAAATGGGAACCTGGAAACCTTGGTTCTAGCCCCACTTCAGTCAATTGCTTGTATAGCCTTGGACAAGGATCTCAGATTATCTCAACCTTAGTTTCCTCATTTGTAATATAGATTTAACAATATACTTATCCCATAGGGTTTTTGTAAATATCAAAAAAGATCATGGATGTGGATGGACATTGCAAATTGTATGATACTCATAAAAGGTTTTTGAGATTTCTCGCTCAGGAGAGCTCAGGTACCATGAGCTGGGCAATCCATTCAATCCTATTGTTCTGTCTGTTGTGAGGAAGGAGAAAAATGGCCATAGGGTCATATGGTCATAATAGATCTTGATTTGGAAGTGACCTCAAAGATCATTGAGTCCACTTCTATCATTGTGCAGATGAAGAAACTGAGACCCTGTTATGGAAATCTGAAGATCTTCCCTGCCCCTAGGCCCTTTGCTTAAGTGGCTCTGAGAACCTTCCCTGATTTGAAAGTATATTCGGCCCCCTAATAGGCTGAATGTGGTCACATGGAGCCTGTGGTGGGAGGCTTGTTTTTCGGGAATGCCCACGCCTTGGTGCTTTGTGATTGGGCAGTGGGTCAAGATGGCTGTGACATTCTCTGATCCAGGAGAAGGCTACATATATTGCTGATGTGAGGCTTTGCTTTTGGGCTCACTTTGAGAAGAGTTGTGTGATTTGGCCAGACAAGACTCCATTGAGCCCCTTGGCTTTGAAAAACCCAGATGTTGATGCTTCCCTCTCTGGTAACTGAATAGGTATGGATGTAATGGTCAGATGACTGGAAGCCCATCTGCTGGTCTGTTTCTTTGTCTGCTTGTAACTTGTGTTTTGTATTCTGTTTGTATTCTCTAAAGTTCAGGGTGCTGACTTTTTCCCCTGAACTAGCTAAATGACATATGTTTGATTGATTAAAGTGAGACTGTTAATCCATTTTGAGTTGCTTTCCTTTAGAAAAGCAGATCTAAGAACCTGTGCTAGCAGCCACCCTGGGTATGCTAGGGTGCTTGCTGATACAGACCCAGAAAAGTTAAGTAATTGAGCTATCAGGTTTCCCTCCTCTTCCCCTTCCTCTTCCCTTTTTCAGGTTCCCCTTCCCACCCCCCTTTCCCTTCCCCTTCCCTCTCTCCTCTCTCCCCTCTCTCCTTTTCCTCCTCAACTCTTCTTTCCTTCCTTTCCTTTCCCTTCTCATTTCTTGGAGGTTGTTGCTTTTCAAAGTTATCATTTATAGGGTCATTAGTTTGCAGGACTCTGAAAGGCAAATGAATGTGTTTGAACAGTTAAGACTTAAGAAATTAAGACTGCTCCAGATCTTAAAAAATGGAGGTCCAGAGAAGTTAAATGACTTAATGAAGATCACACAGGTAGTAAGGGAGAGCCAAGATCCTGCCTCCAAATCTGTCATAATCATGGTGCTCCATTGGTAAAGTTACTTCATCTGTGCCACACAAGATCCAACAGTTTGTTCCAAGTTGTTGCCAGTGAACTTCTAGAGCGACATGTGAACTACTAGGATGAAACCAATAGGATGTAATCTTAGTCAATGGAAGAGGAATTCCTTGAGACAGACTAGTTTATTTTTGTCTTTTCTTCCTTAAAAACAGCCATTGTACCAGTCACATATTGGGTACATAATAACAATTGTTTATGAAATAAATGGATATTTAAATAGGATGATCTATGCGAACTCTGTCTCTTCCTCAGATCTGTCCAGTGAGTTTCTCATTACTGATTTACCCTATGTCCTAAATAATGAGTTTTTATTATCATTAGCCTGTGCTATTTTGAACTAGATTGTAAAAATTAAAGAGTACCTGATGTGTTTGCTTTGGTGTCACATCTCAGCTGAGCCTGGTGGGGACAAATTCATCACTGGGAGTATAAAAGTGTCCAGTCCACAAAATCATCAAGTAAAACATAATTGCTCAAGGCTATAGGGACCAGCCTTAATATGACTCATGAGTTTAATCACTGGCCTTCACTAAAAAGCATAAAATCTAAGATGATGTACTATTCCCAACTTTTCTGCCTTTACATTCAGTCAAAGTTACTCTACATTCAAAACAAGGATAAAGCCAAGGTTGTCCTTTAAAGTCCAACATACTCCTCTTGGTACCTGGAAGCTTGAGACACTCTAAAAGCCTGTGTTTTCTTTTCTTTGCACTAGTACATCAGATACCACTTATAACAAAGGCTCCAAATGCTAACTCAGGGTGCAAAGAAAGGAGGCATCTTCAAAGTCCTTAGATCATGGAATCCAGAGTTCATGACGATGTAACAAGTAGCTTATAACTCAGGACTTCTTAAGGATTTGAAGTATGTTAACATTCTGTTCAAGCACAATGGCTCCATTGAATTTCCCTTTGGAATCCCTGCAGACCAATGACCTTAGAAATGACAGTTTCAAATAAGCAAACCACTCTGAATTCCTTGCACAAATCAAACTTGATTCTTAGGTCTATACCTCTATTTAAAGTTCTCTTTCTGTTACTCTAGCTCAAGATAATTGTATCCCCTAGACTGCCCAGGAGTTTTGAATAGAAATGGCAGTATGGTCAGAAAGGCTTCTGACATTCACCCATCATCCTCAAAGAAATGTTTACCTTCAGAGGAAGAAGGGAATTGAATAGGTCAGAACCAAAAAGTTCCTGATATTTCCCATAAATATAATATCACTACAAAGTATAAACACAATACCAAAAGAGAGAGAGAGAGAGAGACAGAGATAAACAGAGACAGAGATAGGAAGAAACAGAGAGAGAGAGAGGGAGACATAGACAAAGACATAGAGACATAGAACAGCTTTCTGTTAACATCTTGTTGTTGTTCATCCTTTGTTTCTGAAGAGGACCAATAACATCATGGGGTGATGTCTTGACTTATGTGTGAATTGGATTTAAGTGAGACAGAGTTGCACAAACTAATCAGTCTCATTGTCTCTTTCTGAGTCATCCAAGTCTAGTGGCAGGACAAAAGTCTAGATGATTGTCAATAGACCAGGATGCAGTAGATGACCTTGGTATCTTCAATGCCTGACTAAACTCTAAGTACCTCGCTGCGCCTGCTTCAGCCACCTCTATGGCATTTGGAACAAATTACTCTCATTTACCCATTCTACAGGAGGAAATCTTCACATTCTTGGGGTAGACAACCCCTGATTCACTGACAGATTTGAGTCCTGTCAGTAACCCTCAATCTGCCAAAAAGGTTTACCAGGGTGTGCCATTGTGCATGTTGCAACTTATTGGAGCAATATATACTATGAATCCATCTATCTGAATAATAATATATAACAAATATATCTAGATGGATAGACAGACAGACAGATAGATACACACAGTTTATGACCAACTGTACCCCAATTTTCCTTTTATCAGAGCTATTTTTTTGTGTACTTTTCCAGAGATACTGTGAGATAGTAGATAAAAAACTACCCTGAGAGGTGGGAAGACCTTAATCCAAGTCCTTCTTCTGACACATATATGCTATATGATCCTGGTCAAGTCACATGTCCTCTCAGTACTCTAGGCAACTCTATAGAAATATGCATTGTAAAAAGGGTTTCTACCTAGTCTGGCAGTTACCTAATCTGAAAGTTCTTTATACAAATTAAAATGAGGCAAGTCGCAAGCATTCATTAAACAATTACTTACATGTGAAACATTATGCTAGATTCTGGGATTACAAGCAGAAGCAAAAAGAAAGACCACCTCTGTCCTCAGGGAACATACATTTTAATAGAGGCAGACAACATAGTAAAGAAAGTTCTAAGGAAGGGGGAGCTACTTGCAGTAGGGCACTGTAGGGTAGAGAAAGATGGAGGGTGTGGAAAGAGTAACAAAGACATTAAAAAATGACTTAAAAGCACGTCCTTAAAATGGGATTTCCAGAAAGAAAGGACCAATTAGACCAATTTTATGGCCAATACATGAATTTGTTGTGCCTTACTATACATAATTGTGCCTAAGGTTTTGTTTTACTTGTTTTCTTATTGTGGGATGGAAAGGAAGAGAGGGAGGAAAGAGAGGCAGATCTGAAAGCAAAATAAAATTTGATTTATATAATTTCTCTCCTTAAGGGCAATGGGAGTACATGAGAGACTCCATGTACCCTGGGGAGGGTTGGTCACTTAGTCTTAATACCAAGACAGTCTTTAAGTAAAGTAAACAGTGACTTATTTCTACTGGCTTACCATAGTAATCACCTGGTAGAGAAACATTAAGCTCTGAGACCTGAAATCAAGGTTCTATTCTAAATATTTTATCTGAATCATGTATATGGGGGCCATTTTGAAGAAAAGGAAATGGTCAGGGGATAGGGGCTGCTTTGTGGGCTGCCTTGCACATAGGTGGAGGAAATTCTTTAATGCGTTGTAATAAACATTCAGTAAGATCCCTAGGCACTTGTCTAGGTTTTAGAACTATAAAAATGAAGGAGAAGTATTTATCAAAATAATAGATTCCAGAACAGAGTGAATTGTGTATAACATCATGAATCTCTATTGGACTGCACTTTTGACTCCCTAAAAGACTTCTTTCTCCACCATCCTTCAACAGTCTTCTCATACTGGAAGCTTACTCTGCTTCTACAGCTCCTTATTCTAATTGGTCATTTTCTTCTGGAAATCCCATTTTAAGGAAGTGTTCTTAAGTCATTTTTTATGTCTTCATTACTCTTTCCACACCCTCCATCTTTCTCTACCATGCCCTACTGCAGGTAACTCTCCCTTATAACTTCCTTTTCTATGTCGTCTGCCTCTACTAAAATGTATCTTCTCTGAGGACAGAGGTGGTCTTTCTTTTTGCTTCTGCTTGTAATCCCAGAATCTAGCATAATGTTTCACATGTAAGTAATTGTTTAATGAATGCTTGCGACTTGCCTCATTTTAATTTGTATAAAGAACTTTCAGATTAGGCAACTGCCAGACTAGGTAGACACTCTTTTTACAATACATATTCCTATAGAGCTGCCTAAAGTACTGAGGAGGATATGTGACATGACCAGGATCATATAGCAAATATGTGTCAGAAGAAGGACTTGGATTAAGGTCTTCCCACCTCTTAGGGTAGTTTTTTATCTACTAGCTCACAATGTCTCTGGAAGGGTACACAAAAATTAGCTCTGATAAAAGGAAGACTGGGAAAAATATGGAAGAGAGTTATAGGTGAAATGTTCATTGTGTTTGTCCTTTGTTTTCGAAGGGGACCATGAAATCAGGGAAATGATGACATGACTTGCAGTTGACTTTGATTTGAGTGAGGGAGGGCTATGCAAGGTCACTAGCCTCACTTTCTCCTCCAGAGCCACCTGAGTCCAGTGACCAGATATTCATCAGGATGACTGGAGATGACCCAGGATGCAATGGGAGACTTTTTAAAGTTAAGGTCTTTGTGGGTTCTCACTTACAGTGAGGTAATGCCAATACAGTTAATAGGCCTTTTTAAGAAATGAGTCAAGGGATGGATGGACCCTTTAATTAAGAAAAAAAAATCAAACTGCAGGGTAACACCCTCAGGGTTGCTGTTCCAAAGAGAAACAGTTGCCATTAACACTCATTCTAAGCTTGGACACATATCTGGAGGCAAAATGTTATTGTCTTACACAGAGGTGCTGGCAAGGTCCATTTGTCCCTAAATATCTTCATACCAGGTAACTACAGAGTTGAGTTCCAACTTCCCCACATTTCACCTACGCTGAAAGTTGTGAGAGTTAACTAAGAATCATATTGTACAGCACCCTGGGAGGAATTACAAATTAATACTAAATACTAAACAAATTAGACCACTGTGAAAGTCACTGATCCCTATTTTTATCAAGATCATTAATATTATAATTTTAGAAAACAAAGGTGGGAATATTCCAAACTCATCATTGCTTGCTTAATTTTTCCTAAGGCTGCACTTTCTGTGATATTAATAACAAAGAGGACATGACAAAGAGTTCTAGCATACTTCATACAGGTGACTGAACTTAGGGGTCTTGGATGGGGGAGGAGGGGAAGGCAGGTAGTTTAATGTGGAATCAATCTAACACAATCTAATCCCATTGTAGGGTGATGTCCATTTGAACCATCAGATCTACTCTTGGGGCTGCCACATTAAATTGGGTTAATACAATAGCAGACCGGCTAGCCATTTCAATCAAAACTTCTGCTACCATCTGGATGGTTTAATATGGTAATGGCAATATTTAGGATTTGACTTCATTACATAACTTACCAAAAGTCATGATCTTACAGTTACTGTATGAGTAAAAAATAAGTTGAGATGGTAGAATCATGGAAGGATAGAGCAGACAGGGAACTTAATGGACATCTAGTCTAGTTTCTCTTTTTTAATATAGGAAGAAACTAGATTCTAGAGAGGGGAATTGACTTGTGGGACCTTGATTTACTCAATTTAATTTAGTTACTTAGCAGTAGAGTAGCTACTAGAACCCAGGTTTCCTGAGTCTGCACCTAGTGTTTTTAATCATTGTTTTCTCCACTGTTTTCTGATAGTTAAGCTGTGTGTCCAAATGACTCATTGCAATTAATCTAGTCCATCCAAACAGAAGCACCAAAGTAGTGGTACAGCCTATAGATTTGTATTAGGGGACAAGTAGGTGAAAGATACATATGAAATGGAAGTAAGATTCCATTTAAAGAGGATTTACATCCTGTCACATCTAATGTGAGCAAGGCAAAGGGAAAGCTTGATTGGAAGGCAACACTTAGGGGCACCTAGTAGAATTGATTAAATATTCACTTTCTATGTAGCCCAGTACTGAAAAAAAAAAAAGAAAGAAGAAAGAAAATGAGTTATTTTTCATATAGAGCAATGGCATGACTACCCCATTATATCTGACGAGGTAATGTACATAAAGTGCTTTATAATTGTAAAACATGATCTGAATGTGAACTGTTATTATTCTTGTAATTATTTCTGGAGGACATATATCTTCAGTTATTTTCCCAGAAGCAGTGATGAATTCCTGTCCTTGATGACTGAAGAGGTGCATTTGCAAGTTGGCCAACCATGGGGCTCTCTAGATGAAAACTGTATGGCTAGGAGGCAGCTCAAACTCATGGCACTGCTGACACATGGGAATAAGGAGGAGGGGGTGACAAGTATTTTTAGTTTAGTCATTTTGCAGTTGTGTCTGATTCTTTGTGTCCCCATTTGGGGTTTTCTTGGCAGAGATACTGGAGGGTCTTGCCATTTCCATCTCCAATTCATTTTACAGATGAGGAAGCTGAAGCAAACAGGGTTAAGTGACTTGCCCAAGGTCATATAACTAGTATGTGTCTCAGGCCAAATTTGAATTCTGGAAGAGGAATCTTCCTGACTCCAGGCCTGGCATTCTATCCACTGCAGCACCCCACTGCCCAAAGTCCACTAGGTACATTGCTGTCAAAAAACAATGCAAGTTTGTGCAAGGTAATATGTTGTTATCAGAGATATGACTAGGATTTGTGGTTGATTAGCATTAGGGTAGAGTAGAGAGGGCAACTTAAGTCAAGTTGATTCAATAATTCTGAAAGACCTACAACCTCTGAAAGGAGGAAAGGGTAGGAGGTGGTGACCTTGTTTGGAGTACAATCACATTTCTTACATATCTAAAGTGAGCAAGACAATCTGCTAGGTCTGAAGGAGAGAGAGGCAGAGAGAAAGAGACAGACAGACAGAGAGAGACCTAGAGAGAGGGAGAGAGCAAAGAAGTGTCTGCCCTGAAGGAAATTACTCTGGGAAGAGGAGAGGTAGTAGAAGGGGATCAGAGAAGGCTATAGGATTTAAACACCACAAGTGCAGAATAGCAAAATGACAAGATTCAAGCAGAACTTCAGCACCATTAATCTGACAGTCAGGAAAGATGGATTAGAGTGAGCAGAGAATATGGTCGCAAAGCCCAGGAAGGAAACGATTTCCGTAGTCTAGGCATGAAGTTCATTACTTCTCATACTCTCTTGTGTAGTCGTGGAAACAGGGATGTGGAGCAACTTAGATGCTTTATGACAACAGCTGTATTCACCATTTGTTAAGCAGCTCATTCTAAGCTCACTTCAGTTCTGTTGATTCTTGCTAACACATATCTTGCATTAAACATCACCAGAGTGGGGGGGAGGGAGGGGGGAAACAACACATACACACAGCTAGTTTCTTGATCGTGTCTCTGGTTTGTCCTCCCTAGTCCCCTGACTGGAATTTGTT
Source organism: Pseudochirops corinnae (assembly GCA_028646515.1). Taxonomy (NCBI): domain Eukaryota; kingdom Metazoa; phylum Chordata; class Mammalia; order Diprotodontia; family Pseudocheiridae; genus Pseudochirops; species Pseudochirops corinnae. The sequence continues at coordinate 40,094,806 of CM053590.1, forward strand.
CTTTTTACTGGGGGCTCAGGGTCTAATATCTTTGCATAGTTATAGTTTCTTGCATGTTTGTGAGCAATGCTATCAGTCAACCTAAAATATGTATTAAGTGCCTGATATATTCTGATGAGCAGTGTTCTAGATGTTACTGATACAAATACAATAACTAAAACAACCCTTAATCTCAAGGATTGTACAGTATAATATTGTATCCTCTCTACAGCCTCTTAAGATTAAGCTTCCTTGCCAACATTAAGGTTTTCATTCAACCATTGGAAATTGCACGCCTCTTATTACCTTTGTTTGATATATTTCTGAATGAAAATCATCTGAATGCTTGATGAGATCCATGATCCCATTGCTATTTTAACATGATGAAGGTACAGGAACTGACACCGGATTAGAGGCTGTCCCTTGGATGAAAGAAAGATAATCTGAAATGACTCCATACAGACCGAAAGACAAAATGACAACATGAATAAAGGACAGTCTTGGAGACAGGAAACCCTGAGTTCAAGTCCATTTTTTTTTTTTTTTACACATTGACTGATCGTGGATAAATCATTTAACTAACCTCTCTGCTCCTCCTGGTAAGTTTCATTGACTTCAAGCAAGAGATAAATGGGTGATTTACATCACTTGAGGGAGTTTCCATACTGGATTCTCTTCTTACAACTGAAAATAGATGTCTGAACTCTCTCTCCTAGCTTCATCACCTACCCCACTGTATCCCTTACCCTAAGGGGGACAAGAATGAATTGGAGAAATGGGAGGATGAAAATGATGGACTGAATCAAGTGGAATCATTGTAGGATATGGTAGGAAAAGAAAATGACATTTAGGATTAGAAGAAAGTTAAATAAATACATGAAAACCTACTCTGTGTGTGTGTGTGTGTGTGTGTGTGTGTGTGTTCAGGGTGAGGGAGTACCTTTATGCTGCGGTTTGTGGCTACTAAGTGTGTTTATTTATGTTTAATTAATTGATTCTCATAATAACATTTTGAGATAAGTAAAACAATTCTCATTTTGTAAATGTGGAAAGGGAGAGTTAAACACGGGGGTTGTGGTCTAGCTAATGGAAAGATAATTGAAATTGAAATCCACACACTCAGAAGTTCTCAGTTTAGCTCTGGTTTTCTTTGTAGTTTCCTTATCTCTAACATGAGGGTGAATCCCACTTCTAGACATTGGCCCCAAAGAAATCAACGACAGAAATAGCAGTCCAAAAAATTCATGACAGTGTGTTATGTTGTAGCAAATACCTAAAAACAAAGTGTGTGTTGACATATTCATGAATGGCTAAAAAAAACAACAACCCATAACCCTATGCTATATGAATATAATAGAAAATTAGTATGTAGTAAGAAATGAGAAATATGAGGAAATATAAGAAATGTCGAAGATTTGTATTAGCTGATGTCAATAAGAAATATGGGAAGTTTTGTATTAAATGATGTAGAGTAAAATAATTGAACCACAGAGAAAAATATGGAGAGTAATTACAACAATGTAAATGAACAGATCTTTCAAATGAATTAAAAAAAAACATACCTATCATGGTAAAGACATGAACTTCTTTCATTGGAAATGTTTGTATAGTTGTTCTTATTTAGTATAATGGCATGGTTGTCTGGGGTTGTGTAAGCAAGAATGGCTGAGCATAAAGACAAAATACATCCACAAAATATATTTTTAAACATAAAAATAAAATGAAGGCACCTGGATTAGATGATCTTCAAGGTACATTTAAGTGCTAACGATTTGTGATTCTATTGAATGATCTGATTGAAGTTGCACAGGTAGAAAGAAGGAAATATAAAGTTCAAACTCAGAGTTTCTGAGTCCCTCCCCTCACCCCAAACCATACCACTCTGCATGTCCAACAATGAAAAGGATTAAATAAGAGTCAAGCACAGTTAACAAGAAGGAGCACAGAATGTCAGAGAGCAGCCTGTGGATAAATCAAACCAAGCAGTGACTGAGATATGCAGGAAGGTTAAAACTAATTTTTCACTTATACTGCCTTTAATAAGGGTGAGAAAAATTAAAAGTCTTAAAAAAAATTGTAGAGTTAGAGACATTGCTCCCATTCACATAATGAAAGGCCAGAGACCATTAAGTAGTTCATGTCCCACCTAAACCAGCTTTATGAATTTTCCTTCCTTCCTTCCCTCTTACCTCCCTCCTTCTCTCCCTCTTTCTCTTCCTTCCTTCCTTCCTTCCTTCCTTCCTTCCTTCCTTCCTTCCTTCCTTCCTTCTTTCCTTCCTTTCTTCCTTCCTTCCTTCCTTCCTTCCTTTTTTCTTTCTTTCCTTCCATCTTTCTTTCCATCCTTTCTTATTTCCTTCCATCTATCCTTCTTTATTTTCTTCGATCCTTCTTTATTTCCTTCCTTCCTTCCTATCAAGCATGACAATAAAAGCAAATAAAAGAGTTAACTCAATAATTTTAGGAAGTTGTTGGACTTTATCCCAGCATTCTTTGCATTTTCTTAAAAGGACACAAGCCCAGGGAATATGATCTGTCTCTGTTCCCCCCTCAAGCTGTCTCACGCATAGACACCTTCCTTCTTGCATGTCTTACCCACTTACCTACAAAGGTTTTTTTGGCAAGATGTAGACACATTGTGCTTTATAGCCCGCTGAGCCAGATTGGCAGCTTCTTACTAATTATACCACTGAGTGCTCAGTGGTGCTTTTCAAAGTCGCTATGACTTCTCATGAAATCCCTAGTAGCAATTAAATATGGGGGAGAAGAGCAGATTGGCCCAGAATTATCTTTAATAGAGCTATTTTCTTCTAAATTAACATGCTCTGAATTCTGTGACACTGTCCTTTTCTCCAGAAACTTGAATTGGGAAAGCCATGTTTCTAAAAACAAATGTGCTTCTCTTACCTGGCCATATGCTTTCATGGCTGACTGGGGACCCTTGGATCAAGACTATGAGGAGACAGCAACTGAAGAGCATAAGGAAAAAGTGGAGGAGATAGGGCCCAAGAAGAGATTAAAATGATTGAGTTCTATTACCCTTGTTTCTCAAGACAGCATAGGGTATTGGAAAGAGAGCTAAATTCAATCTTTTACCTGAAGACCCAGGACCCAAGTTCAGATTCAAACTTTGTAACTTTCCTGGGTGACTTTGGACAAGTCACTTAAGTTGTTTTGTTTCCTTTTCTGTAACATGAGGAGTTGAACTAGAGAGAATCAATTCAATCAGCTCCATTAGAGAATTAGGTGAACTGATCTGAGGTGATCACATATGTACATTAAAGAAAGGAGAAAGGTTGGGAATTGAAAGAAATTCCAAGGAGACCTGTGGAAATACTTGCTTCTTTCTAAATGGAAAAGAAAAACATATACTCCTTCATCGTTTGGGTTTATCTGATGAGGCTACATTTTGCACTCATGGCAAAAGAGATCTGGGATTATGGACATTAGGAAGTTTTGGCTCATAGTTCAGTTCTGAACATATTACCTATGTAGTATGTTTTACAGGATTTTTATAGGATCGTATGTTGATAGTTGGAAGGGACCATAGGGTTCACCTAATCCAACTCCACCCCAACTTTTACTCTGCTTGTTGTACAGATGAAGACAATAAAGTTTAGAGAGGGTGATTGACTTGTTCAAGGTCATACTATTAGTAAGTGGTACAGTCAGGATTTGAATGCAGATTCTTTGGCTCTAGACCAAATGTTCTTTCCTTTATATCACACTAATTGAGATCTGATAATCAATCAATCAGTCAAGAAATCTTTATAAGGCACTTGCTATATACAAATTCAAAAACTAAAATAATCAGTTCTCCCAGTGATCTTACAGTCTAATGAAGGAGATAGCATAAAATATGTACAGCATAAACATAAAGTTAATAATACAAATATATATATACATATATATATATGTAAAGTGGGTAGATCAATTTGGAAGGGAGGATACTAGAAGGTGTCATATGGAAGATCGTGTTTTGTCTCCATCTTAAAGAGAGAGAATGCTTCTAAAAAACAGATAAGGAGAGAGTAGATTCCTGGCATGTGGGATAGCCAGTAAAAAGTCATAGAGATGAAAGATTGAGTTTATTGTATTGGGAACATAAAGGGGGTCAATCTGAATGAATCCAGTGTGCATATGAAGTGAGGAGGAAAAGTAATGTCCAGTGATGCCAAATGATAGGTTGGAGCCAAGGTGTGTATATAGGTTATGTATATATATATATATATATATATACATATATATATATATATATATGAATATACATATGAACATATGTGCATATTTGTATATTGTACACACATATATGTGTCCACATACATGTGTATATATTTATTTTATATGTATCTATTTTTTCCCTAGAAATCATAGAAGACACCAAAGTTGATGGAGAAGGGAAGGTTGTGTCTATGAGGTACTGAAGTGGGGAGTTACTGGAAAGAGAATGACCAATCTATCATGGATCCAGGTAATTATGATATCATTAGAAGCATGCCAGAACAGACCAGTGAAAAAATAAACTGTATAAAAGTATACTTTAATAAATTAGGCCAGAACTTAAAAAAAAAAAAGAGGATGACCAGTTAAGAAGCTGCTGTAATATTTTAGGTGAGAGATGATGAAGGTTCAAACTAAGGTAGTGTCTGCATGAATAGACAGAAGAGTTAGATGCAAGAGATAGTCTAAGAATCATCCTAGATTCCTCACTATTTTTCTCCCACCCTCATTTGAAGCTGTTGCCAAGGTCTGCTGACTTCACTTGGACAGCATCTCCAACATGCCCCCTCCTCTCTCTGATACTGCCACCACTCCAGTTGAAGGCCTTCATCACCTCAAGTCTGAATTCTTGCAGTAACCTATTGGTCTTATGTTCGTCCCAAGTCTCTCTCTACTACAATCCATCCTTCATTCAGCTATGAAAATGATTTTCCCAAAAAGTAAGTCTGATCATGTCATTCCCTTCCCTCCCCTCCTGCCCAAACTCAGCAATCTCCAGTGACTTCCTGGGGCCTGCAGGAGTAAGTACAAAATGTTCTCTTTGTCATTCAAAGCCCTTCATAACCTAGCCCCCTCCTACCTCTCCAGTCTGCTTACATCTTCCTCCCCAGTATATGTTTTCTTCAATTTAGCAGCATAGACCTTTTCCCAATTTCATGAACAGGATGCTCCATCTCAGCTCCAAGAATTTTCTCTGACTGTTCCTCATTTCTGGACTGTTCTCCCTTCTCCACTGTGACTACTCACCTCTATGGATTCCTCTAAGTCCCAAATAAAAATTGACCTCCTATAAGAAGCTTTCCCCAGCCCCTCTTAATTCCAGTATCTTCTATTAATTATTCCTATTTATCTGTATGTAGCTAGATTTGCATATATTTGTTTGTATGTTGTCTGCCCTGTTAGATTTTAAACTCCATGAGGAAAAGGACTGTCTTTCATCTCTCTCTCTCTCTCTCTCTCTCTTTTTTTTCTTTTTGGAGGACAATTGTGGTTAAGTGACTTGTCACACGGCTAGTTTTGTGTTAAGTGTCTGAGGTCACATTTGAACTCAGGTTCTGCGACTCCAGGGCCGGTACTCTATTCACTGCACCACCTAGCTGCCCCATCTCTTTTTTTTTCAATCTCCAGGGCTTAGCATTGTGCCTGGCACATAGTAGGTGCTTAATAAATCTTTATTGAATCAAATTGAGATTCTGTGAAGATAGAAATACAGGTTTTGGCAATTGATTGGATACATAGAATGAGAGAGATAGTGAGTAGTCCAGGATGTTGATGCTATAAACCTGTCTCAGTTTCATTATCTGTGAAACAGGGATACTACCTGCACTGTCTATTTCTTCTGGTTCTTATGAGTCTCAAATGAAATCCCACATATGGGATTATTCTTAAAGAAAATCAGTTACACCATGTACCAGAGGAATCAACAAAATTATTCAAGTGATTAATGATTTAGGATTGCTGTCTAGAATCCCAGCTACTCAGAATCCTAAAAATAATTTCTGATATCCAGCTGGCATCATGGAAGATCTGGGCCTTAGAGACAACAAGACTTAGATTCAAGTCCAATCTCAGACACATACTGGCTGTGTTGCTCTGGGAAAATATTTTTTTAACCTTTGAGTGCTCTAGGAAACTTTCAGAGACTACAGGTTGAAGAGCAAGTATTGATCTGCATTGGCAGAATTCCTGATTCCAATGAAATGGGAGGCCCACAAAAATAATTCCTCAGTGGGAAAGTATACATGGTCCGATGAAACACACTAAAGCTCTTCAAAAGAAAATTTGTAAACTATTAATAATCTCATGAAAGAATGATCCAAATCCATCTCAGCTCCAAGCATTTTCCAAATCACGAACAATAAAATAAAGGCAAATCAAAACAACTCTGAGTTTATACAATTGACACAGATAATCAAAAGGAGAGTAATCTATGTTGGAGGTATTGTGGGAAGATAGGCACAGTGACTGCCTATTGAAGGGGCAAGGAAATTATTCCCTCTATTCCAGAAAGCCATTTGGAGTTATTTTTAGAAAGAGAGGAAAATGTTCATACTTTTTGAGCCAAAGACCCCACTCCTTAGGAGTATACTGCTGGGAGGTCAATGGTAAAAGGAAAGGTCCCTTGGATACCAAAATGTTCATAGCCATACTTTTTGTTATAGCAAAGAATGGGAATCAAAGTCACCATCATACATGGTGAATGGCTAAGCAAATTTGTGCAGGATATGTTGGAGGCAGCTCTAACAGGATCATGAGAACTGATTGCTTAATTTTCAGAAAATCAGCAAATACTACAAATCAAGTTTGATTGTTTTCTTGACTGTCTGAACTTAAAGTGATAGGGAAACTATTAATATGCAGATTAAACTTAAGTGTGTCATACGTATATTTTTTTCCTCGGGGAGCTGATTATTAGACATTTAGCAGCACATCAATGGATTGAATGTAAATACAATATTACTGAGTTCTAAGAAATGATGAAGATAATGAATACAGAGATGCGGAAAATTATGTGAACTGATGCAAAGTGAAGGAATCAAGATAAAAAAGGGAAGTCAATTGAAGTCTACACTTGATATCAGGCATTTATATCTTGTTTCAGACACTGGCTAATTGTGTGACCTGGGACAAATCTCTTAGCCTCAGGTACCTCACTTTTAAAATGGGGATAATAATAGTGCCTACTGACAGGGTTGCAAGGATCAAGATGAGGCATATGTAAATTGCAATGTTGTTGTTGTTGATGATGATAATATATACAGAACTAGACAAACAATGTACAGGTTGACTATAAATTTGTTGATAGGAAAAGTAACAACAACAAAAAAATTGAATTCTGTGAAATCATTATGATCAAGCTTGTCCCCAAAGAAGAGATATAAGAATACTTCCTTCAACTTCTTTGCAGAGGGAGGAAATCATGGGTATGGAATACTGCACATATATGAAACTTTTTTTATGTATTTGCTAGATTTGCAAAATTATTATTTTTAAATTCTTTGTTATTGTGGGATTGCATTCTGTTGGGGAACTTAGCTACGTTGGAAAATGTATATGATATAAAAACAAAAACATATGCAGCATTTTTTTTCAAAGACATATTTGACTTTAAAAAAGATAGAAATCTGCCTCACACACTGAATTTTAATAGATTTCATTAACTGGCCATTAATAACATTTACAGTAGTCCACAGGTCTCATTCTTTCTTTTCCTTTTTTTATTACTTTATTTTCCCAAGTTACATGTAAAAGCAATTTTAACATTCATTTTTAAAACTTCAATATCCAGATTTTCTCCCTTCCTCCCTTCCCCTCCCCCCTCATTGAGAAGGCAAGGAATTTAATATAGGTTATACATGTGTAGTCATGCAAAACACAATCACTTCTTTAGCTGGGAATTTTTCATCATAAATCCTTTGGAATTATCTTGAATCATTGTATTGCTGAAAATAGCAAAGTCATTCAGAACTGATCATTGCACAATATTGCTGTTACTTTCTACACAGTACATTTCACTTTGTATTGGTTCATATGAGTCTTTTCAGGTTTTGCTAAAAGCATCCTGCTCATCATTTCTTATAGCACAATAGTATTCCATCACAATCACATCCCAAAATTTGCTCAGCTGTTTCCCAATTGATGGGCATCCCCTAGATTTCCAATTTTCTAGCCACCAGAAAGAGTGGCTATAAATAATATTGTACATATAGGTCCCTTTCCTTTTTTAAAAAAATCTCTTTGAGGAGATAGAACTAATAGAGGTATTGCAAGGTCAAAGGGTATGCATGGTTTTATAGCTCTTTGGGCATAGTTCCAAACTGCTCTACAAAATGGTTGAATCAATTCACAACTCCACCAACAGTGCATTAATATATCATTTTTCCCACACCCCTTGCAACAATGGTCATTTTCCTTTTCTGTCCTATTAGCCAATCTATTAGGTATGAGGAAGTACCTCAGAATTGATTTAATTTGCATTTCTCCAATCAATAATGAGTTAGAGAATTTTTTCAAAAAAATTTGGCTAAAGATAGCTTTAATTACTTCATCAGAAAACTGTTCATATCTTTTGATCATTTATCAATTGGGGAATGGCTCTTATTTTTTTTTATAAGTTTGACTCCGTTCTGTATGTTTAAGAAATGAGGCCTTTATCAGAGTAATGTGCTTCAAAATTTTTTCAAATCTTTTGATTGCTAACTGTATTTCCATCCATCCTATTTCTCCATCGGTTTATTGTCTTCTCTCTCTCCTTTCACCGTGTCCTTCCTCAAACTGTTTTTCTTCTGACTACTACCTACCTCAATCTTCCTTCCCTTCCATCATCCCATCCCTTTTCTTATCCCCTTTCACTCCTACTTTCTTGTAGGGTAATAATGATTTCTATACCTAATTGACTGTGTATGTTATTCCCTCTTTGAGTCAATTCTGATGAGAGTAAGGTTCACTCCCTCCCTCTTACCTTCCCCATCTTCCCCTTCATTATAAAAGCTTCTTCTTGCCTCTTTTATATGAGATAATTTGCCCCATTCTACTTTTCCTTTTCTCCTAGTGCATTCCTCTCTCACCCCTTAATTTTGTTCTTTTAGATGTCATCTCTTATTCCTGTGCCTTCTGACTATATATATTATTCCTAACTGCCCTAAGAATGAGAAAGTATGATCTTCCCATGTAGGAATGTAAACAGTTTAATCTTATTAAGTCCCTTATGATTTCCCTTTCCTGTTTACCTTTTTATAGTTCTCTTGAATCTTGTTTTGGAAAGTCAATTGACTTTCAAAAGATAATAGACAATTGAAAGTCAAAGTTATTCAGCTCTGGGTTTTTTTTGGGGTTTTTTTCGTCAATAATACTAGAAACTCCTCTATTTGACTACATTTCCATTTCCCCCCCTGAAGAATTATACTCAGTTTTTCATGTAGGTGATTCTTGGTTGTAATCCTAAGTCCTTTGCCCTCTGGAATATCATATCACAAGCCCTCTTATCCTTTCATGTAGATACTGCTTGATTTTGTGTTATCCTGACTGTGGCTTTATGTTTGAATTGCATTTTTCTGGTGACTTACAATATTTTCTCCTTGACCTGAGGCCCTGGAGTTTGGCTATAACATTCTTGGGAGTTCTCATTTTAGTATCTCTTTCAAGAGGTGTTTGGTAGATTCTTTCAATTTCTACTTTACCCTTGGGTTCTAGAATATCAAGCAAATTTTCTTTAATAACTTCTTGAAAGATGATGTCTAGGCTCTTTTTTTGATCAAAGCTTTCAGGTAGTTCAATAATTTTTATCATTATCTCTTCTGGATCTATTTTTCCAGGTCAGTTGTTTTTCCAGTGAGATATTTAACATTATCTTCTATTTTTTCATTTTTTTGGTTTTGGTTTGTTGTTTTCTGATTTGTTATAAAATCATTAGCTTCCATGTGCTCCATTCTAAATTTTAAGGAATTATTTTTTCCACTGAGCTTTTGGGCCTCCTTTTCCAGTTGGTCAATTCTACTTTTTAAGACATTCTTCTTCTCATTGACTTTTTGTACATTTTTACCATTTACTCTAATATGTTTTTAAGCTGTTATTTTTCTGTATTTTTTGTGTCTCCTTTACCAAGCTGTTGCCTTTTTTTATTATTATTTCATTGCATCAATGTAATTTTTCTTCACAATTTTTCCTCTCCCTCTCTTACTTGATTTTCCAAATCCTTTTTGAACTCTTTCATGACCTAAGACCAATTAATATTTTTCTTAGAGGATTTGGATATAGGAGTTTTGACTTCATTTTCTTCTCAGTGTGTTTTGATGTTCCTTGTCATCATGGTAACTTTCTATAGTCAGAAATTTTTCTGCTGTATGCTCATTTTCCCAGCTTATTAGTTGACTTTTAAGTCCTCATTAAGGTAGGGCTCTGCTTCCAGGGTGGAGGGCCCACTATTCCATACTTCAGAGATTGTGTATAGCTGTTTTCAGTGATACTACTAGGGATTTGTAAGTTTTCAGTTCTTCCAAGGTGGTATGATCTAAGGAGAGGTGTTTACTAGTCTCCTGGCCTGTGCTGTGGTCTGTGAATAAGTACAAGTACTTTTTTCTGCCATGGAACTGTGGCAAGGGTCCCTGTTCCATTGCAGCTGCCAGCTTTGGTCTGCTAGTGCTCCTCCTCACCCTAGGACTTCCACCTAGGATTACAAAGTGGATCTGACTATGGGCAAAGCCAACAGAGTCCTGTCCCTAGTTCCAGCAAGGAGACCCTTGTAATCTCCTTTGACCCCCTTACTATCTGTAAGAGGTCTAGAAGCAACTGCTTCCATTGCTGATTCAGTGGCTCCCCAGGCTTGTTCCTAGTTTGTTGAGATTGGGGCTGTGCTGGCATGACCTGTGTTGGACTGTGTTCCATTCTCACCCAGATGCAACAGACCTTTCCTGCCAACCTCCAAAGTTGTTCTGGGCTTGAAAATTGTTTCATTCTGACTTTTTGTGTGTCCTGCTGCTATAGAATTTGTTTAGGGTCATTATTTAAAGATATTTGGAGGAATTTGGGGGAGAGCTCAGGTGAGTCCCTGCTGTACTTGTCATCTTGATTCTGCCTCCACAAGTTTCATTCTCAATGGTCTTTCATCAGTTTGCTTCAACTACATTCTGTTTTGCTATCCGGTCATAGCTGAAGCTGCATGACTTTGGGTCTAAGTCCAACATAAAAATAAAGGTGTCACTGTAATCATTGTGAATCACAGCTGCCACATTTAAGTTCATTCCTTATTCCATCATCTGGTCCACTATTAGTTACAATAAACACCCTGACCCAGAGCATGAGAGTTGTGATCGGAAAGTCAACAGGTAAGACTGGAGACCAATCTTACAGGACCTCAGATAGAGGCACAGTGACCCTGAAATGAAATCAAAGACTCTATTAAAGGTACTGAGCTCCTTAAAGGGTTCCTGCTAGAGGATGCTAAAAGACTACAAAGGTTTCTGTAACTGTGCCCTTCATTGATGGTAAATGCTACTGAATCATGATATTGAACAGTCCTGTTGCTGTCTCTCTCTTTCTCTCTTTTTAAAGTACTTGTGTGTGTGAGAGAGAGCTTTTGTTCCTATTGGGAATACCAAGCAGATGGTAATTATGCTTGCTCCTGCCACAGAGCTGCAAAGAACTCTGGACTAAATAAGTCTTGTCAGCTCCCTAAAATAAGTAGTGCCACAAATTTTTAAAACGACATACTTAATTCCCCCCCAGGGTTTAAATAGGTATCTTTTGCGGAAACATTAATGCAACTTATGGCTCAACCTGTGTCTCTGCTATGATATTTTAAAAAATGAATTATTTTCATTTCTGAAGGGTTGTTTACTTGTCTGTTATTAGACACAGTTTAGCTTTCTCTTGGGCTTGGGCTCAGGATTACTAATTCACATACCACTCTAAGGCATACAAACTTTATCCAGCTGTTCAAATAAGAATCATTGCCTTGCAGGTAATAGGCATTACTTATCACTGACCCATTGTTTGAGCACCATCTTCATAGACAACTAAATAAAAGGCAGTAGATTTAGACTGAAAGAGAGAAAAATCATCCATTGATATGAATCAGCACATTGGGGAGTAAAACATATCACCAAGTCTTTTGGTGTGAAAATAATTTAGCCTTGCTGTCTTAAAACCAAGAAAAAGATGCTGCATAGGAACTATGCTGACAACATCATGGGATTTTTGCTCTTGTCTAGGGCTAGTTTCATGCACAGTTGGACCATACTGCTGGCATTTCAGGCACTATGTACAAAAAATATTTTCATTACACGTCCTCACAGGAGAGAGAGCAGATGTTATATGCCCATCAGTTTACTCTTGGATAAACCTTGTACTATTTAGCTAGGTATTGAATAGTGTAGAGTAAAAAATGTCGTGAAGATTATGTTCAGGAAAGACATCTGTAACTTGAAATCATGTAATCAAGGCCATTTATAAACTATAAAATTTTGGGATAGTGCTCATCAACCAAGATCTAATAAAATATTCCATAAAATTATATGTAGATAAAGCTATTATAATTTTTACTGACAAATGAGAAAGGGAAGTTCCCAGAGGATGATAAGGGTATAGGTCAGATAGTGGGAAGTTATCACCAATCCATCTTCCTTATTTTGTAATTCCACCTAGGACTCTAAGGTGTAGGAGGGAGCAGCAACTTCTTTGTAACCCTGGCATCATCTCAGAGGTGTCAGTGTCATGCATATAGGCTGTTAATTTCTGAAACAAGGTAGTGAATCATATAGGAAACTGGTCACAACATACAGAGCTTGTTTGTAGAAGCTGGCATGAGTAAGGAGAGTGAAATCACTTTGAGCTCCAAAAGAAGTGGCTACCATGGCCTTACTACCAAATGACTACCAATATAAACCATGTACTCAACAATCAACAGCCTCTGAATAGCAATGGCCTCCAGCCTAGTCCCTGCCTTCAGAGCAAATACAACTACTAAATAGCAGGATAATAAAATTCTCACCACTAAAGTTCTTAGTACTGTGAATCAGTTCAACATCTGTAATAGCAAACATACTAGCACACCCAGAATAGCCTGTTAACACAGGTTCTTTGATCTGCTTTTAAAGGAAAGACTGTTAAAAGAGAGGTTAAGAATCCTACTTTTAATTACATTCATTAGTTCAGGGGAAAAGTCAGCTCCCTGAACGTGGAGAAAATGCAGAGAAAATACAAGCAGAGAAATTAACAAAAGACAAACAGACAGGGCTCCAAAAGTCTGTCCAAAGCAATATTGCTATACACTCTACATATATCACTGGATTGAGGGAGCACAGATATCTAAGCAGTCTGGGAGCTCTGAACACACTCCTACTTAGAGTCTTCAGGAATCAAAAGATGTTTCTCATGAGCAAAAACCCAAAGAAAAGTGCTAACCTCCGAGAATATTTAACAAAAACTTGGCCCCAATTTACTCAGAACCAGAAGATAGGAAACTTGCTTGACTCAGCACACCTGTGAATTATCAGGGTTCAAAGGAGATTAATCCTTCAGATGTTTACAATTTAG